>CM076848.1:142656645-143256645 GCA_039519185.1 Astragalus membranaceus | reverse complement strand
TCATTCCACCTGCAACCATGCATTTCATCGTAGCACCTGCATCTAAACAGTACAATTGCATTCATATCTTATCTGCATCCACATACAACCGTTTGTCAACTTCCTCATCCCATCAGGTTCAACACCCATGGCATACCCATTTCATTCATCATCCCACCAGATACCAATCATTGCACGTTCGTCACAAGCATAACATTGTTTGCTTCGAAAGATGTGCCAAGTGCCGGTCTCATCGTTGCCAAAAAGTTATTTTTACATCACTAATCATATCATTGTACCATGCATTCGCGTGTTTTCCTTTATCCACCATGGCAGTCGCATCAAAGCATTACATTTGCGTCACATTCTCACTTTGCATTTCATACACTCATTATATACTAAGAAAAAGAAAGGCAAAAAAAAGCAAAAAGAGGAAAAAATCGCTCATTCCATTACATTCATCATTAATCAGCACAATCACATTCATATCTTATCTGCATTCACACACGGTGTCTGTCAACCTCCGTGTTCCATCAACTTCAACTCACATCATCTGCCACATTTCATTCATCCCATCAGACACCCACCATTTCACATACCTATATGGTACACATACGTCATTCATTGCATTTTTAGACATGCCAAATATAGATAGCTTTTCCCTTCTCAGGTAAATGCATTCATTAGGTATGTTCTAGGCAGGTACGCCATGTGTCAATCCCAATAGTTTTTTCCCTTAAAGTCGGTGCTCCAAGCGCTGGTCTCATATCACAATTCAGAGTCCCAGTACTCTTGCAGACCCCCAGTGGTCCTTCAGAGCCCAAGCGCTCCTTCAGACCATCAATGGTCCTTCAATCCAGATCGCACGTCGCGTTATCGAGAAACCGATGGATCATCCTATCCCAGGTCCTTCAGTTCAGTTTGAATTAACATGTCAAAGCAATGGCTTCGAACTCTACCTTCAGATCACTATGTCGACACTCAGCGCGACGGATCATCCGACCCCAGGTCCTTCAGACTAGCTGTGCCCACCTAAAAGAAAACACAGTGCACGTCCTTCGAGATGCGCAAATCAGGTCAACGACCTGACCTTGCCACCATGGCCGCTCGAAATAGGCCACCCCCCAAGCAGACTGTTTTACTAGTACCATTGCTAGTTTGCGCTCCATCAGACCCATTGGTCCATCAGGCATAGGCATGCCCTTCAAACCTCGTCGGTCCTTCAGTTTAACTCCAATCAATGCGTCAAGCATCGACTACGAATTAGACCATCAGAGCCCCAGTGCTCCTTCAAATCCCCGACGATCCTTATTTACTTTTGTTCTATGTAAACCCAGCCTTTCGTGAATTTCTCAAAAACAAAAAATAATTTTGGCAAAATTAGTGTCTTTTTATCTTTATTTCTAATTTACTCGAGAAATTTGGAAACCCTTCATATTTCCTAGTAAAATATAAATAAAGAGGGGCAGCTGTTATACCCTAATTTTGTCCGACTAGTTAAAAATTCTTTAAAAAAAAATAAAAAATGTTGTATTTGTAAATTTAGTTTTTAAGCCTCTATTTAGCACTCATTTTTTTTTATCTCATGAAAAGAGAAAACAAAGTTGAAAATAGAAAAAACCAAAATATTGTTTGTCGTTTACGCATGTCATTTGGTAGTCGTTAGCGGTCTTGCGTCATTTCTATTATTAGTAGAACTTATATACTTTTTATTGCAAGAAAAAGAATTAAAAAAATCTGTTATCAGCATTTAACTTTAACTATCATTTTTGCTTCAAATCACCAAATAAAAATACAAGCAAGCATGTACAAAAGCTACAAAATCAAAGTTTAAAAATAAAAAAAAAACAAAATAATAATAATACAAGCAAAAACTAAGAATAGAGGATGTTGGGCGCATGGTTTGTGACTCCACCAAGTAGTTACTAGTGGCTTTCATAATTTAGTATTAGGCCAAATACACTTTCATCTTGTTTATTTGCTTTTTGACCAAGCCGCATACAACCTACACCTCTGTTTACTTTTGCAACGGCTACAATATGTTTTCAGCATGAAAAAAAGCAACCTTTTTATTGTCTTTTTGATGCCTTCCCTATATGCTCCAACAATGCAAAATAATAATAGGAAAATGTGAGGTTTGTAACGCCCCAAAATAATTTAATTATTTATTTAATTAAATTATTTAAGGCTTACAATATTTATTTAATTTAATTAAATAATTCAAGGTTTAATGTATTTATTTAATTTTAAATTATTAGGAGGTGTTGTCTCGAAATTGATGGTGCACGGAGCCCATGACCCACAAGTGAGCCCATGACCCATGGGATGGTCATAGGATTCGACTCACTATGGGTCTTGTGGCTTAGTGGCATTTTTGTCTCATTTGTGAAAAGAAAGAAAGTAACGTAAAAGAGAGGAGAAGTGAGAAGAGAAAAGTGCGAATAGAAGAGGAGAAGTAGAGGTGAGGGGCGAAGCTCAAAGAGAAGGAGAGGAGGCTCAATTGTGATTCGCATTCTTCCCTTGAAGCTTGGCTATCAATTCGAATTTCTCAAGGTTAGGGGGTCCTCTTTTTGTTCTTAATACTTATGTGAATTGGGAATTGCTTGGGGTTAGGGTCCTAGGTTAGTTTCCATGATTGAATTGTATTGTTGTTGAGAAATTATAGTATTGTGATGTTATTATTGAATTAACATGTTGAGAATTCTATGATTGATGTTGGAATTGGGGCAATATGCGAATTGTAGGCCAATTGTTTGAGTGTATGATTGTTTGGTGATTATGTGGTGAAATTGGGAAATTATGGTGACATTTTGATTATATTTATAAATAGGATTGTTGGTAAATTTTAATTGGTAATTTAAAGTGGAAAAATTTCTGTTTGGATGCCCCTAGGCGCCTTAGGCACCATATGGATTGTTGCTGAAAATTCTGTTTTGCGCCATGGTCATGGGCGCCAAGTGCCCAGCAGTGTGCTGCGCCAGTTTTCCAAAATTCTGTGTTGCCTGTGTTGCTGTCCCTGTTGCCTGTGTTGCTGTCCCTGTTGCCTGTGTTGCCTACTGTGTTCCCTGTGCTGCCAGTTTTGGCGCTTGTTGCTTGAGTCATGGGCGCCAAGGGCCCCAAAGTTCTGGTGTTAGTTTTGTGAAAATTGTTTTCAGGTTTTTATACTTGGGTAAAATGGCTCATGAAAACTGATTTTGGTCAAGAAATGAGTTGAGTTGCGAAAATTCAATAGGTGCCTAGTGCATGGGCGCCAAAATTAAAGTTTAGTTTTTGGGAAAATTTTTATTGATTTATCATGCCCTGAGCATTTGGCTCGTGTAAAATGAATTTCGAAGCAAAATGAGTTGTGTAGCATGTTGGCCTTAGGCGCCTAGTGCTTGGGCGCCATGTTGCTGCTGTTCCCTGGATGTTGCTTCTGGGCGCCAGCGCCTATGTGCGCGTGTTGCCTCCTGGGCGCCTAGCGCCTGTGCGCTGTTGCGCGTGTTGCTCCTGGGCGCCAAGCGCCTATGCGCCTGTGCGCTGTTGCGTGTTGCCTTTCCTGGGCGCCAAGCGCCCATGCGCCAAGCGCTGTGTTGCCCCTGGGCGCCCAGCGCCCATGCGCCTGTTTCCAGAATGTCTAACATTTTTCCTAAACTGTTTTTAATGTAACTTTTGACTCGGTTATCCAAATTCGACGGTTCAAAATGCGTTTTGAAGCTAATTTCAGTGCCTATCCAATAGCCACAATTTTATGCAAAAATAATTTATTTTTACTGGTGTTTCTGGCTGAGGGTGTTCAAGTGTCCAAATGGCTATTTTTACCCACTTCCCTATGTTGTGTCAATTGTCCTAAGCTGGTCTATTTGAATGGGTGTTGATGTGAGTGGTGAGCTGAATTGGTGAGTGTGATAGGGTGAGATTGGTGAGCAGAGGCTACGGCCTAATTTTAATTTGGTGAGCTGATTATTATACAATGGTGAGATCATGAATTTTAAATGATGAATTGCTTGGACTTGGTGTGTTGTAATGCATTTTCCATAGCATCTCATGGACATATGCATTATTGGTGAGCAGAGGCTACGGCCTAATTTTGATTTGGTGAGCAGAGGCTACGGCCTATTTGTATTGGTGACGGATCCGACATGCATGTACCCGTGGAGTTTGGGTTGCATTACATGCATAAATCATATATTGTGTGGTGCTGTTTGGAAATAAAATATTGATGCGATCGTTCCATTATTGTGAATTGATGTGCCTGACTTCCTTTTTCCTATGCATTGCTTAATTTTCATATGTTATTAATTATGAAAAGAGACTCACCCTACTGCCTTTATGTTGCTTCTTATGTCGGCAACGTGCAGGTAATGATGAGTGAAGGTTTCCTGTATGCCTTCGTCTGGTAGGAAGTGTCACGCTCTGATACGTAGCACCAGGGGGGGGGTGTCTTAGGTTTATGCTTTATTTTCTTAAAACTGCTAGACTTTGTTGGTGATGTATTGGTTTTAATTTTTGAATTGATTATTATTCCGCTGCTGATGGTGATTGGATTTAGTTGATGCGAGCTAAGCCTTTTTCTTATGGTGTTATGTATCGTGATTTTTATGAAGTAAATGTAGCACTCGCTTGAATTGTTTTCAAAAAAAAAAAAGAGACTCTGATTTTATTAAAAGTAAAGTTATTAGAAAAAGGGGTGTTACATTAGTGGTATCAGAGCAGTTCGGTCTGTCCGGCCAAGTCGTCTTGTCATAGTGTCTTATGACAAATAGAATTGTTAGATTAGTTCTAAATTTCTGTTTGTGCTGCAGTGATAGTTTGAAATGGCCAGACGGGACGATGCTGCACTTGCTGCTGCCTTACAGGCAATAGCCGGGGCGATGGGTAATATACCCGGTGCTGTTAATGATGGGACGCGCAATTTGGCTACGTTCCAGAGAGAGAATCCACCTGTCTTTAAGGGCAAGTATAATCCAGATGGTGCTTTGGCATGGCTGAAAGAGATTGAAAGAATATTCCGGGTCATGGATTGTGATGATGCGCAGAAGGTCAGGTATGGTACCCATACGCTGGCAGAGGAAGCTGATGATTGGTGGATGGAGGTGAGGCAGAGATTAGAAACTGCTAATGAAGAGATAACTTGGGCTGTTTTCCGCAGAGAGTTCTTGCGGAAATATTTTCCTGAAGATGTGAGGGGTAAGAAAGAAATAGAATTCCTTGAGCTGAAGCAAGGAAGCATGTCAGTGACAGAGTATGCTGCCAAGTTCACTGAATTGGCTAAGTTTTATCCCCATTATGCTGATGCTGATTCTGAGTTCTCAAAGTGTATTAAGTTTGAGAATGGGCTGAGGGCTGATATTAAGAAAGCTGTAGGGTACCAGAAGATTCGGGTATTCGCTGATTTGATCGACAGTTGCAGGATATATGAGGATGATAGTAATGCTCACTCCAGGGTCATGAGGGATCTGAGGGGTAAGTTTCAGAACCGGGGAAAACCGTATGAGGCTCCAGCTGGTAAGGGTAAGCAGAGGTATGCTGACAATAAGAAAGCAAGTGGGGGAGATGCCCCTGCGAAGGTTGTGTGCTACAGGTGTGGCAAACCGGGTCACAAGAGTTTTGACTGCTCAGATAATAAATGTTTCAAATGCGGTAAAGAGGGTCATGTGGCTGCGAAATGTGAGAAAAAGGATGTGGTGTGTTACAATTGCGGGGAATCAGGTCATATTAGTACTAAGTGTACTAAGCCGAAGAAAGAGAAGTCCCATGGGAAGGTGTTTGCTCTCGCAGGATCAGAGGACACTAATGAGATTCGAGGTACATGTTTTATTAATGGTATTCCTTTGATTGCTATTATTGATACTGGTGCTACGCATTCGTTTATTGCTGCTTTGTGTGCTGAGAAATTGGACCTTGTTTTATCTTCTATGATGAGGGAGATGGTTATTGACACTCCAGCTAAGGGTTCAGTAACTACCTCTCTTGTGTGTGCTAAGTGCCCTCTGTCAATCTTCGGCAGAAACTTTCTAGTTGATCTTATTTGTTTGCCGTTGGGAGGGTTGGATGTCATTCTTGGTATGGACTGGTTAGTATTTAACCATGTGCATATTAATTGTTTCCGGAGATCTGTGAGTTTCCTTCCTCCCGAAGGGGAAGAATCGGTGTTGTTGCCTGCTGGTCATTTGCATAAGGTAATGAAGGAGGGAGTTCATCTGTTTGCTTTGATGGCGTCTTTGTCTGCTGAGAATCAGGCAATCATTGAAAGGGTTCCAGTAGTGTGTGAGTTCCCTGAAGTGTTCCCAGATGAGATTCCAAGTGTTCCGCCAGAGAGGGAGGTTGAGTTTGCCATTGATCTTATACCTGGTACTAGGCCTGTGTCTATGGCACCGTACCGAATGTCAGCCTCAGAATTGTCTGAATTGAAAAAGCAATTAGAAGATCTGCTTGAGAAGAAATTTGTAAGACCAAGTGTGTCACCGTGGGGTGCTCCGGTATTGTTAGTGAAGAAGAAGGACGGGAGTATGAGACTTTGTGTCGATTATAGGCAATTGAACAAAGTGACAATAAAGAACAGGTATCCGCTTCCCAGAATTGATGATCTTATGGACCAGTTGGTAGGTGCTAAGGTGTTTAGTAAAATCGATTTGAGGTCGGGTTATCACCAGATCAAGGTAAAGGATGAAGACATTCAGAAAACCGCTTTCAGAACGAGGTATGGGCACTATGAGTATTCTGTGATGCCGTTTGGTGTTACCAACGCGCCGGGTGTGTTTATGGAGTACATGAATCGTACTTTCCATAGTTACTTGGATCGATTTGTCGTTGTGTTTATTGACGACATTCTGGTGTATTCTAAGACAGAAGAGGAGCATGCAGAACATTTGAGGTTAGTGCTAGAAGTGCTGAAAGAAAAGAAATTGTATGCAAAATTGTCTAAGTGTGAGTTTTGGCTGAATGAAGTAGGTTTCCTTGGTCATATTATCTCTGATAATGGTATAGCTGTGGACCCAGCCAAGGTTGATGCCGTGTCTCAATGGGAGAGCCCGAAGTCAGTTACAGAAATCAGAAGCTTCTTGGGATTAGCTGGGTATTATATGAGATTCATTGAAGGTTTCTCGAAGTTGGCACTTCCGTTGACTCAATTGACGTGTAAGGGAAGAGCTTTTGTGTGGGATGCCCGCTGTGAGGAGAGCTTCAATGAGTTGAAGAAGAGGTTGACTACATCGCCCGTTTTGACTTTGCCTGTTCCTGATCGACCATTTGTAGTATATTGCGATGCTTCCAAGATGGGTTTGGGAGGTGTATTGATGCAAGAGGGTAAGGTAGTAGCTTATGCGTCCAGACAGTTGAGGACCCATGAGAAGAACTACCCTACTCATGATTTGGAGCTAGCTGCAATTGTGTTTGTGCTAAAAATTTGGAGGCACCATCTGTATGGTACCCGATTTGAAGTGTTTAGTGACCACAAGAGTCTGAAATACTTGTTTGATCAGAAGGAGCTAAATATGAGACAGAGACGTTGGTTAGAGTTGCTGAAGGATTATGATTTCGGCTTGAACTATCACCCCGGCAAAGCTAATGTCGTGGCTGATGCTTTAAGTCGGAAGAGTTTGCATATGTCGGCTATGATGGTGAAAGAGTTAGAATTGATTGAGCAGTTTCGGGACATGAGTCTGGTTTGTGAAGTGACACCGCAGAGTGTCAGATTGGGGATGTTGAAGATTGGAAATGAATTTTTGGTTAGTGTCCAAGAAGCACAAAAGTCAGATGTAAAGTTGGTAGACCTGTTGGTTGTGAATGATCAAGATGTGGGTGGAGATTTCAAGTTAGATTCCCAAGGTGTATTGAGATTCAGAGATAGGATCTGCATTCCTGACGATGCTGAGATGAAGAGAATGATTCTTGAGGAGAGCCATAGAAGCAAGTTGAGTATTCATCCCGGGGCTACGAAAATGTACCAAGATTTGAAGAAACTGTTCTGGTGGCCTGGTATGAAGAAGGATGTGGCACAGTTTGTGTATTCTTGTCTGACTTGTCAGAAGTCTAAGGTTGAGCATCAGAAGCCTGCAGGGCTGATGCAACCATTGGAGATTCCGGAATGGAAATGGGATAGCATTTCCATGGATTTTGTAACTGGGTTGCCAAATACAGTGAAAGGGTTTGATGCTATATGGGTAGTTGTGGACAGGTTGTCTAAGTCTGCTCATTTCTTACCAATTAATATGACTTATTCAGTTCCAAAGTTGGCAGAAATCTACATCAAGACTATTGTGAAGTTGCATGGCGTTCCGCTTAGTATTGTGTCTGATAGAGATCCAAGATTCACCTCTGAATTTTGGAAGAGTTTGCAGGAAGCATTGGGTTCTAAGTTGAGGTTGAGCTCCGCTTATCATCCGCAGACAGATGGTCAGACGGAGAGGACTATTCAGTCGTTAGAGGACTTGTTGAGGGCATGTGTTCTTGAGCAGGGAGGTTCATGGGATTCTCATCTTTCGTTGATAGAATTCACCTATAACAATAGTTTTCACTCTAGTATTGGTATGGCACCGTTTGAGGCATTGTATGGTCGGAGATGTAGGACTCCGTTGTGTTGGTATGAATCTGGGGAGAGTGCAGTGTTGGGGCCTGAGATTGTGCGAGAAACAACTGAGAAGGTAAAATTAATCCGTGAGAAGATGAAAGCGTCACAGAGTCGACAAAAGAGCTATCATGATAAGAGAAGGAAGGATTTAGAGTTTCAGGCCGGTGATCATGTGTTTCTGAGAGTCACTCCGGTGACTGGTGTTGGGCGTGCCTTGAAATCTAAGAAGTTGACTCCCCGTTTCATTGGTCCGTATCAGATTACGGAGAGGGTGGGAAGTGTTGCCTATAGGGTGGCTTTGCCGCCTAATCTTTCGAACTTGCATGACGTGTTTCACGTGTCACAACTTCGAAAGTATGTTCCGGACCCGTCTCATGTGATTCAGATGGACGAAGTAGAGGTACGGGATAATCTCACGGTTGAGACTATGCCGGTGCGGATTGAAGATAGAGAAGTAAAGATTCTGAGAGGGAAGGAAATTCCGTTGGTGAAGGTGGTGTGGTTGGGAGCTGCTGGTGAGAGTATGACTTGGGAGCTGGAGAGCAGGATGCGGGAAGCATATCCGGAGTTGTTTGATTCAGGTAATTTCGAGGACGAAATATTCTAAGTGGGGGAGAGTTGTAACGCCCCAAAATAATTTAATTATTTATTTAATTAAATTATTTAAGGCTTACAATATTTATTTAATTTAATTAAATAATTCAAGGTTTAATGTATTTATTTAATTTTAAATTATTAGGAGGTGTTGTCTCGAAATTGATGGTGCACGGAGCCCATGACCCACAAGTGAGCCCATGACCCATGGGATGGTCATAGGATTCGACTCACTATGGGTCTTGTGGCTTAGTGGCATTTTTGTCTCATTTGTGAAAAGAAAGAAAGTAACGTAAAAGAGAGGAGAAGTGAGAAGAGAAAAGTGCGAATAGAAGAGGAGAAGTAGAGGTGAGGGGCGAAGCTCAAAGAGAAGGAGAGGAGGCTCAATTGTGATTCGCATTCTTCCCTTGAAGCTTGGCTATCAATTCGAATTTCTCAAGGTTAGGGGGTCCTCTTTTTGTTCTTAATACTTATGTGAATTGGGAATTGCTTGGGGTTAGGGTCCTAGGTTAGTTTCCATGATTGAATTGTATTGTTGTTGAGAAATTATAGTATTGTGATGTTATTATTGAATTAACATGTTGAGAATTCTATGATTGATGTTGGAATTGGGGCAATATGCGAATTGTAGGCCAATTGTTTGAGTGTATGATTGTTTGGTGATTATGTGGTGAAATTGGGAAATTATGGTGACATTTTGATTATATTTATAAATAGGATTGTTGGTAAATTTTAATTGGTAATTTAAAGTGGAAAAATTTCTGTTTGGATGCCCCTAGGCGCCTTAGGCACCATATGGATTGTTGCTGAAAATTCTGTTTTGCGCCATGGTCATGGGCGCCAAGTGCCCAGCAGTGTGCTGCGCCAGTTTTCCAAAATTCTGTGTTGCCTGTGTTGCTGTCCCTGTTGCCTGTGTTGCTGTCCCTGTTGCCTGTGTTGCCTACTGTGTTCCCTGTGCTGCCAGTTTTGGCGCTTGTTGCTTGAGTCATGGGCGCCAAGGGCCCCAAAGTTCTGGTGATAGTTTTGTGAAAATTGTTTTCAGGTTTTTATACTTGGGTAAAATGGCTCATGAAAACTGATTTTGGTCAAGAAATGAGTTGAGTTGCGAAAATTCAATAGGTGCCTAGTGCATGGGCGCCAAAATTAAAGTTTAGTTTTTGGGAAAATTTTTATTGATTTATCATGCCCTGAGCATTTGGCTCGTGTAAAATGAATTTCGAAGCAAAATGAGTTGTGTAGCATGTTGGCCTTAGGCGCCTAGTGCTTGGGCGCCATGTTGCTGCTGTTCCCTGGATGTTGCTTCTGGGCGCCAGCGCCTATGTGCGCGTGTTGCCTCCTGGGCGCCTAGCGCCTGTGCGCTGTTGCGCGTGTTGCTCCTGGGCGCCAAGCGCCTATGCGCCTGTGCGCTGTTGCGTGTTGCCTTTCCTGGGCGCCAAGCGCCCATGCGCCAAGCGCTGTGTTGCCCCTGGGCGCCCAGCGCCCATGCGCCTGTTTCCAGAATGTCTAACATTTTTCCTAAACTGTTTTTAATGTAACTTTTGACTCGGTTATCCAAATTCGACGGTTCAAAATGCGTTTTGAAGCTAATTTCAGTGCCTATCCAATAGCCACAATTTTATGCAAAAATAATTTATTTTTACTGGTGTTTCTGGCTGAGGGTGTTCAAGTGTCCAAATGGCTATTTTTACCCACTTCCCTATGTTGTGTCAATTGTCCTAAGCTGGTCTATTTGAATGGGTGTTGATGTGAGTGGTGAGCTGAATTGGTGAGTGTGATAGGGTGAGATTGGTGAGCAGAGGCTACGGCCTAATTTTAATTTGGTGAGCTGATTATTATACAATGGTGAGATCATGAATTTTAAATGATGAATTGCTTGGACTTGGTGTGTTGTAATGCATTTTCCATAGCATCTCATGGACATATGCATTATTGGTGAGCAGAGGCTACGGCCTAATTTTGATTTGGTGAGCAGAGGCTACGGCCTATTTGTATTGGTGACGGATCCGACATGCATGTACCCGTGGAGTTTGGGTTGCATTACATGCATAAATCATATATTGTGTGGTGCTGTTTGGAAATAAAATATTGATGCGATCGTTCCATTATTGTGAATTGATGTGCCTGACTTCCTTTTTCCTATGCATTGCTTAATTTTCATATGTTATTAATTATGAAAAGAGACTCACCCTACTGCCTTTATGTTGCTTCTTATGTCGGCAACGTGCAGGTAATGATGAGTGAAGGTTTCCTGTATGCCTTCGTCTGGTAGGAAGTGTCACGCTCTGATACGTAGCACCAGGGGGGGGGTGTCTTAGGTTTATGCTTTATTTTCTTAAAACTGCTAGACTTTGTTGGTGATGTATTGGTTTTAATTTTTGAATTGATTATTATTCCGCTGCTGATGGTGATTGGATTTAGTTGATGCGAGCTAAGCCTTTTTCTTATGGTGTTATGTATCGTGATTTTTATGAAGTAAATGTAGCACTCGCTTGAATTGTTTTCAAAAAAAAAAAAGAGACTCTGATTTTATTAAAAGTAAAGTTATTAGAAAAAGGGGTGTTACAAGGTTGCCATGATGCGCTTGTTACTGAAACATACAATTCTTTTTAGTGTTACTCCAATTGTACCTTCTTCTTAGCACAAGCATTTCAGCCTTTTGCAGGCACCAACCTGCAAGTTGCGGATCCTTGTCTCTGCTAATCCCTCTTACCACATGACAACTCCAACAATTTTGTTTACAACCAATAATACAAACAAAAAAGGTTTGATGCCATGCGCCTCTTGCCCTCACCACTCCATCTATTTTTAAGCTCAAGTCAAGTTTGCTTTCTTTTGGCCCCCTTGTCTTCTTCTCTTTTGTGCACAAACCAAGCAGCTTTGTAGACACCCTCCTACAAATTGCTACTGCCTTTGTCTCCTATGGCCACAATCCTCTACTTAGCATCCTCACCCTACACCACAAAAACGGGTCTACAAATACCGTTTACCTGTAACAAAAAATGGAGAACATCACACACAGCAACACAAAAACAGCGAGGACCGGAAATCTAAACCAGAAAAAAAACAATTTTGAGAAGCCAAAAAAAAGGAGCTTGAAGCTCCGGCCACCATGTGGTGGTCACCACCCTCGCACCACCGCAAGCCACGGCTTTCGCCGTCGTGAACCTCCGCATCACCGCTGTCACTACCAGAGCACCACCGCATCTTCGCCGTCTCAACACCACCACAACACCTCCACAACCATCCACGCTCTACCCAAATATCTCCTTTTTCTTCGCGTTCGCGTTCACCTCGCCGGCGACGCCGTGATACCCTTCACGGTCATCTTCCTCCGGTTTTGTCCCTTTCCATCTCCCCTCAGTCGCGTTCTCTCTCTCTCTCGTCCGTCTTTCTTCATGTCACTATCGCGCCTCACTACCGTCATCCCTTTCCCTCCACCGTCGTCTTCCCTCCTCCCACTGTCGCCGTCGCTCGTCGTGGACAATCCACCACCGTCGAGCTTCGACGGAAACCACCACCAATGTCGCCATCATCACCACTGTTAGTCTTCCTTGTCTCCCACCATCGCAAATCGTCTCTCTCATCTCTTCCCTTTCTCTGCGCAACTCTCTCTCTCTCCTCACAAACATCTTTTCTCTCCCTTTGAAAAAGCCAAGCGGCGCTGAGAGGGAGAGTTAGAAATTAGGGTTCCCTTCTTTTTTTTCTTTTTATATCTTAGTTAGGTTTTATTTGTTTTTAAAAATGAAAACTGATGTTAAACATCATACTTATATTTACACCCTTGGTGTTTTATGGATACAACCCCTGGGTGTTAAATTCAGATTATTAGCTACACCCCTCTTAGTTGATGATACACACCTTCCTGCATCAGCCCATGCCCTCAAAGCAAAATTGGGCTCCTGCTGAACGCACCCCCGTTTTAATAATACAACACCCTGTTGCTAACTGCACCTCTCTTATTACTGTTTTGCAACCTACTCTGTTTTTGTAATTATTTTTCCTTATTACTTTTTACTACTCATCAAAAATCATTTTTGATCAAAAATATAATTAAAAAACACCCAACACACAAATGTTTTCTACCCAAGAACTACATGTGATTTGATTCTCTACCAGGAGATACGTAGGAGCAGAGGGCGGCCGACCTCTGTCAATTGCATTAATAAAAAACCTTTTTTTCTTTTAATCTTTTTCTCTCCTTTTTTTCAAAAAGAGCAAAAAACAACTAACCGTTTATCGAGTCTTTTTCTTTATTATTATTATAAGGGTAAAATCATTATTTTCGAATTAATAAGTGTTTACACATTTAGTTAAAAGGTAACCTTCCTTAGGAAGGATGTCGTAGGGTCCTAATACCTTCCCTGCGCATAAACAACTCCCGAGCCTAAACCTGGTCCGCAAGACCTCCTTATCCACTCAATAGGGATTTTCCAATGTTTGCCCTTAAACTAAACTTTGGTGGCGGCTTCATTGTAAACTTTGAAGAATCCCTCCTCCGGATTTTTCGATCGCTACACTCAGCATCAGACATATCAGACTCAATGATCACCACATCCTCAGATCATCGCCCACTTGTTTCGCATCCTCCAGCAGCTCGTTGCTCGGAACCTCGGGAGAACGGTCCTCCGCTTGGAAGCTGTTTGGAGCAGAGCTCAGATCTTCTTGAACCTCGGGTCCTGCCGAACCGATGTTCTCAGCGCGAACTTCTTCCGAAGAATTTTGACTAGAAGCCATCAGCTTTGCTATATTTGGACGACCTATGTTAACAACCCTCGGGGTTTGCTTCGTTCTAGCCAGATCGGACCTGCAGGAGTGGGGGACGCAATGTCAGGTTTGAGCGAAGAGGTGGGTCCGCAATTAGGTCGGAACCCGACCTGACGACCCCCACCCTGAATAAATAATGATGGGCTAAGGGAAGGCCCAGCAAAAACAAAAAGCAATTATAAAGACACTAACCTCGGGTATTGCGAGATTGAAGAGGCCGAGTTTGTTTTCGAGCTTGGATAATTTCACAGTACTGAAACCCCGAGACTTTCGCCACTGTTTGGTAGACCGAAAACTCGAAAATAAAAGAGCAGAATGACGATGCGAAGATCGGTAGTAAGAGCGAATTGCAAAGAACTGGTACAAATGAGGGGGAATTACTCCCGTATTTATAGCGGGCCAGGGGCTACGAATTGGGCCTGAACCTAAGAGGCACGTCCAATCAGTAGCATCTATGACACACGCATGGAACGAGAGGCACCATCATTACTCCATCCCCCATCGAACGACGCGCCCAATCAATGGCCTCGTTGTAAGGCGATGGAATCAAAGCGTCGCCATTTGAAGGGGCACCTCGAGTCACTCAGTGCTCCCCCAATAAATACTCTGAGACTGGGGGCAAACAATCATGAGGGTAAAAGCCCGGCTTCGAAAGGTCGCCATATTCACCGGACCCAATAATTGAAGCTCGCGCCAAGGATTGTAAACTCGTAAGCCGAGTTTGCACGAGACCTGAAACTCGGAAACTCCAAGGCTGGGGGCAGAAACTCAGGTAAGTACAAGCCCGGCCTCGAAGGATCGCCGAAGGTAGTTCAAACCCGGATAAGATCTCAAGTCAAGCTCGCCCCAAGGTACACACTCTTTCCAATATGCTTTCCAATGTTCACACCTTTGACCCTATAAATAAGCATTCAATGCTAGCATTAAAGGTACACACTCTTTCCAATATTCTTACTTGCAACAGACTCACTTGCTGACTTGAGCGTCAGAGTGTCTTTGCAGGTACCACCCCACCTCGGATCGTAGCTGAACCTGGATTGACCAAGACCATTTCTACCAACTATCTCGGATCGGACTTGGTATCTAAGATCGGATACCAGTTCAGGAATTCCGTACGGATCAAATTTTGCAACCAATTTTAACTCTTATGGCTCTATGTATGCTATTAAAAAAAATTATAAATTTATAATTTAATACTGATTGACATACTGATCTATATAAGTTAAATATAGTATATACAAAGCATACTTTATTTAGTAGTATAGAAAATGTTAATAGACTATACGAATTATAACCTCCCTATACGTATTTTACATAGATGAAGAAAAGTAAACCAAGCTAAATCACAACAAAGAAACATATTAGTCGAAATTACCACTTTGACTAGACCGACCATTTTACCCCAACTTTCCAGAAATACCTTTTGTTGAAGTATTTTCGGAAGCAAGTTAGTTGAATTTTTCTAGAAACACCTCAAAAGAGAATGATTCCGAAAGCAAGTTTCTTGAATTTTTTCGGAAACACCTTAAAAGTGGTATTTCTGGAACACAAAAATGACTTCCAGAAATACCTCTTTTGAGGTGTTTCCGGAAAAATTCATCAAAATGGCTTCCGGAATCATCCTCTTTTGAGGTGTTTCCGAAAGCCATTTTGATGAATTTTTCCAGAAACACCTCAAAAGGGGATGATTCCGGAAGCCATTTTGATGAATTTTTCCTGAAACACCTCAAAAGAGGTATTTCCGAAACATAGAAATGACTTCCGAAAATACCTATTTTGAGGTGTCTCCGGAAAAATTCATCAAAATGGCTTCCAGAATTATCCTCTTTTGAGGTGTTTCCTGAAATAAAAAAAAATAGTTTCAATATAAATTTTGGTAAAAAATGAGGAGTATTTTGGGGATAAAATTGTAATATGTGGGTACAAAGTCAACGAGGGAGTAAAAAAAAAGCCCTAAATTTTTGGAAAACAACATAATTGCCAATTTATGGCTCCAGAAAACAACAGATCTGCAAAAATTTATCTTACATATAACTAATCTTATTTGTATGCTTTTTACAGGTACCAAAGCACAATAGATCTATATTACGAAACTGTGGGACCAAAAATCACAACATCAATATAAGCATGTGCTGTAGGCATACATCTGTATCAGCCATGACCAGTTCAATACTCATTGGGGGTTTGTAACCTTGTGATCCAATGACACCTAATTTACGTACAACACGAATCATGATAGTCCAGTTCTCATGAGCTGGATCCAAAACGGATTAAAGGTGAAACGATATTAGTTGATGAGCCACGATAGGAAAAAGCAAACAAATAAAGATTACCATTAAAATATTATATCATATTTTGTGCATAAAATTCAATGGTGGACGAAACAAAATAACCATTTGTCTAAAAAAAATTATTTTAGCATTTTTTGTCCTTTATCTTTGATTTAGGTTTCATTTTGGTCATTTATCCTTTTTTTTTGGTCCATTTTGGTCTCTCATCATTTATTTTCGTTTCATTTTGGTCCACGCCGTCAATAGACACTAACGAACACCACGCTGTGACGTGGCGTCTTAAGTGTCCAATGTGACGTGTCATTCATTAAATGACGTGGCAAATAAATATTTTATTTAATTCTAAATCATTTTGCACAAACAATTGTTTTTTAAATTTTAAAAACAGAACTAAAAGCTAAAAACAAAAAAATCAAACAAACAATTAAAATCAAAAACAATCAGAAACACAACAATAAAATCAAAAACAAAAACTAAAAACAGAAACCCAAAATTCTCCTCTTCCTCTTCCTCTCTTTTTCTGTTTACCATATATCTCGTATCACTTCTTCATCTCCTCCTCCTCCTCCTCCTCCTCCTCCTCCTCCTTCTGCTTCTCATCCTCCTCCTCCTCCTCCTCCTTCTCCTTCTCCTTCTTCTTCTTCTCCTCCTCAAACATGTTTAGAATTATCGCTTCTCTAAACAAAAATATCATATTTTCATATTTTTTAATATGTGTTTGCTTTATGAATTATAATTTAACGATTTCACTGCCTGGGACTGGGGCGCCATTCCCTCACCCTAATATTCTTGTAACCAAACAAAAGTTTAATGATTTCAAGGTCTTATGAGTACTTAAATTGTCGAACTATGTTAAATTGGTATTTAATAATATTCCTAGATATTATTGATAATACATTATCATTTCATTTAACTATTTTACTTTTATAAAATATTTGGATGTGGAATATTACCTAGTCGAAAAACTAAAATGTTGAAGAAATCTTGTAATAACAATAGTAGACATATGGATGCTTGAAGGAGAAAAGGAGAGGTAGAGGTGAGAAGGAAGGTGGGAGGGTGAGGGAGATCAAGGAAAGTGGCAAGGTAAAGGTCAGATGGCATTGTACAATAGATGATTGCGATAGATGAGCCAACGAGTATATTCTTTAGATTGTTATTTGTAATGACCAAAAATTTGAAGATTTCTCATAGTCAATGAAGCCGTCATCAATATTTAACTATTGGAGCAAAAGTTAAAAAATCTATTTGAAAATGAAAATGGGTTTTGGAAGGTATTAGCATTCCACGATATTCTTTTGAAAATGGTTACCTCTAATTAATTTTACAAAATATTTTTATCATTAAAAAATTAACTTTCTATTTATTATGAAATAAAAATTAATTAAAAAACTTTGTAATAAAAATTTACTTTTGTGTCTGACGAGAGTGGACCTCCCTACCTTCATATCTCTCGGTGCGATAGAGAATTCAAAGACTACGTAATTCTTGAGTATAAAATATTTGTTTATTGGGACGTTTCAACTCATGATTTATTTCTTATTTTTTTGAGTTTGCGTAGTGTCTAAATCATAAGTTTAAATTGAAATTTTACTAATAAAAATGTTTGTGACGACTAAACTAAAAGTAGATCAGATATAGTCATCGACTTTGTGATATGCGTAGTGCTGCACTAAATGGATTGAGTAGATATTTTCGGTTAAGAAAAATGTGGTTTTAAAATGAACAAAGAGAAGAAGTGTAAATATAAAAAATTTATTTATTAAAAGTGGTTAAAATAGTAAAAGAATTTTTTTAGGCAAGTGTTAGTGTTTAGTACGATACGAATGTGACGAAAGTTGCCATGTTTTCTCCAACTTCTGATCCCCAATTATTATTAGGCCTTTTTATTATTTTGACACACGTTCGTTTAATTTGGAAGAAAAACTCTTCGTACTATATAGCAGTATTGTTTAATAAAATTGTTTGATTTTTATTTATCATTTTTAAGTGATACTTACGTTGGAAGTGTTAATTAAATATGATTTTTATGTGGTTTTATTATATAAACACTATATTTGTGTGAAAACTTAACCTAGTTAGCTGCTTATAAATACATGTGTGCGGTCACCATTTTCACAATATTCGCATACTCCAACGCCGTAGCGCCGTTCGTTCCTCTCTCTCTCTCTCTCTGTGTGTGTGTGTGTGTGTGTGTGTGTGTGTGTGTGTGTGTGTGTGTGTGTGTGTGTGTGTGTGTGTGTGTGTGTGTGTGTGTGTGTGTGTGTGTGTGTGTGTGTGTGTGTGTGTGTGTGTGTGTGTGTTGCAAGGAGGGTCTTTCACAGTCTATGTATTAGTCAGTCACATATAAGGTATGTTCCCTCATACAAGACTATAATATTGAATTGATTATGATGATATGCTATGGAGGATTATATCAATTGCTACTATGTTCTTCTAACACCAATTCCATATGCGTGGAAAATCCTAGGTCATTCATCGTGTTTTGTCCTTTGTCGCATCTATTTGTTTGTTGACTTCTTTTTATCCTCTTTAATTTATGTTGTTTCTTTGTATGCTAGGTTCATAAGGCAGGAAATGAAACATGAAAGATCGGATGGAAATCATCGACGTTGTCTCATGTTTCTACGCCTTCTCAGTTATGTTTTGCTCTATTGTTCATTTTGATAATGTCAGACATAGATCTCTAACTACTGTGATTTTCTTGATTAAAACAGTCTCAATTATCCCGAAGGTAATATATTTCTAATTTTTTGTGAGATGTATGAATAATTTAACAACTTAAGTGTTTTGTTAGGTATCATTAAAAAATGTGTTTTATTAGGTATTTTTAACGCACTAAGATTCCCAAACAACTATATTGAAATAGACCAATTCGAACACGGAAGAATAAGTTATTCCGGCATTTCCAATATCCTATTATGTTCCTATTGAGACTCGTAAGGATGAAGGTGACCATAATAATAACAATAATAATAACAACAATAATGATGATGATGATGATGATGATGATGAGAATAATGAAATCATGATCACGAAGGTAGTGCTTCATTTGTTACTCAAACGAATAAGGTAACTTATATTTTATTTCCAATTTATAGATGGTTTTTAGGCAAAAAACTTTAATTTTCTATTAATTAAACGCCAATATTTGTGTATTCATGATTAGCTTTCAAAATATATATGGGTTTAGACTGAAAGTCCAAATGGAGAATCAACTTCATCTTCAAGAAAAGGACGACCTTCTAAAACACTTCCACCAGAATGGGAGGAAAATTGGGACGTTGAGCTTAGAATGCTAAAAGATGGAAGTGGAGGATTGATAAGGTATGTGGTCAAATCTAAGATGAATTTTTTCAGATGTTTATATTTTTGAAGTTATTAAGACATTTTGAAATGACTAATCACATATGTATGTCCTCAAACCACGGGTATTTTGGGTAGTAGTATGGTTTTATATTGTAGTTGAGGTCGCAATTGCAGACGCCTCAAAAATGATTATGTTTCGGGAAATTGTATACAATCGAGGCCGATGCGCTGACAATTATGGTTGAAATGCACTTCACGAGACTTCAATTGCGGGATGTAATTGAATACTTAGAGAGTTATATTTCTGGATTTTATACACAACATTTGACACTTTCCGAACATTTACTTTTATAGAAAGATAAATAGTTTACTTTGAACACATCTTGTATAATTTTTTACTAACATGATGATCAATCACTTTAAAAAAAGCTTTTGTGTTGCAGATCTATATTCACAAAGCAAAACACTTTATGTTTTAATCCATAAAAGAAGTGGAGAAATACGAGAACGACCAAATTCGTTTGGGGAGTAAAAGCAAATCCCAAGTTAAAAAACATGAAAATAATTGTATTGAAAAAGAAGTTGAGGTGAGTATGTTTATTTTGAACAACATAAACCTCTACTGTTTATATTCGTATGTTTTTTTTTTACAACATTTACGTAAATGTAACACCCCATGTATTTCATATTTAATGAAATATGAGAACGCACATAAAAGCACACATTAGAGTAATATTTCTTATTGAAGACATTGAATAAACTAAAACTTTGATGAGGACTCATCATACTATCCTTTTATAACCATCACAAGTCACTAAAAGGATTACATACAACATCAAACCAAGGGTCCAAAGTCGTTTCATACTTATTGTTCAACATCTCAAATAGAAATACAGACAGCGATACATAACTTTAACAATGTCTAAGTCATAATATCGAAGTACACATAGAAACTAGGGAACTAAGCAAAACATCCAGCGGATCTCCAAGACCCATCATATCTCCATATATAGCACAACTGCTACTCATGTTTCTTCGCCTTAGCTTTTCCCTGTTTCTCTGTAAAAATCACAAAACATAAACAGTGAGATAAAATCTCAGTGAGTCCTTTCGTGACCCCTCACTGCTCAACTCATGGCGTTTTATTCATATCTTACTCGTAGCCCAAGTCTGGATAGCTACGTGGTTTTATTCATTAATATACTCGTAGCCCAAGTCTGGATAGCTACATACATCATGGCATTAGCACAACACCAGAAAACCACTACACGGTTTCCACGGTGAACCCCCTCGATAATATCTAATTAACGAGCAAACATGGAACGGGCCTAGGTTTTGGGCTCATGGCTTCCCTCCCCTAGTATGCTACATCTTGAGGTCGTCACCTCACATATTCATAATTGATTTGGTTACCAAAACCTTTTTTTGGACACCAAGTCCTTTTCATTATGGACACCAAGTCCTTTTCATTATTTAACATTGTATATTCTCTCTCGATACAAATCATACGGTTTATAACAATAATTATAATTTAACCGTCAATCAATTTACATCATAAACATAAGCATAAGTGTGGTATTATTATTCATATATCATTAAGGAAGGTTGAGAAAGGGATTGGGAGAGGTTTGGAATCAAAAGGAATAGTTTTGGACAAGTTTGAAAACTGAAGACAGAGATTTGCGCACGGGTCGGGCACTTTCACGCACGGACCGTGTGCGAAAATAACATTTTCACAAGTTGGGGACAGAACGAGGCGCACGGGTCGTGCTCAAAAGCGCACGAGTCGTGCTCAAAAGCGCACGGGTCGTGCTCCTCTGACAGCATTGAATTTTTTTTTGTTTTCGTGTAAATTTGCTATTCCTTTCAATTCCATTACTCGTTCCGCTCCATTCCTAACACAAACACAGTCTATAACAACCACAACAGCCACTTCAAACAACCAATTCCAAACCATCAATCATCAATTTAACATAAAACCTCAACGTATAAAATCACATCAAAACCCGAAACAATTAAAAATAACGGTTTTTCGAAACATACGAACAACTACGACATCACATAACACACAAATTCGTAAAGAACTCACCTCAACGTCAAAATCAATACAAGGAAGCGAAGGATGCAAATCTACCAAAATCCCAAATTTGAACCCAAGACACCAACAATCTCTCAAACTCAAAATCAAGCTTCAATCTGTCGTCAATCTACCGTGTGAGCGAATCTAAACCTCTAGGAACACTTCAATCCAACACCCAACTCTTGACAACTTCAAACCATCTCACTATCTCACTATCTCACATAAACCCTAAAACCTTGAAATGAGAAGATTGAGAAAAAGTGGGTATTTTGATGCTCTAATCACTTTGATGAAGACAAAATCGAAATTATGAGGGAAGGAGTGATGATTTTGGTTTAGGTTTTGTTGGGTTTCTTCTCTTCTCCTTCTTCTTCTTTCTTTCTTTCTTTTCTTATTTCTTCCTTTTCTTTCTTCTTCTCTCGACTTTCTCTCTTTCTTTCTCTCTTTTATTTCTTTTCTTTTCTTTTTATAATCATTTAAATGAGGGTGAGGATGTGGTGGTGTAAAATGACCATCATACCCTTACTCTCTTCTAAACTCCTAAATAAACCCCCACATCAATCAATATTTAATTTAACACTCAATTAATAAAATTATCAATCGAGCACCATAAAAATAATTTAAATGTTTTAAGCATCGAAATAATTAAATCAATTATTTTAGGATGTTACGGTAAAAGCTTAAGTATGAGATAATTGGATCAATGCATTTTAGTGCACATTCTAGAGCATTACATTTGGTGTTTTAAGATATGTTTTGGGCCCAACATTTAAGTTTTGGCTTGTTTTCAAATCTTGGGTCTTAATTGGGCTTAAGCGAAACTCTTTTGTATTTTTTGGATTTTGTTACAACCTAACCCGTTTTCCTTTTGTAGACCATAATTTACTTGGTATGTACTTGTCTGATTTCAGTGATCTTTGAGGCGCTGGAAATCTAAGAAGCTGGGCTACAAGTGTAACATCCCTATTTTGGGTTAATTTCGTTTTATGAAATTAATTAACAAATTATTATTCAATCAAATAATTTTTGAGTCATAGGCATACTAGAATTATGAAAACAATAATTAGATTGCTAAGTCATCATAATAATATGAGTTATTGCTTGATTGGGTAGTTAGAAATGGGCTTAAGTGTGAATTAGTGAGCCAATGGAATTTTCATCAATTCATACCTTATTAATACCCTCAGCTCACTAGACAAAACAACAGCCACACATTCTCATGCTGAGTTTGAAAAATTTCAGAAAAACATAGTGAGAGAGAGAAAAGGATACACGAGAGTGAGAGGAAAGGGAAGGAAAAGGCCAACCTTCCATTCTTGGTTCATGTGAGTGCTGTTCATACCTTTCTTCACCATTTTTCATTCTCTATCCATTGATACAAAAATCAGCACTTGTTTCCTCCCCATTTTCAATTCGCCATTTCCAAGCTCTCAAGCTCAAAACCACCAAAAATGGAAGTTTCAACTCTTACATGTTAGGTTGAAGCACCAAAACCAGTTTTGAAGTCCAATAATCAGTACTAGAGGTCAACATCAAGCCTCATTGCTGTTTGGTTCTGTTTTGGGTGTTTGGGTTAGCTATGGAACTCTAATTCGTGGAGACATGAAGGATTGATCAAAAGAATATGTTGCTGGAAAAGTTTTGCAGCAAACCCGTATGGAGTAGTGCATGGTAATTTCGATATATATCTCACCATAGACCTCCTTTGAAGTTCTTTTTAATTTATTTAGAAACTAGACTCAAAACCCTTCATGTTAGGCACAAGAACCACCTTATTCGACTGAGTATTGAGGGAGAAAAATTCGTTACAAGTTTTACTTTTGCAACAGTACCGATTTTGAACCAGTCACCGTATGGTAGCCATAACTCCCTGTATACTCGTCGAAACAGTGTGGGACTTGAACCATATGAAAATAGGCAACATTATCTACACATGAGGCACTGGTTTGGATATTTTAGGTTAAGAATTGACTAAGTTATGCACGCTCGAAATCTGCTCACAGATGCTGTCCAAAAATGGTTTGGTTTGGGTAGAACTCGATCGCGTCTTCCGTCGTTCGAATTGTTCGCCGCTCCGGGTGAGTTTTACTCATGTTTAGGGTTTTTACACTTTGGTCTGATTGTGTTGAAATTCTGGAATAATTTGGTGTTTCGGTTTTGAAACGATTTTAGAGTCAAAAACCGATTTCGAAAAATATCGTTTTACGGTTTATATCCCAATTTATAATTTAATTGTGATTTTGGAATTTTGATTGATTGATTGATATATTTGGGACAGGAATATTTTCGTGGTAATTTCTGTTTTTCGGTTGGAATACGATTGGAATTCGGACTGGAAAGAATCGGAGAAACGAAACGAGTGAAACGAAGTCAAAAACTGTTTCTGTACAGGGCACACGGACCATGCGCCCCAGTGGAACGGACTGCGTCCCTTTCGCAGGTTGCCTGTTAAATTTTTTAAAAAAAAAACATGGCACGGACCGTGCGCCCCTAGGGTACGGACCGTGCGCTGCCCTCGCATTTTGGATACAAAAATCTCGTTTCGTCGCTCCTTTCGGTTCCAATTCACTTCTAATATTTTTTCCAACCAATTGTGTTGATATATACTTCACAAAAACATGGTTTTAAACCTAATTAACTTGGTTTTCAAGAAAGGTTTTGAAAACTATAAATGTTTCGAAAAACCGAATTAGGACATACGTGTGAGAATAAGGGTTTTCAAATGAAACGAACAAAAAGGTTCTAGTTATGGAATTACGATTGATGCGGGATGAATATACTTTCATCTAAACCGGTCATTCTACTTGTTATTATACAATTGACGCGGGATGGTTATTATTTAAATCATCTAAACCGGTCTATGATTCACGATATATAAATTATATCGAGTCGGGGTGACGAAACGAGATGAGGGAAGTCATGATCCCTCAATCTAGGCCACCATTATTATTATTGTTGGTTTGCCTTTAGGGAAAGTACTATTGGCGATGGGGTTCACTTAAGCTTTCAGAGTTGGTGATGTGCTAAAGATTAAAAAGACCTATAACATAATTCATCACGTAAACTACTTCGGGTTGTTGGTGATGTGCTAAAGAATTAAAAGTAATGATGTTTGTAATTCTTATTGAATTACCAGTGATTGTTTTTGTAATTCATATTGGATTAACAGTGATTGTTTGTAATTCTTAGAAAATTACCAGTGTATGCTTTTGTAATTCATTAATCGAATTACCAGTCAAAAGGATTCATAATTGAATCGAGAGCGTGGCTAGGGGCCCGGTAAAACTCACTGAGATATGTATCTCACCCTTTCATATGTTGTTGTTTTACAGAGAAACAGGGAAAGAAGAAGGCTAAACGGCATTAGTAGGAGAGGTGCCTAAGGAGTTGACTGAGACATTGTGTCTTTGTCCATGCTTATGTTTTCCTTGTTGATTCTGTATTCGGTTATGTAACTTGTACTTGTGATAAGTTGTATAAATCATTTCCGCTTTTTCTCGTGAAGATATTGAACATTAGGAATTTAATATCCGTTGAGGTTATATAGTAATTTGAGTTCCATGAAGCAATGCCAGGTTATGATGATGTGATATTTTGTAATATCGCCAAAATTTGTAGTCATGTTCAATATCTAAACAGGAATTATATCTCTGATGTATGATGAGTTGTGAATTTTAGTATTTCTACTTGTTAGAAATATTAGGGTGTTACAACAAGTCCTATGTTGACGCCAAAGCCGAATTCGGAAGTCTTGATGGTCAAAAAGGACGACGTTGTAAAATACTGCCACCTGAATGGGAGGCAAATTGGGATGTTGATCTCAGAACGTGAAAATATAGGAGTGAAAGGATTGATAAGTTATTGGTCAAATTTAGCATGAATAGTGTTAGATGTTTATATTTAGGCTAAATTATAATTTTGGTCCCCCTATTTTCAAAAATTCAGACATTTGGTCCCCCTATTTTAAAACTCAGACATTTAGTCCCCCTATTTTAATAAACTCAGAACATTTAGTCCAAAGGGGGGTTTTTCTTTTTTTTTGCTGAATTGGCCCTCTAACAAAAAAAATTGCTGATGTGGCTCTCATTAAATGACGTGGCAGCTGACTCAGCTTGCACACATCATTTAATGAAGCCACATCAGCAAGCCACATCAAATTTATTATTTATAATTATTAAAATAATTAAATAACTATATTATTTATTATTTTATTATTATTATTACCAAAATCAACAACACTTCCAGCGCCGTTCATTAACACACTTCTCCCTCTTCTCCCTCTTCTTCTCCATCAACACACATCTCCCTCTTCTTCTTTCATCAACAACAACAAAAACCCAGAAGAGAGAAAGGGACAACAACAACAACAGAAGACCTAATTTCATCTCCACCAGCGCCGTTCTTCCATTCCTTTGAGAGAGAGAGAGAGAGAGAAAATTTCGAGGAGAGAGAAAGGGAAAAACTGGGAGAGAGAGAAGGAAGGAGAGAAAGAGAGAGAAGGAAGGAGAGAGAGAGAGGAAGCGACGGGAAGAAGGGAGAGAGAGGAACGACGGAGGAAGGGAAGAAGGAAGGGACGGCGAAGATCAGGAGACACGAAGAACAAAACAGAGAAACGAAGAAATCCCCAAAATCTCTGAACCCTACATCGAAGATCATCCAATTCTTCTTCGTTGATCAAACCAAGTGCCACGAATTTTGCTTTTATTCGTAAAACCTAAGTTCACAACCTAAAATCCCAATTCGTTCGATCTACTGATGGTGGTCGCAAGAATGAGAAGGAGATGAGAGGAAGAAGAAGATAAGAGAGTTGGTCAGCAAAGAAGACATGAGATGTTCTTGCTTCCTGGGTTCTGATGTTCTTGCTTTATGGGTTATGGATTTTGTTTTTGTTTTTTCATAGATATACACCACCGCTTCCCCAAAAAAAATTTAATGTCACCTGTAATATTTGAGATCTGTTACCTCAGTTAGGTTGGGACACCACCACTTCCCCAAATCGATTTCGATGTCACCAGTAATATTTTTGAGATCTGTTAACTTTAGGGTTTTGGAAGTGGGAAGCGTTGAGGTTTTGTGTTGCTGTGGTTTTCGATCTGGCTGTTTAAAGAATACGGGGTTGTCTTGCTTATGATGGGTTTGAAGAATAGTGTGTTTGAACTTTGAAGAATATGGGTTTCAGTGGAAAAAGAAAACGAAGAGGCGTGAACTTGGGTATCTTGGAGTCTGATCTTCATCTTATGTTTTAATTCCAATTTTTTATTTTGTTTTTAATATTTAATTTACCGGCGTTTAAATTATTTATTTATTTCAATTATGTTAATCTGACGTGGCATGTATATGTGGACCATTAAATGACGTGGCATAAGCCGCCATGTCATTTAATGAAGGCCACTTCAGCGTTTTTTGTTTGACTGGATTCCAACTCAGCAACAAAAATGAAAAAATCCTCTTTGGACTAAATGTTCTAAGTTTTTTAAAATTTGGGGACTAAATGTCTGAGTTTTAAAATAGGGGGACCAAATGTCCGAATTTTTGAAAATAAGGGGACCAAAGCTATAATTTAGCCTTATATTTATCAAGTTGTTGAGAGAGTTAGAATTGGCGAATCATAAATGCATTTCCTCAAACCACAAGCATTTCATATAGTTGTATGGTTTTATATTGGTGTTGAGGTCGCGATTGTAGAGACCTCAAAAATGGATGTTTCAGGAAATCGTGAACAATTGAGGCCGATGAAGCGACAATTGTGGTTGCAACGCGCTTCATGAGTCCTCAAAAATTGTAATGTTGTTGGCGCCATTTTAGTGGCGGGTCGTAATTGAATACATAAAGTTAGTTTTCTGCATTTTACACACAAAATTTGACATTTTCTGAGCATTTACTTATATAGAATGATAAAGAGTGTTGAACGCATCTTCTCGTATTTTCTTATTGACATGATGATCAATCACTCTAAAAAAAACTTTTGTCATACAGCTCTATATTCACAAAGCAAGACACTTAACATGTTGATCCATAAAAGTAGTGGAGATATACAAGAACGACCAAATACGTCAAGGGCGTAAAAGCAAATAACCAGATAAAAAACAAGAAAACAGTAGTATTGAAAAAGAAGTTGAGGTGAGTATGTTTATTTTGAATTAAATAAACCTCTACTCTTTATATTGGTATGTTAATGCTTGTACATTTAGTTTGTGTGCAATATGTTATAAAAGTTTTTAGGAAATGTCTGCTATAGAGGAAAATGAAGAACTGCTAGCAAACATGAGTATACTTCCTAGCAATTTAATTTTTGACATTAAAAAAATCTTCATTGACAAGAGTGAACTTAATTTGAAAGATCAACATTTTCATTATTTTTCAAACCTATATTTGTGATCCCTGATAGAAATCTTAGGAAATCCTTACTCATAAAATACTTGGAGTTGAGCATGGGTTTTGCTTAGAGTGAAAAAACTTAAGTGTGAGGAAATTGTACCAGTGCATTTGAGTGCACATTCTCGAGCATTACACTTGGTATTTTTGATCATTACAAATTTTTGTCTCGTACACTGTTTGGTGAAGATTGGGCATTATAACCAAAAAATATAAAATTTAGGCTTAAATGTGTGTTTGGTCCCTGCAAATATCTCAATAATCCTGTTTGGTCCCTGCAAAAAAAATTTAAAAAAGCCCTTGCAAATACCAAAGGCTTCTAGTTTGGTCCCTGCTGTTAGTTTATGGCTAACAACGTTAGTGGTTGATGACGTGGCTGCCAACGCGGACGCCGCCTCCTCACTTTTACTTTTCTCCTTTCACAAGTTGTCTCTTCCCTTTCACTTCTTTCCTTTTTCCTCACCCTAATTTCCCCTCTCTTTCTGTAACATCCCAGACTACATTCAGAACTATTGACTGCCCCAACAAACCAACACGAGTCTTTTCACCATGCGTTGTCCTCACTTGCATGCTTTCCAGGAAACTTCCCAGAAGGTCACCCATCCCACTACTATTCCAAGTCAAGCACGCTTAACTATGAAGTTATTATGGAAAGGGCTCCCGAAAAGAAGATGCATCTTATTGGAATAGGTAGTCCAAATCAATTCATTTAAGTCTTCCTTCAACTGTACAGTCCCATACCTGCACAGCCTTAGGATTCCTCTCATTCCGGTGCGTATTCGGTTCATTCACGTGCCCCTTCTCCTAGAAGTTGCCAGGAACCGCTCTTTGCCATGCCAACTTTTGGGCACCGTCGATCACTCCCTGCCCACGTCAGCCACGAATGTCACATGCCCACCAGCTTCCACTTGGTTCATCCCCGAACCACACCGTACTGAGAGAGGTCTGCTACTCTGATACCATTTGTAACATCCCAGACTGCTTTTAGAACTGCTGATTGCCCCCACAAACCAACAAGAGTATTTTCAGCATGCGTTGTCTATCACTGTCATGGTTTCCAGGAAACTTCCCAAAAGGTCACCCATCCCACTACTACTCCAAGTGAAGCACGCTTAACTATGGAGTTCTTATGGGAAGGGCTCCCGAAAAGAATATGCATCTTGTTGGTATAGGTAGTCCAAATCAATTCTTTTTAGCCTTCCTTCAATTGTACAGTCCCATACCTGCACAACCTCAGGAACCCTCTCATTCCGGTGCGTATTGGTTCATTCACGTTCCCCTTCGCCTAGACGCTGCTAGGAACCACTCTTTGCCATGCCAACTTTTGGGCATCGGCGATCACTCCCCGCCCACGTAAGCCACAGATGTCACACTTTCCCTCTTCATCTTCCAACAACACACATATCTCAGAAACACACATATCAACACCAACAACACACATATCTCATCATCTTCATTTAGAAACACATCAAAACACAATCTGGATACATGCATCTTGCGAATCTCACGAGATCTTCATAAAATCAGATCTTCATCTAAATTAATTAAAAATCAAGAGTGCTGTGTTTGCTGAGATCTTCTTGGGTGCTGAACATTGATTTCTTCCTGAACTTAAATTATTTGCTGAGATTGTGGAATTGAAGAGAAAAGGGGTGGTGTATGGTGTGGGTGGTTGCGAGTGAGAGAGGGAAATCAAAGAGAGAGAGGGAGGAAACATGGTGATGTGGGCAGTGGCGCGCCGTAGATGCTAGCGGTGAGAGGATGGTTCACGGTGGAAGTGGTGGTGTTGTGGATGCTGGCGGTGAGACAGTGGTTCACGGTGGAAGTGGTGCCTTCCCTCCATCTTTGGGTTTTTTCTCCTTTTCATTTCTTGTTCAGCGCTTCAAGTTTTGGGTTGCAGAGATGTAGGGTTCCTCAATTTGGGGTTTTTGAAGGATGGAATGAAGAAAGGGGATTTGGCGTGGGGATTATTGTGAAGAAGAACAGGATGATTTTAGATTTAAGTTTCAGTAATTAGTAATGGGAAGGAAGGGGAATTTGGGTTTGTTGTAAAAGGAATCTTGGTTTGATGATTTTAAATTCATGTTTTGAATTTAACTTAAGTTTTTGTAATTTTTGTATCAGCCTTGTCGCTCTGTGTGTTGTGTTGTGGGCAAGGATATGAATGGAGAATTTTTTTTGGTGCTGCAGTGAAAGGGAAGACAGAAAATGCAGGGGAAGAAGAACGAAGGAAAGAGAAAATGAAAAGGAAAGAATGGGTTGATGATACAGGCCTTATTTATCCAGGTGGCATCCATGTTAGCAGGTACCAAACTGGATTATTGAGATATTTGCAGAGACTAAACATACCTTTAAGCCTAAAATTTACTATAATTCCCTTTCTAATGTTTATATCGATTTTATATAATTATAATATAATTAAAAAATTGAAAAGAAGAGTGTGTGATGGAGAAGATGGAAGAGAGAGAACGAGATAGAAAGAAGGAGAGAGAGAGAGGGAGAGAGAGATAGAGAGATGATGGAGGGTGGTCATGATATGATAAGTGATAAACTCTAATTTAGTGCATTTTTAGAGATACTTTTGGGTTACTTTTTAGAGCAAATATTGCTAATTATATAAATCATTGACGTAGTTTGCTCTTTATTTTCCCGAAAGAAATAAAAGATAAAAATTATATATATATATATATATATATATATATATATGTATATGTATGAATGTATATCATAAATATAAATATGCATGTGGGCTGCCAATAGAAAAAGAAAGGAGTGTAAAAGCAAGTGGATTGAAAGACAAGCCAATAATACAAAAGATGAATGAAGCCCAACATTGCAACTTGGAGAAAAAGTCACATTACCTAGGCTTGCATTAAAAGGAGGTAGCCGCGAACGTGAATCAAAAAGGGAGGAACAGAAGCCACGCACCAACAGTAGCGCCGGCAAGGAGAGGAGGGGTTTTGGGTACCCGTTCTTGACACCATGAGAGAGCTTTGGAGCAGGAAAAGGAGACTGGAGATTCAGAATAAGAATTTCTCTAACTTCCGGGTTATTTTTATCTTTGTAATTCATGACTCTAATTCCTATTTTATTGTTCTTTATGACTTTCGATAGCTAAATCCTCTTCTAGGGTCTTAGGTGGATCTTGCATGTTTAGAGACCTTTTTATGTTCTAATTTCATATCTGAATTCCGATTTTTATTTCAATTAATATTGTACTGTTATTTTTATCACTTAATTAGGATTAGCTACCCTACTCATGTTCATAATCAATTAGTTGATCAGCGACCGTACTGCAATTAGTTGGTGGACCTATAGGATAATTGGGGCTATAATTAATGCATGACTAATCTTTAATTTAGTCTTCCAATCATTCAACCTTTTTGCTCTTTATGCTTTTCTTAAATTTAAATTCTTGCATGACCAAACAAGGGTTAGTTTAGGAAAAAGAATATTAATCGCGAATGACCAAACAGATTAATAGCTTTAGTAAAGGGATTGGTAATTAAATAAAATAAAGGAATTCAAGTAGGAATTAGACATAGGGGAATCGAAGCTTGCAAGTGAAACCGTGGCCCTAGACCTCTCTCCATTTATTAAATCTAGTATTTTAATTATTGTTATTTGTTTATTTTTATTTGTTTTCGTTACAACTCAATTATTAGTTCGTCTAAACAATAGACAATCTTGATTAGTTTGGTACTTGTTAATTAATCCCCGTGGAGACGATAATCTTTTATACTACTTCTGCGAAAGAGTACACTTGCTCTAAGTGTGTTTTTAACGCAACAAGTTTTTGGCGCCATTGCCGGGAATTAATTTAGCAATATTAAACGAAAAAGATTTTTATTGCTTTAGACATTTTTTTATGCACTAGTTTTATTTTTTTTATTTATCTTATTGAAAAAAAATACAAAAAAAAAGCTGCTAATACTTTCCCAAGAGACCGTTGCAGTTCACCTTTTTTGCAGATAAAAGTTTAAATCATGGTTAAGACAATTGGAGATTATATTAGAGAGGCAGAGGCACAAAGGAATTTGGAGAAGTCGTCTTGGTATATGCCTCAATGTTAGATCCCATTTCCTCCTCCTCCTCCTCCTTATGAGCCTTATTCAAACTATTGGGATGACTATGAGCCACCTCCTTATTCCTCCAACTGGGATAATTATGAGCCACTACATCTTTATAGGCAAGAGGAGGAGATACAAGATACCAATGATGTGTTGGCAAAGTTTATGCAGCAGACAAATGAAAAATTTGAAAGCTTGGAGGGTCAAATTGGAGCCATGAACAACGAATTTGGAAGCCTGAAGGGGTAAATATCAAGTCTCATTGCTTTGTTATCTCAAGAGGCCCAAGAAACTCTTTCACAAACTAAGTCTACCCAAAATGAAGAAGTTGGGAAATACAAATAAAGTATTCCTTCGAGAGATGAAGGTGTCTCTATGGAATATAATCTGGAGGAAGAAGCTCTCAAGAAAGATGATGAGACTCCTACTGAAGGGAGTCAAATCAAAATAGTAGCTCATACTGAAGGGAGTCATATTGAAACAAAAGATCCTACTAAAGAGAGCATTTGTGAGGACAGTGAGAAAGATCCCATGGTTCTGGATTTGGAGAAAGCGCCCATTTTTTGGCAAGTTGTTTTAACCATTGGTGATGCTGTGATTGAGGTTCACCGGGGAAAGGTAACTTTAAGGAATGGTAAAGAAGGTGATGTTATTAAAGCTTTAAATTCCAATGAAATTTTCTCTTTTTAACTTCTCCTTATTTTGATGATGTGGTTGAAACTAACACTTTTAGTGAATTAAAGATGCAGGACCTTTTGGAAAAAAGTCTTATTTCGCCGGATCCTAGCATAATGGTGGATGGAGATAAAATAAAAATTTCACCATCCTTCGAAGTTCATCCACCACGTGGAAAAAGAAAGAACAATGTGAACCACATGGTTAGAAAGTTAAGAAGATGTACTGCGTTAGATGTTAAATTTGCTCTTGGAGAGCCACCTGATTAAGCACTAACTATCGTCAGGCTCACGACGTTAAACAAGTGCTTCGCAGGAGGCAACCTGTGTTTTATTTTCAGTTATTTTTACTTTTAATTTGTTTCATTTTGTTTTTAGGAATAAGCTCGGACTACAAGCTCTCTCAGGGAAGTCACTATTACTCTCTCTCTCATTTATTTCTCTCAGTTTCTATTTGATCATTTTGCATTGAGGACCATGCTTCATGCTAGTGTGGGGGAGGAGAGTTATTTTGTCACTTGATCTTTATTAATGCACATACCCACCGTATATGTTGATAGCATTTTTTCTATGAGGAGAGTTATTTTGTCACTTCATCTTTATTAATGCACATACCCACCGTATATGTTGATAGCATTTTTTCTGGCTTATTTTAGCGACTTATGCTTCAAGTTGAAAAAAAATAGAGATTTTGCTTTTAGGGGATCCCATAATTAATTTACTTGACAGACTTGTGATTAATTGTAACTGTGGGGTTGTCCTTAGGAAGCTGATAATTAGCATTTGTCCCTGTTGAGTACTTTTTGTGAACTAGCTTCTAAATGTGAGATCTGAGCCTTCATAAGGGGACTGACACTAAATCATAAATTTTTACCCCTTTTCTTTCTATGAGTGTATTTCCCCCAATTTGCTATATTCTAGAATTTGTCTTTTGACCATTTCAAGGCGAAAATTGATTTGCATCATGTAAAAAGATTTGGGGAATTTAGGTATTTTTCTGGTCTCAGAGTTGTTTGTTGAATTTATCCATTAGTTGCCCCCTTTGAGCCTATTTGTTATATTTTTTCATTGGTAACCAGATATAATTTTTTCTTTTTTTTGTGGTAACCATTTGAAATTAAATTTGGAGCAACTATTGAAAGTTACAATTTTGTCCTGTATTTTAATTGTTTATCTCAGCAGGACATAAAAACAAAAAAAGGGTGGCTCATATGGTTACAAGTTTCTTTTCCTCCCGAGAGAAATATAGAGAAATGAAATGAAAAAAAAAGAAGAAAGAAAGCAAGAAGGAGGAAAAGGCACATCAAAAGAATGAAAGAGCCAAATGGCAAATAAAAAAAAATGAATCTACTCAAGAGAAAAAAGTAAATCAAAAAGAGTCGACTCAATAGAAAAAGAAGAGTGAAGAATGGAAGTGAAATAATTTGGAGTTTGGACAAAAAAATTGTAAAATAGATAGGAGCTCCATATTTGGTTTCAGGGACTTGAGCCTCTAATTGGGCAACCTTTTGACACCTCATATGTGCTATAATGTCTATTGTCTGTCATTATGATTCTAATTTTGGGTCCCATATTTGGCTGTCTTTGTTACTTTTTTGAAAAATTATTGAGCCAGGAAATTTGCTTGAGGACAAGCAAAAGTTAAGTGTGAGGGTTGATAAACTCTAATTTAGTGCATTTTTAGAGATACTTTTGGGTTACTTTTAAGAGCAAATATTGCTAATTATATAATTCATTGACGTAGTTTGCTCTTTATTTAGCAGAAAGAAATAAAAGATAAAAATTATATATATATATATATATATATATATATATATATATATATATATGTATATATATATATATGTATGAATGTATATTAGAAATATAAATATGCATGTGGGCTGCCAATAGAAAAAGAAAGGAGTGTAAAAGCAAGTGGATTGAAAGACAAGCCAATAATACAAAAGATGAATGAAGCCCAGCATTGCAACTTGGAGAAAAAGTCACATACCTAGGCTTGCATTAAAAGGAGGTAGCCGCGAAAGTGGATCAAAAAGGGAGGAACAGAAGCCACACACCAACAGTAGCGCCGGCAAGGAGAGGAGGGGGTTTTGGGTACCCGTTCTTGACACCGTGAGAGAGCTTTGGAGCAGGAAAAGGAAACTGGAGATTCAGAATAAGAATTTCTCTAACTTCCGGGTTATTTTTATCTCTGTAATTCATGACTCTAATTCCTATTTTATTGTTCTTTATGATTTTCGATAGCTAAATCCTCTTCTAGGGTCTTGGGGGGATCTTGCATGTTTAGAGACCTTTTTACGTTCTAATTTCATATCTGAATTCCGTTTTTTATTTCAATTAATATTGTCCTATTATTTTTATCACATAAGTAGGGTTAGCTACCCTTTTCATGTTCATAATCAATTAGTTGATCAGCGACCGTACTGCAATTAGTTGGTGGACCTATAGGATAATTGGGGCTATAATTAATGCATGACCAAACTTTAATTTAGCCTTCCAATCATTCAACCTTTTTGCTCTTTATGCTTTTCTTAAATTTAAATTCTTGCATGGCCAAACAAGGGCTAGTTTAGGAAAAAGAATATTAATCGCGAATGACCAAACGGATTAATAGCTTTAGTAAAGGGATTGGTAATTAAATAAAATAAAGGAATTCAAGTAGGAATTAGACATAGGGGAATCGAAGCTTGCAAGTGAAACCGTGGCCCTAGACCTCTCTCCATTTATTAAATCTAGTATTTTAATTATTGTTATTTGTTTATTTTTATTTGTTTTCATTACAACTCAATTATTAGTTCGTTTAAACGATAGACAATCTTGATTAGTTTGGTACTTGTTAATTAATCCATGTGGAGACGATAATCTTTTATACTACTTCTGCGAAAGAGTACACTTGCTCTAAGTGTGTTTTTAACGCAACAATAAGATATAAGAGAGATGAGAGGAGAGAGGTAGAGAGAAAGAGTGAGATGAAGGAGAGGGGTCATGAGATAAGAAGATATAAGAGAGGGAAGAGTAGAGACGTAGAGAGAGAGAGAGAAAGGAGAGAGAAGAATGGGATCGGAGAGAGAGAGAGAGAGACAGAGAGGGGGAATTATTGAGTAGGAAGTAAAACTATTTTGGTATTCTTTTTATTGCTCAGAAAGTCGTACTGTGATTTTGTGAGGGACGTGAAGTTGGGTTTTTGTCCAGTACCTTAAACAATTTTCAAATGAAATAGGGTAGAACTAGAGTTGTCTAGTCCAGTCCCCTTCTTTGTAGCAAATCAAACACACCCTTAAGATATGTTTTAGGCCAATATTCTTGTTTTGGCATGCTTTCACATCTTTGGGTCTTAAATGGGCTAAAGTGAAATTCTTGGGCAATTTTTGGATTTTGTAACAACCTAACTTGTTTTCCTTCTACAGACCATTTCATGGGCTGTACTTCTCCTATTTTAGTGATCTTTGAGACGCTGGAAAGTTAAGAAGGGAAGATACAAGTGTTATGTTGTTGTCAAAGCCCAATTAGGAAGTCTTGATTGTCAAAAAGTGTGATTTATTGGACCGATGATTTTCTTTTGTAATTAATTTTGTAGGGGGCCAAATAATTCCAAATAGGCTCGGGCTTTTAGACCCGCTTTTAGACTCATTCTGAGGTTGAACCTTTTTATATTTCATATTCTTAATCCTGAATTGGATAGTCACCTATTGTAAAAGAAAATCTATATATCTTTGTAAAGGAAACCCCAAAGGAAGCTTCACAATGCTTCTCACAATCGGAGTAATAGGGTACTCCAAACGGGTTAGAGGATCGTTTGTTGACACCACAGAATTTTAGTCTATAGTTAGAGATTGTAGAGAATCGATTTCTTCACTTTGCAAAACTCTCATGCAAGTTTCACTAGGAAGCGTGCTAATGTGGTTTCTCAGTATCTAGCTAAGGTGGCCTTAATTCAACTAATCCTTAGTTATTTTATGATATCCCAACACATGTTGCACCTTACATTTTTAATGAAATGAATTATTTTTTTTATTGTAAAAAAAAGAGGTACTCTACTCACTACAAAAAGAAGATACTTCAAATACTTCAAAGACACTAGTGGAGATTTCCACCAATATGTTACAATGTGACTAGAGTTCTACCTGATTTACTAATAAACCGCACCATAATGAAATACATTTAAAATGAGAGAAAAACAAAAACAAGCCAATGATCCTCTAAACAAAACACTATTACTAGTAGACCAAAAGACACGACATCACACATAAACCAAATCAAATTATTAACCAGCTTTGTGTTCTTTCCACGGATACCTTTTCCATACTACTAATAATAAGCTTGACTTTCTGTTAATGTTGGAAATTGCACAACAGTGGCTCTACTCTGCCCACGGTGGTTGACGGCTTCAAGTCTCCACGCCAGGAGGTGTCTCTTTAAAGACACTCTGATGCCTAAGTCAGTGGAGCAAATTGTGACCATAATACCTTCCAAGGATATAAATGTGAGAATTAGACACTAGATCTACCGTAGGTCTTAACCTAGAGCGATGCACAGTTTAATATTAGTTATATATGTATTGTCATACATAAATCGCGTTGGGTGACGACCCGATAATGACACATTATAAATTAAAAGAAAAGCATACAAGGAAACAAATTTGTACATGAAAACAGAAATTTAAAACTTGAAAGATTAACAATCTTTTATTTGGTGAACTAAAGATTAACAATCTAAATAGACAATAACCTTAATAAAAATTTAAATAAAGTCATATTCATCCTAATGAAGTCGGTTCTCCGTCAACTACTGTCCGATCAACATGTTTAGAATTCTCGCTTCTCTAAACAAAAATATTATATTTTCATATTTTTTAATATATATGTGTTTGCTTTATGAATTATAAGTTTAACGATTTCACTGTCTTGAACGGGGGCGTCATTTCCCCTGTAACACCCTGAACTCTAGACGTCATAAAGTTTGGATGTTAACCATTTTAACAAAATCAAATTTCTAAGTTGCTTAAGGATTTGAATGAAACATAACATTCGAATGGCATAAATACCAAAAGGGCAACTAAATGACATATCTGAAACAGTTTACATAAGTCATTTCTTAACCATAGTTCAAATCCAAAAGAACGATTTAGACTTAGTACATTAACATGATTACAAGCTCAAAGGCTAAAGTATCGAAAAGACAGTACATAAACATTAACTAGGGTGGACTAAGATATTAAACTTAGATCTCTATAGATCCCATGAACTAAGTAGCCACAACAGCTGCTACTTTTTCTCGCCTTGCTTGGTCTTATCATGTCAATCTGAAAACACAACAATATAAACAGTGAGATTTACAATCTTAGTGAGTTCTTTCGCGACCCCTCACTATGAACAAAGTCAACCACAACGGAGAACCCAACCTGGCCTTGGCTGGATAACAACTATGGGCCTTGAACTCAGAAGATATGACCTCCCATTCCAAGTACGCTACTTAATCTCTTATCACTTGTCTTAACTTAGCGTAATCCAAAAGTAGTTAAACAAATTCAACCACAACGGAGAACCCAACCCGGCCTTGGCCGGATAACAACTTTGGGCCTTGAACTCAGGAGATATGACCTCCCATTCCAAGTACGCTAAGTAACCTCTTGGGATCGTCATCCCCATAGTATTTTATTCATAACCATAATTATGTTCCCACTCGTTAGTTCGTTTAATGAAACAATATCGTTCAACTTATACAATTACCGCGTTTTCGAAACAACATTATTTTCCATCAATTATGCATATAATAAGTCCAAATATGATTAGGATAACTTAGGGTGAATTAAGGAAAGGATTGGGAATGAGATCACGTCGAAAGAAAAGCGGAAAATCAAATTTTGAAAATGGGTGGCAGATGGGGGCGCACAGACCGGGCCCCTATTGCAGGTTTACAAAACACTGTTTTCATTCAAAATGTGCAAGTTCCTTCGATCTGATTTCTTTCCCAATCAATCCTTAACTCGATATACACCAACAACAGCATCAAAAACAAACAATACGACATTCCAATCATCAATATACTCAGTTAATGCAAATTTTCAAGGTGATTTAAAGAGAAATGTTCATGACAATTTCTAACCATTCATCCAACATAGTGCTCTACTTTATTTCAGCACACATAGTTTCATAATTTCATGATTCTAAACACCAAATGCACATGCATTGTACCCATAACAGAGCAAACCTCATACAAATCATGATGCGGCCCAACAAAAAACTAAATAGGTCAAAGAACTCACCTCTTTGAAGAGCTTCTCTCAAGAACACCCAAGTAACATGCACAACCTCAACAACACATTCAACATCACTTCAGAAAAATCTACTTAGGAATGCTCCTAGACCAAAGCTTAGCTTCCAAATGCTCAAAGCTAAAACCCAGATGAAGATGCAACCATCTCAAGCTTGTTTTTGACCATCTAATGTTACATGCAACTAGAGTCTCAAGGTGGGAAATGGATTTGAGGCGAAGTTCCTAATTAATTGTTCTTTCTTTTGGTTCTCTTTGGGGAAAGAACTCGAAATAGAGAAGGAAATGAAGTGGGAAATGTTTAGTCTTCAAGTGTAGGTGGGAGGAGCTTTATCTTTCAAGTCCAGCTCTCCTTCCTCTCCAAGTTTCGACTTCCTCTCTCTTCTCTCTCTAAGTGTTTTGTTGTGACTTTGAAAACTAAAGAAAGAAATGGAGGGAAGAGTGGGGTTAAGTAATGCTTCAGCTGAATGGATGTTTATCTCTAACCTATTGGATTTGGGCTTCACCCCAAGCCCACTATTGGGTGCAAATTGATTTCTCAATGCAGCCCCTTCCAAATTCTATCCCAAATTGCCAACTTTTAGATCATTTCAATATTTAAAGTACTAAATCAATTTATAAAATACCAATTATTCATAAACAACCAATTCACAACAAGTATATATCAAATAAATCAACAATCAAATAAAGTGATTAAACCATTTACTTTGGGGGTGTTACATTACACCCCAACTTTGAAAAATTTTGTCCTTAAAAATTGTTCAAGTTTTTAATACTATTACTACGAGAATAGCCTTCTATCTAAGACCTATAGAAACTGGCTAGACACGGTCTAGTCTACCTTCCTTATACCTCCTTGTAAGCTTCCTAGAAATTGAAACTAGCCAAAGCGCTAACTCCTCTTATTGAACACTTAAAGGGACTGTACCCAACTTGAAATGACCATACACAATCCGATATTCTGTAATAACCTACACATAATCCAGGATACTGTTGACTCATCGTCATATGTATATGGTTGTTCAGTTTGTAAGCCAAAAGCGCTGTTATTTGATTGTATTTCAGTCAATTGTCAGGGGAATTAGCGTAGATTTAGATTGATGTATTAGGATTGAATTGTAAGCTATTTCCCTCATCCCTTGTGCCAATTGCAATGGAAGACCTTCAATTTGATGTGGCGTCAACTAGCGACCCAGACACTTGCGTAGTGATGCAGCAGAGAAAAGAAGGAAAAGTTTCTGCCATTCTTCGCGTCTCGACCAACAGGCTTCGCGTCGCGAATCAGCATTTTTTTCGCACCATCGCGTCGCGACAGAGTCGCATCGCATTGTAATACCCCAATTTTGTCCGCCCAAGTAAAAAAAAAAAACATTTTTCAGAAAAATGGAAGCAATAAGGTAATTCATAATGTGTGGAAAACAGCGGATTGGTGCATTTATGTGTGTTCGTCTCCTATTTCACATTTTTATTTGAATTACGCGCGCGCGCCAGTAGTAACTGCGCGAGCTGCCCTGTGCCCCCGTCATTTGGCACGTGTCTGTATTTTCATCAAAAAAGAAAAAGGCCATTTATTGATCATTATTAATTTTTGGCACCCAAAAACATTTTTCTTAATTTTTAGGAATTTTAGGAAATAAAATAGTGCATATTTTTGCATTTTTGGGCATTTAAATAAAAGCGAATTAATTATTTTTGGACCAAGACCAGGTCAAGGACGTGGCATACATGTTACTCTACCAAGGGTAATTTTTGTATAATTTTTGGAAAGAAAGTCCTAGTCCAAAATAATTAAAAATGCATTTTCCCCATTTTTAGTGCATAAAAAACCCAAAAAAGACCATTAAATATTCCCCAATTACTAAATGACAATTTTTATTGCCTAGAATAATTAGAGGGAATATTTTATGGGGCTCAAATATATATGACACTTTTTAATAAGTGCACATTCACTTCCATGCCCAAAATTCAAAACTCAAAAGAAGGAAGTGTCCTCAATAAGACAAAAGACCAAAAACAAGTTTTTTTTTCCTCCTCTCCCTCCACACTTTCGAATTCCCACTCTCTCTCTCTCCAAAATTTCTTCACACTCTTCTATTCCTTATTCCTTAAGAATATGCTTTGTACTATCCTTAACTTTTCCCTTTTTGGTGACCATCACTCACTCCCACATAGATTTATGCCCTCTTTTGTAAATTACCCCACCCATTTATACTCACCTCTTCACAAGAAAATACAAAATTACTTCTTTGGTAACATTCTATCTCAATTATACCCTTAACCCTATTTTTACCTCACATCACATATGAGCCTCCATTCCCAAAATAGGACAAGTTTTTTTTCACACAAGCTCTCCCTCCCTCTCTCCTTGGTGTCGCACACTCCATCACTCCCTCACTCTCATTTTTGTGTTTTCTCACTACCCACAATCCAAGTGATCTCTAATCCTAGCCCTTCATTCAAATTTAAAACCCAAAAACCCAATCCTAGAGCACCTAGTAAAGAACAATGACCTAATTACCCCTAGACCTAAAACAACTCTATAAATACCCTCTCATTTCCACACATGAGCATCTTTTTCTTCTCATTTTTCCTACACTAAAACCCCAGCACACAAAAAGCCCTCCCTCTTTCCTCTCAAGCCCGTAGCCTCCTCCCCCTCTCCTTCATCCATCTTTTTCATCTCCTTCCACCCAAACACCACCACTCCACCTCATTTGCATCCCTCTTTAACACACTCCCTCCATTTCTCATTCAAAGTTCAAGCATCATCACCAAGTGGGTTTGATCATCATATTTGCGTGGGTATTTCTTTGAAGAACCTTGGAGTTTTGTTGATTTGTGTCTAGTTTCATCTTCTCATCTCACTTTCTAACTTTCTAACTTGGAGTTAGTGTATGAGATTGCTTATTCTTATGAATTACTTTATAATTTGTCTTAGGTTGATGATTGGTAAAGTGACTCTCACTTGTGCCTAGTGCACCTCGATCTAAGTGAGGAGGATTACCTAGAAATGATTCAATCTCTCTTTTATAATTCTTAATGAGTAGGAAGATGCAAATTTAGGTTTCCTTTTATGATAGTTAAATAATGTGTGAATGCTTGAAGGCCAATTTGGCCTATGATAGCATTCACCATGAAAGGTTTGTGTAAATGTAATTTAGGGTTCGTGTATGTTTTGTAAAGGATAGGTTGTCCTAATCTTGATACATCCTCACTTGCAATTGTGGTGTTGGTTCTTGGAGTTTGTGTAGGTTTTGGCAAGGGATGGACTAACTCTAGTCTTGATGCATTCTCACTTGTTAATGTAAGTAATTGCAAAGGATAGGCTAGCCCCCTAGTCTTGATGCACATGTGTTCTTATTCATTTATACTTGTTTTTGTGCTTGTTATGTGATTAAGTATTGAATTGGTGTTCACGATTGGCTTGCTTGTTTTGATGATCTCATTGACTTTGTAATCCGACTTCAAAGTTCAAAACCTTTGTTACTCGTTAGTAACACCTCAAAACCATGTCGCATTCAAATTATACTACAATTTGTTACTCAATAGTAACATTTACAATTTCAAATCTTTTTCATAACCAAGAACATTTTCAAACATCAAAAAGCCATCTCACAAACCAAAAATCAATTCGATTGCGAAAACCCTTTTGATTACCTAAAGTAGGAACCAATTATCATTAATGATCACTCGTGCCGTTGCCGTTTGGTTGTTAACGATAATTTCATTTTCAAAGGAATTAGTAGTGTGACCACTCTAAACCGTTGTTGTTTGGTCTTCATGAACACTCCAACTTAAATAAAACCAATTGTCATCGATGATCATTCGCGCCGTTGCCGTTTGTTGTTAATGACGATTGCATTCTCAAAAGGGTTAGTAGCGCGGCCACTCTAAACCGTTGTTGTTTGGTCATCGCGAACACTCGAATCAAAAGCAAAACCGATTATCATTAATGAATCACTCGCGCCGTTGCCGTTTGGTTGTTAATGATGATTTCATTTTCAAAAGAGTTAGTAGCGCGGCCACTCTAAACCGTTGTTGTTTGGTCATCGCGAACACTCGAATCAAAAGCAAAACCGATTATCATTAATGATCACTCGCGCCGTTGTCGTTTGGTTGTTAATGATGATTTCCTTTTCAAAAGAGTTAGTAGTGTGACCACTCTAAACCGTTGTTGCTTGGTCATCGCGAATCCTCATTCCTATTGCGAAAACTCCCCTAAACAAGATAAAAGACAAAAACCTTTTTTCAGGACAAACAAGAACTACGTAGCTTTGAATTCTCCATCGCACCGGGAGATACGTAGGAGCGAGCGGCTAACTCTCGTCAAGCGCCAAAAATAAAAATTTTCATTAAGTCTTCTCATTCCCTTTGAGGCAAATTTAAGTATTTTCCAAATCAACACTTAAAACCACACGTTTAATTAAAGGTTCCCTTTCGGTAGAAAGGAGGTGTGGGGTGCTAATACCTTCCCCATGCCTAACCGACCCCCGAACCCAAATCCTCCGGTTTTCCAAAAGGCCATCCGCTTTCCAAAAAGGTTTTTCTTCAATATTTTCCTTATAACAAATATTGGTGGCGACTTCATTGTTTTAAAAAGTTGTAAACGAAGAAAAATCCCCTCAGGGACCTTTTCGGGTGCAACACGCGTCGCGACGGATGACAGAAAGTTTAGCGTTTTAAGCGAAATTGCAGAGTTTTCTGGGGACTTCTTCTTGGATGCGAAAATAGGGTTTTGGAGCTGCGAACAAGGGCAAGGATTGGAGCTCCTCTACACTTGGGAACAAGGAATTGAAGGATCCAATGTATTCCTCTTTGTATTTTATGACTTTGATTCTGAGTAACTAATTTTCTAGGGTTAGGAAGAGATGGATCTCTCCAAAACTATCATGTGGACCCTTTGCTATGATCAATTCGTTTATTATTCAGTTTAACAATTGCCTTTAGCTTCGTTATTACCGCTTAACAATAATATCTGTTGTTGTACTGATTTAGGGTTTATGTTCACCATTGGAAAATGGGTATGTTCGCCTGATATTGGGGTTTTAGGTCACAAATGTGATGATCATAGGAATATGAGATTGTGTTTGTGAAATCGTTAATTCTCGTGTTCAATGCTTTGTCTATTGGTGATTCACTTAAGGAATTAGGGTTTCCCATTAGAGAAAAGGCGTTTCGAGGCAAGGGATTGTCCTTAATCTTATAATTGAAGTGAATCTGTGAAATTGGGTAATTATATTGAAATTGATTGAAGGTTTAGTACATGATAGCGTAGTGGAGAGGATTCGATTCCTAATCGTTTTACTCTAAGATTTTCTTTACCAATATTCTCTTTTCGGTTACTATAAATTACAAATTTGTTAATTCGCCTTCACGCCTAAGAATTACCACACTTGCTTAGTGGATAATAACTCTCAATCCCTGTGGATACGACTAGTGGTCATTACTAATTTACTATTACTTGCAAAGATTCGGTACACTTGCCGAAATCCTAACAAATTTTTGGCGCCGTTGCCGGGGATTGTTGATTTCATTATCAACATAGCAAAGGAGTTAATTCTAAGCGATTTTTGTTTTATATTTTCGTTTCTATTATTTTAATTTTGCTACCCAGTGACTTTATAGGACTTGTTGGCGGTTTGTTTAGTGTTTCAGAGATTTCTTTATGCGGGGCAAGAATTCACAAGATTTGTTGTTTGACCCAGAGATTGAAAAGTCAGCAAAGGCAAACCGGAAGAAAACTAAGCTAGCAAAGCAAAAAGCTCAGAGAGAGTCGAAGGGCCACTCAGTTTCAAACTCTATTCCGGAAGATTCCCTAACACAAGAGGTAGTAATGGCTGAAAATCCATCTCCAAGGCGCACTCTCGCGGACTTTGGGAGAAGAAATCAGGGCACTCAAGCCTACACCTTTCAACTAGTGGGAGCTGTTTCATTTGACATCAAGTCTTCTGTTCTCACTGCCTTGAAATCAGAGAAGTTTTCAGGGTCAGATGCGGAAGACCCCAACCAACACTTGTTCCAATTCTATGAGATTTGTGGAACCACACACCCTGAGGGAGTTGATGAAAACTCCAAGAAAATGCGACTGTTTCAATTCACCTTAACGGGTCGTGTAACAGCCCAGGTCCACCGCAGCGGCCACCCCGGTCCCACTGTTACCTCACGGTCTTTTCTACCCCTCTTGTAGAATTTTTGCCTTCCGTGGGAATCGAACCCTGCACCTGAGGCATAAGTGCAAGTTAAACCCCCTTCCCACTACCAATTGAGCGCGCGCTCAATTGGTAGTGGGAAGGGGGTTTAACTTGCACTTATGCCTCAGGTGCAGGGTTCGATTTCCACGGAAGGCAAAAATTCTACAAGAGGGGTAGAAAAGACCGTGAGGTAACAGTGGGACCGGGGTGGCCGCTGCGGTGGACCTGGGCTGTTACATAAAAAGGCGCCTTTTTATGTAACAGCCCAGGTCCACCGCAGTGCCCACCCTGGTCCCACTGTTACCTCATGGTCTTCTCTACCCCTCTTGTAGAGTTTTTGCCTTCCGTGGGAATCGAACCTTGCACCTGAGGCATAAGTGCAAGTTAAACCCCCTTCCCACTACCAATTGAGCGCGCCCTTTTTATGTAACAGCCCAGGTCCACCGCAGCGGCCACCCCGGTCCCACTGTTACCTCACGATCTTTTCTACCCCTCTTGTAGAATTTTTGCCTTCCGTGGGAATCGAACCTTGCACCTGAGGCATAAGTGCAAGTTAAACCCCCTTCCCACTACCAATTGAGCGCGCGGACCTGGGCTGTTACATATTCCCCCCCAGCAGCTTGGCGCCCAGGCGCCCCAACACAACCAAAACACCAATTCTCAATTATTTTTCCAAAACCAAATCACTACAACAATCACAAAATGCATTGCACTCATACCAACAACATTCAATCTCATATATATATATATTAAGAACACATCAAAGCACAAACTTAACACATGAAATCCAAACCTTAGCATAGGGAATCGAATTAATCACCCAATTATCAAATTCAACTAACCTAAACAAATCTAACAATTAACAAGGTATGTCAAGTGGGATCCTATGGTTTACATACAACCTATTATATTCTCTATTATTGAGTGAGACTCCCCTAACCTTGATTATGACGAGCTAGAGCCTTTCCCACCGAAGCACCGACAAATCACCGCAACAAGGAAGCTCCTCCTTTTCTCACGATCACGCCCTTTCTCTCTTTCCCTTGGACCATTGCGAATTGATCAAAATAGAAAGGGTTAGGGAAATTCGAAACCTAAGCACTTGATAGAGAAAGGAAATCGAATCATAGAAGATTAGGAACCCTTACCTAGGATCAAGATGCACAAACCCTAACTCCAAGCTTGAAGTCGCTCCTTCCTTCTCTTCTCCTCTCCTTCGACTTTCTTTCTTTTCTTCTCTCTTTCGACTTTCTTTCTTTCTTTTGACACTAGTGAGGCGCGACCTAGACCCCTAGTGCCTAAGGAGCGCCTAAGCCAACGGGCTTGGGCTTCTTGGGCCGTCATTTGCAATTCCGGTATTACCAACGCCATCCCCTTCAATTAAATAAAAATACTACATTATCATATAATAAAATAAAATAGTGCAACACTTTAAATAATTTAATCAATTACTTAATTAAATTATTTTAGGGTGTTACAGGTCGGGCAAAGGGTTGGTTAAATACGATCCCAGCAGGAGCTGTCAATACTTGGAGCGATCTTGAAAATAAGTTCTTAATTAGAAAGGTTCTTCCCAATCTCAAATTTTGATCATTTTCTGCAGTTGCAAACTTTTTGTCATGGATTGCGACCTCAGACCAGGATGATGTTAGATGCCTCATGTAACACCCCAAAATTAATTAAATATTTATTTATCTATTTATTTAATTAATTATATTAGATTCATGTGATAGATATAATAATAGAATAATATATGTTAATTATATTAGTGTGTTGGTCCATATTAGAGTTCGAAATAGCAAAGTGGAGTGAATTAGCCCAATATAGTATTCGCATAAGGCTAATGGAAATAGCCCATGATGAGTGATGTCTACTTATAGGGCTAGTTTTATGTGTCTGATAAAATGTTTTGAATGCTATATTGGTTGATTTTGTCATGTAATTGATGTTCCCATGCTCTAATACCATGTTCGATGATTGATGTGTTCATAAAAATATATATGTGCTATGCTGAATGTGGCGCCCTAGGCGCCCAGCCACTGTTCTTCAGTTTTTGGTTGTTGCTGAATATGGTGCCCTAGGCGCCCAGTCACTATGTCCTGCGTTTTGATTTTTGGTTGTTGCTGGAACTGGCGCCCTAGGCGCCCTGTGCTATTGGGTGTTGCTGAGAGTGGCGCCTTAGGCGCCCAGTGTCATTCTGTGTGGTTCTGTGTCGCTGAGCAAGGCGCCCTAGGCGCCCAGTATTTTTCCAGTGTTGCCCAGTGTGTTTCTATGTCACTAAAAGTGACGGCCTAGGCGCCCAGTGGTGTCCTGTTTTGTTCTGTGTGTTGCTGTGTTGTTCCAGTATTGTTCCTGTGTTGTTGGGGAAGGCGCCCTGTACCTGTCCCTTTGCATGTGTTGCTGATTTTGGCGCCTTGTGCGCCCAGAACTTGACATTTTGTTGCATGTTGTTGTATGCGCCCTGTTCCTGGGTGTAATGTTCCCTGTTGTTGCGTTTTGGTTGGCGCCCTGTCCCTAGGCGCCTGACCCAGTGCTGCTGTTCCTGAGTTCTGTTGCTGTATGTTGGTGCCCTTAGCGCCCTGTTGTCTTGTTGACTTGTTGTTGTCGGCCGGTGGCCATTGTTGGATTGCCTCTTTAGGCATGGATTTGTTGTTGTCGGCCGGTGGCCATTGATGGATTGCCTCTTTAGGCATGGATTTGTTGTTGTAGGCCGGTGGCCCTTGTTGACTCGTTGTTGTAGGCTTATGGCCGTTGTTGATGTGTATGGCTATTGTCTGTCTGTGTTGCATCATTGAGTCGCATGCATATCATGTGCATATAGGGCAGATGGCCCTGGAACTTGTCTCTGAATTGTTGGATTGCCTCTTTTGGCGTGGATTTGTTGGAAGCCTCTATTTACGGGCTGGATTTCGGTATTATCATGCATTATAGGGCAGACGGCCCTCTGATGAGCATCCTGCATTCATAGCGCATGATTGGAGTCACTGACTGCTGTGACATGTTGTTTACTGAATATTGACTGTTGTGATGATATATGGTTGTCGTGCTGATGTTGACGATTATGATGGTAATGACCGTTATGCCCATGCTGTTGTTGACCTGTTGACTGTTGTGACGATAATTGTCTGTTGTGATTATCTGACATTCTGACCTGTATATACGGTCTTTCATACGATTCTTTATACTGTTTGATATCTCACCCCTTCTGTTTGAATGTTACCCCTATGTTGGTAACATGCAGGTGATCTCGAATGAAGATTATAGTTCTTCATTAGCACGGTGTCGTCGCTCTGATACGTAGCACTCGGGGGGATGAACGCTGATTTATTTTATTTATGACTTTGCATTTTGTTGGATTTTAGCATTGTGAGCCTTGCGTACTTGCAACAATTATTGATGATTAAGTTTGTTGAATTTTTCCGCTGCGTGATTGAATAAATTTTGATGTTGATGTTTTAAAAAGTGCTATGTATTTCGAGTTGTTTTGAGAAATGTGACATCCGTTTTATCGTTAAAAGCTCTGATTTTACGCTAATAAATTACCGGGTAGAAATGGGTCTTACATTAGTGGTATCAAAGCAGTTTCGGTCTGTCCGGCCAAGTTGTCAAGTTACTGTGTCATTGACAATCAAGTATTGTCGATTAGTTCTAACTGTTGCTTATGTTGAAGTGATTAGTTGAAATGGCTGGAAGGAACGATGCTGCTATTGCTGCTGCGTTGGCTGCTATGGCTCAGGCCGTGGAGGGTCAGCAGAATGCTGGTGAGAATGCTGGGTCTCGTAGTTTGGCGACCTTTCAAAGAGAGAATCCGCCTACTTTCAAAGGCAAGTATAATCCTGATGGAGCGTTGGCTTGGTCGAAGGAGATGGAGAGGATCTTCCGTGTGATGGACTGCACTCCAGCGCAGAAGGTTCGTTATGGTACTCATATGTTGGCCGAAGAGGCTGATGACTGGTGACTTGAGGCTAGTCAAAGATTGGTGGCTACAGGTGAAGAGGTCACCTAGGTTGTGTTCCGTAGGGAGTTTCTGAGGAAGTATTATCCGGAGGATGTTCGGGGTAAGAAGGAAATTGAGTTCCTTGAGCTGAAGCAAGGAAACCTGTCGGTTACTGAGTATGCTGCTAAGTTTGTGGAATTGGCCAAGTTTTATCCGCACTACAGTGAAGCGACTGCTGAATTTTCAAAGTGCATCAAATTTGAGAATGGGTTGCGACCAGAGATCAAGAAGGCCATTGGGTATCAGAAGATCCGTGTTTTTGCTGATTTAATTGATAGCTGCAGAATCTATGAAGAGGACAACAATGTGCATTATAAGATTATTAATGAGAAGAGGGGCAAGCCTCAGAATCGTGGTAAGTCGTATGATGCTCCTGCCGGTAAGGGTAAGTCGAGAGTTGCTGATGGCAAGAGAACTAGTGGGGGAGATGCTCCGGCTAGTATTAAGTGTTTCAGATGTGGAAAGACTGGTCATAAGAGTAATGCGTGTACTGCTGAGGGGAGGAGGTGTTACCGCTGTGGTAAAGTCGGGCATGATTCATCTGTGTGTGAGCATAAGGAGGTCATCTGTTTCAATTATGGAGAAGGAGGTCACCTTAGTACTCGGTGCGAAAAGCCGAAGAAGGAGAGGGTCAGCGGAAGAGTGTTCGCGTTGACAGGATCAGAGGCTACTGAAGACGACGGTCTTATTAGAGGTACATGCTTCATTAATGGCACTCTTCTAAATTCTATTATTGATACTGGTGCTTCGCATTGTTTTATTGCTGCTGATTGTGTCGCAAGGTTGGGTCTTGCGTTTTCTTCTATGCTTAGAGAGATGGTTGTCGACACTCCAGCTAAGGGGTCGGTGACTGCTTCTCTTATGTTGTCTGAAAGTCCCTTGTCGATCTTCGACAGATACTTTGTTGTAGACCTGATTTGCTTGCCGTTGAGTGGGTTAGATGTGATTCTAAGTATGGACTGGTTGCAGCATAACCACGTCCATATCAATTGTAGTAGTAAGTCAGTAAGTTTTACCGCTCCAGAGGAAGAAGAAACTGGTTTGTTGTCTGCCAGTCAGTTGCGGAAGCTTATTCAGGAGGGAGTTCCGTTGTTTTCGCTGATGGCATCGTTGTCCGTGGAGAATCAAGCCAATATTGAGGAGTTGCGAGTGGTGTGTGAGTTTCCCGAAGTTTTCCCTGATGAGATTCCGAGTGTACCGCCAGAGAGGGAAGTTGAGTTTGCGATTGATCTTGTACCCGGTACCAGACCTGTTTCTATGGCACCGTACAGGATGTCGGCATCAGAATTGTCAGAGTTGAAGAAGCAACTTGAAGACCTGCTTGAGAAGAAGTTTGTAAGGCCGAGTGTATCGCCGTGGGGAGCTCCTGTGTTGTTAGTGAAGAAAGTTTCTTGGAATTGAAGAAGAGATTGACAACGTCTCCTATCTTGACGTTGCCCAATCCGGAAGAGTCGTTTGTGGTGTATTGTGATGCTTCAAAAATGGGTCTAGGTGGTGTGCTTATGCTAGATGGGAAGGTTATTGCGTATGCGTCGAGACAGTTAAGAGTTCATGAGAAGAATTATCCTACGCATGACTTGGAGCTAGCTGCAGTGGTGTTTGTGCTGAAAATTTGGAGGCACTATCTCTATGGTTCTAGATTTGAGGTATTTAGTGACCATAAGAGCTTGAAATATTTGTTTGACCAGAAGGAGTTGAATATGAGGCAGCGACGGTGGTTGGAGTTGTTGAAGGACTATGATTTCGGTTTGAACTATCATCCAGACAAAGCTAATGTCGTGGCTGATGCTTTAAGCCGAAAGACCTTGCATATGTCGGCAATGATGGTTAAGAAGTTGGAACTGATTGAGGAGTTCAGAGATATAAGTCTGGTTTGTGAAGTGACACCTCAGAGTGTTAAGTTAGGGATGTTGAAGATTGGTAATGATTTTTTGATCAGCATCAGAGAGGCCCAGAAATCAGATGTTAAGCTGGTAGACTTGATGGTTGGGATTGATCAATCTAAGAATGAGGATTTCAGGTTGGATTCCCAAGGTTTGTTGAAGTTCCGTGGTAGGATTTGCATTCCTGATGATCCAGAGATGAAGAGAGCCATTCTTGAAGAGAGTCACAGAAGTAAGTTAAGTATTCATCCGGGGGGCTACGAAGATGTATCAAGATCTGAAGAAGTTGTTTTGCTGGCCTGGTATGAAGAGGGATGTAGCGCAATTCGTTTATGCATGTTTGACTTGCCAGAAGTCAAAGGTTGAACATCAGAAACCTGCAGGATTGATGCAACCGTTGGAAATTCCAGAGTGGAAATGGGATAGCATTTCGATGGACTTTGTGACGGGATTGCCTAATACTACGAGAGGGTATGATGCAATTTGGGTGATTGTTGACAGGTTAACAAAATCGTCTCATTTTGTTCCTATTAACATCACGTATCCAGTGTCGAGGTTGGCAGAGATTTATATCCGGGAGATTGTGAAGCTGCATGGAGTTCCCATGAGTATCTATTCGGATAGAGATCCGAGGTTCACTTCAGATTTTTGGAAGAGTTTGCAAGAGAAGTTGGGGTCTAAGTTGAGGTTGAGTTCGGCGTATCACCCGCAGACAGATGGTCAGTCAGAGAGGACGATTCAGTCGTTAGAAGATTTGTTGAGGGCATGTGTTCTGGAACAAGGAGGTTCGTGGGATTCCTATCTTCCACTGATAGAGTTCACGTATAAAAACAGTTACCATTCTAGTATTGGGATGGCACCTTATGAAGCATTGTATGGTCGGAAGTGTAGAACCCCTTTGTGTTGGTATGAGTCTGGAGAGAGTGTGGTGCTTGGACCAGAGATTGTTCGCGAGACAACTGAGAAGGTGAAGTTAATTCGTGAGAAGATGAAGGCTTCGCAGAGCAGACAGAAGAGTTACCACGACAAGCGGAGGAAAGATCTAGAGTTTCAAGCGGGTGAGCATGTATTTTTGAGAGTCACTCCAGTGACCGGTGTTGGACGCGCTTTGAAGTCGAAGAAGCTCACTCCTCGTTTCATTGGTCCTTATCAGATTTTAGAGAGAGTCGGGAATGTTGCATATAGAGTGGCTTTACCGCCTAACCTTTCAAATTTGCATGACGTGTTTCATGTGTCGCAACTTCGGAAGTATATTTCAGACCCGTCTCATGTGATTAGCATGGATGATGTGCAAGTTCGGGAGAATCTCATTGTGGAGACAATGCCGGTGCGAATTGAAGGTCCTGAGGTGAAGATTCTTAGAGGAAAGGAGATCGCATTAGTGAAAGTAGTCTGGTTGGGAGCTGCTGGCGAAAGTATGACGTGGGAGCTGGAGAGTAAGATGCGGGAGTCCTATCCCGAGTTGTTTGAACCAGGTAAAAATTTCGAGGACGAAATTCTTTTAAGTGGGGGAGAGTTGTAACACCCCAAAATTAATTAAATATTTATTTATCTATTTATTTAATTAATTATATTGGATTCATGTGATAGATATAATAATAGAATAATATATATTAATTATATTAGTGTGTTGGTCCATATTAGAGTTAGAAATAGCAAAGTGGAGTGAATTAGCCCAATATAGTATTCACATAAGGCTAAGGGAAATAGCACATGATGAGTGATGTCTACTTATAGGGCTAGTTTTAGGGTTTCGCTCATAATTAGAAACGAAACGAAACTAGAAGTGACAATAAGAGAAGAGGGCGACAGCTAGAGAGAAGAGAGGAAAGAATGTGTGATCCACAAGCAAGGAGAGAGAGAGGCGTAGCACCAAGGAGAGAGAAGGAAAGCTAGGATTCGATTTCTAAAAGCTAAGGTAAGGGTGAGGTTCATGCTTTATAAGGGTTTGTATGAAGGGTTGTATGTGGGTTAGGGTTTGGTAGTGATCATACATGTGTTATATTTATTATGTGTTTGATAAAATGTTTTGAATGCTATATTGGTTGATTTTGTCATGTAATTGATGTTCCCATGCCCTAATACCATGTTTGATGATTGATGTGTTCATAAAAATATATGTGTGCTATGCTGAATGTGGCGCCCTAGGCGCCCAGCCACTGTTCTTCAGTTTTTGGTTGTTGCTGAATGTGGCGCCCTAGGCGCCCAGTCACTATGTCCTGCGTTTTGATTTTTGGTTGTTGCTGGAACTGGCGCCCTAGGTGCCCAGTGCTGTTGGGTGTTGCTGAGAGTGGCGCCTTAGGCGCCCAGTGTGTCTCTGTGTTGCTGAAAGTGGCGCCTTAGGCGCCCAGTGTCATTCTGTGTGGTTTTGTGTCGCTGAGCAAGGCGCCCTATGCGCCCAGTATTTTTTCAGTGTTGCCCAGTGTGTTTCTGTGTCACTGAAAGTGGCGCCTTAGGCGCCCAGTGGTGTCTTGTGTTGTTCTGTGTGTTGTTGTGTTGTTCCGATATTGTTCCTGTGTTGCTGGGGAAGGCACCCTAGGCGCCCTGTACCTGTCCCTTTGCATGTGTTGCTGATTTTGGCGCCCTGTGCGCCCAGAACTTGACATTTTGTTGCATTTTGTTGTATGTGCCCTGTTCCTGAGCGCAGTGTTCCCTGTTGTTGCGTTTTGGTTGGCGCCCTCTCCCTAGGCGCCTGAGCCAGTGCTGCTGTTCCTGAGTTGTGTTGCTGTATGTTGGCGCCCTGTCCCTAGGCGCCTGATCCTGTGTTGCTGATTCTGTGTTGCTGTTTCTGCGTGTTGCCTGCTGTTGGCGCCTTAGGCGCCCAGTGTCATTCTGTGTGGTTTTGTGTCGCTGAGCAAGGCGCCCTATGCGCCCAGTATTTTTTCATTGTTGCCCAGTGTGTTTCTGTGTCACTGAAAGTGGTGCCTTAGGCGGCCAGTGGTGTCTTGTGTTGTTCTGTGTGTTGTTGTGTTGTTCCGATATTGTTCCTGTGTTGCTGGGGAAGGCGCCCTAGGCGCCCTGTACCTGTCCCTTTGCATGTGTTGCTGATTTTGGCGCCCTGTGCGCCCAAAACTTGACATTTTGTTGCATTTTGTTGTATGTCCCCTGTTCCTGGGCGCAGTGTTCCCTGTTGTTGCGTTTTGGTTGGCGCCCTCTCCCTAGGCGCCTGAGCCAGTGGTGCTGTTCCTGAGTTGTGTTGCTGTATGTTGGCGCCCTGTCCCTAGGCGCCTGATCCTGTGTTGCAGATTCTGTGTTGCTGTTTCTGCGTGTTGCCTGCTGTTGGCGCCCTAGGCGCCCAGTCCCGTGCTGTTGCTGTTTTTGTGTGCTGGCTGCTGAGTGTTGGCACCCTATGCGCCCCGTCCCTTGTTTGTTGCTATTTGTTGGCGCCTTTTGCGCCCAATGTTGTTGTTGGTTGTGGCGCCCTTAGCGCCCATGTTGGTTACAAGCTTGTGGCGCCTTTAGCGCTAATGTCCTTGTTGTCCCTTGGCGCCTTAGCGCCTAATGTTGTTGCCTTGTTGGTGCCCTTAGCGCCCTGTTGTCTTGTTGACTTGTTGTTGTCGGTCGGTGGCCATTGTTGGATTGCCTCTTTAGGCATGGATTTGTTGTTGTCGGCCGGTGGCCATTGATGGATTGCCTCTTTAGGCATGGATTTCTTGTTGTAGGCCGGTGGCCGTTGTTGATGTGTATGGCTATTTTCTGTCTGTGTTGCATCATTGAGTCGCTTGCATATCATGTGCATATAGGGCAGATGGCCCTGGAACTTGTCTCTGAATTGTTGGATCGCCTCTTTTGGCGTGGATTTGTTGGAAGCCTCTATTTATGGACTGGATTTCGGTACCATCATGCATTATAGGGCAAACGGCCCTCTGATGAGCATCCTGCATTCATACCGCATGATTGGAGTCACTGACTGCTGTGACATGTTGTTTACTGAATATTGACTGTTGTGATGATATATGGTTGTCGTGCTGATGTTGACGATTATGATGGTAATGACCGTTATGCCCATGCTATTGTTGACCTGTTGACTGTTGTGACGAAAATTGTCTGTTGTGATTATCTGACATTCTGACCTGTATATACGGTCTTTCATACGATTCTTTATACTGTTTGATATCTCAGCCCTTCTGTTTGAATGTTACCCCTATGTTGGTAACGTGCAGGTGATACACCTCAGCAGGAGGGTCTTTAGGTACTAAAACCCGGGAGGAAGCAAAACAGCTGGTAGAGGATATGGCTTCGAATGGGTACAATATTCAAAATGATCGTGGAGCCGTAGGTAAAAAGGGTATGTTGGAGTTAGACTCTAACAGTGCTGTGTTGGCCCAACAAAAGCTAATGTCTATGCAGATTGAAGCTCTTACTAAGCAATTAACTACATCTTGTGAAGTTTGTTCAAAAACTCAAGCAACCGCTCAAGCAGTGCAAACGGGTGGGTGCAGCTATGGTGGGAGAGAACCCCACGAGGGTGATTGTGCAACTGATGGAGAAACTGTTGAGCAGGCCAGTTATATGGGAAACTTTCAAAAGCAAGGTGGGAACCCGTATTCTAACACCTACAATCCTGGGTTGAAGAATCATCCCAACTTCTCTTGGAAGAATAATGAGGCTTCAGGTTCAAACCAACAGCAATCTCAAGCACCTGCACAACAACAAAAGAACCCTTCCCGTTTGGAAGATGCTTTGACACAGCTCATGCAAATGACCAAGAATACTTTCCAATCCCAAGAACAAGCTATGAAAAATATGGAGAAAAACCATGAGGCTTCAATGAAGAACTTAGAGATTCAAATTGGTCAATTGTCGAAGCAGCTTGCTGAAACATCTAATAGTAGTTTTCCTGCTAGCACTATTGATAACCCTAAGAATGAGAGTTGCAAAGCTATTTCATTGAGGAGTGGTAAGGAGTTGAACCCCGTTGAGGTGACCCAAACCAAGCCTAGGGAGGAGAGTAGTGAAACTGAGATGTTGAGGGAGGATTTGAATAAGAAACATGAAGAGGTTGGAAATGAGTTGAGTGAAAAAGAAAAAGAAATAAAGAGCGAAAAACATAAAAGTGAGATGAGAGAAAAGACCCAAGTGATCCCACCATATGTGAAGTTGCCCTATCCAACTTTGAATAAGAAGAAAGAGAAAGAGGAGCAATTCACTAAGTTCATGGAGATCTTTTCCCGTCTCCAAATCAACATTCCTTTTGCAGAAGCTTTCGAGCAAATGCCCATTTATGCAAAGTTTATGAAGGAATTGTTGACCAAGAAGAGGAGATTCAAAGAAGATGAAACGGTGGCTCTAACCGAAGAGTGTAGTGCCATTATCCAAAGGAAGCTTCCCCCAAAGTTGAAAGATCCCGGAAGTTTCACCACACCTTGCACAATTGGTAACTTGACAATAAGCAAGGCTCTTTGTGATTTGGGAGCAAGCATTAATTAATGCCCTTGTCTATGTTGAAGAAACTAGGAGGAGGTGAGGTGAAACCAACGAGGATGTCTTTATAACTTGCTGATAGATCTATAAAGCACCATTATGGAATCTTGGAAGATGTTCTGTTAAGAGTTGATAAATTTTTATTTTCTGTTGATTTTGTGATTCTTGACATGGAGGAAGATGCAGAGGTACCACTTCTCCTTGGTAGACCATTTTTAGCCACTGGGCGAGCCTTGATAGATGTACAACAGGGTAAGCTGATTCTAAGGTTCCAAGATGAGAATGTGACTTTTAATGTTTTTGAAGCTATGCGCCACCCGGATGACCAAGGTAAATGTTTTAGGGTGGATGTGATTGAAGACTCAGTGCAAGAAACCTTTAGACATGATTGACCCTCTCCACCATTAGAGAAGGTAATTGTGAACTCTATTGAGGGGTTAGATTAAAACTTGGGCAGTGAAATAGAAGACTGCATTCTACAATTTGAAGCTTCCCAGGTAGAAAGGGTCTTCAAGAAAAAAAAAGAGTTGAGTAGGGGGAAGAGTCCAGAAAAAGGAACTCCAGATTTGAAACAACTCCCCTCCCATTTGAAGTACGCATTCCTTGGGAGTGATGATTGATATCCAGCTATCATCAGTAGTTCTTTGACCAAGTTGGAAGAGGAAAAACTAATGAGGGTGTCGAGAAGTAACAGAACTGCTTTAGGTTGGACTATCTCCGACCTTAAGGGGATTAGTCTGGCTTTTTGCATGCATAAGATCAAGCTCGAGGAAGAATACAAACCGGTGATTCAACCACAACGAAGAATAAATCCTACCATGAAAGATGTGGTGAGGAAGGAAGTCTTGAAGCTCTTAGATGCGGGGATGATTTATCCCATTTCAGACAGCTCGTGGGTGAGTCCGGTTCATGTGGTTCCCAAGAAGGGTGGTATGACAGTTGTTAAAAATGAGAGGAATGAGCTAATTCCCACTCGCACAGTCACAGGGTGGAGGATGTGCATTGACTACCGAAGATTAAACCAAGCCACTCGGAAGGACTACTTCCCATTACCATTCACGGATCAGATGCTGGAAAGATTAGCTGGACAAGCTTTTTATTGCTTCCTGGATAAATACTCTGGGTACAACCAAATAGCAGTTTATCCTGAAGATCAAGAGAAGGCCAATTTTACATGTCCGTTTGGTGTGTTTGCATATCGGAGGATGCCCTTCGGTTTATGCAATGCTCCTGCGACTTTTCAAAGGTGCATGCTTTCTATATTCTCTGATATGATGGAAAATGCTATTGAGGTATTTATGGATGACTTTTCTGTTTTTGGACCGTGCTATGATTCTTGTTTGTCTAATCTTGATGCAGTTTTGAAAAGATGCACCGAAACCAATCTAGTTTTGAATTGGGAAAAGTGTCGCTTTATGGTTCAAGAAAGAATTGTTCTTGGCCATAAGATCTCGGCAAAAGGCATTGAGGTTGACCAAGTAAAAATTGAAATCTACTTGTTTCATCGACGTAAAAGGAGTGAGAAGTTTTTTAGGACATGTCGGATTCTATCGACGTTTCATAAAAGACTTCTCCAAGATTGCAAAACCTTTATGAAATCTACTTGTTAAAGAGAATGAATTCGTTTTTGATAATGGCTGTCTTTCTGCTTTTAATGTATTAAAGGAAAAACTGATTTCTGCTCCAGTCATTGTAACCCCTAACTGGGATATTCCCTTTGAGTTAATGTGTGATGCTAGTGATTATGCAGTGGGTGCTGTGTTGGGGCAGAGATCAGAGAAATTTTTTCATGCCATATATTATGCTAACAAGGTTTTAAATGAGAATCAGGTGAATTATGCAACAACTGAAAAAGAACTGCTAGCCATAGTATTCCCATTGGAAAAATTTTGTTCCTATTTTGTTGGATCTAAAGTGATTGTTTTCACTGACCATGCTGCGATAAAATATTTTCTAACCAAGGGCGAGTCTAAGCCTCGACTCCTTAGATGGATTTTGCCAGGAATTCGACTTGGAGATCAAGGACAAAAAGGGGAGCGAGAACGTGGTCGTAGATCATTTGTCTAGACTGGATAACAAAGAAGTGTCTGCTCGGGAGAAAGAAATCCTTGAAGAGTTCCCCGATGAGAAGTTGCTTGCAATCAAAGAGAGACCATGGTTTGCCGACATAGCAAACTACAAGGCAGGCGGAACGGTCCCAGAAGACTTCACATGGAAACAAAAGAAGAAATTCCTCCGTGATGCCCAACATTACCTTTGGAATGATCCCTTTCTTTTCACGGTTGGGACAGATGAACTTCTTAGAAGACGTGTTTCTGGAATTGAAAGTCAAAAGATTCTATGGCATTGTCATGATTCTCCATGTGGAGGTCACTACAATGGGGGATGCACAGCGGCAAAGGTACTCCAATCTGGTTTCTATTGGCCATCCATCTTTAAGGATGCGCAAAATCATGTAAAAAGTTTTGACTAGTGCCAGAGGACTGGAAATATTTCACGTAAGGGGGAGATGCCATTGAACCCTATACTTGAAGTAGAAGTGTTTGATTGTTGGGGCATTGACTTCATGGGATCCTTCCTCTAACATCCCCAATTTAGCTAATTTGGATCATTAAACTAGCAAGAGGTCAAGATGAGTAATTAGCATAATTGATTAAGTGAATTATGTTATGCTTGGGTGCTAAATTATATTAGTACTCGAATTGTTGATTAATTAGCATAATTAATAATGGTTAGCACAAATCATTTTAATTATGAGATGGAATCATGGATTAAATAAGTAAATGATTTATTGTTGTGCATAATTGGCATATTATGCTAAGTTAGTGAGTTATGGGATAACTGTGGTGTTAAGAGTAGTTTAAGTGAGTATTAGTAAGGGAGGGCGATTTAGTCATTTCACCCATTTAAATGAGGCCCCCAGCTGAAAACCCAAAGAAGAAAAAAGAGAAGAAAATGGGGAGCTTGAGAGAGAGGAGGGCGTGAGGTAGAGTGAGAGGAGAGGAACTCATTTCTTGATGCATGTGTTTGATCTTTGGCTCATTAGAACCAGCTCAACATCTTCTCCATCCTGAGACCCATTTCAGTACCCCAACCTTATCCTAACTCATTTCACCATTGTTGTATCCTTAAGCTCCATTTGACCAAACTTGAGTAGCATTGCTTGCATATTGTAATGGAGGCTTATGGAGGGTAGTAGAACCAGAATACTGAAACTCCATTGTTGATTAAGAATAAGTTTGGGGTGATTCAGTTACTGGTCTCAATTTGGAAGAGCTTGGGTCCGGCTTAGAGCTCAAATTCATGGTCAAACATGGTTGAAGATGAAGCAACAAGTGCAACAGAAATTCTGCAGGAAAACTGTTGGAACCATGTTCGGTGTTTTTCCTACATATCTCTGTACACGGCTCAGATGAACGTGATTCTTGATGATTCAGAAACTAGACAAGAAATACTTCGAATTAGGGATAAGAATGAGCTGATTTCATGGAGTATAGAAGGAGATATCGTGTCAACAAGTTACAGTTTTGGATCTTTGGCAGAATCTAACCACTCGCATTGTTTTGATCCCAACTCCCTGTTTAATTGTTGAATCAGTTTGAAGTCTGAACCATATGAAACTAGACAAAATTATCTACACAATGGGCACTGATTTGATGGGTTTTGGCCACGATTTGACCAAGATACACGTGTTTCAAAACTGCTCACTGATGCTGGATGACGGATGTCGAGCTGGAAATGTTGGTTCGTCAAATTTTGGTTCGAATCGCCAAAGTTCGAGAGACGCCAACTCCGTAGGCAAGAAGGAAGTTCAGTAGCTGGGATTTGAGTTTGGTTGCTGTTCCAAAGTCAGAATCGAGTCCTTGACGAGTTCGTGACACTTTGGAGCGGATTCGAGAGAGTTCGGGTGTTTCGGTTCGTTCGAATTCGTTAAAGTCTCGGCATTTGTGAATTTCATCGCAATCGGGGTGAGTTCTATAACTCGCTTAGGGATTGTTTTGAAAACTAGGTCATGATATTTTCTGAACTGATAGTTACTGAAATTCGTTTCGCGAAATTGTCACAAAAACCGTTTTCTTAAAAATCTGTTATTTTACAAACCGATCGAATTAATTGAATTGTTGATTGATGATATGATTATATGTGAATTGTGTGTTATTGTATGTCCAGTTTTAAAATGACCAAGTGCGTAAGACACGCACGGGTCGTGCGCCCCAGGAGCACGAACCGTGCGTGGGCTTCTGTTACCCTCTTTGAAAATACACCTTAGTCCATTCCAAATGATTCCAATTCCTTTCTAATCAATTCCCCATGGTTCTCCAATGATAGAAATGTGTTATTATCATGGAATTAGGTATGTTTGAAAGAAATCTCATGAGTTATGAAATTCAATAAAAACCGTACTTTAGCAAACGCGAGTGTACACAAATCAAGATAAGATAACGGACCTTGAGTCCCTTCATGTCATGTTAAATCACTGATTGTAAGTCTATATAGATATATAAACTCTCAATCCATGTAAAAACAAACTAAGTTTCTTTCCCAAGAGGAAAGGAAGATTACTTTCCCAAAAAGAAAGGTAGATGGTATAGACCAAATAAAATGTGTATATCTAGGGTGACGACCCTAAGTTATTTAGCATACCTAGCTGAGGGGAGTCATGAATCCAAAGCTAGGACCCTAGCATTATTCGGATAGAATTTCGAATTGGGGTTTCCGTAGATATTGGGCAATCAAGATTGTCTAGCATTATATCTCGGGTTGTGTTAAGCTAAAGAAAAGTAAAAGACAGGATATGTAGTCGCTTATTAGGGCTACACCAAGAAATGTAATGCGTAGTCGCTTATCAGGGCTACAAATTACAAGAGGTAAAATATATGTCCACATGGTCGCTTATTAGGGCCATGAGTTCAAGTTAAACATAATAAATCGCTAGAGTTAGTAAGGGGTCTCGATAGGACTCACTGAGATATTGTTTATCTCACCCTTTATACATTGTGGTTTTTATAGAGAAGCAGGGGAAAGCAAAGGCGACGAAGCACGGTTAGCCGGTGCAACTCATGGAGTCTTGGGAGATTTGATTTCATGTTTAGTCCTTTGTAGCTTCTTTTAGTTATGTTACTGATTGTATGACTTTCACTGTTTAAGTTGTAAAATCGTTTCCGCTACTTTATGTTTTTGAACATTGACCACCAGGGTTGATAAGTCTTAAGTTGTAAAACTTAAGCATTTTCAGGAAGTACATGAGGTTCTGAGAACCGTTTGATATTTATTATCGAAATTTTAGTTTGTGTTCAACATTCATTAACCGGAAGTTACTCTGATGCGTGCCATTTAGTGCATTTCAGTAATTCTACATGTTAGCAATTATCGGGGTGTTACATTATGGTATCAGAGCAGTTCGACCTTGTTATTCCTTGTTGTGATTACACTTGGGATGCTAAGAGACATTGAGCCTGATCAACTCAAAGCTTGGTGTATCATAAGCGGAATTATGGAAGGATGATCAAGACGTAGTCCTCGACCAAGACCGAAGTTCCTTAAAACCCGTTTCGTCTTAGGGAATGTTGGGAAGAAGAAGATGGTTAAGCCATCAACTCCGAATGCAAAGTTAAAAGGTAACCTATCAAAGGAAAGAAAGTGCAGTCGTATGATTCATCAAGATTCTCCAGGTGTTTTGTGGGTAGGAAGCCCACCGAGGTGAATGTCGTCCTAGTGCGAATCAGTGGTTATATTTTAAGAGAGAGGGTCATTAAATCCCGAGTGCGCAAAGAGAGGAAAAGAAAGAGTCAGATAAGCCTACTTCAGCTCGAGAGAGGGTCTACACTGCAGATGCTCAGAAAGTCAAGGCTACAAACACTCCACTGCTCTGATACCAACTGTAACACCCCGAATATTTTCTATTTATTAAAAATACCCAAGTGCACATCAATAACACATCAAAGATAATATTTCCTGCTCAGACACTGAATACCACTATAAATTTTTCACAGAATTAAAACAAAACAGTCTTACACATAATCGAGACAATACGGTTCTCTGACCATAAACTGTAGCGAATAATGTATTCAGTATCGTACAGGAAGCGGAAGAAAGATAAAGTACTACATACATAGGGGCTTAGTACATGGACAACAAAAAGGAAATATAAACAAAGCATAAGGCTATGTCAACGGCAACCATCCGAGCTCAACCTACTCGTGCCTCTTCGATTTCCGCTGTCCCTGTGACTCTGTGAAACAACAACATTTAAACAGTGAGATACAATCTCAGTGAGTTCTACCGAGACCCCTACTAACACTCTTGGTTCAATTATGAATCATTCGGGTTTAGGGTATAAGGGCCAAGGGTGAGGGGATATAGTTGCCCCTTCCCATTATCCTAACATGGGCTCTACCCCAGACATAATAAACCGGAGGCAAGAACACGAAGCAGTACCAATCCGATTATTACACTTGTGCGCTATATATATATATATATATATATATATATATATATATATATATATATATATATTTTGTTTAATGCCGAAGGCAAGAACACGAAGCAGTACGAATTCGACAATTAAACATGTGTACCTTATATATATGTTGTCTAAAACCGAAGGCAAGAACACAAAGCAGTACCAATTCGATTATTAAACATGTATGCCATATATATATTTAGCCTAAAACCGAAGGCAAGAACACGAAGCAGTACCAATTCGATTATTAAACCGGTTATCACATACATATATATTTTGTCTAAAACCGAAGGCAAGAACACGAAGCAGTACCAATTCGGTTTTAGTCCTATCATCGTACTTTACACTTTAGTCGAATAATCGAAGGCAAGAACACGAAGCAGTACCAATTCGATTATTAAACTTGGTTTGGAAACTCTATCTAAGTTTGCTCTCGCACTCTAGTTCGTCACCTTTCGAAAGAAATTTACAATATCAAAAACAGTTCATTTTGCCTTTAAAATAGAGTATCCAGTTCGGCCTCTGAATAAGCTTTAAAACGCATTTTAGAACACCTCAATCGGGTTCCCGGATCAAAAGTTATTGCGAAAACAAAAACAGTGTACAGTTGCTGAAAATCTGCAAAGCGTCGCGACGCGAACTGCTACCGTCGCGACGCGAAAAGCGACAGAAATATTTGCGTGACAAAACTGGACCCGGTTGCGACGCGAAGGGGACAGGTCGTGGCGCGACCTTGTGCAGAAAAGTGCAGGTTTTCCGTTTTCTTGCGAAATTCGCTATCCCGCTCAATTCCGATTCTTGTTCCGATTAAAAACAGATTTGACAACCAATACAATAGACCCAATACAAACCACACAATCAATCAATCCAATCAAAAATTCAATCAAAACGGATTTTACCAAAATACGACATATTCCGATATAACGGTTTTTAAGTCAAAATCTTCCGAAACAAATCACTAAAAATTCCATTTCAACACGACTCAACCCGAGACTCGCTCCGATCAATTCCTAACCCGAATCAGACAGTATCGAGAAATATTCCAGTCCAGCGAAAGCGATAAAACAGTAAATCAATTAATTCGAAATGTAAAATCCTAAGCGTGAGGAGAACTCACCTATCGTGATGAAAATCACGAAACACCAAGACTTTCCGTGAAAACGCTTTTCTGACATAACCGCACGAACGCTCCCCGAATCAATTCCACGCTTCGGCGACATCCGTATCCGCTACCAAAGCTTCCCACTCGACCTCGAGAAATCTTTTGCCATAAAACCGAATTCCCCGAAATCCTACATGAACACTATTCATCATCTTCCTCCCCTAACCTCCATGACACTATTCACACATAAACCCCAATTATTTTGATTTCTCAATCCCTAACCTTTGCTCCTTCCAAATCGCCCTAGCCTTAATACCAAAGCTTCCATTTCAAGTTTCCATGCTTCATGACCCAAAAAGAAAATGAACACCACAAAATCCCTCAATTTTGTCTCAAAATTCGAAAATGGCAAAGGGATGGAGAGTGAGTTGATGATGATGATGATGTTGGTACCAAATCGAAGAGGAAGGAACGCCAAACATTTTTCGTGTTGGAAGGAAGTCGTTTCGGTGAGCCAATCTCTCTCTAGTTCCTCTTCTTCCTCCCAAACCCATTTCTTCTTCTTTCTCCCTTTTCTTCTTCTCTTCTCTGTTTTCTCGCGTGGCTTCCTTTTCTTTCTTTCTTTCAATTCTTTTCTTTTCTTTTTCTTTTACACACACACACGGTTACACAGATATATATATATATATATATATATATATATATATATATATATATATATATATATATATATATATATATATATATATATATATATATTTAATATATAATTGGTAACGTGGTCAAATTACCACATTGTCTTTAATCTCTAATTTCGATTCTAAATCATCCTTGACCCGTATTAATTGGTTAACGATCCTATGCCAATTCAGTAAATAAATTTAGCACTCAATAATTATTACCAATTAAGTACTAAATTAATTCAATTGGGTTAACATCCAAATAATTCGGTTAATTATTTTGGGGATGTTACATTCTCCCCAACTTGAAAGAATTTTGTCCTCAAAATTTCGTCAAGTCTTTCATCCGACTAACCGAGAATCGACCTTCTCAGAAAGGTCTTAAGTTGCTGGAACATTTTTGAATTAACGAAATGAGTGTAGAAAATCTTCCCAAGTTGGCACATCAATCTCCAAGTATGATCCACTACTACCTTGATACGAACTCTCTGGTTATGAATCTACACGAGAAACTCATTATTCGCCTACATAGGCTCGGCACCACGTTTGAAAACACTCCCGAAGCTTCATTCCAATTATCCTCGTTTACTCCCCAACTTTGATTAATATAAATCAAAGGGTTTAATACAAGACACTTGATAAAAATATATGTTGAAAATGAGATCCACAACTGGTACTCCTCGGTAGAGGTAAAAACAACCACGATTTCCTCGAAGGGTGTAAACACTTTCTCCACAAATCTTCTACGACACATAACAGTTCTCATAGACATTGAAAAATGTGACGGAAAAGTCATCTGTGAAACTTCTTGATTCGTCCCCAATATTTTGAGATAAAACTTTTCAAAAGATGGAATGCGGGTTTTACTAAGAACTTTGACCTTAAACGTAGAAATAAACCGTGGGGACATCAAATAAATCGAACGTAATGAAAATCACCACAGTTGTTCTCCAAACAACTATCAAACAGAACTCAGAGCTCCTTTCCGAATTTGTCAATAGCGTTGAGAGCTTCCCCTCAATCATATCCTATTAGCCTCTTGATTCGTTCCCAAAATTAACTTTAGCATGCGGGTTTTCACAAAACGATTTTTCAAAACTACCATACAGCACGCCAAACTTCACTTTGGAAATTTCCAGTCCCTTGCAGCAGATCCATCGATTAATCCTCTGGTGCTTATTCGCAATGTGAAAAAAGTCAACAGTAACCTCACCTACATATTCGCGTTCGCGTTCGACTTGTCAAACGGAATCATATAATACCATCTCATTGTTAACCTTCACAAAGAAGAGATTATCAACTAATACCTTGCCACTAATACATCTGCTTTACATCTCTGTACATCTTGGTGGATCCAGGGTGTACAGAATATAAACTTCGGTGTGCTTCCTCTAACACTTGTCTTCTATTGTTCTCATCATCGGGCGCACAGATTCTACCGTTGAAACAACTGGCTCCATCACTATCCATGGTAAAATCTGGAAATACCTTTTGTGATTGTAGCTTCACATCAACTTCCTGTGCTAAGCGTATAGAATCCCTTAGGGGACTAGAGATCCTTACCTGGCTCAACTCTAACCGGTTCCCCCTTGATCTTGATTTCAGATTTAAGTCCCTAAAAGACTCTGATAATTCCATCTCATGCATCATAAACTCGACCATGTGGATGGATTTCCTGCTCAATGCATCAGTTACAACATTGGCCTCTCTTGAATGCTACTTCAACACGAATTTATAATCCTTCAGGAATTCAACCCATCTCCTTCGCCTGTTATTCAATTCTTTCTGAGCAAACAGATACTTTAAACTCTTGTGACCACTAAAGACATCGAAAAAGACCCTTACAGGTAACGTCTCCAAATCTTCAGTGCATGCACAATAGCTGCCAACTCCCAATCATGAGTCGGATGATTCTCCTCATGAGTCTTCAATTGCCTGAATGCATAGGCTACCACTTGTTGATTCTGCAGGAGAACACATCCCAAACCCTTTCCAGAAGCATCGCTGTAAATTTAGAATTCCAAAGACGGATCTGGAAAGAATATGGATTGGAGCAGAAGTCAACCGAACCTTCAACTCTTGAAAACATTATTCACAATCGGCGTTCCACGTAAACGGTTGGCCCTTTCGAATTAATCAAGTAAGTGGAATAACTAACTGTGAGAACCCCCGAATAAATCTTCTATAATAACTAGCTAGACCCAAGAAACTTCTGATTTCAGTGACTGACGTTGGTCGCTCCCAGTTCAACACAGCTCCCACCTTACTGGGATCCACCGCAACTCCCGATTGGGAAATCACGTGTCCCAAAAACTTTACTTCCGGCATCCAGAAGTCACACTTAGATGGCTTGGCATACAATTTCTTTTCTCAGAGTACGTTCAGAACAATGCGGAGATGTTGGACATGCTCCTAAATGGTCTTAGAGTACACCAAGATATCATCAATGAATACTACAACAAACTGATTCAGGTAAGTGTGGAAAACTCGGTTCATGTAATCTATGAATACCGTTGGAGCATTAGTCAAACCGAAGGGCATCACTACAAACTCGTAATGTCCATACCTCTTACGGAAAGCTGTCTTCGGAATATCTAGGGCTCGTACCTTTATTTGATGATAGCTCGACCTCAGATCAATTTTTGAAAATACCACGGCACCTCAAAGTTGATCAAGTCGTCTATCCTTGGCAAAGGATATTTATTCTTGATCGTCACTTTGTTGAGTTGTCGATAACCGATGTACAATCTCATGCTACTAACTTTCCTTTTGACTAATCACACCAGAGCACTCCTTAGAGAAGCACTCGGTCGAATGAATTTCTTTAACATCGACTCTTCAAGTTGAGATTTCAATTCCTCTAATTCTAAAGAAACATTGAATAAAGAACGATAGATATTGATCCCGTGCCAGGAACCAATTCTACAGTAAACTCTACCTCTCGCTCTGGAGGTTCAGAAGAAACTTCATCGTGAAAACATCCAGAAAGTCATTCACAACCTGAATGTTCACCAAATCTAAACTAGTTTCAGTGAATGTAGGTAACATACTAACATGTGCTTCCGCACCTTGGAATGAAGATTGACCGTCTTAGGTAAACTAGGTAACCACTTCAGAATTTGTCCTAGACAATTCAACTGATTCTGAAGCGAAGCTGATAGTTGATTAACACAGTTGATTGCAACTTGATTTGCAGTCATTCAATTCATACCCAAAATGGTGTCCACACTTCTCATAGGCAAACAATAAATTCTACAACGAAATTTCTGCCTCCTATGACAAGTAGACAATTCTATACAAATATTAGGCCTGGACACGACCCTTAGCAATAGTTACGATAGTTATTGGCTCGGATAGCGATGATAAGGCTAATCCCAACCGGTTCACACGCGATCGGGATATACAGCAATAGGTTGCACCCGAATCATATAATATACTGATTGAGTTATTGAAAACTGATCTCATACTCCTCAGTAGATTGTCTGCAGTCGTAACTGTCTAAACAACCAGAATGTTGACTCGTCCTTGCCTTAGAGCTGCTTGTAACTCCTTGGAACTCTTCCTTGCAGGGCACTTTTTACCTTAGTGACCCTCTTCATTATAATAATAGCATCGATTAGATCTTCGCTTGCAATCACCACTGTGAGGCTTTCCACAGTTAGAATATCTTCTGACCTTTGAAGAATCAAAGAATTGCATCTGCTTTTCCTTTGATGAAATCATCTTAGGACTTTGCATCCGGAGTTGATAAATCAACTACCTCCTTTCCTTTCCAATATGCTCTTTAACATCATCCTCGGCGACATAGGCTGGTTGCTCTAAGGCAACATAATTGGTAATAGTATAAGAATTGAGACCATAAATCATAAAAGCACTTATGCCCTTCTTATACTTCTGCATTCTCCATTCGTCATCCGAAGCTTACTTTACCACTTGGTAAAACTAAGACAACTTCTCAAACTTAGCGGTGTATTCTTCCATCGTCATGGCACCTTTCCTGAGGATGCACCGGTTGGAGATTCCGGTTTTGGTTGAGGACTGCGTCTTGATCATCCTTCCATAATTCCGCTTATGATGCACTAAGTATTAAGTTGATCAGGCTCAATGTCTCATAGCATCACAAGTGTAATTACAACAAGGACTATCAAGGAATCGACTCAACCCTAAACTAAGTCCGACTAGGTCGAACTGCTCTGATACCAACTGTAACACCCCGAATATTTTCTATTTATTAAAAATACCCAAGTGCACATCAATAACACATCAGAGATAATATTTCCTGCTCAGACACTGAATACCACTATAAATTTTTCGCTGAAATAAAACAAAACAGTCTTACACATAATCAAGACCATACGGTTCTCTGACCATAAACTGTAGCCACTAATGTATTCAGTATCATACAGGAAGCGGAAGAAAGATAAAGTACTACATACATAGGGGCTTAGTACATGGACAACAAAAAGGAAATATAAACAAAGCATAAGGCTATGTCAACGGCAACCATCCGAGCTCAACCTACTCGTGCCTCTTCGATTTCCGCTGTCCCTGTGTCTCTGTGAAACAACAACATTTAAACAGTGAGATACAATCTCAGTGAGTTCTACCGAGACCCCTACTAACACTCCCGGTTCAATTATGAATCATTCGGGTTTAGGGTATAAGGGCCTAGGGTGAGGGGATATAGTTGCCCCTTAGGATTAGGAGACCCTGGAGAGAGAGTCACCAACAGAACACAGCAACGCAGCTTCTCTTCTTCTCCTTTGGACTATGCGAACTCCTCTTCTTCTCCTCCCTTGGGATTCGCGCCGCCCCCTCCTTCTCTCTTTCTCTCCTCTTCGCAATTTCTTTCTTTTCTTTTGCACAAATGAGCCAAAACCCTAAATTTTAGGTTTAAATATGCGCCTAGTCTAGTGGGCCTGGATCGCGGGCTTTCCTTCAACTTAAGCCCAATTTAATTAGTGCCACCACTTCCTAATGAAATACCACACCTTAATATAACTTATAATTTTAATTATACCAATTATATAAATAAATAAATAATTGAATACCTAAATATTTAATTAAATAATTTAATTAAATATTTGGGCGTTACAACCACCACCACCAGCACTGCCGCCGCCGAACCACCACCAGCGTCGAATCACCGAACCACCAATAATCGAGGGTGTGCAAGTAATGCTCCAAAAACAAAACACCCAATCAACCATGAAGATGAAATGCTACTATTTGGGGATTCTATTACTCAAAAAACCCAAAGCCAAAACCCTAATTTCTCCCAGATCCCTAATTTCACCGTAAACCCTAAGAAAGGAAATGGATTGATTTTAAGAAATGGAAATGGATTGATTTCTGAAGATGAGATGCCTACGTGAAATGCATTGCCAGCGTGATATTGATTGATTTTAGGAAATGGAAATGAATTGATTTCTGAACTTTCTGATTGTTTGTTTTTTATTATAATATTTAGTTTTTAGTTTTTAGTTATTTGGTTTTTATGTTATGTTTTAATTTAAAAGTCTGAAATGGTGATGTGTAATTAGATTTTTTGCCACATCAATTAATGAACGCCACGTCATTTAATGAATTTAAGACGCTACGTCAGCAGTTAACTTCCAGCGTGGCGTCCGTTAACAGACACTAACGGTAGAGACCAAAATGAAACGAAAATGAAAGATGAGGGACCAAAACGAACCAAAAAAAAAGATAAATGACCAAAATGAATCCTAGAGCAAAGATAAATGACCAAAAGTGCTATTTAGCCTAAATTATATACATGTGTGCTAGATCTGAGTAGTTCTGCCAGGTTGATATTTTTGTTAAGCAAAAGGAATTTCTGAACCATATTTGTAGAAAATTCCATGGTAAGCTATAAACTATTGGAGAACTCAACAGTATTTTGCTAAAAAAAATTAACAAATCGTATGTGGTTGTTTCACACCCATAGGGACTATTTATAAGCATTTTTTTAGCATATTAGGTGGGAAATTTAAATTTAAGTGAAAAACGAATTTGAAAAATTTGATTTACATGTCCCACACAAATTTGAAATATTTTGAAAATATTTAAATTTGGATTTTGAAATTTTTTAAATGTTAACTGTATAAATGAAATTCCAATTTTTTAGAAATATTGTTGTCAGCCTCGGCATCTAAATGCTGATAATTATCCCACACGTTAATTAATCAATGATTCGGTAATTTTAATCCCTTTGCAATAGGAATATTCGCATATCTACATAGAATTGGATTGATAGAATTATATTTCCTTTTTCAATTAACCGAATATGCTATATACAATGAGTGAGGAATAGCATTAATGAAACGTCTATAATTAGGATTCAAAGTTTTTAATAGGCATTTAAACTGATGTTTTAAGTGTTGGGCTGGAAAACGCATGAATTTTGGAATGGGCTCATTAATTATTCAAAAAACTTGGCACACAGTTTTTATTACCATTGATTTGTATATCCGAATTTAAATTTCAACTACAAATATGATTAGGATGCCACCTATTTTAATCTTGATTGCATGGCTTTTTTGGAGAACATACATGGCAGCCTATATGGATGGTCCGTGTGGACTGTTCATGAATTAATATAGTTATGATTATGATATGATACGTATATAATGACACATTATAAATTGAAAGAAAAGCATACAAGGAAATAAATTCGTACATGTCAACAGAAATTTAAAACTTGAAAGATTAACAATCTTTTATTTGGTGTATTAGAGATTAACAATCTAAATAGACAATAACCTTAATAAAAATCTAAAAAAACTCGTATTCATCCTAATCAAGTCAGTGCTGCATCAACTACTGTCCGATCAACATTGTTGAAAATGTTCTCAACACAAGTCATTGTTTACTTTCTATATAGAATGAAATCTCAATCAATCACACAAAAAAAAAACTTTTTCTCAAACATGTTTAGAATTATCGCTTCTCTAAACAAAAATATCATATTTTCATATTTTTTAATATGTGTTTGCCTTATGAATTATAATTTAACGATTTCACTGCTTGGGACTGGGGCCCCATTCCCTCACCCTAATATTCTTGTAACCAAACAAAAGTTTAATGATTTCAAGGTCTTATGCGTACTTAAATTGTCGAATTATGTTAAATTGCTATTTAATAATATTCCTAGATATTATCGATAATACATTAGCATTTCATTTAACTATTTTACTTTTATAAAATATTTGGATGTGGAATATTACCTAGTCGAAAAACTAAAATGTTGAAGAAATCTTGTAATAGCAATAATAGACATATGGATGCTTGAAGGAGAAAAGGAGAAGTAGAGATGAGGAGGAAGGTGGGAGGGTGAGGGAGATCATGGAAAGTGGCAAGGTAAAGGTCAGATGACATTGTACAATAGATGATTGCAATAGATGAGCCAAAGAGTATATTCTTCAGATTGTTATTTGTAATGACCAAAAATTTGAAGATTTCTCATAGTCAATGAAGTCGTCATCAATATTTAACTATGGGAGCAAAAGTTAAAAAATCTATTTGAAAATGAAAATGGGTTTTGGAAGGTATTAGCATTCCACGATATTCTTTTGAAAATGGATACCTCTAATTAATTTTGCAAAATATTTTTATCTTTAAAAAATTTACTTTCTATTTATTATGAATTAAAAATTAATTAAAAAACTTTGTAATAAACATTTACTTTTGTGTCTGACGAGAGTGGACCTCCCTACCTTCATATGTCTCGGTGCGATGGAGAAGTCAAAGACTACGTAATTCTTGAGTATAAAATATTTGTTTATTGGGACTTTTCAACTCATGATTTTTTTCTTATCTTTTTGAGTTTGCGAAGTGTCTAAATCATAAGTTTAAATTTAAATTTTATTAATAAAATGTTTGCGACGACTAAACTAAAAGTAGATCAGATATAGTCATCGACTTTGTGAGATGCGTAGTGCTGCACTAAATGGATTGAGTAGATATTTTCGGTTAAGAAAAATGTGGTTTTAAAATGAACAAAGAGAAGAAGTGTAAATATAAAAAATTGAATTATTAAAAGTGGTTAAAATAGTAAAAGAAGTTTTTTTATCGGCAAGTGTTAGTGTTAAGTACGATACGAATGTGACGAAGGTTGCCATGTTTTCTCCAACTTCTGATCCCCAATTATTATTAGGCCTTTTTATTATTTTGACACATGTTCGTTTAATTTGGAAGAAAAACTCTTCGTACTATATAGCAGTATTGTTTAATAAAATTGTTTGATTTTTATTTATCATTTTTAAGTGATACTTACGTTGAAAGTGTTAATTAAATATGATTTTTATGTGGTTTTATTATATAAACACTATATTTGTGTGAAAACTTAACTATAGATGTGTGAAAACTTAACCTAGTTAGCTCCTTATAAATACATGTGTGCGGTCACCATTTTCACAATATTCGCATACTCCAACGCCGTAGCGCCGTTACCCCAAACCTATTAGAGTATTTCTCTCCATTTCGTTCCTCTCTCTCTCTCTCTCTCTCTCTCTCTCTCTCTCTCTCTCTCTCTCTCTCTCTCTCTCTCTCTCTCTCTCTCTCTCTCTCTCTCTCTCTCTCTCTCTCTCTCTCTCTCTCTCTCTCTCTCTCTCTCTCTCTCTCTCTCTCTCTCTCTCTCTCTCTCTCTCTCTCTCTCTCTCTCTCTCTCTCTCTCTCTCTCTCTCTCTCTCTCTCTCTCTCTCTGTGTGTGTGTGTGTGTGTGTGTGTCTCCCTCTTCCTCCATTATTGTCTTTTGCAAAGAGTTGCAAGGAGGGTCTTTCACAGTCTATGTATTAGTCAGTCACATATAAGGTATGTTCTCTCATACAAGACTATAATATTGAATTGATTATGATGATATGCTATGGAGGATTATATCAATGCTACTATGTTCTTCTAAGACCAATTCTATATGCGTGGAAAATCCTAGGTCATTCATCGTGTTTTGTCCTTTATCGCATCTATTTTTTGTTGACTTCTTTTTATCCTCTTTAATTTTTGTTGTTTCTTTATATGCTAGGTTCATAAGGCAGGAAATGAAACATGAAAGATCGGATGGAAATCATTGACGTTGTCTTATGTTTCTACCCCTTCTCATTTATGTTTTGCTCTATTGTTCTTTTTGATAATGTCGGACATAGATCTATAACGACTGTGATTTTCTTTATTAAAACAGTCTCAATTTTCCAGAAGGTAATATATTTCTAATTTTTTGTGAGATGTATGAATAATTTAACAACTTAAGTGTTTTGTTAGGTATCATTAAAAAATGTGTTTTATTAGGTATTTTTAATGCACTAAGATTCGCAAACAACTATATTGAAATAGACTAATTCGAACACTGAAGAATAAGTAATTCCAGCATTTCCAATATCCTAGTATGTTCCTATTGAAACTCGCAAGGATGAAGGTGACAATAATAATAGTAATAATAACAACAACAATGATAATAAAGATGATGATTGTTCTGGACTAGACCAAGAGGTCCATTTAGCAATTCCAGGAGGTGCATTTAGCAATGGATATGGATTGGCCCAATCACTTTGGCCCATACGCACAACATACAAACCCAATCACACTTGGACGGTTAGGATCAATTCCGCTGATCCGACGATCCACAAACGGGCACGATTTCTTATAAATACCGGCTCGCATAGCCATTTACAAGGTACACACTCTTCCCTTGCAAATTCACTGGCTTATTCTCATACTGACTTGAGCGTCGGAGTGGCTATGCAGGTACCCCCCCGGGCGCTCACTGACCTCCTGCCAGGGCAGCAAGAGACCTACCAACAGCAGCCGACCAAAATATTGCTAGGTACAGAACATTGCCGACCACAGTGGGAGATATCTATCTTTCACATCATCACTACTCGAACTTTTCTCTTACTACTCCATGGCTCTCAGAGGCAGACCCCGGGTTCAAAGTATTGCCATACCCGCACCCCGACTAGAGGGTACTCTTGAGGGAAACGTCGTGACCCTACTTGACGAGGGTACCAGTCAGCCGGACCATCCCTCGAATGTGAGTCAATTTTTGGATCTCCTGGACAATCGCACCCAAGCTATGCTGCATCAGGAAGACCAGCAGAGTGCTAAGGTCATGCCCAACCGGCACCCAGGAGGGCGCTTAGTCGGGCGCCAAGACAGCATCAGACAGCGCCCATGAGGGTGCCTGGCACCCATGAGGGCGCTGGCAGGGCGCCATGGCAACATCAGACAGCGCCCATGAGGGCGCCTGACATCCCAGGCGCCATGGCAACATCAGGCAGTGCCCATGAAGGCGCCTGGCCGGGCGCCAAGACAGCATCAGACAACGCCCATGAGGGCGCCATGGTAACATCAGGTAGCGCTCATGAGGGCGCCTGGTAGGGCGCTAGGGCAGCATCATACAGCGCCCATGAGGGCGCCTGGCAGGGCGCCATGGCAACATCAGGCAGCACCCATGAGGGCGCCTGGTAGGGCGCCAGGGCAGCATCAGATAGCGCCCATGAGGGCGCCTGGCAGGGCGCAATGGCAACATCAGGCAGCACCCATGAGGGCGCCTGGTAGGGCGCCAGGGCAGCATCAGACAGCGCCCATGAGGGCGCCTGGCACCCATAAGGGCGCCTGGCAGGGCGGCATGGCAACATCAGGCAGCGCCCATGAGGGCGCCTGGCAGGGGGACCCTTCCTCCAACAACGGTGACTTTAAGGCACCATCGTTCTCCCCCTCATGGTGGATCAGGCTCACCTCCAAGGGACCCCTCCATCCCCTCTGGATGATACCTACCAGCCTCACGACTCCCGCTCCATGACCTCCTCACGCGCATCCCTTGATACTCGAGAGAGGTCAAGGAACCGGGTCGACACCCACCTGAGGCACCACCGGGGATCGTCATCGAGGAGATCCCCCGACCGACGCAGGCATCAAAAGTACATGGACTATGAAGAAGACAACATGGCCTACCAAGAGGAGGCCAAGGTTGGCAGCATGAAGGCTGATCTGACATGTTATGGGCACAGTACCAGCAAATGCAGCACCCCCAGGGATGACATTGAAGAAGGGAAGCTCACCCAATACGTGAATGAAGAAGAGGATGAAACTCACAACTCCGAATAAGGAGGAGAGCATGAGGACTCGATCTTAAGGCTAGGCTTAGTTATGAATTTTGTTGTTTGAGCACAAAAGCAGAATATCAAGAAAGAAAAAAGGTCCAACTCCATAGTCAGTGGAGCGAAACAATTCTGAGACCCAACATACCATGCAGGGAGGGACTGCCTGGATCGTAGGGGGAAACCTCAACATTAACCTAAAGCCAAGATCATCTATCCAAGTATGGGAGTCAAGGGTGTCATGACGCGCTCATCTTCCTATAGCAAAGCAGCCAAGATCACGGCACCACTAGCGGGGATCCAAGGTATGAGACCACGATGTCTTGGGTAGAAAGCGCTAAGAAAGGCGCGGAAGTCAAGCAAATGATGAGACGATGAGGTCACAGACACCAGAGATACCCACCTACAAGGGTGATGTCTAGTCTGCATGCCATAACTTCATCTGTGTTTATCTGATTAAGGCGTGTAAGCATGCGTTGGAAAGCTAAGAAGCAGGGCTACAATTCTCATGTTAAGCTCGAAATCCAATTCATAGGTATCCGCACCCCGGAAGGGAAACAAGCTGACGGGACCATGGCAAGCCAGCACCCAAGGCGCCCAGGAGGGCGCCAAATCCTGTTACGTAAGCAGCCAGCATGGCACGTAAGAAAATTAAAGGATGCATGAGCATGTGAGTGCATGAGCACGTAAGAAAATAAAAGAGTGCATGAGAACGTAAGAAAACTATAGGATGCATGAGCATGTGAGTGCATGAGCAGGAAAAGGAAATAAAAGAGTGCACGAGCACGTGAGCAAAAAAACATAGTGCACTAGCACGTAAGCAAAAAACATAGTGCACGAGCACGTGAGCAAAAAGCATAGTGCACGAGCTCGTGAGAAAATAAGATAGTGCACGAGCACGTGAGCAAAAAACATAGTGCACGAGCACGTGAGCAAAAAACATAGTGCACGACCACGTGAGAAAATAAAATAGTGCACGAGCACGTGAGCAAATAACATAGTGCGCGAGCACGTGAGGAAATCAAATGATGCATGAGCGTGAGAGGAAATAAAGTAACGCGTGAAGTGATGGTGTCATTCTGCTCGTCCTCACACTCTCCTCCGCTCGCCCTCACACTCTCCTCCGCTCGCCCCCTAGGTGCAATGTAATCGGCCAAGAGGAAAAGAAAATGTGGTGTTGCTCGCCCATACTTACCATCAATCACCTTGATCAAGGCAAGTCAGCAAAAAATATCAATAGACGAGCAGGATAATTGCTGTGATCCTCTGACAAAATTAGCAGACCCGACGATGACACGAGCCGTAAGGGCAACCTAACCAACGAGGGCATCCTAAACGACAACATCAAGTCAAGACCATCCCCCAGGATAATCTCGACTTGGGGGGCAACGGTGGAACCAGGTCAATATCCACCAGAGGCACCACCGGGGATCGCCATCGAGGAGATCCCCCGACCGACGCAGGTCAATATCGAACTTCACCACGAGGTGCGAAGCCGCTTCGAAAATGGTCGCAACCTCTGATGGGCGAGTTAAATTCGATCGATTCTGATGAACTGCCCCCAGAGTCACCACGAGGTGTTAACTTTGCCACGAGGCACGAAGCGGCTTCGAAAATGGTCGCAACCTCTGATGGGAGAGTTAAATTCGGATCGATTCTGATAAACTGCCCCCAGAGTCACCACGAGGTGCAAAGCGGCTTCGAAAATGGTCGCAACCACTGATGGGCGAGTTAAATTCGGATCAATTCTGATAAACTGCCCCCAGAGTCACCACGAGGTGTTAACTTTGCCACGAGGCACGGAGCGACTTTAAATGTGTCGCAACCCTTGATGGGCGAGTTATTATTTAGATCGATTCTGATAAATTGCCCCCAGAGTTAACATTGCCATGAGGCGATATGAGATTATACATTCAGATGCGCAAGGCGATGACCAGCGCCCGAGGCCACCTAACGCATGTCAGTTACAATTATAAGGAACAAGCTAGATAAAGAGGAAGCTTGGATGTTTCAAAATGCAACATAAAAAAAATCAGGGGGCAATGACATCGAAGTCAACCCCGTTGGGTCGGTATGTGACAAGCCTCCCGGCCATAACCTCTTGATCAAATTAAAAGATCATGGAGATGTCAAACAGATAATGGTGAAGACGGAAGAAGCAATTCCCCTCGGCACCAAGCAAGCCCTGAAATTTCATCAAGAAGAAAAGCAGGCTAAGAGACAGGATGAGAAACAAAAAAGCAGAGTGCCAAGCACACGTCCACACAAGCCGGCACCCAAAAGGGCGCCTGGCAAGGAAGCAACCAGCGCCCATGAGGGCGGCTGGCAGGGCGCCAAGCACCAAGGTAGGACGCCAAGCACCAAGGGCGCCAAGCACCAAGGCAGCGCCCTTACTCTCTTCTAAACTCCTAAATAAACCCCCACATCAATCAATATTTAATTTAACACTCAATTAATAAAATTATCAATCGAATACCATAAAAATAATTTAAATGTTTTAAGCATCGAAATAATTAAATCAATTATTTTGGGATGTTACAGTAAAAGCTTAAGTATGAGATAATTGGATCAATGCATTTTAGTGCACATTCTAGAGCATTACCTTTGGTGTTTTTAGATATGTTTTGGGCCAACATTTAAGTTTTGGCTTGTTTTAAAATCTTGGGTCTTAATTGGGCTTAAGTGAAACTCTTTTGTATTTTTCGGATTTGGTTACAACCTAACCCGTTTTCCTTTTGTAGACCATTACATGGTATGTACTTGTCTGATTTCAGTGATCTTTGAGGCGTTGGAAATCTAAGAAGCTGGGCTACAAGTGTAACATCCTTATTTTGGGTTAATTTCGTTTTATGAAATTACTAGCAAATTATTATTCAATCAAATAATTTTTGAGTCAAAGGCATACTAGAATTATGAAAACGATAATTAGATTGCTAAGTCATCATAATAATATGAGTTATTGCTTGATTGGGTAGTTAGAAATGGGCTTAAGTGTGAATTAGTGAGCCAATGGCATTTTCGTCAATTCCTACCTTATTAATACCCTCAGCTCACTAGACAAAACAGCAGCCACACACTCTCATGCTGAGTTTGAAAAATTTCAGAAAAACATAGTGAGAGAGAGAAGGGGATACACGAGAGTGAGAGGAAAGGGAAGGAAAAGGCCAAGCTTCCATTCTTGGTGCATGTGAGTGTTGTTCATACCTTTTTTCACCATTTTTCATTCTCTATCCATTGATACAAAAATCAGCACCTGTTTCCTCCCCATTTTCAATTCGCCATTTCCAAGCTCTCAAGCTCAAAACCACCAAACATGGAAGTTTCAATTCTTGCATGTTAGGTTGAAGCACCAAAACCAGTTTTGAAGTCCAATAATCAGTACTAGAGGTCAACATCAAGCCTCATTGCTGTTTGGTTCTGTTTTGGGTGTTTGGGTTAGCTATGGAACTCTAATTCGTGGAGACATGAAGGATTGATCAAAAGAATATGTTGCTGGAAAAGTTTTGCAGTAAACCCGTATGGAGCAGTGTATGGTAATTTCGATGTATATCTCACCATAGACCTCCTTTGAAGTTCTTTTTAATTTATTTAGAAACTAGACTCAAAACCCTTCATGTTAGGCACAAGAACCACCTTATTCGACTGAGTATTGAGGGAGAAATATTAGTTACAAGTTTTACTTTTGCAACAGTACCGATTTTGAAACAGTCACCATATTGTAGCCATAACTCCCTGAATACTCGTCGAAACAGTGTGGGACTTGAACCATATGAAAATAGACAAAATTATCTACACATGAGGCACTGGTTTGGATAGTTTAGGTTAATAATTGACTAAGTTATGCACGCTCGAAATCTGCTCACAGATGCTGTCCAAAAATGGTTCGGTTTGGGTAGAACTCGATCGCGTCTTCCGTCGTTCAAATTGTTCATCTCTCCAGGTGAGTTTTACTCATGTGTAGGGTTTTTACGCTTTAGTCTGATTGTGTTGAAATTCTGGAATAATTTGGTGTTTCGGTTTTGAAACGATTTTAGAGTCAAAAACCGATTTCGAAAAATATCGTATTACGGTTTATGTCCCAATTTATAATTTGATTGTGATTTTGGAATTTTGATTGATTGATTGATATATTCTGGACAGGAATATTGTCGTGGTAATGTCTGTTTTTTTGGTTGGAATACGATTGGAATTCGGATTGTAAAGAATCAGAGAAACGAAATGAGCGAAACTAAGTGAAAAACGGTTTCTGTACAGGGCACACGGACCATACGCCCCAGTGGCACGGACTGCGTCCCTTTCGCAGGTTGCCTGTTAAATTAAAAAAAAAACATGGCACGAACCATACGCCCCTAGGGCACGGACCGTGCGCTGCCCACACATTTTGGATACAAAAATCTCGTTTCGTCGCTCCTTTCGGTTCCAATTCACTTCTAATATTTTTTCCAACCAATTGTGTTGATATATACTTCACAAAAACATGGTTTTAAACCTAATTAACTTGGTTTTGAAGAATTGTTTTGAAAACTATAAATATTTCGAAAAACCGAATTAGGACATACGAGTGTGAATAAGGGTTTTCAAATGAAACGAACAAAAAGGTTCTAGTTATGGAATTACGATTGATGCGGGATGAATTTACTTTCATCTAGATCGGTCATTCTAATTGTTATTATACAATTGAAGTGGGATGGTTATTATTTAAATCATCTAAACCGGTCTATGATTCACGATATACAAATTATATCGAGTCGGGGTGACGACCCCTATGTATTAGCATGCTAGATGAGGGAAATCACGAGCCCTCAATCTAGGCCACCATTATTATTATTGTTGGTTCGCCTTTAGGGAAAGTACTATTGGCTATGGGGTTCACTTAAGCTTTCAGAGTTGGTGATGTGCTATAGATTAAAAAGAATTATAACATAATTCATCACTTAAACTACTACAGGTTGTTGGTGATGTGCTAAAGAATTAAAAGTAATGATGTTTGTAATTCTTATTGAATTACCAGTGATTGTTTTTGTAATTCATATTGGATTAACAGTGATTGTTTGTAATTCTTAGAGAATTACCAGTACATGCTTTTGTAAATCATTAATCGAATTACCAGTCAAAAGGATTCATAATTGAATCGAGAGCGTGGCTAGGGGTCACGGCAAAACTCACTGAGATATGTATCTCACCCTTTCATATGTTGTTGTTTTACAGAGAAACAGGGAAAGAAGAAGGCTAAACGGCATTAGTAGGACAGGTGCCTAAGGAGTTGACTGAGACATTGTGTCTTTGTCCATGCTTATGTTTTCCTTGTTGATTCTGTATTCGGTTATGTAACTTGTACTTGTGATAAGCTGTATAAATCATTTCCTCTTTTTCTGGTGAAGATATTGACCATTAGGAATTTAATATCCTTTGAGGTTATGAAGTAATTTGAGTTCCATGAAGCAATGTCAGGTTATGATGATGTGATATTTTGTAACATCGCCAAAATTTGTAGTCATGTTCAATATCTAAACAGGAATTATATCTCTGATGTATGCTGAGTTGTGCATTTTAGTATTTCTACTTGTTAGAAATATTAGGGTGTTACAACAAGTCCTATGTTGACGCCAAAGCCGAATTTTGAAGTCTTGATGGTCAAAAAGGACGACGTTGTAAAACACTGCCACCTGAATGGGAGGCAAATTGGGACGTTGATCTCAGAACGTGAAAATATGGGAGTGGAAGGATTGATAAGGTATTGGTCAAATTTAGCATGAATAGTGTTAGATGTTTATATTTATCAAGTTGTTGAGAGAGATAGAATTGGCGAATCATAAATGCATTTCCTCAAACCACAAGCATTTATAATAGTTGTATGGTTTTATATTGGTGTTGAGGTTGCAATTGCAGAGACCTCAAATATGGATATGTTTCAGGAAATCGTGAACAATTGAGGCCGATGAAGCGACAATTGTGGTTGCAATGCGCTTCATGAGTCCTCAAAAATTGTAATGTTGTTGGCGCCATTTTAGTGGCGGGTCATAATTGAATACCTAGAGAGTTATTTTTCTGCATTTTACACACAAAATTTGACATTTTCTGAGCATTTACTTATATAGAATGATAAAGAGTTTTGAACGCATCTTCTCGTATTTTCTTATTGACATGATGATCAATCACTCTAAAAAAAACTTTTGTGATACAACTCTATATTCACAAAGCAGGACACTTAACTTGTTGATCCATAAAAGAAGTGGAGATATACAAGAACGACCAAATACGTCAAGGGCGTAAAAGCAAATCACAAGTTAAAAAACAAGAAAACAATAGTATTGAAAAAGAACTTGAGGTGAGTATGTTATTTTGAATTAAATAAACCTCTACTCTTTATATCAAAGAATAAACATCCGGTTTGTTCTCCATGTCATCGTTCCCGCCAGCGCCCCCATGTTTCCCTCCAATTCTCCAGCCAGTTGAGCGCGGCCATGTGGTGTAGGTGGAAGCCGGTGGTTCGTCGTTGCCATGTCAGCTTCGAGTTCCGCAATCGTCTCAAGGAAGCTTCGAGGTGAGGAATCGTCGAACCGTCGAATCAAGAAGTGAAAGAAATCAAAGGTGGTGTGGTTGTTTCAGCGAAGAATCTGGGATTACGTCATCAGAGATCATCGTTAAGGAGGTTAAGATGGGGATATCAGTCCCGTCGTACACGTGGTTGGTTCATCGAGCAAGCAGATTGCTTCTCGCCAGAGGAGGAGTGAAAATGGCGCAAAAGATTGGATTTCAGCTTTGTGTAGACACGTGTACTTTGTTGTTGGGTTCCCTTTGCTCGGTTTTCTTCGCTGTTTCTGTGTTTCTCTGTGCTTGCCTTTGTTTTCCCCCACGTGGCTGAGTTTGTGTTGGTCTGTAGAACTCAATCTCTTCTTCTCCACTTTCCAATGCTTCCAACACTTCATCGAGCTAGGTTTCTGCATACAAAGTGCTTCTAATTGTTATTTGGTTTCAGCTCTAACCATTCGTTTTATATAAATCACAACATTTGTCCCCATTTGTTCGCACCAGCTCATAACTTTCTTAGGGTTACTCTCTCCCTTCGTTTCCTTTCTCTTTATGTTTTTCCGGTTATTCTCTATTTGTAATTATTTGCTTTGTTTTCGTTACAGGCTTTCCTTCCTCATTTTCTGTGGTCTCTCCAGTTGCTCTTCCACAAGGTAATACTATTCTCCCTCTTTCTTCAGTTTCTACGGTTTTCCTGATCCTTTGATTCCCTATTTTTAGTTATGCTCTTGATTACTCTAATTTAGTGTATGCTGAAATTAGATGAATCAATGCTGTCACTGAGTCACCTTATGTCATGTAATCTTCAAGTTTTTGGGTCATTAAGAAAGTGTTTTGTGTTCCACTATATTCTTTGGTTGGGACAAGAAGAAATCAACAGCCTTAAGGGGATTATTTATAAAGTTTTGGGTGATTAACAAAATGTTTTCTGTTCGATTACATTCTTTAGTTGGGGACAAGATGAAATCAACAACCTTAATTCTTTCTCAATGGTTCCAACTTCTATGGTTGCTTCTCATGACTATAATGCTTATTAGAAATAGAAGAGATGCATAAAGGTGAATGCTCATAAATATACCTTATGTAATCCCCAGCTTTATTGGCTTTATCTCTCTGATTTTATTTTCAAATCTTGCTGTTTTAATTGTTTGATGCTATCTGAGTAACTTATTTAGGCATTAGTAACTTTTATCTTTGTGATTTTATTTTCAAATCTTACTGTTTTAATTGTTTGATGCTATCTCAGTAACTTATTTAGGCATTAGTAACTTATTTAGGCATTAGTAACTTATTTTAATTGTTTGATACTAATTCATGCTATCTCAGTAACTTACTAATACATGCTATCTCATTAACTTATTTAGAAATTAGTTATGTTAGTGTCTTATTTCATGCTATTGTTTTTACCTTGTGTAGATGGATTCCCTTGCCATTGTGGGTGAAGAAAACACGGTAATCCCATTGCTTCTCTTTCTTTTCTTATTCACATTATCCAACCACATTTCTTGGGCCATATGTCCAGAACTAAATTACATTTTTATTCCCTTTTAGTGCCTACTTGGTCTTTTCTTTGTTTCCTGTAATATAGTGACCTTTTCTTGCTGTTTTAATTGTTTGATGCTATCTGAGTAACTTATTTAGGCATTAGTAACTTTTATCTTTGTGATTTTATTTTCAAATCTTGCTGTTTTAATTGTTTGATGCTATCTCAGTAACTTATTTAGGCATTAGTAACTTATTTTAACTGTTTAATACTAATTCATGCTTTCTGTTTGTTGTTCTGGGCCCTGTTTTAGTGTAATTTCCCTAATTTATTGTTTTATGTTGATTGTTGTGCTCTTCCTTTGGTTAGGTCGGTTCCCTCGATGCTCTTAGTAGTGACCCCTATTTTGCAGAGTGCCTTGTCAAATACCGCACTTACGAATTCAAATTTGTTCCTGGCTTTGTAAGTTTCTCTTTCTCTCCTTTCAAATAGTTGCTTTTTACCTGTTTTATATTCCTCATTGTGTTCCACACATTTCTCAGAGTATGCAGCGACTGCCAGTCCTTTTTTTGGCAGACTTCTATAATGAGATGCCAACCATTGTTCACCTCTTGGATCCCTTGGGGAATGTTTTTGTCGTCTCTATCAAGCATCGCCCAAGCAGGGTGTACTTAGATCATGGTTCTGCTCGCATTGGGGAGGTTTATAATTTGTTTGGTGGTGGCTGGGTTACCCTAAAATTTGTACAGGGTGTGACCTTTGAGATCTTTGTAAGGGACAGAATGTGGAAGCAAGTTTCGTACCCATTTCCCCCTAAGAAGTTTGGCCTTGGAGAACCTCACCTCCCAATGAGTATTGTTGATGAGGAGGAGGACGAATTTCTTTTTATTGATACTGTCCATTTTTATCATACTTTGGTGAAAGATCTCTCTCTTGAGGAAACCAACACTCCATTTCTTGTATGTATGGATGAATTTTGTTAGACATTTAACTTTTATAATTTGGTTTCTGCATTAATTGTTTTTGTATTTGTTTATTGGTTTACTGAATTTTTTCATTATTTCTCTTTTCAGTTCCTTCACATTGGTTTTTGCGAATTTGCCTTCTCTCCTACTACTACCTCCATCACTTTGGTTAATTCTCGTGGAAGGAAATGGAACTGCAAGTTTCAATGGAATAGTTCAAAGCCTGATTACTGTTGTGTTTCCGATGGGTGGGCTGCCTTTTGTGGGTTGAATGGACTCCTTCCAGGGACCTCTCTCAAGCTAGGTGTGGCTAGGAAGAATAGAAAATACCTTTTTGTTAAGGTTGTTAAAGACTAGGGGATATATATTTTATTCCATTTTCCTGGGTCAAATTATGTTTTTGTTTCTCAACAGTTTGGGTATTAGTGTTTTGCTCTTTATCTAGGCCTTTTAGTTCTCTTTGTTTTGTTGTACATCTAGGCCTCTTATGGTACTGCCCCATGTCCTTTTTTGGAGTACTTTATCTAAGTTTCTTCAGATGCTTTCTTCCCATCATTAACCTTTTTTGTAATGTACTATTTCTATATCTATGCAATATATTTCTTTGGCATCTTAGCATGGTGTTTCTTTAGCTTACTTGATTTTGTGTTTTCTTAAATGTTTTGTTGGCTAAGTAATTAATTGGTGAGGCAGAGGCCCATAATATGTGTATGCGAATAAAACTTTCCATGTTGATCCAAAATTGGAGAAAAGGTCACATTCCTTCCCTCATGCATGTCCAGACAATTCTTGAAATTAGGTTTGCTCAACTAATGCAGGCATATCTCCTTGCTGCCATCTTTGTTTTTTTTTAACTTTCTTGCATGGTTCACATCTTTGTTTTTTTTTTCTAAACTTTGTTGCATGGTTCAGTTTTGTTTTATAATATGTTGTTTCTTCTTTGAACTACCTCTCTCTTGCCTTTTTCCTATGTTTCCTTGCTTTGCATGTTAACATATTATTTATATGGGGTTCCCCTGAGTATGCTATGGTGTTACACTCTTACTGTTTGTGCAGATAATTGTGTGTTTTGTTGTTATTTAATGTTTGGTTTGTTATTTATCCCTCCCTGATCTTCATTTTCAACAAATAAATTTGCAGGGAATGCTCCAATAGTTTATTTTGTTTTGTGCCTGTATTATTCATTATTTAGAGAATTCTCATGTTTGTTATAGATTTTTTTAGAAATTTCTGTTTTGAAGATGGGTCTTCTTCCTATCTCTCAGTCTGAATTTGGGCCTTTAAAAATGAACAATCATGTTTGTCATAATAAATTTGCAGGGAATGCTCCAATAGTTTATTTTGTTTTGTGCCTGTATTATTCATTATTTAGAGAATTCTCATGTTTGTTATAGATTTTTTTAGAAATTTCTGTTTTGAAGATGGGTCTTCTTCCTATCTCTCAGTCTGAACTTGGGCCTTTAAAAATGAACAATCATGTTTGTCATAATAATATTTGCAATGGACAGTTGAGTTTTGAATTAAATTGTTGTTGTCATAATAATATTGGCAATGGATAGTGGAATAGAGAAGAGCAGCAAAAATGCAAGATTGTTGAAACTGTAATTGATTAATTTTGATCAGGGCAGAAACATGCAAGATTTTTGAAACTGTAATTGATCAGTTCTGATCAAATCTTTGGTTGACATGACTTAAGAGAAGTCAGCATATTTGTTATTGCTTTTGCTAAAAAACTGACACCTTGCTGTCTTCACATGTGATCCTTTTGGTAAGCCAGGAAAGAGAGAGTGCCAAAGATAAGGAACCAGTAAACCTGACACCTTACTACCTACTGGACAACAGTGTCTTCCAAGATTGTCCCTCTATTACTTCTCTCTCTCTCTCTCTCTCTCTCTCTCTATATATATATATATATATATATATATATTTAACCAATTAGTAACAATTTACTCCCATCTCTTTCAGGTATTCAAACATAGTCTTTTTTTACACTGACTTTGATTTACATGGTTCAGATCTTTGTTTTTTTTTCTAAACTTTGTTGCATGGTTTAGGTCTGTTTTGTAATGTGTTGTTTCTTCTTTGAACTTCAGGTTACTCTTTGGCTTCCTGCTCTTCACCTTTTGCATAACAAGGTAATGACATTCCCTATCTTTTACCTTTTGCTCAACTAATGCAGGCATATCTCCTTGCTGCCATCTTTGTTTTTTTTTTTTAACTTTCTTGCATGGTTCAGGTCTTTGTTGTTTTTTTCCTAAACTTTGTTGCATGGTTCAGTTTTGTTTTATAATATGTTGTTTCTTCTTTGAACTACCTCTCTCTTGCCTTTTTCCTATGTTTCCTTGCTTTGCATGTTAACCTATTATTTATATGGGGCTCCCCTAAGTATGGATTCTTTTAAAAAAATTATCTCTATTTTTTCACTCAGTTTGTTAGAGTTTCCCTAAAATGATTTTTGCATGCTTTCCTTGTATGGTTTTAATGAGCAGACCTTTTTAAGACAGTTTTCCATGTCTAAGACTTACATTGTTACGAATATATTGTTAGGAGTATATAGAGTCAACTTATTGATTTTCTTATACTTGGTTTGTCATCAGAATTTACTTTTCTAGATGCCTCTTACTCCTGTTGATCCAAAAGATGACAGCACCTATGCTATGGTTGTCAAGTTTGACAGATATTACTTACAGTTTTTGGCTGAAAATGTGAGTTTCAACTTGTGTTTCACACTTGCCTTCAGTTTTTTCCCTATTTCATTGTATCCTATTTATCATTCCTATGTTCTCTTATTATTGTTCAATGTTTGTGTTCCATAGTTATCCATTCAACTGCCTGAACTGTTTACCAAACAACATGGAAATGATGTATCCTTTTTGGTCAACTTGTGTGATCCAGTTGGGAATGAGAATCAAGTGATAGTTAAGAAGGTTAATGGCCGTGTATATTTTTCCAGTGGTTGGAATGAAATGGGTTCTCGCTATCTTCAAAATGGTCCAGGGATAGTTAGGTTGGTTTACATTAGGCCAGACAAGTTTTTTATCAAAGTTAAGGATCGGTTTGGTAAAGAGATTAGGTATCCTGCTCCCCCCCATGTTTTTAAGCTTGCTCAAGATCCAGTTCCACATGCAACCATTGATGCTGGAGACAAGTACCTTAGTACCATCTCTAAGGTCCCAACAGTTTACCATACCTTGGCCAAGCACTTGACTGCAGATGATGCTAACACTGGGAAACTGGTGTGTTTTTTTCTTTTCATCATTTTAGACTCATTTTCTGTTGTTCAGACAGTTTTGTCTTGCTATTTTGCTGACTTTCTTGCATTATTGTATGCAGTCCATTCCTGCGGATTACTTACATATGATTATGCCAGCTGGTGTTCATCAAGTGAAGTTGATTGATTCCCATGGTTATGCCTGGACATGTGAGGCAAACAATGATCAAGATGATGTCTCTCTCTGTGGTTTGTATTCTGGTTGGACTATTTTTCGCCATACCAAGTTGTTGTTTGAGGGTACTTATATTAGCCTTGGTGTTAGATCTACAGAGCCAACAATCATTCTCTTTGAGTTCAAGGGGCGTATATGAATAGATTGTTAGAGTGCTGTTGTTTGTTGCTGCTGTTGGTTATGGTGTTTAGAGTCTAATTAAGTAGTATGGATGTAATTAAGTCTTTTGTTTAGGCTGCTGTTGTTTGCTGCTTCTATTGGTTGTGTTCTTTAAGCAGTTTGTTTTACCTAATTAAGTAGTATGAATCAAATTAAGTTGTTTCTTTCGTCTAATTGAGTAGTGCCTATGTCTAATGTGGTGTCTGTGTATTCAGTTTGTCAAAGCGATTATCTCCTTATTTTCTTCCATTAGATATAATGTTTAGTTTCTGTTGTGTTTCCTTATTTCCACTACTAATCTGAGTTGCTCACCAAAACAATTAGGTGTATTCTAATATCATGTGTAGGTGGAAATTAACAGCTTTTGAAAATTAGAAACCACAACAACCTATTACATTCTGGGTATAATGTAACACCCCATTCTACCCGGCTATTATTTGTAAGAAATCAGAGTTTCAAAATTTCATTTCAATGGAATGCTACACATAACTTTAATCTAACAATGACAAAATCAGCATAAGCGTTCATTACATCTTTATAATATGCAACACCCTTAAATGGGATGGAATGCTCAAAAATTCATCAATAAAATCCACACACTAGAAAATGAATGTCTCGCAGCGGAAAATAACATAATCTCAAAAGTGCCGAACAACAGCCTCATCCAAAATCATTAAATCAATGCATATAAAAATTCAACAGTAAATGAATAACACTAGAATCCTAAGCCCACCCCCTAGGTGTCACGTATCAGAGCAGACCGACTCGGGAATGAAGGGAGTAAGCCTTCACTCAGGGCTACCTGTGGTAAACAACAACAGAAGGGTGAGTCTCAACTACATAATAAAGACTATAATAAGAAGTATATTTTATCATAGTGTCACACTCATACAGTCACACAGTGTCATAGTTCATACATCCAATAACTCGCATGCTTATTATGAGAATGTATGCAATACAGTTATGCATGTGGTACCATTTTCCCAGACCGCAGCCTCATCATCATAATATCAAACTCAGACCGCAGCCTTATCAACTCAGACCGCAGCCTTATCATTACTATATACACTCAGACCTCGGCCTTATGTATGCATGAGACTCCATGACAAAGATCACAATCACAATTCTTAACGACATAGTCCATACATCATATATCACCTCTTTATTAATCATTAGTTATAGCTCCCATTGCCTCATCATCAATCAGTTGAGTCCCCATGACTCTGGCCCCCATAGCCCATGTCCCCATGATATCATAATTCAACTCATTTATTAACTCATCTCAATCACGTCTCTAGGACAAAACTCAACTAGAGGACTAGAACCCCGCACAAGGACCAAACCGAGTAGGCCACCTGAAAATTAAAAACCGCTCTAGCCAATACGTTCAAAATGGAATATGGTCAGGTGAATACAAAATTTGGCTCGGGAAAATCTGCCTAGAAATTGATTTGCACACAAGGCCCCCTTTACACAAGCTAAAACGATGCTCGATAGGACCATTTCAAAACAACACGTGCAAAACAGAAAATTCTTTAGCCAAAGTACTCAAAATACAATTTGGTCAGGTGAATACAAAATTTGGCTCGGGAAAATATGCTCAGAAATTGATTTGCACACAAAGCCCCCTTTACACAAGCCAAAACGATGCCCAATAGGACCATTTCAAAACAATGCGTGCAAAACTGGAAATTCTTTAGCCAAAGTGTTTTAAATGCAAATTGGTCAGGTGAATACAAAATTTGGCTCTGGAAAATCTGCTCAGAAATTGATTTGCACACAAAGCCCCCTTTACACAAGCTAAAACTATGCCCAATAAGACCATTTCAAAACCACGCGTGCAAAACAGAAAATTCTTTAGCCACAGTGCTTAAAATACAATTTGGTCAGGTGAATACAAAATTTGGCTAGGGAAAATATGTTCAGAACTCACAGCTCACCCCTAGGCACCACAAACATAGTCAAAACAACGCCCTCTAGGACAATTTCAAAACGGTGGGTGAACAACTGAAAATTCTTTAGCCAAAATGTTTCAAATACAATTTGGTCAGGTGAATACAAAATTTGGCTAGGGAAAATATGTTCAGAACTCACAGCTCACCCCTAGGCACCACAAACATAGTCAAAACAACGCCCTCTAGGACAATTTCAAAACGGTGCGTGAACAACTGAAAATTCTTTAGCCAAAATGTTTTAAATACAATTTGGTCAGGTGAATACAAAATTTGGCTTGGGAAAATATGTTCAGAAATTGATTTGCACACAAACACCCTTTTGTGCGCCTTGCCTAGGCGCGGGCAGCACCTTGGCGTCACCCCAGGCGCCACAGGGCAGCCACATTGGCGCCCTGCACAGATCACACACACACACAACAACCAGAACAGCGCCCAGGCAGCAAACAACATGCGTAACACAACCCAACTTGGTGCCCCATGCGTCCCAACCCTCACTAGCATCAAATTCCCAATTCTTTTTCCAATTCAAATCACAACAACAATCATCAAACATGTTAAGCTCATACCAACAACATTCAATTTCACACTTACACACTAATTACACATCAAAATGCGAAATTAACATGTTATAGACCCTAACACAAGCCTAAATCAATTTTCTCCTACAATTTGTCAATTTCATCCAATCCAAACAATCCAACCAATATCGTATAACATCAAATAGGACCCTATGATCTACATACGACCTATTATACTCTCTATTATAGAGTGAGACTCCCCTTACCTTGATTATACCGAAAATAGAGCTCTTTCCACCGAAGCACCGACAAACCACCGCAACAAGGAATCTTCTCCTTCTTCTTTCTTCTCTCAAGATTCGCGTCCTCTCTCTCCCTCTCTTGGACCATCACGAATTGATCAACAATAGAAGGGTTAGGAAACCGAAAACTTAAACACTTGAAAGAGAAGGAAAATCGAATAAGAAAAAGGACTAGGAACTCTTACCTAGGATCAAGATGAACGAAACCCTAACTCCTTAGCTTGAAATCGCCTTTTTCTTTCTCTCCTCCTCTCCTTTGACTTTCTTTCTCTTCTCCTCTCCTTCGACTTTCTTTTTTCTCTTTTGGCACAATTGGGGCGAAACCTAGACCCCCTAGCGCCTAAGGAGCGCCTAAGCCAACGGGCTTGGGCTTCTTGGGCCATTACTTGCAGTTCTGGTATTTCCAACGCCATTCCCTTCAATTAAATAAAATGCTCTATTATAATTTAATCAAAATTTGTGCAACACTTTAAATAATTTAATCAATTACTTAATTAAATCATTTAGGGTGTTACAACTCTCCCCCACTTAGGAAATTTCGTCCTCGAAATTCATACCTGAGTCGAATAGCTCTGGATAGGATTCCCGCATCCAACTCTCCAGCTCCCAAGTCATGTTCTCACCAGTAGCTCCGAACCACACCACCTTTACTAAAGCAATGTTTTTCCCCCTCAGCACCTTCACTTCTCTATCATCAATCCTCACTGGCATAGTCTCCACAGTGAGATTATCTCGCACCTCAACATTATCCATATGGATCACATGAGACGGGTCCGGAATATACTTCCAAAGTTGCGACACGTGAAATACGTCGTGCAAGTTTGAAAGGTTAGGCGGTAAAGCCACCCTATAAGCAACCTTTCCAACCCTCTCGGTGATCTGGTACGGTCCAATAAATCTAGGAGTCAACTTCTTTGCTTTCAGTGCACGCCCAACACCAGCCATAGGCGTGACCCTCAAGAAAACATGCTCCCCAGCCTGAAATTCCAAGTCTTTTCTCCTTCTATCATGGTAGCTCTTTTGCCGACTTTGAGACTCTTTCATTTTCTCCCTGATCATTTTTATCTTCTCTGTAGTCTCTCTCACCAATTCAGGTCCAAGAACAACACTCTCGCCAGACTCATGCCAACACAGAGGAGTTCTACACCTCTGCCCATACAGTGCCTCGTAAGGAGCCATCCCTATACTTGAATGGTAGCTGTTGTTGTAAGTGAACTCAATCAACGGGAGATGTGTATCCCACGCACCTCCCTGCTCTAAAACACACGATCTCAATAAGTCCTCCAATGACTGAATGGTTCTCTCTGTCTGCCCATCAGTCTGAGGATGATAGGCTGAACTCAACCTCAATCTGGACCCCAATGCCTCCTGCAAGCTCCCCCAAAACTCCGAAGTAAACCTCGGATCTCTGTCAGATACAATATTCTTCGGGACACCATGCAACTTCACAATCACCTGGATATATATCTCGGCCAATCTCGCTACCGAATATGTGATGTTGATAGGAAGGAAGTGAGCAGACTTCGTCAACCTATCCACGATCACCCAAATAGAATCAAATCCCCGAACGGTTCTTGGTAACCCAGTCACAAAATCCATGGAAATGCTATCCCATTTCCATTCCGGAACATCTAAAGGTTGCATCAACCCCGCAGGCTTCTGGTGCTCAACCTTTGACTTCTGGCAAGTCAAACAGGCATACACAAATTGTGCCACATCTTTCTTCATACCAGGCCACCAGAATAACTTCTTCAAGTCATGATACATCTTTGTAGCCCCTGGATGAATACTCAGCTTGCTCCTATGACTCTCCTCAAGGATCATTTTCTTCATCTCATTATCATCGGGAACACAAATCCTATCTCTGAATCTCAACACACCTTGGGAATCCAACCTGAAATCTCCATCCACATCCTGATCACCCGCAACCAACAAGTCAACCAGCTTCACATCTAATTTCTGGGCGTCTCTGATACTAACTAAGAAGTCATTACCAATCCTCAGCATACCCAGCTTAACACTCTGCGGTGTCACTTCACAAACCAGACTCATATCACGGAATTTCTCAATCAACTCCAACTCTTTTACCATCATTGCTGACATATGCAAAGTCTTTCGACTTAAAGCATCAGCCACGACATTAGCTTTGCCGGGGTGATAGTTTAAGCCAAAATCACAGTCTTTCAGCAGCTCTAACCAACGCCTCTGCCTCATATTCAGCTCCTTCTGATCAAACAAGTATTTCAAACTCTTGTGGTCGCTGAATACCTCGAATCTAGTGCCATACAAATAGTGCCTCCAAATCTTCAGCACAAACACAATAGCAGCCAATTCCAAATCATGAGTAGGATAGTTCTTCTCATGTGTCCGCAATTGTCTGGACGCATAAGAAACTACCTTCCCATCCTGCATCAATACGCCTCCTAAGCCCATTTTGGAAGCATCACAATATACCACAAATGGTTGATCCGGCACGGGCAACACTAACACCGGAGATGTTGTCAATCTCCTCTTCAACTCTTGGAAGCTCTCTTCACACTTAGCATCCCACACAAAAACTCTCCCTTTACACGTCAATTGAGTCAACGGAAGGGCTAGCTTTGAGAAACCCTCTATGAACCTCCTGTAGTAACCAGCCAACCCCAAGAAACTCCTGATCTCAGTCGCAGACTTTGGGCTTTCCCACTGTAACACTGCATCAACCTTGGCTGGGTCTACAGCTATGCCATCACTAGAAATAATATGACCCAAAAAGCTTACCTCACGCAGCCAGAACTCGCATTTGGACAACTTAGCATAAAGCTTCTTCTCTTTCAACACCTCCAGCACCAATCTCAAGTGCTCTGCATGCTCCTCTTCAGACTTAGAGTATACCAGAATATCATCTATAAAAACTACTACAAACCGATCCAAGTAGCTATGGAAGATACGGTTCATGTACTCCATGAACACCCCTGGTGCATTGGTGACACCAAACGGCATCACAGAGTACTCATAATGTCCATATCTCGTTCGGAATGCTGTCTTCTGGACGTCTTCGTCTTTTACCTTAATCTGATGATACCCTGACCTCAAATTAATTTTACTAAAAACCTTAGCACCCACCAGCTGGTCCATCAGATCATCAATTCTCGGAAGAGGATACTTGTTTTTGATAGTCACCTTGTTCAACTGTCTATAATCCACACACAGGCGCATACTCCCATCTTTCTTCTTTACTAACAAAACCGGAGCTCCCCATGGTGACACACTAGGCCTCACAAATTTCTTTTCAAGCAACTCTTCCAACTGCTTCTTCAACTCATAACTCAGAAGCTGACATCCGGTACGGTGCCATGGACACAGGCCTAGTACCAGGCACAAGGTCAATCCCAAACTCTACTTCCCTCTCTGGTGGCACGCTAGGAATCTCATCAGGGAACACTTCAGGGAACTCACAGACCACCTGCAACCCTTCAACCATAGCTTGGTTTTCAGCAGACATAGACGCCATCAAAGCAAATAGTTGACCACCATTCTTCATTACCTTATGCAGCTGATCCCCAGACAACAAAACAGACTTCTCCTCCTCAGGAGGAAGAAAACTCACAGACTTGCTGAAACAGTTGATGTGCACATGGTTATCCACTAACCAGTCCATACGAAGAATAACATCCAACCCTCCCAAAGGCAAACATATAAGGTCAACCAGAAAATCTCTGCCGAAGACTGACAGAGGACACTTAGCACACAATAGAGAAGTAGTCACCGAACCCTTAGCTGGAGTGTCGATAACCATTTCCCTCTTCATAGCAGACAATACTAAATTTAACTTTTCAGCACAAACAGCAGCAATAAAAGAATGCGTAGCACCAGTATCAACTATAGCAACTAAAGGGGAACCATAAATAAAACAAGTACCTCTAATCTCATTGGGCCCCTCTGAACCTGCTAGCGCGAAAACTCTTCCATTAGGCTTCTCTTTCTTTGGTTTGGTACACTTAGAACTAAAGTGACCAGCTTCACCACAATTGAAACACACTGATTCCTTACGATCACAGTTAGACGCCATATGACCTTTCTTCCCACAACGGTAACACATTACTTCAGTCTTGCAATCGAAGCTTTTGTGACCTGGCTTGCCACACGTGTAACACACTAATATCAGCGGGAGCACCTCCCCCACTGGGCTTCTTACCCTCATAAGATCTTTTACCAGCACCTGCCTTCCACTTATTTTTACCTCCAGCCATATCATAGGGTTTTCCCCTAAACTGAGTATTCCTTTTCTCTTTCCCAATCTTGTAGGCAGCAGAACTGTCCTCTTCATAAATCCTACTCTTGTCAACTAGTCTAGCAAAATCTCGTATCTCATGATATCCAATTGCCTTCTTAATATCAGGTCGCAGGCCACTTTCAAATTTCACACACTTGGAGAACTCTGAATCAGCATCATTGGCGTAGTAAGGACAAAATTGGGCCAGCTCTTCAAATCTGGCTGCATACTCAGCCACCGTCTTATTTCCCTGTTTCAATTCTAAGAATTCTACCTCTTTCTTGGCCCGAACGTCTTCAGGGTAATACTTTCTTTTAAATTCCCTTGTGAAGACTTCCCAAGTAACCTCTTCACCAGCAGTGTTCAACCTATGCAGCATCCCTAACCACCACTTGTCAGCCTCTTCCGCCAGCATGTGCGTCCCAAACTTCACTTCCTGGGCAGCAGTGCACTCCATAACACGGAATATCCGCTCTATCTCATTCAACCACGACAAGGCTCCATCGGGATCATACCGACCCTTGAAGGTGGGTGGGTTTTCCCTCTGAAACGTTGCCAGGTTACGGGCATTCATATCAGCAGCAGTGTGTTGATTTCCAACAGCTTGGGCTATGGCTTGCAGAGCAGCAGCCAAAGCAGCATCATCCCTTCTAGCCATGACAACCTAGCACTGCAGCATAAACGACAATTCAGAACTAAATTAAAAACACCTAATTGTCATACACAATATGACAGACAGACACACTTGGTCGGACAGACCGAGCTTTTGCTCTGATACCACTAATGTAACACCCCATTCTACCCGGCTATTATTTGTAAGAAATCAGAGTTTCAAAATTTCATTTCAATGGAATGCTACACATAACTTTAATCTAACAATGACAAAATCAGCATAAGCGTTCATTACATCTTTATAATACGCAACACCCTTAAATGGGATGGAATGCTCAAAAATTCATCAATAAAATCCACACACTAGAAAATGAATGTCTCGCAGCGGAAAATAACATAATCTCAAAAGTGCCGAACAACAGCCTCATCCAAAATCATTAAATCAATGCATATAAAAATTCAACAGTAAATGAATAACACTAGAATCCTAAGCCCACCCCCTAGGTGTCACGTATCAGAGCAGACCGACTCGGGAATGAAGGGAGTAAGCCTTCACTCAGGGCTACCTGTGGTAAACAACAACAGAAGGGTGAGTCTCAACTACATAATAAAGACTATAATAAGAAGTATATTTTATCATAGTGTCACACTCATACAGTCACACAGTGTCATAGTTCATACATCCAATAACTCGCATGCTTATTATGAGAATGTATGCAATACAGTTATGCATGTGGTACCATTTTCCCAGACCGCAGCCTCATCATCATAATATCAAACTCAGACCGTAGCCTTATCAACTCAGACCGCAGCCTTATCATTAATATATAAACTCAGACCTCGGCCTTATGTATGCATGAGACTCCATGACAAAGATCACAATCACAATTCTTAACGACATAGTCCATACATCATATATCACCTCTTTATTAATCATTAGTTATAGCTCCCATTGCCTCATCATCAATCAGTTGAGTCCCCATGACTCTGGCCCCCATAGCCCATGTCCCCATGATATCATAATTCAACTCATTTATTAACTCATCTCAATCACGTCTCTAGGACAAAACTCAACTAGAGGACTAGAACCCCTCACAAGGACCAAACCGAGTAGGCCACCTGAAAATTAAAAACCGCTCTAGCCAATACGTTCAAAATGGAATATGGTCAGGTGAATACAAAATTTGGCTCGGGAAAATCTGCCTAGAAATTGATTTGCACACAAGGCCCCCTTTACACAAGCTAAAACGATGCTCGATAGGACCATTTCAAAACAACACGTGCAAAACAGAAAATTCTTAAGCCAAAGTACTCAAAATACAATTTGGTCAGGTGAATACAAAATTTGGCTCGGGAAAATATGCTCAGAAATTGATTTGCACACAAAGCCCCCTTTACACAAGCCAAAACGATGCCCAATAGGACCATTTCAAAACAATGCGTGCAAAACAGGAAATTCTTTAGCCAAAGTGTTTTAAATACAATTTGGTCAGGTGAATACAAAATTTGGCTCGGGAAAATCTTCTCAGAAATTGATTTGCACACAAAGCCCCCTTTACACAAGCTAAAACTATGCCCAATAGGACCATTTCAAAACCACGCGTGCAAAACAGAAAATTCTTTAGCCACAGTGCTTAAAATACAATTTGGTCAGGTGAATACAAAATTTGGCTAGGGAAAATATGTTCAGAACTCACAGCTCACCCCTAGGCACCACAAACATAGTCAAAACAACGCCCTCTAGGACAATTTCAAAACGGTGCGTGAACAACTGAAAATTCTTTAGCCAAAATGTTTCAAATACAATTTGGTCAGGTGAATACAAAATTTGGCTAGGGAAAATATGTTCAGAACTCACAGCTCACCCCTAGGCACCACAAACATAGTCAAAACAACGCCCTCTAGGATAATTTCAAAACGGTGCGTGAACAACTGAAAATTCTTTAGCCAAAATGTTTTAAATACAATTTGGTCAGGTGAATACAAAATTTGGCTAGGGAAAATATGTTCAGAAATTGATTTGCACACAAACACCCTTTTGTGCGCCTTGCCTAGGCGCAGGCAGCACCTTGGCGTCACCCCAGGCGCCACAGGGCAGCCACATTGGCGCCCTGCACAGATCACACACACACACAGCAACCAGAACAGCGCCCAGGCAGGAAACAACATGCGTAACACAACCCAACTTGGTGCCCCATGCGTCCCAACCCTCACTAGCATCAAATTCCCAATTCTTTTTCCAATTCAAATCACAACAACAATCATCAAACATGTTAAGCTCATACCAACAACATTCAATTTCACACTTACACACTAATTACACATCAAAATGCGAAATTAACATGTTATAGACCCTAACACAAGCCTAAATCAATTTTCTCCTACAATTCGTCAATTTTAACCAAATCCAAACAATCCAACCAATATCGTATAACATCAAATAGGACCCTATGATCTACATATGACCTATTATACTCTCTATTATAGAGTGAGACTCCCCTTACCTTGATTATGCCGAAAATAGAGCTCTTTCCACCGAAGCACCGACAAACCACCGCAACAAGGAATCTTCTCCTTCTTCTTTCTTCTCTCAAGATTCGCGTCCTCTCTCTCCCTCTCTTGGACCATCACGAATTGATCAACAATAGAAGGGTTAGGAAACCGAAAACTTAAACACTTGAAAGAGAAGGAAAATCGAATAAGAAAAAGGACTAGGAACTCTTACCTAGGATCAAGATGAGCGAAACCCTAACTCCTTAGCTTGAAATTGCCTTTTTCTTTCTCTCCTCCTCTCCTTCGACTTTCTTTCTCTTCTCCTCTCCTTCGACTTTCTTTTTTCTCTTTTGGCACAATTGGGGCGAAACCTAGACCCCCTAGCACCTAGGGAGCGCCTAAGCCAACGGGCTTGGGCTTCTTGGGCCATTACTTGCAGTTCCGGTATTTCCAACGCCATCCCCTTCAATTAAATAAAATGCTCTATTATAATTTAATCAAAATTTGTGCAACACTTTAAATAATTTAATCAATTACTTAATTAAATCATTTAGGGTGTTACATATAACATACATTCTCTAATGACTTTTATAAAATCAAATTGTTTTAAAAATTGGCATATATAAAAATGGGTATAATTTCCACTTATTTTCAGTTTGACTTAAAAAAGGAACCTTATTTGCTTCTGTCAAGTCAGCTGTTGTGCAATGCCAGGTCAGATGTAATGCAATGATATCATCTTCTGCTTGGTTTCATGGAACAGTAACATGCCAGGCTTCCTATTGTCATTGCAGAAGGAAAAAATTTGCCAAGATTTTGTTTCATTACATACTGTTGAACACCTGTTTTCCAATTGAATTAGCCACCTCTCAGTCAATGTCAAGTAACATGCTAGGTTTGCTATTGTCATTACAAAAGGAAATACATACCTTTCAATACAGCTGCAGCTGCATAAGAAATTCCTATTAATTAATAATGTCATAAGAAATTCCTGCCTTTTTCCAATTGAATTAATAATTTCAGGGTCAATGTATATAGACAACATTAAACTTTCCAGTTAATAGAATACTGTCTGTCAACATAATAAATAAGGCTATAAAGTTCTAATTATATTGATATAACAAATGTTATACAGTTAGTTCCCTCATCCTCCTGTTTTAGTGCCAGCAAAGCTATGGGGTTTATCTCCCCAATTAGATAAGATAAGATATATGCTGGTTTCCTAAATCAGGTTTCTTTTACAGTAGATATTTTTAGTTTCTCTCACATAGCAATGTATGCCATCAAACCTTCATGTCATCTACCTTTGCATATCTCAGGTACTGTAGCATTTTGATCACAACAGTGGCATGAAATTGACCAAATCTGCACTCACAGATCTAACTAATCTGCATGGAGCATTTGCTTAACCACATGATACAAGTCAGTGACTTGTCTTAAATCAGATTACTTTTTTACAGGTGGCTGGCTTTCTCTTCTTTTATTCAATCTACACATTTGTTTAATTTACAGTCTTTGATAAACTGACAGAATTTCAGTTTGTGTTTCATAGCAATCTATGATATCAAACCTTCATGTGATCTACCTTTCCATATCTTAAATCAGGTTAGTCTTCTACACGTGGCTGACTTTTTCATCCTTTATTCAACTTGCACATTTGTTTCATTTACACTCTTTGCTAAACTGACAGAGTTTCAGTTTCTCTTTCATAACAATCTATCATATCAAACCTTCATTTGATCTACCTTTCCATATCTCAAGTACTGTAGCCTTTTTCTTTCACAAGGATACTTAGTTTATTTGCTATCATAACCAAGTCCATCACCTATTCTTGGTAAGCCTTGCTTCACAATCAGGTTAGTCTTCTACAGGTGGCTGGCTTTCTTTTCTTTTAGTCAACCTACACATTTGTTTAATTTACAGTCTTTGATAAACAGACATAATTTCAGTTTGTGTTTCATAGCAATCTATGATATCAAACATTCATGTGATCTACCTTTCCATATCTTAAATCAGGTTAGTCTTCTACACGTGGCTGACTTTTTCTTCCTTTATTCAACTTGCACATTTGTTTCATTTACACTCTTTGCTAAACTGACAGAGTTTCAGTTTCTCTTTCATAACAATCTATCATATCAAACCTTCATTTGATCTACCTTTCCATATCTCAAGTACTGTAGCCTTTTTCTTTCACAGGGATACTTAGTTTATTTGCTATCATAACCAAGTCCATCACCTATTCTTGGTAAGGCTTGCTTCACAATCAGGTTAGTCTTCTACAGGTGGCTGGCTTTCTTTTCTTTTATTCAACCTACACATTTGTTTAATTTACAGTCTTTGATAAACAGACAGAATTTCAGTTTCTGTTTCATACCAATCTATGATATCAAACCTTAATCTGATCTAGCTTTCCATATCTTAAATCAGGTTAGTCTTCTACACCTGGTTGACTTTCTCTTCCTTTATTAAACTCGCACATTTGTTTCATTTACACTCTTTCCTAAAGTGACAGCATTTCAGTTTCTCTTTCATAACAATTTATCATATCAAATCTTCATGTGATCTACCTTTCTATATCTCAAGTACTGTAGCCTTTTTCTTTCACAAGGATACTTTGTTTCTTTGCTATCATAACCAAGTCCATCAACTCTTTTCTGTAAGCCTTGCTTCACCAACTCCACATCTTTTTCCCATCCTGCCCCTATGACATTTCTATTTAAACCATTCCTCACACCTTCTCCATCACCCAACTCACAAACTTACACTCACATTCATTTGCTTCTCCTTGCTTTTCTTTACTCCTAAGAAGTATGTTTTACTTATTTTAGCCATTCAGTTTTCCTTTACCCTTTTTCCCATTTTTCTATACTAACCACTATTGACTTACCTTTGGAAATCATTAATTTGTTATTCTGGTTTCCATTTCTTTCCATTGCTTTGTCTTTTGTTTACTCTATTCCCCTTTTGTTTCATTCCAGGAAATCCATGGCATCCCAGCTTAACTTCATTTCTGAGATTGTTCCTGGCAAGGTTAATTGGAGTCTTCACGTCTGTGTTATAAGACTTTGGACACTCCCTGAGTATAAGAATCCTCTCAACACTAACAGTATTGAAATGATTTTGTTGGATGAGAAGGCAAGTTGTCTATATTTTTTCCCATGGTCTGGTTTTATCCTTATGTGCATTATTAGTTTGAAAATTTTTTCCTGTCTCAGCTTGATAGGATCCATTGTACTGTCAAGAATTCTCTCCTTCATGACTTTCAAGCTGTGTTGAAGGAGGGTAACTGCTATCGACTTGATAAGCTTAGTGTTGGCCTTAATGACACAAAGTTTCAAACAACAAACAACAAGTACAAGGTTGCTTTTATGCCTATCACAAGCTGTTGTACTTTGCAGGCCAGCAGCATACCTCTGAACCATTTTGTATTTACTCCTTTTGCTGATATATTGGCTTCACCAAAAGATGATATGATTCTTGGTTTGTACCTTTTCAGAGTCCATCTAGGGCTTGCACGACATGATATTTTTTTCAAAACCTTTCTGTTCATTTTTTTGCTCTTTACTAATCTCTTCTTTTCATCAGATGTTATAGGCCATGTTGTTGAGAAGAGTGAATTAAAACAACAACGGACACAGAATAGCTTTTATAAACTGATTAATTTGGTCCTTGAGGATTTAGAGTTAGTTTCTTTCTCTATTCTTCCATTTTAGCTCTTATGCTACATTAATTTCTTTTTTAGCTGGTTCATTTTTTCAATCTCCATCTACAGGTTCAATAGGGTTCACTGTACCCTGTGGGGTGACTTTGCTGAGCAGGTTGTTGCTAATATCAATGATACCTCTTCCTCATCAGTTCCAATCCTGGTTCTTCAACTTTGCAAGCTAAAAAAATATCAAGGTCCATTTTATACTTTCTATTTTCTTCTGTTAAATTCTAAGTTGGTTATACAATTATTCTTTCCTTATTGACTATTTGTTGAAACAGGGATAATGGGAATTTCCAATGCTTACTATGGAACCAGAATTTTCATCAATGCTGACCTTCAGATATTATGGAGTACAAGTCCAAGTAAGTTTCCTATTAATTTTTACTTGCTTGGTTTAATTTATTCCTACATTTGTCTTTGTTTCACCTAACACCTTTTTAACTTTAACTTAGGATGGAAACTTCCGATTTGTCTTTGACACAATCCATTAGCCAACTTGCTAGCCCTCCTGTTGTAACCCCCTATACTGCTTTCATGCAAACCTCCTACAAAACTATATCTGAGGTGTTGGGGGCTACTACTGTAAGAGTTCTTCCTTTGCTGTTGAATTTGTTTACACTCAATTTGTGTCATGTCATTCTTATGTCTATGATTAAACAAAATTAGGTGGGCTCTGCTGCTGTACTTGCCCAACTGATTGATATTGACTCTGCACATGGGTGGTTTTACAATTCATGCCAGAAGTGTTATCGCAAGGTTGTTCAGATTGGTGCTAAATTCTTCTGCAATGAGTGCAGCAAGAATGTTACTGCAGTTCCCAGGTATTGTTGCCATATTTGGTAAACAAAATTGTATTTCAAATTTGTTATCTGCTCTCTATGCACCATTGTTTTCTTTTTAAAATGCCCTCTATTTTTATATGATCAGGTACAAAATTGAGCTCACTGTTTTTGATGGAACTGCTGCCACCAGTTTTCTGGTTTTCGATCGCGTGGCTAATAATTTCTTAGGCATCTCAGCACAAGATTTAATTGGTCCTTCTACTGAGCCTGCTAATACCACCAGAATGCCTACTCAGTTCCGCTCTTTTTATAACAAAAAACTGCTATTGAAAATTGAAATTAGGGATTCAAACATTAATCAAGGCTGGCATAACTATGCTGTTAGGAGGGTGACTGCTGATCCCGTTATCATCGAGCAGTTCATAGAATTGCATTCAATTCAGGTTGTTTGTCCTCATTTTTTATTTACCAAACAATGTATTGTCTTGCATTTTGTCTTTTTTCCTTGGGTATTATATTTGTTGGTATTTATTTGTAGAGTTTCTATCTTGAGGAGGGCCTTCATTCCAATGATTGCCCTGACCATGCTATCGATTTAACTGAAGCTACTTCCTTAGAAGTGTCTACTACCCCATCCAGGAAAGTTGATGCTATTCCCCTTGATGGTGCAGACAACTCTCCTTCTGTGTCCAATGCTGTCCAAACTGATATCGCTCAGCCTTCCTCTCTTCCATGTGGTACCAACAGAACTACAGCCTCCATGAATCATTCCACTATCTTCTGCAGTTCTTTTGTTCCTCTCATTTGTATTATCTAGGTGTCTGTCCCCTTTTTTAGAGTTAAAGGTGGACTAAATAAACGTTCTTAGGAAACTCTTTGTCTGTTGTATCCGGTCTTTGTTTACTGCTGTAAGTAAATGGATTTCTTCTGCAGTCGTTTTCTCACTGTTATTATTATGTACTTGCTGTGTTTTCTTCCACTTTATGGTTAATGGTGGAATACATGTATTTAATTAGTGTCTGTTTCTTTATTTTGTTCTACCTTGGGGTTTACCTCCAAGGGTCTTGATGTAATGTGATTTGATTTGAAGTTATGAAATAGTAAGTCTTTATAATTTTTTCCTCTTATCTCTCACATGTGTTTAACAAAAAAAATGTTCTACACCTATTCGCACCACCAAGAAGTATATTGGAGATACCAAAATAGATTTTCAACTCATAATCCCAACCAAACTTCCACACATCTTCAGTATTCTTCTATGATGCCAACATGAAAAAAAAAAATACCTGCCTCCTGGTTTTTATATCACATCAGATTACATCATGCAAGCCTTCTCATTTTTATGTCACATCAAATTACATGATGCAAGCATCATATGACTTTCCATTTACTTTCGTCATCCAATGTTCTATGAATTTTATTGCAAAATCTTTTTCCTTCATCATTCACATCAACCCCACTCCATATCAATATTGTCATTTCTCATTAACATGTTTCTCATTTCTCTTTCTTACATCTCTTACTACATGTCTTCATCTATTCTCTTTTAGGTAGAGTTCTTTTCTCTCTTTTCTCATCTCTTTACATTCAACTAACTTAACATGTTTCCATGGATATTATACTCTCTTACTACTTTTCCATATTCTTTTTTAAGCACTTTACTATATTCTGTGAAATGCAAGACTCAAAACAAAAGACCCACAGCATCTGGTCCCCTATTATTTCTAATGGTGTGAATTGTAAGTATCTTTTTAACTTTTCTTTCATATTAGTTTAAACTCAAGAAGCCTTTGTTTTTTACTGAATTTCCTTTTTCTAACTAACTTGCTTTGCTATTATAATCTGTGTGACAGATTCAGTCTCAGGTCCCTCTTCTATAAGGCCTTCTTTGGCGCCTTTAAGACCAGGGAAATTCATTCTTAGGCCAATGAATGTTGCTAAACAAGATGCCCCTCCACTTCTAAACCAAACTGGTGTGTTTTCTTTACAGCTTTTTGTAACTGATTTTAATATATTGTATGAAAATTACTAATGGTTTTTTTTATTAACTTCTTTGCTCTTATAATCTGTCCTACATAAGTATCTTTTTAACTTTTCTTTCATGTTAGTTTAATCTCAAGAAGCCTTTGTTTTTACTGAATTTCCTTTTTCTAACTAACTTGCTTTGCTGTTATAATCTGTGTGACAGATTCAGTCTCAGCTCCCTCTTCTATAAGGCCTTCTTTGGCGCCTTTAAGACCAGGGAAATTCATTCTATCCTTTTGAATCTACTAAGCACTTCTTAATTGTTAGAATTTGTCTTTCGTTTCTATTAAGCTAATTTTAGTGTTATATTGATTATGCGGTACCTAAAGTTTTGACCCCGTGCATCGCACGGGTCATCCCACTAGTCGGTATGTTAAAGCTTGTATATTTAGTTTGTGTGCAATGTTATAAAAGTTTTTAGGAAATGTCTGCTATAGAGGAAAATGAAGAACTGCTAGCAAACATGAGTATACTTCCTAGCAATTTAATTTTTGACATTTAAAAAACTTCATTGACAAGAGTGAACTTAATTTGAAAGATCAACATTTTCATTATTTTTCAAACCTCTATTTGTGATCCCTGATAGAAATCTTAGGAAACCCTTACTCATAAAATACTTGGAGTTGAGCATGGGTTTTGCTTGCTTAGAGTGAAAAAACTTCAGTGTGAGGAAATTGTACTAGTGCATTTGAGTGCACATTCTCGAGCATTACACTTGGTATTTTTGATCATTACAAATTTTTGTCTCGTACACTGTTTGGTGAAGATTGGGCATTACAACCAAAAAGTATAAAATGTAGTCTTAAAGGTATGTTTGGTCCCTGCAAATATCTCAATAATCTAGTTTGGTCCCTGCAAAAAAAATTAAAAAAGCCCTTGCAAGTACCAAACGCTTCTAGTTTGGTCCCTACTGTTAGTTTTTGGCTAACAACGTTAGTGGTTGATGACGTGGTTGCCAACGTGGACGCCACCTCCTCACTTTTACTTTTCCTCCTCTCACAAGTTGTCTCTTCCCTTTCACGTCTTTCCTTTTTCCTCACCCTAATTTCCTCTCTCTTTCTGTAACATCCTAGACTACTTTAAGAACTGTTGACTGCCCCGACAAACCAACACGAGTCTTTTCAGCATGCGTTGTCCTCACTTGAATGCTTTCTTGGAAACTTCCCAGAAGGTCACCCATCCCACTACTACTCTAAGTCAAGCACGCTTAACTATGGAGTTATTATAGAACGGGCTCCCGAAAAGAAGATGCATCTTATTGGTATAGGTAGTCCAAATCAATTCTTTTAAGTCTTCCTTCAACTGTACAGTCCCATACCTGCACAGCCTTAGGATCCCTCTCATTCTGGTGCGTATTCGGTTCATTCACGTGCCCCTTCGCCTAGACACTGCTAGGAAACACTCTTTGCCATGCCAACTTTTGGGCATCGACGATCACTCTCCGCCCACATCAGCCACGGATGTCACACTTTCCCTCTTCATCTTCCAACAACACACATATCTCAGAAACACACATATCAACACCAACAACACACATATCTCATCATCTTCATTTAGAAACACATCAAAACACAATCTGGATACATGCATATTGCGAATCTCACGAGATCTTCATAAAATCAGATCTTCATCTAAATTAATTAAAAATCAAGAGTGTTGTGTTTGCTGAGATCGTCTTGGGTTCTGAACATTGATTTCTTCCTGAACTTAAATTATTTGCTGAGATTGTGGAATTGAAGAGAAAAAGGGTGGTGTATGGTGTGGGTGGTTGTGAGTGAGAGAGGGAAATCAAAGAGAGAGAGGGAGGAAACGTGGTGATGTGGGCAGTGGCGCGCCGTAGATGCTGGCGGTGAGAGGATGGTTCATAGTGGAAGTGGTGGTGTTGTGGATGCTGGCGGTGAGACAATGGTTCATGGTGGCAGTGGTGCCTTCCCTCCATCTTTGGGTTTTTTCTCCTTTTCATTTCTTGTTCAGCGCTTCAAGGTTTGGGTTGCAGAGATGTAGGGTTCCTCAATTTGGGGTTTTTGAAGGATGGAATGAAGAAAGGGGATTTGGCGTGGGGATTACTGTGAAGAAGAACATGATGATTTTAGATTTAAGTTTTAGTAATTAGTAATGGGAAGGAAGGGGAGTTTGGGTTTGCTGTAAAAGGAATCTATGTTTGATTATTTTAGATTCATGTTTTGAATTTAATTTAAGTTTTTGTAATTTTTGTATCAGCCTTGTCGCCCTGTGTGTTGTGTTGTGGGCAAGGATATGAATGGAGAATATTTTTTTGGTGCTGTAGTGAAAGGGAAGACAAAATGCAGGGGAAGAAGAATGAAGGAAAGAGAAAATGAAAAGGAATGAATGGGTTGATGATACAAGCCTTATTTATCCAGGTGGCATCTATGTTAGCAGGTACCAAATTGGATTATTGAGATATTTGCAGAGACTAAACATACTTTTAAGCCTAAAATTTACTCTAATTCCCTTTCTAATGTTTATAATGATTTTATATAATTATAATATAATTAAAAAATTGAAAAGAAGAATGTGTGATGGAGAAGATGGAAGAGAGAGAACGAGATAGAGAGAAGGAGAGAGAGAGAGAGGGAGAGAGAGAGAGAGAGAGAGAGAGAGAGGGAGAGAGTGATAGAGAGGTGATGGAGGGTTGTCATGATATGATAAGATATAAGAGAGATGAGAGGAGAGAGGTAGAGAGATAGAGTGAGATGAGGGAGAGGGGTCATGAGATAACAAGATATAAGAGAGGGAAGAGCAGAGACGTAGAGGGAAAGAAAGGAGAGAGAAGAATGAGATAGGAGAGAGAGAGAGAGAGAGGGAATTATTGAGTAGGAAGTAACACTATTTTGGTATTCTTTTTATTGCTCAGAAAGTCGTACTGTGATTTTGTGAGGAACGTGAAGTTAGGTTTTTGTCTAGTACCTTAAACAATTTTCAAATGAGATAGGGTACAACTAGAGTTGTCGTTCTTTGTAGCAAATCAAACACACCCTTAAGATATGTTTTGGGCCAATATTCTTGTTTTGGCATGCTTTCACATCTTTGGGTCTTAAATGGGCTTAAGTGAAATTCTTGGGCAAATTTTGGATTTTGTAACAACCTAACTTGTTTTCCTTCTACAGGCCATTTCATGGCCTGTACTTGTCCTATTTTTGTGATCTTTGAGACGCTGGAAAGTTAAGAAGGGGAGATACAAGTCTTATGTTGATGCCAAAGCCCAATTAGGAAGTCTTGATGGTCAAAAAGTGTGATTTATTGGACCTACGATTTTCTTTTGTAATTAATTTTCTAGGGGGCCAAATAATTCCAAATAGGCTCGGGCATTTAGACCTGCTTTTAGACTCATTCTGAGGTTGAACCTTTTTATATTTCATATTCTTAATCCTGAAATGGATAGTCACCTATTGTAAAAGAAAATCTATATATCTTTGTAAAGGAAAGCCCAAAGGAAGCTCCACAATGCTTCTCACAATCGGAGTAATAGGGTACTCCAATCGGGTTAGAGGATCGTTTGTTGACACCACATAATTTTAGTCTATAGTTAGAAATTGTAGAGAATCGATTTCTTCACTTTGCAAAACTCTCATGCAAGTTTCACTAGGAAGCATGCTAATGTGGTTTCTCAGTATCTAGCTAACGTGGCCTTAATTCAACTAATCCTTAGTTATTTTATGATATCCCAACACATATTGCACCTTACATTTTTAATGAAATGAATTATTTTTTTTATTGTAAAAAAAAGAGGTACTCCTACTCACTACAAAAAGAAGATACTTCAAATACTTCAAAGACAAACTAGTGGTGATTTCCACCAATATGTTACAATGTGACTAGAGTTCTACCTGATTTACTAATAAACCGCACCATAATGAAATACATTTAAAATGAGAGAAAAACAAAAACAAGCCAATGATCCTCTAAACAAAACACTATTACTAGTAGACCAAAGACACGACAGCACACATAAACCAAATCAAATTATTAACCAGCTTTGTGTTCTTTCCACGGATAACTTTTCCATACTACTAATAATAAGCTTGACTTTCTATTAATGTTGGAAATTGCACAACAGTGGCTCTACTCTGCACAAGGTGGTTGACGGCTTCAAGTCTCCATGCCAGGAGGTGTCCTTGCAAAGACACTGTGATGCCTAAGTCAAGTCAGTGGAGCAAATTGTGACCATAATACCTTCCAAGGATATAAATGTGAGAATTAGACACTAGATCTACCGTAGCTCTTACCCTAGAGCGATGCACAGTTTAATATTAGTTATATATGTATATAATGACACCTTATAAATTAAAAGAAAAGCATACAAGGAAACAAATTTGTACATGTAAACAGAAATTTAAAACTTGAATGATTAACAATCTTTTATTTGGTGAACTAAAGATTGACAATCTAAATAGACAATAACCTTAATAAAAATTTAAATAAAATCATATTCATCCTAATCAAGTCGGTTCTTCGTCAACTACTGTCCGATCAACTTGTTTAGAATTCTCGCTTCTCTAAACAAAAATATTATATTTTCATATTTTTTAATATGTGTTTGTTTTATAAATTAAAAGTTTAACGATTTCGCTGTCTTGAACGAGGGCGTCATTTCCCCTGTAACACCCTGAACTCTAGACGTCATAAAGTTTGGATGTTAACCATTTTAACAAAATTAAATTTATAAACCGCTTAAGGATTTGAATGAAACATAACATCCGAATGGCAAAAATACCAAAAGGGCAACTAAATGACATGACTGAAACAGTTTACATAAGTCATTTCTTAACCATAGTTCAAATCCAAAAGAACGATTTAGACTTAGTACATTAACATGATTACAAGCTGAAAGGCTAAAGTATCGAAAAGACAATACATAAATATTAACTAGGGTGGACTAAGCAATTAAACTTAGATCTCTAAAGATCCCATGAACTAAGTAGCCACAACAGCTGCTACTTTTTCTCGCCTTGCTTGGTCTTATCCTGTCAATCTGAAAACACAACAACATAAACAGTGAGATTTACAATCTCAGTGAGTTTTTACGCGACCCCTCACTATGTACCTCTTTTGACTTGTATTAACTTAGCAGAATCCAAAAGTAGTTGAACAAAGTCAACCACAGCGGAGAACCCATCCCGGCCTTGGCCGGATAATAACTATGGGCCTTGAACTCAGAAGATATGACCTCCCATTCCAAGTACGCTACTTAATCTCTTATCACTTGTCTTAATTTAGCGTAATCCTAAAGTAGTTAAACAAAGTCAACCACAACGGAGAACCCAACCCGGCCTTGGCCGGATAACAACTATGGGCCTTGAACTCAGGAGATGACCTCTCATTCCAAGTATGCTAAGTAACCTCTTGGGATCGTCATCCCCATAGTGTTTTATTCATAACCATAATTATGTTCCCACTCGTTAGTTCATTTAATTAAACAATATCGTTCAACTTATACAATTACCGTGTTTCCGAAACATCATTATTTTCCATCAATTATGCATCTAATAAGTCCAAATATGATTAGGATAACTTAGGTTGAATTAAGGAAAGGATTGGGAATGAGATCACGTCGAAAGGAAAGCGGAAAATCAAATTTTGAAAATGGGTGGCAGATGGGGGAGCACGGATCGGGCCCCTACTGCAGGTTTACAAAACTCTGTTTTTGTTCAAAATGTGCAAGTTCCTTCGATCTGATTTCTTTCCCAATCAATCCTTAACTCCATATACACCAACAACAGCATCAAAAACAAACAATACCACATTCCAATCATCAATATACTCGGTTAATGCAAATTTTCAAGGTGATTTAAAGAGCAATGTTCATGACAATTTCTAACCATTCATCCAACATAGTGCTCTACTTCATTTCAGCACACATAGTTTCATAATTTCATGATTCTAAACACCAAATGCACATGCATTGTACCCATAACAGAGCAAACCTCATACAAATCATGATGTGACCCAACAAAAAACTAAATAGGTCAAAGAACTCACCTCTTTGAAGAGCTTCTCTCAAGAACACCCAAGTAACATGCACAACCTCAACAACACATTCAACATCACTTCAGCAAAATCTACTTAGGAATGCTCCTAGACCCAAGCTTAGCTTCCAAATGCTCAAAGCTAAAACCCAGATGCAGATGCAACCATCTCAAGCTTGTTTTTGACCATCTAATGTTACATGCAACTAGAGTCTCAAGGTGGGAAATGGATTTGAGGCGAAGTTCCTAATTAATTGTTCTTTCTTTTGGTTCTCTTTGGGGAAAGAACTCGAAATAGAGAAGGAAATGAAGTGGGAAATGTTTAGTCTTCAAGTGTAGGTGGGAGGAGCTTTATCTTTCAAGTCCAGCTCTCCTTCCTCTCCAAGTTTCGACTTCCTCTCTCTTCTCTCTCTAAGTGTTTTGTTTTGACTTTGAAAACTAAAGAAAGAAATGGAGGGAAGAGTGGGGTTAAGTAATGCTTCAGCTGAATGGATGTTGATCTCTATCCTATTGGATTTGGGCTTCACCCCAAGCCCACTATTGGGTGCTAATAGATTTCTCAATACAGCCCCTTCCAATCTCTATCCCAAATTGCCAACTTTTAGATCATTTCAATATTTAAAGGACTAAATCAATTCATAAAATACCAATTATTCATAAACAACCAATTCACAACAAGTATATATCAAATAAATCAACAATCAAATAAAGTTATTAAAACATTTACTTTGGGGGTGTTACATTACACCCCAACTTGAAAAATTTTGTCCTTAAAAATTGTTCAAGTTTTCAATACTATTACTACGAGAATAGCTTTCTATCTAAGACCTATAGAAACTGGCTAGACACGGTCTAGTCTACCTTCCTTATACCTCATTGTAAGCTTCGTAGAAATTGAAACTAGCCAAAGCCCTAACTCCTGTTATTGAACACTTAAAGGGACTCTACCCAACTTCAAATGACCATACACAATCCTATATCCTGTAATAACCTACACATAATCCAGGATATTGTTGACTCATCGTCATATGTATATGGTTGTTCAGTTTGTAAGCCAAAAACGCTGTTATTTGATTGTATTTCAGTCAATTGTCAGGGGAATTAGCGTAGATTTAGATTGATGTATTAGAATTGAATTGTAAGCTATTTCCCTCATCCCTAGTGCCAATTGCAATGGAAGACCTTCAATTTGATGTGGCGTCAACTAGCGAACCAGACACTTGCCTAGTGATGCAGCAGAGAAAAGAAGGAAAAGTTTCTGCCATTCTTCATGTCGCGACCAACAGGCTTCGCGTCCCAAAGCAGCATTTTTTTTAGCATCATCGCGTCGCGACGGAGTTGCATCACGTCGCGACGGATGACAAAAAGTTTAGTGTTTTAAGCGAAATTGCAGAGTTTTCTAGGGACTTCTTCTTGGATGCGAAAATAGGGTTTTGGAGCTGCGAACAAGGGCAAGGATTGGAGCTTCTCTAATCTTGGGAACAAGGAATTGAATGATCCAATGTATTCCTCTTTGTGTAACTTCTCTTTAATCTTATCTTTTATGACTTTGATTTGATTAACTAATTTTCTAGGGTTAGGAAGAGATGAATCTCTCCAAAACTATCATGTGAACCCTTTGCTATGATCAATTCGATTATTTTTCAGTTTAACAATTGCCTTTACCTCCGTTATTACCGCTTTACAATAATATATGTTGTTGTACTTATTTAGGGTTTATGTTCACCATTGGAAAATGGATATGTTCGCCTGATATTGGGGTTTTAGGTCACAAATGTGATGATCATAGGAATATGAGACAGTGTTTGTGAATTCGTTAATTCTCGTGTTCAATGCTTTGTCTATTGGTGATTCACTTAAGGAATTAGGGTTTCCCATTAGAGAAAAGGGATTTCGAGGCAAGGGATTGTCCCTAATCTTATAATTGAATTGAATCTGTGAAATTGGGTAATTATTTTGAAATTGATCGAAGGTTTAGTACATGATAGCGTAGGGGAGAGGATTCGATTCCTAATCATTTTACTCTCAGATTTTATTTACCAATATTCTGTTTTCGGTTACTATAAATTACAAATTTGTTAATTCGCTTCACTCCTAAGATTTATCACACTTGCTTAGTGGATAATAACTCTCAATCCCTGTGGATACGACTAGCGGTCCTTACTAATTTACTATTACTTGCAACGATTCGGTACACTTGCCAAAATCCTAACAAGTTTTTGGTGCCGTTGTCGGGGATTGTTGATTTCATTATCAACAAGGCAAAGGAGTTAATTCTTAGCGATTTTTGTTTTATATTTTCGTTTCTATTATTTTAATTCTGCTACCTAGTGACTTTATAGGACTTGTTGATGGTTTGTTTAGTGTTTCTGAGATTTGTTTATCCGGGGCAAGAATTCACAAGATTTGTTGTTTGACCCAGAGATTAAAAAGTCAGCAAAGGCAAACCGGAAGAAAACTAAGCTAGCAGAGCAACAAGCTCAGAGAGAGTCGCAGGGCCACTCCGTTTCAAACTCTATTCTGGAAGATTCCCCAACACAAGAGGTAGTAATGGCTGAAAATACACCTCCAAGGCGCACTCTCGCGAACTTTGGGAGAAGAAATCAGGGCGCTCAAGCCTACACCTTTCAACCAGTGGGAGCTGTTTCTTTTGACATCAAGTCTTCTGTTCTCACTGCTTTGAAATCAGAGCAGTTTTCAGGGTCAGATGCGGAAGACCCTAACCAACACTTGTTCCAGTTCTATGAGATTTGTGGAACCACACACCCTGAGGGAGTTCATGAAAACTCCAAGAAAATGCGACTGTTTCAATTCACCTAAACAGGTCAGGCAAACGATTGGTTAAATACGATCCCAACAGGAGCTGTCAATACTTGGAGCGATCTTGAAAATAAGTTCTTAGAAAGGTTCTTCCCAATCTCAAAGTTCATCAAGAAAAGGGCAGAAATCTCAAATTTTGAACAAGGGGATTCGGAATCCCTATATGATTCCTGGGAAAGATTTAAATTGTTATTAAAAAAATGTCCAGGGCATGGTATTGATGATTTTCTACAGTTGCAAACTTTTTGTCATGGATTGCGACCTCAGACCAGGATGATGTTAGACGCCTCAGCAGGAGGGTCTTTAGGTACTATAACCTGGGAGGAAGCAAAACAGCTGGTAGATGATATGGCTTCGAATGAGTACATGATTCAAAATGATCGTGCAGTCGTAGGTAAAATGGGTATGTTGGAGTTAGACTCTAACAGTGCTGTGTTGGCCCAACAAAAGCTAATGTCTATGCAGATTGAAGCTCTTACTAAGCAATTAACTACAACTTGTGAAGTTGGTTCAAAAACTCAAGCAACCGCTTAAGCAGTGCAAACGGGTGGGTGCAGCTATTGTGGTAGAGAACCCCACGAGGGTGATTGTGCAATTCATGAAGAAACTATTGAGCAGGCCAGTTATATGGGAAACTTTCAAAAGCAAGGTGGGAACCCGTATTCTAACACCGACAATCCTGGGTGGAAGAATCATCCCAACTTCTCTTGGAATAATAATGAGGCCTCAGGTTCAAACCAACAACAATCTCAAGCACCTGCTCAACAACAAAAGAACCCTTCCCGTTTGGAAGATGCTTTGACACATCTCATGCAAATGACCAAGAACACTTTCCAATCCCAAGAACAAGCTATGAAAAATATGCAGAAAAACCATGAGGCTTCAATGAAGAACTTAGAGATACAGATTGGTCAATTGTCGAAGCAGCTTGCTGAAACATCTAATAGTGGTTTTCCTGCTAGCACTATTGATAACCCTAAGAATGAGAGTTGCAAAGCTATTTCATTGATGAGTGGTAAGGATTTGAACCCCGTTGAAGTGACCCAAACCAAGCCTAGAGAGGAGAGTAGTGAAACTAAGATGTTGAGGGAGGAGTTGAATAAGAAACATGAAGAGGTTGGAAATGAGTTGAGTGAAAAAGAAAAAGAAAAAAAGAGCGAAAAACATAAAAGTGAGATGAGAGAGAAGACCCAAGTGAACCCACCATATGTGAAGTTGGCCTATCCAACTTTGAATAAGAAGAAATAGAAAGTGGAGCAATTCACTAAGTTCATGGAGATCTTTTCCCGTCTCCAAATCAACATTCCTTTTGCAGAAGCTTTAGAGCAAATGCCCATTTATGCAAAGTTTATGAAGGAATTGTTGACCAAGAAGAGGAGATTCAAAGAAGACGAAACGGTGGCTCTAACCGAAGAGTGTAGTGCCATTATCCAAAGGAAGCTTCCTCCAAAGTTGAAAGATCCCGGAAGTTTCACCATACCTTGCACAATTGGTAACTTGACAATAAGCAAGGCTCTTTGTGATTTGGGAGCAAGCATTAATCTAGTGCCCTTGTCTATGTTGAAGAAACTTGGAGGAGGTGAGCTGAAACCAGCGAGGATGTCTTTGTAACTTGCTGATAGATCTATAAAGCACTCTTATGGAGTCTTGGAAGATGTTCTGTTAAGAGTTGATAAATTTTTATTTCCTGTTGATTTTGTGATTCTTGACATGGAGGAAGATGCAGAGGTACCACTTCTCCTTGGTAGACCATTTTTAGCCACTGGGCGAGCCTTGATAGATGTACAACAGGGTAAGCTGATTCTAAGGTTCCAAGATGAGAAGGTGACTTTTAATGTTTTTGAAGCTATGCACCACTCGGATGACCAAGGTAAATGTTTTAGGGTGGATGTGATTGAAGACTTAGTGAAAGAAACCTTTAGGCATGATTCACCCTCTCCACCATTAGAGAAGGTAATTGTGAACTCTACTGAGGGGTTAGATGAAAACTTGGGCAGTGAAATAGAATACTGCATTCTACAGTTTGAAGCTTCCCAAGTAGAAAGGGTCTTCAAGAAAAAAGAAGAGTTGAGTAGGGGGGAGAGTCAAGAAAAAGGAACTCCAGAATTGAAACAACTCCCCTCCCATTTGAAGTTGTATTCCTTGGGAGTGATGATTGATATCCAGCTAGCATCAGTAGTTCTTTGACCAAGTTGGAAGAGAAAAACTGATGAGGGTGTTGAGAAGTAACAAAACTGCTTTAGGTTGGACTATCTTCGACCTTAAGGGGATTAGTCCAGCTTTTTGCATGCATAAGATCAAGCTCGAGGAAGAATTCAAACCGGTGATTCAACCACGGCAAAGAATAAATCCTAGCATGAAAGATGTGGTGAGGAAGGAAGTCTTGAAGCTCTTAGATGCCGGGATGATTTATCCCATTTCAGACACCTCGTGGGTGAGTCCGGTTCATGTGTTTCCCAAGAAGGGTGGTATGACAGTTGTTAAAAATGAGAGGAATGAGCTAATTCCCACTCGCACAGTCACAGGGTGGAGGATGTGCATTGACTACCAGAGATTAAACCAAGCCACTCGGAAGGACCACTTCCCATTACCATTCATGGATCAGATGCTGGAAAGAGCAGGACAAGCTTTTTATTGCTTCCTGGATGGATACTCTGGGTACAACCAAATAGCAGTTGATCCTGAAGATTAAGAGAAGGCAGCTTTTACATGTCCGTTTGGTGTGTTTGCATATTGGAGGATGCCCTTCGGTTTATGCAATGCTCCTGCGACTTTTCAAATGTGCATGCTTTCTATATTCTCTGATATGATGGAAAATGCTATTGAGGTATTTATGGATAACTTTTCTGTTTTTGGACCGTGCTATGATTCTTGTTTGTCTAATCTTGATGTAGTTTTGAAAAGATGCACCGAAACCAATCTAGTTTTGAATTGGGAAAAGTGTCACTTTATGGTTCAAGAAGGAATTGTTCTTGGCCATAAGATCTCGGCAAAAAACATTGAGGTTGACCAAGCAAAAATTGAAGTGATAGAAAAGTTACCTCCTCCTTTGAAGACTTCTCCAAGATTGCAAAACCTTTATGCAATCTACTTGTTAAAGAGAATGAATTCGTTTTTGATAATGACTGTCTTTGTGCTTTTAATGTATTAAAGGAAAAACTGATTTCTGCTCCAGTCATTGTAACCCTAACTGGGATATTCCCTTTGAGTTAATGTATGATGCTAGTGATTATGCAGTGGATGCTGTGCTGGGGCAGATATCAGTGAAATTTTTTCATGCCATATATTATGCTAGCAAGGTTTTAAATGAGAATCAGGTGAATTATGCAACAACTGAAAAAGAACTGCTAGCCATAGTATTCATATTGGAAAAATTTTGTTCCTATTTGGTTGGATCTAAAGTGATTGTTTTCACTGACCATGCTGCGATAAAATATTTGCTAACCAAGGGCGAGTCTAAGCCTCGACTCCTTAGATGGATTTTGCTTTTGCAGGAATTCGACTTGGGGATCAAGGACAAAAAAGGGAGCGAGAACGTGGTCGCAGATCATTTGTCTAGACTGGATAACAAAGAAGTGACTGCTCGGGAGACCGTGGTTTGCCGACATAGCAAATTACAGGGCAGGCGAAACGGTCCCAGAAGACTTCACATGGCAACAAAAGAAGAAATTCCTCCGTGATGCCCAACATTACCTTTGGGATGATCCCTTTCTCTTCAAGGTTGGGACAGATGGACTTCTTAGAAGATGCGTTTCTGGTATTGAAAGTCAAAAGATTCTATGGCATCGTCATGATTCTCCTTGTGGAGGTCACTACAATGGGGAACGCACAGCGGCAAAGGTACTCCAATCTGGTTTCTATTGGCCATCCATCTTTAAGGATGCGCAAAATCATGTAAAAAGTTGTGACAAGGGCCAGAGGACTGGCAATATTTCACGTAAGGGGGAGATGCCATTGAACCCTTTACTTGAAGTAGAAGTGTTTGATTGTTAGGGCATTGACTTCGTGGGACCCTTCCCACCATCTCATTCGTGTCAATATATTTTGGTGGTGGTAGACTATGTTTCTAAATGGGTAGAAGCCATTGCCACTTCCAAAAATGATTCCCAAGCTGTGGTAAAATTTGTGAAGAAAAACATTTTCTCAAGATATGGTGTGCCAAGAGTCTTGATCAGTGATGGTGGTAGCCATTTTTTTAACACTCAGCTTAGCAATGTACTATCCAGGTATAGTGTGAAGCATAAAGTGTCAACCCCTTATCATCCTCAGTGCAATGGTCAAGTAGAGGTGTCAAATAGAGAAATCAAGAGAATCTTAGAGAAGACAGTGGGGAACTCAAGGAAGGATTGGGCCGTGAAGGTAGACGATACACTTTGGGCATACAAGACAACTTATAAGACGCCCTTGGGCATGTCACCGTACCAATTGGTTTATGGAAAATCTTGTCATTTGCCGGTTGAACTTTAGCACAAAGCATATTGGGCGTTGAAATTCTTAAATTTTGACCCCGCATTAAGTGGAGAGAAGAGAATCCTTCAACTTCATGGGTTAGATGAGATGCGGCTGCATGCATATGAGAACAATAGGATCTTGATAAGTGCTTTATTTACTTCAAAATCCTAAACAATTTATAAGGACTTATTTGATTTAAATGCAAACTAATTTAACTTTTCCCATAAATATTAGTAAATATTGCAAAATGTATGAAGTTAATCCTTTTATAGGAAAGTTGTGCAAATAGGTGTGAAGCAAAGCCGAAAGAAATCAAAAAGAAGCAAAATCAGAAGACACTGGTAGCTAAGCTAAAGTTAACATTTGCTCAGCCAGAATAGAATTGCTTCGCCATGAAGAAAGAACAAAGAAAGGCGGCCACACATAGTTTGTTAGCTAAGCAACATCAAAACTATAGCTTAGCTAACAAGATAGAGCAAGGAAAGGCGGCCACACTCAATTTGTTAGCTAAGCAACATCAAGCCTTAGCTCAGCTAACAAGAAAGAGACTTCAGCACACAGTTTTTGTTAGCTAAGCAAACATCAAACTTTAGCTTAGCTAACAAGAGAGAAGATGCAAGGGCGGTAGCACACCATTTGTTAGCTAAGCAACCTTATGCTTTAGCTTAGCTAACAAATTTTCCTATAAATAGATCTTCATTTCTCAACTTTGAGAGGATCATGTTTTGAAGAGAAATAGAAAGAGAGTGAAGAATCAAGGCTTGGAGCATCATTTTGAGGGATCAAGGGTGCTACATGCTTGAGGTTTTTTATCTCTTTTATATTTTTTATCATAGCTATCATGAAAATGTGTAGCTAAACTCTCTTTTGTTGAGGTTAGGTTTAATTATCTTATATCCATGTATTGAACCTAATTTAAGAATATATGTATATCCTTTTATGAATTGATTTAGTGATTGAATGTTATTCTTAATGCTTGTTATAGTTTGATCTCCTATACTTGATCTTTGAATCAAAAAGTTATATTGGAAAATAAGCCTTTGGTTATGTACTAAATTCAATCACCTATTAAGCTTGATATCTAGGAATAGAATCATGTTTTCTAGTCAATATATCACCTAAACTTAATGCTACTATTTGCTTAAATAGTTGAGGAATCTTTATTTTTGCAAATTAGTTGTTGATTTCATATTAGTCTAAGGAATTAGCTAATTTGGATGATACAGTAATGATGAATTAATGAATAAAATAGTTATGTATATGAACTAGTTAAATACATTGGAATAAGTTAATAAAATCTAATCTCAACATCTTTTTATCACTTGTTAATTCCGTTTATCAAATTATCGTTTTTAGTTTTAAAGTTCACAAAACAAACAAAAAACTATCTCTTTGTAACTTAAGATTTCCAAATCTTATTGAACGGCTGACAATATCGCCAAGTCTCTGTGGATATGATACCTAATATTTTAGTATTTTACTGCTGTATTAGAACGGAAGTAACGCTTTTACGAAAAAGTGTTATCAAAATTTGGCGCCGTTGCCGGGGACTTGTGATGAATATTTAAGCATTGCAGTAGATTTTTAAGATTTTAAGCAAGTATATTTGTGAATAGACTTTACATAATCTTTGTTTTTAGACTAACCCCTCTTGCTAGTCAAAGATATTCCTCTTGTTAGCTATTTCTTTTTCAGATTCTCTAAAAAAGGGCAGAAACCATGTCTGACCAGGGTTACCATAACTACCATTATGCCCATAAATGGAAACAAGATCAATGGCTAAATTTTGGGGAACCTCCTTATCAACAATATAGTCAATATCCTCTTGGACCGATGGATACAAAGGCTTCCTCAATCACAAGATTGGAGGATATTCTGATTCAATTTATGCAGGTATCCATTTCTAACGAGAAAAGAGTAGATACTTCAACTCAAAATCTTAATTTTCAGGTTGGACAAATAGCTAAAAAATTGGCTGATCAACATAGAGGCACTAACACTCAAACTAATCCTGAGGAACATGAAGATTGTATGAGAATCATATGTGATGAAGTGATTGGGAAGAGTAGTGAGATGGAAACTGAATGTAATAAAATGTTCCACCAAACACTACCTCTGAAAGCCAAGAATTTTGTTAAGGAGGATGAGAAAGAAAAAGAAATCTTAGAGGAGACAGAAGAGGAAAACAAACAAAAGAAGGAGAAGGGTGACAAAGACGAGATTGATAGAGTTGTAGATCTCATTTGTGCCTTGTTCACCAAAGTTCAACAGAAGGAGACATGGAAGCCATGACATTTGTATCTCAAATTCATGGAATTCCTTCCAAACAAATTAAAAAAGTTGGATGATGTGATATCTGTGTCATTTTGGCCACCTTGACAAGTGGTACAAGCGTCAAGCTTATGACGTTAAAGAAGCACTTTCTGGGAGGCAGCCCAGATTTCTATTCCTTACTTAAATTGTCATTTTAAATTTGTGTTTTTATGTTGTTTAGTGTATTGTAACCATTTTCCAAATAAATCCACGATGTTCTGACAATCAAGTGAGTAGCATGAAAAGCAGGAGCATGGAGAGGCTGATCAACAAAGAGCTGGAATTCAAACTGATATTGATGCTCGGATGGAGGCCTTAAGAGACCTACTTTGATAAATCGCCATGACTCAGTGTTTGCTTTTATTGCTTTTGTTTTAAATATTGGCTATCATTTTGCTAGATACTGTTAATATGGATTTTCAATAAATTGCAGGGGAAGTACTCTTTCCTTCTTTTCATCAGAAGGTTTTAACGAGGCTCCATAACCCTTTCTTTTGTTAAATACTTTTAGTACTGAGTTATGTATTGAATACCTTTTGGGTTGATTAAATACTGTTAGTATGTTTTCTAGTTGCTAGTATCGTTCAGGTCTAATTATCAAAATAGGAGAAAGTTTCTTTAAAATCTGGTAAAATGATTTGGTTTTTGAAAAAATCAGCTTAATTGCATGATCAATCTTTGAAAGGAGAAATATTTTTTATTTAAGGAGAAATATGTGAATTAGTGGTTCTGTGCATCGTCAGGACCTTTTGTTGTTAAAGAAGTGACACCATATGGAGCAATAGAAGTGGAAGAGCCGGAGTCCAAAAGATCTTTTAAGGTCAATAGACAAAGACTGAAGCCATACCTTGGTGTTCCGGTGGAAAAAGCTCAAATGGTCCTCATTTTGAGAGACCCATAAGGACCTACAAGACGTCAAGCTAGTGACGTTAAAGAAGCGTTTAGTGGGAGGCAACCCATGGTAGAGGTAACAAGTCTTTATTTTAATTTTATTTTTCTTTAAGTCTTTAGTTTAATTTTAATTTATCCAAAAAAAAAATTGGTTTTCGCGTTGCGTCCCCCACATCTCGCGTCGCAACAGGACGAATTTTTTTAGATGCCAAAGTTTCAGTAACTTTTCGCGTCGGGACCCCTTCCCGTCGCGTCGCGATGATTTTTTGGGTAAATTGTTCAGGTTGTAGCACCCAAACAACACCATCCCCTTCCCATTTCTTTCATTGTGTGCGACGCGAATTTTCCCCTTTCCCCTTTTACAGTTTTGGTTCAATTTTCGTGGTGGTTTCACACAAATTGGCACAAACCCTTCCTTGTCAACATCTCCCGGTAACCATGACCCTCAATCTCATGCATTAATCTTCAAGTTTTTATTGGTTATGTGGTTAATTTGGGGGGGGGGGGTATGAATTGTGGGGCTAGAAGTAAAATTAGGAAATTGGTGATTGTTCCACTCATCTTAATGTGCATGATTGTTGATTCTTTGAAGAGGAGGAGGTGTAGTTTGAATTGGAGTAGAAAAAATTTGTTTTCTATGATATAGTTGAGGTGTTTGTTAAAATGTGTCAATGAAGTTTTAGTGCAGGCCAAGTGTTTGATAAAATGCCCCAATGAAATTTTGGTATGTAGACCAAGTGTTTGTTGAAATTCCCCAATGAAATTTTCTTTGCCCAAATGTTGCTCTAGTATGTCAGTACCTAGGGAACTCTAAGGTAGACGATTTTGTGTTGCATTTGGGAATGAGATTACATTCGTGCAAACTTTTTCATCACATGCATGTGTCTAAGATCGACAGTGGCCTCGTGTTGTCTTGTGTCGTGAAAGTCTCGGTTGTTTGAAATTATTAATGCAATTGTTGAGTGGAACCTACACCAATGGTTCCCTGGGAACCAATGCAAGTTTTGCAAGAATTTTTCATACAGGTGAGCAAATGGGCAAGCCAACCAAGACCGGTCCTACGAAGAGAAGGCGGGGGGAACCAAGGGAGGAAGAACCCTCGTTTGAAGCCGAAAGGTTCAAGTCAGCCGAGCACGAGAAGCGGTTCCAAAATGTGGTGAAGGGAAAGAAGTTCAACCCGGAGTGAGCTTTTGATCTAAGCACTGGAGAATTTCCTATAATACGCTCCACGCTCCAGGAAATGGGTTGGCTCACTCGCAACTCCATGATCAAGCAGGCCAACCAGAGCATAGTGAGAGAGTTCTACGCCAATGCTTACTGGGAAACTGAAAAGGATAAGTCTACAATTTCCTTTGTTCAGGGCAAAAGTGTATCCTATTCACCAAAGAGTATAAATCAACTGTTCGGGCTACCTGCGTATTCATCATGTGCAATGAGAGATGCATTCATAGCCAACAAGAGGGATATTGATTATGAGGGGATACTCAGAGAATTGTGCCGTCCTGGGGCACAATGGGTCAAGTATGCACTAGGGCTACAAAGTTTTCCCGTCGCTTCATCAACATGGAATTGAAGCCTATCCCTAAGGCTTGGAATGCATTTTTCCATCAAAATATTGTGTCATGCTCCAACTCCTCAGATGTTCTCGTTATAAGGGCAATGGGGCTATTGGGAATCATGAGAGGAAAAAAGTTGGACTTAGGGGAAATCATATCAGAAAACATTGCTGAAATAGCACAATGTCCTAAAGCCAGATTGGGACATGCCTCCCTTATCCATGCTTTGTGCTCGCAGCAGGGCTGCCAGGAGAGACTAGATGATCTTCCAATTAAACCCCGGGAGCCGATTACAACAACATGGATTCTCAAGCAACCAGATGGGCCGATTGAGGGGCTAGTTCCACCACCGGCAGGCGAGCACTCACCTCCACCTCAGTAGCAACCAGCAGCTCCAACTGATCAGCAACATCTTTATAGCGATCCCTCGTTCCAGTATGAGCTTATGATGGCCAACTGGTGTGGGATGTCTATGTTATGTCAGCATCAGGGCTTGGATATCTCCTTCCTGGAAACACCCCGTGTTGCCAATGCTGCCTAGCAGTTTATGGCCCAGCGTAGAGGTGCTGACGCTGCATGTCCATCATCATCAGCCCCAGCGGAAGAGCCGCAGGATACTCAGGATCCATTATTACATGGGGATGACTACATTGAGCGTCACATATCATTTTCTTGAGCAGGAGGGCACATGGTTACTATTTACCTTTTTCTGAGACATTGTTATTTTGGGATTTTTATCTTTATGTCTGTTTGATCTTGCTTTGTGCATTTTGGTCTGTACTATGCTGAGATAACTTATACAGTGATTTTTAGGCACCACATCTTTGAACTCATAGCTGCATCTTCAATGATGATGAGGATTGTGGCTTTTTAGCTTAATATGTTTTGCATTTTTCCATGTGCTCACTTTCGCATCAATTTTTATCATCGGGTAGTGTCAGTGGTTAAGACAAAGGTTGAGGAAAATTTGGATCATCTGTTGGCAAGCTTCCGAGAGTTCAATCTCTTACAATCCCAGCCGTGAGGTTTGAGCCTAAACACTTATGTCATTGATTGTGTGGACATTCCTTGCATGTATTATTCTGCAGAACTTGAACTTGTGCATAATTGTCTTGCATTTGATTAACATACACACTGAGGCAACTCTTCTTAGAAACCCAGAGCCGTTCAAACCACCTAATAATTACTTTTCCTTTGTTATCCCCATTGAGCCTAATTGTTCTTCTTATTAGTCTGTTCTCACATAGACCACACCAGGCAAATTTAATTCATAGTTGTCCTCTTGACTTGGAGTTAGGCAGACAAATGTATGCATGTGTGGGAAAGATCTAAGTTTGGGGTTGCTCATGGAATAGCAACAACATAAGTTTGGGGTGGTATATACAAGAGAAGGAGATATATAAAAAAAATATAAAATAAAAATAATATAATAAAAATCCTTGTCTTGTGGAATGTTGTTGGGAACAATAGAAAGTGGTGAGTGGTGAGATTGTTAAAATGCGATAAAAAGGGAATTGGGCCTAACTCCAAGTTGGTAGCCTACCTACCCAAATAATATCCACCAGTACTTAAGCCACATTACAACCTTTAAGTCCTCGAATAGTGTATGTGCATTTCATTCTGTGTAGACTTTTCTAGAACTTGTTCAAGCCTATGAAACGATGATGCATGTATTGTGAATTGAGTGACTACCTTATACACTTCAGAAAAGAGAGGCAATTGGTGAGACGTGTGAAAAAGAGGGAACTTGAGAATGCTTATCTCTATATGATCTTGTGTTTTCCAATTCAATTGTCTTACTATTACATTATGTTGGATGATGACTTTTGATGTGCTGAAGTATCTAATGGTTTGTGTGAAAAGTGTGATAGCTGAATAAAAAATTTGCCACAGCCTGAATTGAATGATTGCTTGAGGACAAGCAAAACTCCAAGTTTGGGGTTGTGTTGACTCATCGTCATATGTATATGGTTGTTTAGTATGTAAGCCAAAAGCGCTATTATTTAATTGTATTTCAGTCAATTGTCAGGGGAATTAGCGTAGATTTAGATTGATGTATTAGGATTGAATTGTAAGCTATTTCCCTCATCCCTAGTGCCAATTGCAATGGAAGACCTTCAATTTAAGATGGCTTCAACTAGCGAACCAGACACTTGCCTAGTGATGCAGCAGAGAAAAGAAGGAAAAGTTTCTGCCATTCTTTGCGTCGCGACCAACAGGCTTCGCGTCGCGAAGCAGCATTTTTTTAGCACTATCGCGTCGCGACGGAGTCGGATCGCGTCGTGACGGATTACAGAAAATTTAGCGTTTTAAGCGAAATTGCAGAGTTTTATGGGGATTCTTCTTGGATGCGAAAATAGGGTTTTGGAGCTGCGAACAAGGGCAAGGATTGGAGCTTCTCTACACTTGGGAACAAGGTATTGAAGGATTCAATGTATTCCTCTTTGTGTAACCTCTCTTTAATCTTATTTTTATGACTTTGATTATGAGTAACTAATATTCTAGGGTTAGGAAGAGATGAATCTCTCCAAAACTATCATGTGAACCCTTTGCTATAATCAATTCGATTATTATTCAGTTTAACAATTGCCTTTACCTCCGTTCTTACCGCTTTACAATAATATCTGTTGTTGTACTGATTTAGGCTTTATGTTCACCATTGGAAAATGGATATGTTCGCCTAATATTGGGGTTTTAGGTCACAAATGTGATGATCAAAGGAATATGAGATTGTGTTTGTGAATTAGGGTTAACCAAAGCCCTAACTCCTCTTATTGAACACTTAAAGGGACTCTACCCAACTTGAAATGACCATACACAATCCGATATCCTGTAATAACCTACACATAATCCAGGATACCAAGGAGCCAATTTGGCACTTAGCACATCTCCTTACATTAAGGATGGAAGGAAGTCACGAATGCATCAAAGAATTTAAGAAAGAAATAAGAAACAACTTTTAAAAGTGGTTTTCCTCTTTAGTGCAATCCAATTTCCTTCCATACTTAATATAACTTATACTCTCTAGGTGATCCGATAATATTTACTTGGTGACCCAATGGTTAAGTCGACTTTTAAGACTAGACGGTTGCCCATTCCTCCATTCCGTAACATCATCCATAGCTCTAAGCTTCTGCTACGCACTCTAAAGAAAGGAGAAGGAAAAGAATCCTATGGTTTGGTGTTTCGGGAGTTTTCGGGGCTAAGGCAACCAATTTTCATAATTCTCAGTACCTAGTATGAAATATTGAGTGGATCAGACTCAATACTCCACACAATATACTGAAAGGTTCTGACAGTTAGCTATCTAATCCCTAGCTGACTCGATCTATCTAATCTATTAATCGGAACATCACTAAGCCCGACAAGGTCGAACTGCTCTGATACAAAAATGTAACACCCTGAACTCTAGACGCCATAAAGTCAGGATGTTAACCGTTTTAACAAAATCAGAGTTCTAAACCGCTTAAGGATTTGATGGAAACATAACATCCGAGTGGCATAAATACCAAAACGACAACTAAATGACATAACAGAAACAGTTTACATAAGTCATTTCTTAACCATAGTTCAAATCCAAAAGAACAATTTAGACTTAGTACATTAACTTGATTACAAGCTCAAAGGCTAAAGTATCAAAAGACAATACATAAACGTTAACTAGGGTGGAGAACCCAAAAGTAGTTGAACAAAGTCAACCACAGCGGAGAACCCAACCCGGCATTGGCCGGATAACAACTATGGGCCTTGAACTCAGAAGATATGACCTCCCATTCCAAGTACGCTACTTAATCTCTTTTCACTTGTTTTAACTTTGCGTAATCCAAAAGTAGTTGAACAAAGACAACCACAACAGAGAACCCAACCCGGCCTTGGCCAGGTAACAATTATGGGCCTTGAACTCGGGAGATATGACCTCCCATTCCAAGTACGCTAAGTAACCTCTTGGGATCGTCATCCCCATAGTGTTTTATTCATAACCATAATTATGTTCCCACTCGTTAGTTCATTTAATGAAACAATATCGTTCAACTTATACAATTACCGCGTAGGTTGAATTAAGAAAAGAATTGTGAATGAGATCGCGTCGAAAGGAAAGCGCAAAATCAAATTTTGAAAAAGGGGTGGCAGAGGGGGGCGCACGGACCGGGCCCCCGAGGTGCACGGATCGGGCCCCTACTGCAGGTTTACAAAACTCTGTTTTCGTTCAAAATGTGCAAGTTCCTTCGATCCGATTTCTTTTCCAATCAATCATTAACTCGAAATACACCAACAACAGCATCAAAAACAAACAATACCACATTCCAATCATCCATATACTCGGTTAATGCAAATTTTCAAAGGTGATTTAAAGGGCAATGTTCATGACAACCATTCATCCAACATAGTGTGCTCTACTTCATTTCAGCACACATTGCTTCATAGTTTCATGATTCTAAACTCCAAATGCACATGCATTGTACCCATAATAGAGCAAACCTCATACAAATCATGATGTGACCCAACAAAAAACTAAATAGGTCAAAGAACTCACCTCTTTGAAGAGCTTCTCTCAAGAACACCCAAGTAACATGCACAACCTCAACAACACATTCAACATCACTTCAGCAAAATCTACTTAGGAATGCTCCTAGACCCAAGCTTAGCTTCCAAATGCTCAAAGCTAAAACCCAAATGCCGAAGCAACCATCTCAAGCTTGTTTTGGACCATCTAAAGCCATGTGGTTTTAAAATAAATAAAGAGAAAACGTGTAAATTTAATTGATTTATTAAAAGTAATTAAAATAGTAAAAGAAGTTTTCTTATAGGCAAATGTTAGAGTTAAGTACGATACGAATTTGACGAAGGTTGCCATGTTTTCTCCAACTTTTGATCCTCAATTATTATCAGGCCTTTTATTATTTTTGACACGCGTTTGTGTAGTTTGCAAGAAAAACTCTTCGTACTATAGCAGTATTGTTTAATAAAATTGTTTGATTTTTTATTTATCATTTTTAAGTGATACTTATATTGAAAGTGTTAATTAAATATGATCTTTTTTGTGGTTTTATTATATAAACACTATATTTTTTACACTACTAAAAATTAAAGTTGTGTGAAAACTTAACCTAGTTGGCTCCTTATAAATACATGTGTGCAGTCACCATTTTCACAATATTTGCATACACTAGCACCGTAGCGCCGTTTCCGCAAACCTACTAGGATATTTCTCTCGATTTCGTCCCCCCCGCTCTCTCTCCCTCCCTCCCTCTTCCTCCATTATTGTCTTTTGCTAAGAGTTGCAAGGAGGGTCTTTCACCGTCTATGTGTCAGTCAGTCACATATAAGGTATGTTCCCTCATATTAGACCAATTCTATATGCGTGGAAAATCCTAGGTCATTCATCGTGTGTTTTGACCTTTATTGCATCTATCTTTTTGTTGACTTCTTTTTATCCTCTTTAATTTTTGTTGTTTTTGTCTATGCTAGGTTAATAAGGTAGGAAACAAAACATGAAAGATCGGATGGAAATCATTGATGTTGGCTTATGTTTCTACGCCTTCTCGGTTATGTTTTGCTCTATTGTTCATTTTGATAATGTCGGAAATAGATCCCCAACGACTGTGATTTTCTTGATTAAAACAATCTCAATTTTCGAGAAGGTAATATATTTCTAATTTTTTGTGATAGGTATGAACAATTTAACAACTTAAGTGTTTAGTTAGATATATTGAAGGAGACTGATTCAAACATGGAATAATAAGTATATTATTATTAATAATAATAAGGATAATAATAATGATGATAATAATGGAATCATGATCACAGAGGTAGTGCTGCATTTGTTACTCAAACGAATAATGTCATTTATATTTCATTTTCAATTAATAGATTTTTTTTCGATAAGCAAAATTTTCAATTAATAGATGGTTTTTTGGCAAAAAAACTTTAATTTTCTATTAATTAAACGCCAATAATTGTATAATTTCATAAGCTCTAATAGTTTCAGTACTTATCTTTCTTTTTCTGATATTTATGATTAGCTTTCTAATTATATATGGTTTTAGAATGCAAGTCCAAATGGAGAATCAACTTCATCTTCAAGAAAAGGACAACCTTGTAAAACACTTCCACCTGAACAAAAGGCAAATTGGGACGTTGAGCTCAGAACGCGAAAAGATGGAAGTGGAAGATTTGATAAGGTATGTGGTCAAGTTTAAGATGAATTTTTTAAGATGTTTGTATATTTGAAGTTATTAAGACATTTTGAAATGACTAATCACATATGTATATCCTCAAACCAAGCACGGGTATTTCGGGTAGTTGTATGGTTTTATATTGCAGTTGAGGTCGCAATTGCAGATGCCTAAAAAATGATTGTTTCAGGATATTGTGTACAATTGAGGCCGATGCGGCGACAATTGTGGTTGCAATGCGCTTCACGAGACCTCAAAAACTATAATGTGTCTTGCCCCATTTCAGTTGTGGGCTGTAATTGAAAATCTGGAGAGTTATATTTATGCATTTTATACACAATATTTGACATTTTCTGAACATTTACTTTTATAGAAAGATAAATAGCTTTGAACACATCTTATATTTTTTTACTGACATGATGATCAATCACTTTAAAAAAAAATACTTTTGTGTTGCAGATCTATATTCACAAAGCAAAACACTTTATGTGTTAATCTATAAAAGAAGTGGAGAAATACGAGAACGACCAAAGACGTTTGGGGAGTAAAAGCAAATCCCAAGTTAAAAAACATGAAAATAATAGTATTGAAAAAGAAGTTGAGGTGAGTATGTTTATTTTGAACAACATAAACCTCTACTGTTTATATTGGTATGTTGTGGCTTGTATATTTAGTTAGTGTGCAATATGCTACCAAAGTTTTTAGGAAATGTCTACTATAGAGGAAAATGAAAAAGTTTTGGTTGAAATGAGTAACTTCCTATGAATTTAATTTTTGACATTTCAAAAACTTGATTGAGTAACTTCCTATGAATCAAACACACCCTTAAGATATGTTTTGGGCCCAATATTTAAGTTTTGGCATGTTTTCAAATCTTTGGGTCTTAATTGATCTTAAGTGAAACTCTTGGGTATTTTTCGGATTTTGTTACAACCTAACCCGTTTTCCTTTTGTAGACCATTAGATGGGATGTACTTGTCTGATTTCAGTGATCTTGGAGGCGTTGGAAATCTAAGAAACTGGGCTACAAGTCTTATGTTGACGCCAAAGCCCAATTAGGAAGTCTTGATGGTCAAAAAGGACAATGTTGTAAAACACTGCCACCTGAATGAGAGGCAAATTGGGACGTTGATATCAGAACGCGAAAAGATGGGAGTGGAAGGATTGATAAGGTATTTGGTCAAATTTAGCATGAATAGTGTTAGATGTTTATATTTATCAAGTTATTGAGAGAGTTCGAAATGACAAATCATAAATGCATTTCCTCAAACCACAGACATTTCGAATAGTTGTATGGTTTTATATTGGTGTTGAGGTCGCGATTCCAGAGACCTCAGAAATGGATATGTTTTCGGAAATCGTGAACAATTGAGGCCGATGAAGGGACAATTGTGGTTGCAATGCGTCACGTGGCCTCAAAAATTGTAATGTTGTTGGCGCCATTTCAGTGGCCAGTCGTAATTGAATACCTAGAGAGTTATATTTCTGCATTTTACACACAACATTTGACATTTTCTGAGCATTTACTTAGATAGAATGATAAAGAATTTTGAACGCATCTTCTCGTATTTTCTTATTAACATGATGATCAATAACTCTAACAAAAACTTTTGTGATGCAGCTCTATATTCACAAAGCAAGACACTTAACGTGTTGATCCATAAAAGAAGTGGAGATATACAAGAACGACCAAATACGTCAAGGCGTACAAGCAAATCACAAGTTAAAAAACATGAAAACAATAGTATTGAAAAAGAAGTTGAGGCGAGTATGTTTATTTTGAATTACATAAACCTCTACTCTTTATATTGGTATGTTAAAGCTTGTATATTTAGTTAGTGTGCAATATGTTATAAATTTTTAGGAAATGTCTGCTATAGAGGAAAATGAAGAACTGCTAGCTAACATGAGTATACTTTCTAATAATTTAATTTTTGACATTTAAAAAACTTCGTTGACATGAGTGAACTTAATTTGAAAGATCAACATTTTTATTAATTTTCAAAACCTCTACTCTTTATATTGGTATGTTTATTTTTAGGAAACCCTTACTCATAAAATAGTTGGACCTGAGCATGGGTTTTGCTTAGAGTGAAAAAACTTAAATGTGAGGAAATTGTACCAGTGCATTTTAGTGCACATTCTCGAGCATTACACACGGTATTTTATATCATTACAAGTTTTTGTCTTCTACAATGTTTGGTGAAGAATGGACATTATAAGCGAAAAATATAAAATTTACTCTAATTCCCTTTCTAATGTTTATAATGATTTTATATAATAATAATATAATTAAAAAATTGAAAAGAAAAATGTGTGATGGAGAAGATGGAAGAGCGAGAAAGAGATTGAGAGAGAGGGAGGGAGAGAGAGATGAGGGAGGATGGTCATGATATGATATGATATGATATGATAAGATATAAGAGAGATGAGAGAAGAGAGGTAGAGAGAAAGAGTGAGATGAGGGAGAGGGGTCATGAGATGAGAAGATATAAGAGAGGGGAGAGTAGAGACGTAGAGAGAGAGACAGAGAAAGGAGAGGGAAGAATGAGATAGGAGGGAGGGAGAGAGAGAGAGAGGGAATTATTGAGTAGGAGTAAAACTAATATTTTAGTATTCTTTTTATAGCTCAGAAAGTCGTATTGTGATTTTGTGAGGGACGTGAAGTTGAGTTTTTGACCAGTACCATAAACAATTTTCAAATGAAATAGGGTACAGCTAGAGTTGTCCAATTGAATCCCTTTCTTTGTAGCAAATCAAACACATCCTTAAGATATGTTTTGGGCCAATATTCATCTTTTGGCATGCTTTCACATCTTTGGGTCTTAAATAAGCTTAAGTGAAATTCTTGGGTAATTTTTGGATTTTGTAACAACCTAACTTGTTTTCCTTCTACAGGCCATTTCATGGGTTGTACTTGTCCTAATTTAGTGATCTTTGAGACGCTGGAAAGCTAAGAAGGGGAGATACAAGTCTTATGTTGATGCCAAAGCCCAATTAGGAAGTCCTGATGGTCAAAATGTGTGATTTATTGTACCTAGGATTTTCTTTTGTAATTAATTTTGTAGTGGGCCAAATATATCCAAATGTGCTCGGGTTTTTAGTTCTGCTTTTAGACCCGCTTTTAGACTCATTCTGAAGTTGAAACTTTTTATATTTCATTTTCTTAATTATGAACTGGATAGTCACGTATTACAAAATAAAATCTATATATCTTGGTAAAGGAAACCCCAAAGGAAGCTCAACAATGCTTCTCTCAATCGGGGTAATAGGGTACTCCAATCGGGTGAAAGGATCATTTGTTGACACCACTGAATTTGGGTCTATAGTTAGAGATTGTAAAGAATCGATTTCTTCACTTTGCAAAACTCTCATGCAAATTTCACTAAGAAGCGTGCTAATATGGTTGCTCACAATCTAGCTAAGGTGGCCATAATTCAACTAATCCTTAGTTTTTTTATGATATGCCAACACATATTTCACCTTATGTTTTTAATGAAATTAAATTATTTTATTGTAAAAAAAAGTACTCCAACTCACTACAAAAAAAACATACTTCAAATAATTCAAAGACAAACCGGTGGTGATTTCCACCGATATGTTACGATGTGATTAGAGTTAACCTGATCTACTATTAAACCGGACCATAATAAAATACATTTAAAATGAAAGAAAAACAAAAACAAGCCAATGATCCTCTAAACAGAACACTATTACTAGTAGACCAAAGACACGACATCACACATAAACCAAATCAAATTATTAATCTGCTTTGTGTTCTTTCCACGAATAACTTTTCCATACTACTAATAATAAGCTTGACCTTCTGTTAGTGTTGGAAATTGCACAACAGTGGCTCTACTCTGCACACGGTGGTTGACGGCTTCAAGTCTCCACGCCAATAGGTGTCTCTGCAAAGATACTCTAATGCCTAAGTCAGTTTAGGACTTAAAAATAATAAGAGGAGAACAATATGATATTTTAGGTCAGAATAGACGTTATCAAACCTAGGGGGTGGGAACCCTTGTTTATAGTGATGTAGTGAGGTAAACCCTAGACAAAGTGAGGTAAATCTTAGGTGGGTGATCTCCGCTAATTTCGAGATTGATTACCTGGTCTCATGGAATTACGATCGTAGTGAGATCTTCAGAGATAATGTTACCATTATAATTTCAGGCACGTGTTGGAAGAGTGGTTGGAATTAGGATTTGCGTCGACCTCTGATTTGAACTTAGGAGCTTGGTTCCATGGTAGCCTACTAAGGGTAGTCCTCGGTATGTGATTCCTACACTAAGCATATTTCATGTTAAATTTCGTGTAAGGGTTGATAGCAGTCTACTAGGGTGAGCTCGGATCCCCTACTATCGTAACGGTGGTCGGCTCAGTCCACAACTTAGTTCAACGGGGAGCTCATGGTAGAGTTCAGTGGAGCAAATTGTGACCATAATACCTTCCAAGGATATAGATGTGAGAATTAGACACTAGATCTGCAGTAGCTCTTACCCTAGAGCGATGCACGGTTTAATATTAGTTATATATGTATATAATGACACATTATAAATTTAAAGAAAAGCATACAAGGTGTCACGACTCGAGTTGGACCATGACCAGCGCATAGACTATAACTGCATTAGTCTGGCAAGCCTCGACATTCTCAACTTAACATGGAGAACAATCATTATATTAAACCTATAATAACCTATATCGGAAGAAATTTCTAACAAAATTCGGCAGAACCTCCTCTTAAATCTGGACATCCCAAAATAATATATACACCTATCTAATCAAAACACACAATACCAGCTAATATAGGTCCTCACAAAGGCCAACAGAGTCATATCCAACTACTCTCAGATAACCCAATAATGTAACAGAGCCACTGCAGACTTTTTCATGTTAAATACATAAACAAATATACATAAGAACACTATAAGAAAATATACATTGTATCACCAATATCTCTCTAAACTCATGATGGATCATCACCTAGAAGTGAGACACCAGCAGGGGTGCACGATTTGACACGAACCGGAGAATCTGGAACATATAAGAGAGATGAGGTGAGTTACCACTCAGTGAGCAAATAATGAAGAGCATAACAAGTGGGACACGATAATATCAATTTTAAAACGATTCAACAAAAAAAATAGTTTAATCAAGTAAATCATATAAAATCAAATAATAATGACAATAAGGGGTAATACTTATATAGAACTAAAATAGGACCCCCGCCGATAAATATAAATCATAGGCTTCCCACCTGCAAATATCAATAATAGGCTCCCCGCCTCGAAATCAATAATAGGCTCCCCACCTCGAAATATCCATAATAGGCTCCCCGCCTCGAAATATCAATAATAGGCTCCCCGCCTCGAAATATCAATAATAGGCTCCCCGCCTGATAGGTAAATCATGGTACACCAATACTAACACATACTGCTGCTCTTAGGATGCAGTGTTCTAACAAACTCTACCCCCAAAGCCTTTGAAAATCGAAAAGCCATCAACTCGTACTTATAGAAAGGCTCGAATCAACAATGAATATGATATATAGATAGTTTCACAATATTTTTCCAAAACATCAAATCAAATATGTACCAAATAGAAATCCAACAACACGTGAAATCCGAGACACACAACGATCATAAAATTGTATGTTCTTGAAATAGTCCAATGGAAACCTCACATTTAAATTATCAAACCATAAAACAATGTTACCGTGTCCCTCTAAAATAATCAAGAATTTCAAGTTATCACTTGATCAAGAATCAATAATCAAGAACAAGATAAAGCAACTTTTATCAAATAGGTATAAAAGAAGTTTAAAGAAATAAACTAAAATTTGTTATAGTCCACATTATTTACTCACCGACTTCCTAATCCGATTGTTCGAAGAGTTGACGACAGATACCGATGGAATGACTTCTTTGAATCTAGATTATGGATAAAAACATAATCGGTTGCTAAACCCTATTTATATTATAATGTAGTAACGTGTCTAGTTTATCTCTTTCTTATATTTCTCAGTATCTTAAACTTTTAGTTTTATTTGTACATTTTAAAGCTTCTTACTACCTCATTTAAATTAGCTCTAGTATTTCTAACTTCCTAACATATTTCGCTTCTAGCCTATAGTTTAATAAATGTCAATAAAATGTATATGTTCTTTCCCTTAATGTTTTACCCTCAAGATAACAAATACTCCAAACTATCATATTTCATATATAAAACTTATCTAGATTTCTAATTTGTCTATTATCAAACCCTATAATTGTTTTTCATAATAACAGAGATAAGACTTGACTTACCTCAATAGCATGTTCTTGTGTAAATCACCTTCTCCAACTTTCACTTTAACTAAACCCAAATCTAATTTTTCGTTCCATGCATGTATCCCTTGTTTTCCCGGTTTATTTCTCAATGAACAAGAATAGATCACACTCCAATACTCCATAGACACTTGACTGCCGCATCATGCAGTTGTTCCTTTTGTTTTTCTTTTCAAAAGCTTTTCAACTCTTAGTTTACTTTCCTTTCTGCCTCTACTCTTTCTTCCCTTCTTCTTTTATACTTGGACCTGTTTCTTCACTGAATTCACTCTCCACAAAACCCAAACTTCTATTTTCTTTTAGTGAAGCACCAACACTAAGGCAGCACTACCCCCTTTCTTTCCCCAATTCTTTTCACATTACTTGCCTTTTCTTTTCCCTCTTTCTCTGACGCGTTCTCTTTCCTTTCGGTTCCAATATTTTTTCTTTTACCCTCAGTCTTGCTAGATCTAACATGAAGTTTCTAGATTCAATGATTATATACTATTTTAATGTTTTATTATATATATAAATATATATATATATATATATATATATATATATATATATTATCAGTTATGAAACATATTGTATTAGAATGCCACTTGTGACATCCCAAAATAATGGATTTAATTATTTTGATGTTTGAACCATTTAATTTATTTTTATGGTGCTTGATTGATAATTTTATTAATTGAGTGCTAAATTAAATGTTGATTGATGTGGGGTTATTTTAAAAATTTAAAAGAGGGTAAGGGTATGATGGTCATTTTACACCACCACACCCTCGCCTTCATTTTTATTTGATTATTAATAGAAAAGAAAAGAATTAAAAGAGAGAAAGAAAGAGAGAAGTTGAGGGAAAAGAGAAAGGAAAGAAGAAGAAGGAGAAGAGAAGAAGAGAGAGTGGAACCCAACCCAAACTTAGCCCAAAATCATCACTTCTTCCCTCTTTAATTTCGTTTTCTTCATCACCTAAGATTTTTGAACTTCAAAAATACCCACTTTTCCTCTATCCTTTCATTTCAAAGTTTTAAGGTTTATGTGAGATAGTGAGATGATTTGAAGTTGTCAAGATTGTGTGTTGGATTGAAGTGTTCCTAGAGGTTAAACATCAACTATATGGTAGATTGACAACAGATTGAAGCTTGATTTCGAGTTTGAGAGATTGTTGGTGTCTTGGGTTCAAATTTGGGATTTTGGTAGATTTCAACTTTTGCTTCCTTGGTGTTGACTTCGACATTGAGGTGAGTTCTTCACGATTTTGTGTGCTATGTGATGTTATAGCTGTATATATGTTGAGTTCGAGTCGATAAAACCGTTATTTATGGATTTCGCCATATTTTGATGCGATTCGTGTATATTGAAGTTTTACGGTTTTTAATTGACAATTGATGGCTTGAAATTGATTGTTTGATGTGATATTGTGACTGTGTAAGAGTTAGAAATCGATCGGCATCGAAATATACACGAAAACAGGATTTTTGGCAATTCTGACAAGGGAGCGCGGACCATGCGTCCCCTGCTGTTGCTCAACGTTGAAATTGCAGAAAACAGGGTCATAATCCATTGTGAGCCTGTGCCAATCGATTATGAAACTCTCATAATCGATTGTCGATGACAAAATTTCAGAAAAACTTCATTTATCAAGCACGGGTCGTGCGCTTAGCGCACGGACCGTGCGCAGAGTTCTTCCCCGTTTTTAAAACTTGGCCGAAACTATTCCTTTTGGATTCCAAACCTATTCTAATCCTTTTCCCAACATTATGTAATGATGGAATAACCGTAAAATGTTGAAAAAGATCATGTTTGGATTGGTAGCGATGATGTTACAAGTTATGTGAAATGGATTGGTTAAATCAAAGTAAATAAGTGTTGATTATTGAACCCGACTCTTCTCTGAGCGATCGATCCTCTTGTTGCAGTAAGTCTATCTGTGCTGGTGCTGACTTGGAGGCTTGGTGCCAGGTGTAACACCCCAAAATTAATTAAATATTTATTGATTTATTTATTTAATTAATTATATTAGTTTTATGTGATAGATATAATAATAGAAATGTAATTTAATTATTTTAGTGTGTTGGTGCATATTAGGATTGGAAATAACTAAGTGGAGGGAACTAGCCCAATAGGGTATGCGAATAGGGCTAAGGAAAATAGCCCATGATGGGTGATGAGTCTAATTAAGGAAATTAGGTTAGGGTTTCTCTCATAATTAGAAACAAAACACAATTAAAAAGTGAGAAGAGAAGAGGAGAGGGCGACGGCTAGAGAGAAAAGAAGAGAAGAAGGCGTGAATCCACAAGGCCCAAGAGAGAGTGTAACACCCCGGTATATTTAAAATGTAAAAATACCCAAGTGAGACAAAGAATAAACATCAGAGATAATAATTCCTGTTCAGACACTGAATACCACTATAAAATTTTTGCTGAAATACAAGATAACCATCTTACATACAAATAAGATCATACGGTACTCAGACCATAAACTGTCAGCAATGGTGGTAATCAGAGTCATACAAGAAAGCGGAATGAAGATAAACATAACACTAATGCCATAGTGCTGTGATACATGGACATCAGAAGGAAAATAAACTTAAACATAAAACTAAGTCATCCTCCATCACCCGGGGCCACCTACTCGTGCCTCTAAGGTTTCTTCTGTCCCTGTTTATCTGTAAAACAACAACATTTAAATAGTGAGATACAATCTCAGTGAGTTCTACCGAGACCCCTACTAACACTCTCGGTCCGTTTAAATAATTTTTACGACGTGACACGACACCGACCGCAATCCACTTGCTAATCCCGGTGTACCATACAATAAGGCTTCGATCTAGTAGGACACCGACCGCAATCCACTTGCTAATCCCGGTGAACTAACTTCCTAGGCCTTTCTACGAACCACCGACTGCAATCCACTTGCTAATCCCGATGAACGTAGTACAAACTTTTGACACAACACCGACCGCAATCCACTTGCTAATCCCGGCGAACCCCATAACCAGTAGTGTTTCCTAATGGCACAGAGCCTAGGGTAAGGGTTCATGACTTCCCCGCCTAGTATGTCAACATGGGTCGTCACCCAAACTCGATATAATATATATATATATATATATATCTACAGTACTATGAAGCCACGGTCCATCAAATCAAACAATCAAATGAAACGCTTTAATCCACATTTATAAAACCAAGTTCACACTCGCACTCTAATTCACCTCTTTTCGACACAATTTACAGCTTCGAAAATAGTTTATTTTGCCTTAAAACTAGAATATTCAGTTAGGCCTCTGAATAAGCTTTCCAACGCATTTTAGAACACCTCAATCGGGTTCCCGGATCAAAAGATATCGCGAAAACAAAAACAGTGTACAGTTGCTCAAAATCTGCAAAGCGTCGCGACGCGAACTGCTACCGTCGCGACGCGAAAAACGACAAAAACATTTTGCGTGACAAAACTGCACTTGGTCGCGACGCGATGCCCTGCGGGTCGCGACGCGATGCCCTGCGGGTCGCGACGCGATGCCCTGCGGGTCGCGACGCGATGCCCTGCGGGTCGCGACGCGATGGGGGTCTGTCTGGTGCAGATTTTGCGATTTTCGCGAAATCCGCTATTCCGCTCAATTCCGATTTTAGTTCCGATCGAAAACAGATCCAACAACCAATATAATGAATCCAATACAAACCACACAATCAATCAATCCAATCCAAAACGTAATTTAAATGAATTTTTATCCAAAACGCTATTTTTCGAATAACGGTTTTTGACTCAAAATTTCTCGGAACCAATCAAAGCACAAATTATACCAAAACGGAATAAACCTAAACGTGAGTAAAACTCACCCTTGAAGCGAGAGTCGTTGCCGAGCCGAAATCACCGACGTGTCGAAATCACCGAATCAAACCCAAACAACACCGAACCGCTCCTAACTTCGTTTCAAACTTCCAAACGCGTTCCACCGCTCTTGGCTTCGTTCCTAATCACGTTTCCATTATCAATTTCATCTCACAACTCAAGATTTGAACAAATTCATCAACCAAACCCTATAATTTCGTAGGTCAATATAATGAGGAAAAATGGAAGGGAATTTTACCAAGTTATGGGGTTATGTTGAGGGAGAGGAGGTGATGAAGATGATGAAGTTTGGAGCTTGGAGGTTGAGGATCCTTCTTCTTCTCTTCCCTTTTTCCTTCTTCTTTTCTCTTCTTCCTTTCTCTTTTCTTTTCTCTTTTCCTCTCTCTGTTTCCAGCGCTTCCTTCCTTCTTTTCTTTCTTTCCTTTCTTCTTTTATTTAACACACACACACATATTTATTTAATTAATAAATAAGTGGTAGCGTGGTCCAATTACCATATCGATCTTAATCCCTTACTTCGAATCCAGAACTTCCTTGATCCGTATTATCTGGTTATCGACCTAATGTCATCCAATAAATAATTTTAGCACTCAATAAATTTACCAGTCAAGTACTAAATTATTCCTATTGGGTTAACATCCAAATAAATCGCCTAATAATTTTGAGGATGTTACAGAGAGAGAGAGATGCGTAGCACAAGGAGAGAGAAGGAAAGCTAGATTTCGTGGTACTTCCTAAGGCTAGGGTTTCGATTCTAAAAGCTAAGGTAAGGGTGAGGTTCATGTTTTATAAGGGTTGGTATGAAGGGTTGTATGTGGGTTAGGGTTTGGTAGTCATCATATGTGTATCATGTTTATTATGTGTTTGATAAAATGCTTTGAATGCTATATTGGTTGATTTTGTCATGTAATTGATGTTCCCATGCCCTAATACTATGTTTGATGATTGCATGTGGGGGTTAGGGTATGATGATTTATCACATGTATGATTATATGTTTGGGTTGCCTTGTTGAACCAATTGTGGATGATTGAACCTATTTGTTGATGTTTGAGATCACTTGTTGATGTTTGAATATGTTTGTGGAGGTTGGAAATCAATTTGGGGTTTTTAATTCGCAAAGAAAACTGGGTATAGGTTCGGTTATACAGTAACTGGGAACAATCTAGTGGTCCAAAAATTATGTGGTTTACCTTTTCAGAAACTAGACTTAACGATTGTTGATTTGGAACTGGTTTGGTTGCATTTGGAGTTGTATAGCTCGAGTTATAGGTGTCACAAGTTAGGTTAAAATTCTGAAAACAATCTCGATATAGGTTCGGTATTTTGTGTATAACGTTTTAGTTTGAACTCTTTTTTGAATGATTTTTGATTCATTGTAAACTAAACTCAATTTGTTACGGGTTAGGCTCAAGTCCCATGTCATTTGACTGAGTTTTGATAATTTTAGAGGTGTCACAAGCTAGGTCATGGTGGCTGTCCTGTTTTCTGAACCTTGTTGCTTATTTACTGAAACTGTACGAATTGGACCATTATTTTGCAAAATAAAAATTATAGTCAGGAACTAGACATTCTTAGCTTTCCAAAGAGGGGTTTTTTGCTAAGTTTCGATACCGTTTGATAGGTTAATTAATTCACCGAAGTAGAGGTATGTTTGCTGAAAATCATTGTTGCTGATTGCTGTTACTGTTTCCGAAAATTGTTGCTGTTTCTGAAAACTGTTTCCGAAAATTGTTGCTGTTTCTGAAAAATGTTTCCGAAAATTGTTGCTGGTTCTGAAAACTGTTTTTGAAATTTGTTGCTGTTTTTGAAAACTGTTCCCGAAAATTGCTGTTACTGTTTTCGAAAATCACTGTTATTGCTCCTATATTTGGGCACTATTCCTATTTTTGCGAGTCGTTCCTATTTTTGCGAGTTGTCCCTATTTTTGTGGGTTGCCCTTTGGCGCCTTAGCGCCTAGTATTGTTCCCTAGTGTTGTTGCCTTGTTGGTGGCCTTAGCGCCCTGTTGTCTTGTTGATTCGTTGTTGTTGCCTTGTTGGTGGCCTTAGCGCCCTGTTGTCTTGTTGATTCGTTGTTGTTGCCTTGTTGGTGGCCTTAGCGCCCTATTGTCTTGTTGATTCGTTGTAGTTGCCTTGTTGGTGGCCTTAGTGCCCTGTTGTCTTGTTGATTCGTTGTTGTAGGCCGGTGGCCAATGTTGGATTGCCTCTTTAAGGCATGGATTTGTTGTTGTAGGCCGGTGGCCAATGTTGGATTGCCTCTTTAGGCATGGATTTTATGTTGTAGGCCGGTGGCCATTGTTGATTTTGTGTTGTGGGCCTATGGCCAGTGTTGAGTCTTGTGTCATTGTGTGCTAAGATATGTTGCTTGTTGTTGATTGTCCGTGTTGCATCATTGTGTCGCATCCATATCATTTGCATATGGGGTAGTTGGCCCCGGAGCTAGTCTCCACCACGTTGGATTGCCTCTTTTGGCATGGATTTTTGTTGGAAGCCTCGTTTGGCTGGACCCGGTACCACATGCATTATAGGGTAGTTGGCCCTCGGTTGAGCATCCCGCATTCATACCGCATGTTTGAAGTCACTGACTGTGGTGAACTGTTGTTGTTGTATATTGACTGTTGTTGTTGTATATTGACTGTTGTTATATATTGACTGTTGGGTCGATATTTGACTGTTGAGATGATGTTTGCATGTTGTGATGATGTTGACCGTTGTGCTTATAATGACCGTTATGTCCATGCTGTTGTTGACCTGTTGTCTGTTATGATTATCTGACTTTCTGACCTAGATATACATTCTTTCATACGATTCTTTATACTGTGTGATATCTCACCCCTTCTGTGTGAATGTTACCCCTATGTTGGTAACGTGCAGGTATCCACAAGTGAAGGCTGTTGTACTTCACTAGTTCGATCGTGTCGTCGCTCTGATACGTAGCACTCGGGGGGATGAACACTATTTATATTGTTTATGTTATTTTGTGGATTTTGATGTTATAAATCTTACATGGTCACTACGTTTGTTTTAGTTGAACCCTTATGATTTTCCGCTGCGTGAATGAGTAAGAGTTGATTTGTTTTTAAGACTAAAAATGTTGTTTGCCGGTTCATCCGAGTGATGAGTGTTATGTATCCGTTTAAGGTTTTTTTTAAGTCGAAAAGTGTGACATCCGTTTCATTGTTGAAAACTCTGATTTTACGCTAATAAATTACCAGGTAGAAATGGGTGTTACAATAGTGGTATCAGAGCAATGGTTGGTCCGTCCGGCCAAGTCGTCGAGTCGTTGTGTCGGTTAACGACCAACTGTTGTCTTTAAGTACTAACCATTGTTTACATTGCAGGTTGTTCGAATCAGGTAAAAATTTCGAGGACGAAATTCTTTTAAGTGGGGGAGAGTTGTAACACCCCAAAATTAATTAAATATTTATTGATTTATTTATTTTATTAATTATATTAGTTTTATGTGATAGATATAATAATAGAAATGTAATTTAATTATTTTAGTGTGTTGGTGCATATTAGGATTGGAAATAACTAAGTGGAGGGAACTAGCCCAATAGGGTATGCGAATAGGGCTAAGGAAAATAGCCCATGATAGGGCTATTCCTTTTGGATTCCAAACCTATTCTAATCCTTTTCCCAACATTATGTAATGATGGAATAACCGTAAAATTTTGAAAACGATCATGTTTGGATTGGTAGCGATGATGTTACAAGTTATGTGAAATGAATTGGTTAAATCAAAGTAAATAAGTGTTGATTTCACTTATTGAACTGGACTCTTCTCTGAGCGATCGGTCCTCTTGTTGCAGTAAGTCTATCTGTGCTGGTGCTGACTTGGAGGCTTGGTGCCAGGTATTGAGGTCGTTCCTGTATGAAGGCTGGTCGCGTGCAGAGCTCCCTCGGGGTGTACCTGCGATGGCACTCCAACGCCCAAGTCAGTGGGGTGATCTTTAGTATAATACTATTGGTCAAAAACGTACCTCTCATGTGATGTCAGGGACTCTTTATATAATACCTGGGGCGCTGCAGGCGACCGTCGGATCCTGCGAGAATTCCTCTCCGCCGTAGATCTTCCCATCGTGGGCATGAGGTGGCGCCTGGTCGCTAATGGGCCGCTCGGACAGGCCCAACCTTCTTAACGGGTAGCGACCCGATCCAAATCGTCGTGTAACGCTGACTGATTACTGGGCCGCTCGCACCGGTCCAATATTGTTCATGGGCTACGGCCCAGTCCAGAACAGTTGCCCCCGAGGCCGAAGTCGTTCGTTAGGACGGGTTCAGGCCTAAGAGTCACATTTCTTTTGGTGAGGCGAGCTGCCTCTCCTTTGGTCGCCTGCGCTGAGACGACCTGATCGTATGCCCGTTTCGATGGAGCATGCTCGTGCCTTCTAGCGACGTGGTGTTCTGACAGTCATGATGTTCTGAAAGGACAAGCGTGACGCTTCGATGGGACTGTCATAATGCTTCACGCTACCCAAAGGGGGGCGCGTAATGATGACGGTTCATTTTTCGAGGAAGGTCATCAATTTAGAAGGGGAAGAGACACGCCCCTTCGCGTTCTGGCTCTTTCTCCCTATAAATATGGGGCACCCCATCTATTCCTTCGTTTCCTTTTCGAAATTCCTGCTCTGAGGGTGAGTTCTTTCTCCGACGAGCGATCAATTTTCTGGCTATTCTGGCAAGGTGTTTTTCGATTGGCGATTTCAAACTCCGGCGCGACCTAACTTCCGATCGCCTTATCCTGGTGATAGCTAGTGCGACCAAATCGTTTCCCGCTCCAAGTATCTAGTTTTCTTCTCGGGCTTTTAATTTAAATCACACTTCTTTACTTCTTAACATGGGCGAGGAGGGGGTGTCAGACCTGGGGTCGATCATGTCGCCCCTTTCCGTAGGTCATCTTCGATGGCCTGACTTTCATGCTCCCTTCTTGCAGGTTATCTTTCATCATGGCGCGGACGAAGCTAACCGCCCACATAACCGGCAGCCCGCCACCTTCTTCAACGGACCCATCCTCCAGCTCTTGGACGTCTACGGATAGGACGGCTTCGGAGAGTGGATTTACTTCTATACCCCCGGCTGAGGGGTCGGATCTCGCGGCGCCCACTCGCCCTGTATTCTTCCCAGAAGGGGAAAGTCATGATCCACCTTCCACCTCCTCAGCTCATTCAGAGCGGGTTATCCAGTCAGACGCCGGAAGAGGGGAACCCGATTGGAGAGGCGTATTAGGGGAGGATCATTCCTGGATCTCATCGGCAGTGCTAGGCCGGGTACCTTCGCTCTTTAAACCTGGGGATGAGGTGTTGCCGTTTTTTGCCGGGTTGGTTGGCGCTCCGGGTCAGGCATGGGCGGTGGAAGGTCCTTCTTCAACTGGACACGAGGCTATGATCCCGCCCACTTTAAAATTAACAAAGTACGCCACTGTTCTTCGCGACGTCGGGATTCGCCCGCCGTTTACATCCTTTCAACGCAATATTCTCCGTTATCTTGGGGTTGCACCCTCGCAGCTGCACCCTAACTCGTGGGCCTTTGTCAAGGTGTTCAAGCAGTTGTTGAGGGTGATGCGGCGAGAGTGCAATTGGCAGACGTTCTTCAAAAATTTTATAACGAGCAGGCGACCAGAGCCGGGCAGCAATCGGGACCGGTGGGAGCATTTGAGTCTTAAGGCTCAGTTGGACTACAAGATATTCAAGCCTTTTTCTGACTCGCTCAAACCCTGGAAGTCTTCTTTTCTATGGGTGGTCCCCGTTTGCGAAGAGTCCCAGCGGATGGTTGGGGCGATCGACACCCGGGGGCGAGTAACCAGCATGAAATATCCCATAGCGTGGACGTACACTCATTTTCGCCGCACTCCCGCCACGTATAGGGCTCGTTGCCAGATTGGTGACGAAAATATTGAGACTCTGACACTGCTTGAGAACTTGGCCTCTTGGATGGAGGAGGGTTTGATCAAGTGTCACCAATTGGTGAAAACGACCGACGATAATGGTTTCAAGGTCGCTCTTGGTATGGGTAGTCGTACCCCCCCTTTTTTTTAACCGTGTTCTTACCTTCTTCGCAGGTGAAATGGCTAGTCTAGGTTTTGCTGAGTTGATGAAGCAAGCCAAGAAAGAGAGGAAGCCCCAGCCTGGCCCGTTGGTGTGGTTATTTTAATATATGCAAGTATACATAGTCACACAAGTAATAAAGTGATAAGAAAGGTCGAACCCACATGGATTATGTATTGTAAATTTTTGTAGTTCAAAGTGTACACTTAGTGTGTCTACACTATTCAGTATTTTTGGTTTGGAGTTTTCAAAGTAAGTAAAATAATAATAAGCAATAAAATGTGTGAGAAATCAGTTGGAAAAAGTAGTTGAGATGTTTTCACCAAGTACTTTACTTCTAAGTGTTTTAATGGAGTATGTAGTGTAGGAACACTCGATGTAGGTGCATCAGTTTGTGCCTTTCAGCACTTCTCGTCAGAGTTTCATTACAAGCTCTTATGATCTTTGTTGTTTACAGTAAATAAAGGTTTGTCAATTCCTCCCTTGCCTCCTAACAATGATCCAAGCTGCTAAATAGGTTCACTCTTGTAATTTTATTATCCTAAGGACTATGCTATCCTATGTCTAGGTTTTAGCATGTATTTAACAAAGTTTCCTTTATTAAATACTTGTCCCTATTAACTCTTGAGTTCATAAATGTAGCCCATGTCTGCTGCTAAAAGTCTTACCTATTCTAAAGTGATCAATTCCAGAATAAGTTGAAAGAAGTATTATGCAAGAGTTTAAAGTGTTTACACTACATCAACCATAATAACATATTTAGAAGTTCATTACAAGGTTAGAACATCTCAACTTAAGGGAATTTAGCTCATGTTACTCATGTTATAAAGCAAAGAATATGCAAAGAACATAAGTAAATGAATAATAAAGCAAAAGAACTTAAAAGAGTGGAGATTACTTGAATAGAAGATCTTTTGCATTAAGTTCCCAAGTTGAAGTACAATAAAGATTTCTTACACGAATTTCTTCAAAGTAGAAGTGAAGGGAATGGTTGTCAAGCACTTCCTCACCTTCCTCTCCTTAGAAACTTGAAATGAAAATGAAAATAAACTAAACCTAAACTAAGCGATCCTTTCAGAAAACAAAATGAAGGATTACAAATGAAAGATGAAGGATTTTTAAAGATGTTTTTAGATTAGTGAAGATATGGCTTCTATTTATAGGCTTGAAAGCTTTCCTCTTGCAAGGGGTTTCCTTTGGCGCGAAAGATCAGTTGAGGGGACCCAACATGGTTAGTTGTAGACAACCAATCAAGCAAGCTGCACAGGTTTGGTCGCTTGCATGCATAACAAAAGATGAGGTTCATTGGAGAAGTGCCACATGTCTTTTAGATAAGTTGAGTCTTGCAACTTGATTTTTATGTGTATCGCCGACTTCTGCAAGTGGCTCAGCTCTAGGTGACTGCAGAATTTGGATGTTTTGGATGAAACTGCAGAATTTAGCAGGTGTTGGCAGTGTTTCCACTCCTAGTGTTTCCACTCCTGGTGTTTGGCAGTGTTTCCACTCCTGCAGTAGCTGCACTGAACAAAAACATCAAACCTAACAAGATTTGTGCATTTTGCCTAGATCATTGCCCTTTATCCATTTGAATACTTAGAATGTTGTTCCTTGATAAATAAGCTATAAATATATATAAATGTTCTTGAAAATAAGCAATAACTCAAGCTTAATTGTATGAATAACTCTATATAAAATAGAGTTATCACACCCCCAAACTTAAATTGTTGCTTGTCCTCAAGCAACGACAAGAAACAAAACACAAGACTTATATAATTATGAAGACATCTCAACTCATGTTTTTCAAGAAGTGTTTGAAGTGTATTGTAATGAGCCTTTCTCTTTTGGTGCTTTTTCTTCCATGCCCTTGCTTTAAAACATTCAGAGTTATAAAAACTCATTTGTGTGAGTGTGTGGCCCATTGAGTTTCTAAATGGTTCCATAACTGAACAAAGAGTTTTTCCTTAGCTTTTTGAAAAAGATGGAACTCTTTTGGTCACTCTTAGAGATTTTTCAAAATATGGCCGAGACTAACAATTTCTTCAAGTATTTAGGGGACTCTTTAAGCACAACAAAGGGCTTTTGGGTGTTCCAACTTGTTGAGCCAATACCTTATTTCTATTCTTGGTGTTTGATTTTTGTTGATGTAATGCTGTGAGTGCAAAAACATCATTTTTGGATTGTAGGTTCACCTTATTTTGAGTGTAGGTGCCTTTTGATGTAGATGGTGTTGGCACACTAAGTGTTGCCACACTTGGAACTCTTTGAGTATTTTTGGTAGCGTACACTGCCCTCCTCACTGACCTCCACATGCATTTTCTTCTTTTTCTTGGTTTGTTTTTCTTTTCTTTTTCTCTTTGAACTTTGTTCATATTTTTTTTTCAGACCAAATTGCACTTAAGGGACAGGTTCAGTTTATATGACTCAGGCAAGTGTAGCTCATTTTTGGGATATTTTTGGTATTCTTGAGTGGTTTTGACACTTGTGGCTTGCACTCTTCAAGCTGTCACACTTTGGCCTTTGTATTCATGGAATTTCCCCCAAACTTAAGTCTTTATGCTCTTCTAAATTTTTAATGAAAATCTAATTTTGACCTCAAATTTCCAAAATTTCCTTGGCTTTAGATAGCTCTTGATCTAGCATGGTTCTTTTCAAAACTCAATTTTGTTGTGTCAAAGTATTTATAAAACTGATCATTTTTAGAAAACAAGGCTTTTCATTCAAAATTCAACTTATTGATACACTTCTTCAATTTTTGAGAAAAAGATGAATTGATCATGTTTCATATTTATTTAAGTTTTTAAAACATACATATGATGTACTTAGTTCTTCTATTTTTTTGAAAACATTTTTGATCATGTCATTTGCATGCTTTGTTAAGTACATCTAAACACACATACTAATATTGCATATTCACATACATATACATCTAAGACATTCATAGCATATATTAGTTTTCACATAGTGCATATTTAGTTCAAAAGATATACTATTCTCCACTCTCCCCCCCAACTTAAAGATGAGCAGTGTCCTCACTGCTCTAAGTTTAGGAAACAGGGGAGTACTAAATTTTGGGAGAAACAAACAAAAGTATTTAACACATAGCAACAGCTACCACATAGTATTTTAAACAGTTGAAAGTAAAGCATAATATAGTTTTAAGAATAAACATTAAAAAGTATCCATTTACTCTTTGTTTTGGAATCTGGGGCTGGCTCTCACAGCAGGGCTATGCTTGGCTCTTGTCTTCTTTGGCTTCTTAGCAGTGGCCACATCAGAGGTAGGCACACCAGGATCATCTACAGTAGCCTCAGGCATTTCTGCCTTTTCAGGTGTAGCTTCTGCAGGAACATCTGGTGTAGCCAGTGTTTGGACTTCAGGTGCAGGTACACCACTCTGCACTGGAGTGTGTTCTGTTTGTTGCTCAATTCCCTCTGGTTGTTGCTCTGCTACCTTCTCAGTTTATTTTTCAGTTTCTTTATTTGTTGCCTCCTCATTTGCTTCCTTGTCACCAGTTTCTGCTCCTGTACCCTGTTCAGCATAGAGAGAGGACATTGTCCACATCTTCTTTGTTGGAGCTGGCTTCATTGTTCTTCTTGTGTATCCCAGCATCTGTTTCTTCTCTGCTAAGGCCTTCAGAACTGTAGAGATTGTTGCTGCAGGACTAGTTGCCATGACTGTTGATTTCTTTGAAGCTTCTGCAGTTGGTGTGGGAATACTAACAGACTCCTTGACAGTATCTGCCTGCATCTTCATCTCTGAACCTGCTTTGCCTTTCTCAGACAGACCACTAGGAGGGGTTTTTCTATAGACTTTTTCTAGATCAGTAGCAACAACTCCTTGCTTTTGACACAGTTCAGTGATTAAGCATGGGAAATATAAGAATCCAGATTCCTTGGCTTGACATTCTACAATTTCTCTAGCTATCAATTTCCCTATGTCTACATTATCCTCACATAGGATTGAATCAATAAGAATCAACCTATCTTTAGATAATGTAGAAGTGTGTGAAGTAGGGAGAATTGATGTATCAATGAATAAATGTCAGCTACCAAGTTCAGGGATTAAATCACCAGTTTTAAGTTTGAATTCAGTATTTGTGAATTTCTCCCACTGAGATCCTTCTATTGCTACTCTTTCTTTGATTTTAGTCATTTGCTTCTTTCCATAAGTCTCTAGTTTTACTTCAAATGCATTACCAGTGTATGTGAGATCATAGTGCTTATTGATTCTAGCAGGGTCAAAGAAAACTTTCTTATCTCTAACATTGGAGAAAAATACAGTACCTCCTCTGTTATTCTGAATTCCTGAGTAGAATTCTCGCACCAATTGCTCCAAGTAGTAGGCTCGGGTTTGAACAAATCTTTCCCAATGCAAGTTGTTGACAGTGGAGAGGAATGAATGATGAGCCTTTGCGAAGTTGAAACCACGCTCAGGCAGGAACTTCATGTTCCAAAAGTGCTCACATCCAGGGATTGCTTCCATTGATGCTAGTGCTCCTAATTTTCCCTTTTTCGCATGAGTTTCTACACCAGATCCTTTCCCCGTGTTCTTAGAGGCAGCTTGTTTCTTAGCCATTTATGATTTTGAGCGTTTGAGACTGAAAAACTGTTTGTGAGTGGAGAGGATTTTGATCGGTTTTGTGAGAGGGACGAAAAGAATTGAAACTTAGGATATGTGAAAGGGTTAGTGGGATTGGTAGTTGAGGGTTATAGCCGTTAGGTTATGTGGCCTAACATGCAAGCCAACGCGTGGAAACTTAGACTTAACACGCCACTTTCTATCCCTTGATCAGAGATGATTCCACTAAGTTGATGATTTGTCAAGTGAACAGTTTTCTTCTAAATTTTTCTAACACCAGAGTAGGCAGTGTGGCTGCATCAAGTGTGGAAACACTGGCTACTCTGTTGTCCTGTTTTTCCTGCAAAATAACAAAACATGAAATTACACAAAATAATAATATTAACTATATAGTGATGGGTTGCCTCCCTCAAGCGCTTGTTTTAAGAGTCTTACAGCCTGACTTGTACCTTGGTCTAAGGTTTTGCAAAGTGAGTGGTGATCTTGTCTCTCTCTACATGCTCTCCATAGTACATTTTCACTCTTTGTCCATTTACTTTGAAAGTGGTATCAGTGGTTGCATCATATAGATCAACTGCACCATGGGGGTAGATTTTAACTAATTTGAATGGTCCTGACCATCTTGATCTCATTTTTCCAGGGAAGAGTTTCAACCTAGAATTGTACAACAGAACCATTCCTCCTTCTTTAAGTTTTCTCCTTTGGATTTTCTTGTCATGCCATACTTTGGTTTTAGCTTTATAAATTTCTGCATTCTCATAGGAGAAATGCCTAAATTCTTCTAATTCATTTAGCTCAAGAAACCTTTGCTCTCCTGCCTTTTTGAGATCAAAATTCAACTTTTTGATAGCCCAATATGACTTGTTCTCTAATTCAACAGGGAGATGACATGGCTTGCCATAAACTAACTTATAGGGGGACATTCCTAATGGAGTTTTAAATGCAGTCCTATATGCCCATAATGCTTCATCTAAGTGTAAGGACCAATCTTTTCTATTTGGTCCAACCATTTTCTCAAGCATTCTTTTTATTTCCCTTTTTGAAAGTTCAGCTTGTCCACTTGTTTGTGGGTGATAGGCAGTAGCAATCTTATGTTTCACTCCATATTTTGCAAGAAGATTTTCAATAAGTTTGTTGCAAAAATGTGAGCCTTCATCATTGATGATTGCTCTTGGAGTGCCAAATCTTGAAAAAATATTTCTTTGGATAAATTTGCTAACAGATTTAGCATCATTATTTGGCAGTGCTATAGCCTCAACCCATTTAGACACATAGTCTACAGCCACTAAAATGTATTCATTGCCAAAAGAAGGTGGAAAAAGACCCATGAAATCCATGCCCCAAACATCAAAAAGTTCTATTTCTAGAATATTAGTCCTAGGCATTTCATGTCTATTAGATATATTACCACTTCTTTGACATTTATCACAGGTTTTGACCATATAATAAGTATCTTTAATTAGAGTAGGCCAAAAATAACCTGATTGAAGTACCTTAGCTGCTGTTCTTTGGCTTCCAAAGTGACCTCCATATGGTGCAGCATGACAATGCAGGAGCACTGATTGCTGTTCTTCTTCAGGAATGCACTTTCTCATGATTTGATCAGGACATATCTTGAATAGGTAAGGGTCATCCCAATAGTATTGTTTTACTATGTGGAAGAACCTTCTTTTCTGTTGATAGTTCATGTCACATGGTACAATTTTGCTTACAAGGAAGTTTACTATGTCTGCATACCATGGTGTTGAAGCATGAGGTGTGGCCACACTGAGTGCAGAAACACTGGCTGCATTCATGGTAATTGCTAGTAATTTCTCATCAGGAAAACTTTCCTTGATTTCTTCAATTGTACCTGCATTATTACTTTCAAGTCTAGAGAGATGATCAGCCACTTGGTTCTCTACTCCTTTCTTATCTCTTATTTCAAGATCAAATTCTTGAAGTAATAGAACCCATCTTATTAGCCTAGGTTTTGCATCTTTTTTAGAAATCAGATACTTGATGGCAGAATGGTCAGTGTACACAATTACTTTGGTGCCAACCAAGTATGATCGAAATTTTTCAAAAGCAAAAACCACTGCTAATAGTTCTTTTTCTGTTACAGTGTAGTTCATTTGAGCTTCAATGAGTGTTTTGCTAGCATAGTATATGGTATGAAATACTTTGTTATACCTTTGCCCTAGGACTGCTCCTACTGCAATGTCACTAGCATCACACATAAGCTCAAAAGGTTTACTCCAGTCAGGAGTGACTACAACTGGTGCTGTAACTAAAGCTTTTTTTAATTTTTGAAATGATTCCATACAAGTGTGCCCATAATGGGATTTAATCTTCTTGGCCCTTCTATGCTATTTTTAGAATTTTCTTCTAAAATTATCCTATGCATGCATGTTGAGGGGCTAATCCCTTTAATGTCAGACATTTGCCAACCTATAGCTTTTCTATGTTTTCTCAAGGTGTTAATTAAATCAAGCTCTTGTTCTAAAGATAGATCAGAAGCTATGATTACAGGAAGAGTATCATTCTTACCTAGAAAAACATATTTTAAATGCTTAGGTAGTTCTTTCAATTCTAGCTTAGGAGGTTGTTCAACAGAAGGTACATTTTCTTTAAGGTTGGGATCTTCTAAATTAAGAGATTCATAAGTTCTAGCCCATACCTTAGGTGTAGCTTGTTCCTTGGGCAATATGCTTTCTTCAATAAATTCCTCTGCAGGCAATGCAGAAACATCAGGTGCTAGTGCATTGGCAAGGTGATCATACTGCTTGTGGAACTGCTTCTCTACCAATTGATCAAGTGAGATTGATGAACACTCTTCACTCTCCTCTGCAGGATACTTCAAAGCATTGAAGACATTGAATTTTACTTCTTGATCATTCACTCTCATGGTTAGCTCTCCTCTTTGCACATCTATCAGTGTTTTCCCTGTTGCCAAGAATGGTCTTCCAAGTATGACTGGCACTTCTTCATCTGCAATGAAATCAAGTATAACAAAATCTGCAGGAAACACAAATTTGTCAACTTGCACCAATATATCCTCAATAATTCCTTCTGGATATGCAATTGATCTATCTGCCAAAGATATTGTCAATGTGGTAGGTTTAGCATTTCCAATCCCTAGCTTTGTGAAGATAGATTTGGGCATCAAATTGATGCTTGCACCTAAATCACACAATGCTCTTCCTGTATAGTACTTACCTATTGAAAAAGGGATTGTAAAGCTACCTGGATCCTTTAGCTTCCTTGGAATTTTGTTTTGTAAAATCAGACTACATTCTTTTGACATAACAACAGTTTCAAATTCCCCTAATCTTCTCCTTTTAGAAAGCACATCTTTCATGAATTTGGCATAGTTTGGCATTTGTTGAAGTGCCTCTATCAAGGGAACATTGATATGCAATTGTTTTAAAACATCTAAAAATTTACTGAATTGCTTCTCCTCATGTATTTTTTTCAATCTTTGAGGAAAAGGAGGAGGAGGGTATTTTGGTACTAACCTTGGAGTAGGAGATGTAGGAACACCAGGTGTTTCTGCATCTTGAGAATTTTTTTCATTTTTATTTTTTTCTCCCTTCTCTGTACCTTCAAGCTCATATGGTTCTGTTAGATCCTTGCCACTTCTCAAAGATATGGCTTTGACCTGCTCCTTACCTTGCCTTTGTGAGGGTGAAGCTTCTGTGTTTGATGGCAAAGTACCTGCTGGTCTTTGCTGCAAAGCAGTTGCTAATTGCCCTACTTGGTTCTCTAGGTTCTTAATTGATATATCATGAGCTTGCCTAGCAGTTCTAGTTTCACTAATGAATGATCTAAGCAATTCTTCTAGAGAGTTGGCACTGGCAGGTGGGTTTGATCTTTGGTGGCTTTGAGGTAGGAATCCAGGAGGAGTACTTGGTGTAGGAGCACTTTGTGCAGGTGCATTAGAATTGTTCCACCTAAAATTTGGGTGGTTCTTCCATCCTGGATTGTAGGTATTAGAGTAAGGGTTGTTATTTTTATTGTAACCTACATAACTGACAGAGACAGGGTTGCTAGGACATTCTTCATATAGATGGCCTCCTCCACAATACACACAACTTGTAGTTCCTGGAGGGGCTTGTTCTATAGCTGCTGCAGTGTTTTCTTTAGGTGTTGCTACACTAGATGTAGGTGCACTAGTGCACTGTTTGATCAGATTGGTTAAAGTGGCCACTTGAGCAGATAGGGCTGATATATCATTAATCTCATGTACTCCAGAGGTTCTCTTTTGAGTACTTACCCTCTCAGTAGGCCAACTTGAACCATTTGTAGCAATTTTGTCAATAAGATCACATGCTTCATTATAAGACATATTCAAAAGAACACCACCAGCTGATGCATCAAGCATCACTCTGGTTTGTGGTTCTAGACCATTGTAAAAAGTTTCCATTTGTATAATGACAGGTAAACCATGATGTGGACATTTTCTTAAAAGTTCTTTCCATCTTTCCCATGCTTCAAACAATGATTCAAATTCTTTTTGCCTAAAAGATGTAATATCATGTCTCATCCTAGCATTTTTAATAGGAGGAAAATATTTGCTTAAGAATTTTTCAGCTAATTCATTCCATGTATGAATATAATTGGGCTCCATAGAATTTAGCCATGATTTAGCCCTATCCTTCAAAGAGTATGGAAATAACTTAAGCCTAAATGCATCCTCACTAATACCAGGAATGATAAAGTTACTACAAACTTCTATGAATTGCTTTAAATGCTCATGGGGATCTTCATGTGGAGATCCACCAAATTGACCAATTGTTTGCAACATTTGAAACATCATAGGTTTAAATTCAAAACGAACAACATCAATTTGAGGTCTAGCAATACTAGTTTGTATGTGCTGCTGGTCATATTGAGCATAGTCTCTCATAGGTCTATCTCTATCATTAATCATACCTATTGGTCCCATTTGAATGAATTGTTGTCTGTGATCTGGTCCACCTTCAGGTTGTTGATGTGAATTAGGTCCTCCTCTTACTGAGGAATTTTCACTGTGGTGAGACATTGTTCTGCAGTCTTGTTGTTTTTGTCTTTGTTGTCTTAGCAATCTCCTAAATCTTTTCTCAATTTCTGGATCACAATCAAATTCTGGTGGTCTATCTCTGGGCATAGACTAGTGTTTCCACACCGAGTGTTTCTGCACAGAAAACAGAATACCAGTAGTACTAATAAAACACTAAATTAACAATCTAAACAACAAAATTTTACTATAATCTGTTACCAAGTGGCTTCAGTCTCAAGAGGGGGGGTGAATTGAGTTTAAAAAACTTTTTGTATCTTTTGAAAATCTTTCCCCTTTTTCAAATAGCTTTAGATCCGGTTTTCGCGCAGGTAGAGTGGAAGCGAAGGAATTAGATTATTTTAATCACAATAAAGCGGTAAAGCAGAGATATAATAAGAGAAAGCAAGTAAAGCACACAGAGATTTATACTGGTTCAGCCACCTCCTAGTGACCTACGTCCAGTCCTCACACCTTTGTGAGATTTTTCCACTAACCACAAGGCTTACGGGTGCCTTGGAAACCTTTACAGAGATTTGGGCACTCCTTCACCTAGGATACCCCACCTAATGAAGAGCCCACAAATCTACCCAACAAGAGATACCCCACCCTTGTTACAACACATGCAAATAGAAAGATACCCCACTTCCTAAGTACATGCAAATACCCTAGAGAGATACCCCACTCCCTAGTAACAGATCTACAGATCTAAAGTAACAATACAGTGAAACGAATATACCTCTTAGCAGGCGGATGTTACAACTTGAAGATCTCAACCCCACACTAACTCTTGCAATAGATCAGCTCTTTGACGGACCAACGGAACGAATAGAGCACCAGAGAAAATATAAGAGTTTTTGTAAAGAGATAGGAGATGATATGCGAATGGGTTGATTTATTTGAGAGTGAAAAGAGGCGCCCTATTTATAGGAGATTAAGTGTGAATCGATTCATGTAAGATTACAAAGAAGGAAGAAATCGATTCATGCCATTGCCTTTTTCACAAAAACTTTCCTTTTTAAAGTGTGAATCGATTCATGGTTTAGTTGAAACTTGAGTGAATCGATTCATGGCTCATTTAAAACATAGGTGAATCGATTCATACTTTAGTTAAAATAGGTGTGAATCGATTCCTCACCTGAATTGTTTCAGAGGTGTGAATCGATTCATGCTTTAAGAGAATCGATTCTTAGTTTCCAAAAAACCTTAGGACTTGCCATATAGGGATGAGAATCGATTCATGCTTTGGTTTAAATCATGGTGAATATTCGATTCTTTACTTTGTTTTTAGTTTGGAAAACTTGTTTTAGGTTTTTCAAAAATGCTTTTAGGGTTTTATATATTATGCATGCATTTTGAAAACCGCGAGACTTGAGATATGAGCCGACCTCTGCGAGAGCTTACAAAATTCCTAATCACTCACCCAAACCCTAAGGACTACCCTTAATTTTAGGACAACCCTAAAAAGTCTTCAATTCTTCATTCTTTGGGCTTGCCTTGACTTGGATGATTTGTTGCTTGTGATTGCTTTTCTTTTTCCTTTGCTCTTCTAGGTCTTCACTTGGTCATACTTTCTTTATCTTGTTTTTCATCATCAAAATCAATTAGGACTCTTTGTCCTATAATAAGTTTCCTGCATACAAGGTATCCACTATAATCCCCGGCAACGGCGCCAAAAACATGGTGTGGTTATTTTAATATATGCAAGTATACATAGTCACACAAGTAATAAAGTGATAAGAAAGGTCGAACCCACAGGGATTATGTATTGTAAATTTTTGTAGTTCAAAGTGTACACTTAGTGTGTCTACACTATTCAGTATTTTTGGTTTGGAGTTTTCAAAGTAAGTAAAATAATAATAAGCAATAAAATGTGTGAGAAATCAGTTGGAAAAAGTAGTTGAGATGTTTTCACCAAGTACTTTACTTCTAAGTGTTTTAATGGAGTATGTAGTGTGGGAACACTAAATGTAGGTGCATCAGTTTGTGCCTTTCAGCACTTCTCTTCAGAGTTTCATTACAAGCTCTTATGATCTTTGTTTTTTACAGTAAAGAAAGGTTTGTCAATTCCTCCCTTGCCTCCTAACAATGATCCAAGTTGCTAAATAGGTTCACTCTTGTAATTTTATTATCCTAAGGACTATGCTATCCTATGTCTAGGTTTTAGCATGTATTTAACAAAGTTTCCTTTATTAACTCTTGAGTTCATAAATGTAGCCCATGTCTGCTGCTACAAGTCTTACCTATTCTAAAGTGATCAATTCCAGAATAAGTTGAAAGAAGTATTATGCAAGAGTTTAAAGTGTTTACACTACATAAACCATATTAACATATTTAGAAGTTCATTACAAGGTTAGAACATCTCAACTTAAGGGAATTTAGCTCATGTTACTCATGTTATAAAGCAAAGAATATGCAAAGAACATAAGTAAATGAATAATAAAGCAAAAGAACTTAAAAGAGTAAAGATTACTTGAATAGAAGATCTTTTGCATTTGTTCTGGAGTGGGCTCGAAGGCCAATTTCGTACAACAGGCCCATCGCGGCCCAATATCTAACTTGCTCCGCAAGATGCGGCCGGCCCCGCAAAAACCACAACGGCTAGAACGCCAACATTATATATACCACACCAGCATGTGGCTTCAGGTATGTTTTACTCACCTTGTGACCACCTGCCCGTTGAAACACCTCTGACTTGAGCGTTGGAGTGCCTTTGCAGGTACCACCCGCGTGCGGCTCAGAACTCGGTCCTTCATCCCAACGACCGAGCAACATCATCAGGCAGCAACAACTCATCGTATTGATCAGGTACGATCAATTGGCGACCACAGTGGGAGGCCCGAGCGCTATTCCACATCAAACCATGCCGCCACGTCAGAAACGCACTTCTTCCAGGCTCAACACCTCTGGACAGAACCGACCTCAACGGACCCCAGAGGGCATGCCTGTGACAGTTCATGAATCACAAGGCGAGCCTCGCCAAGAACCCTCAGTGCAGGGTGGCCGCGGGCCAGTCATCCAACCGGTCCAGCAACTACCGGCCGAGCTGGCCGAAGCTGGAATCCCAAAAGCACTGCCAGAGCATGTGACTCAAGCACTCATACAAATTCTGGAGCAAAAGAATCAAGTGATTGCTGATCGAGACGAGCTGATCGAACGCTATGAGAGAGGGTCGATCTCGATCCGCCCGCGTGCGGATAGCGGTCACCGAGGGCAACCATCTCGGCCCCATCGTTCACCACCACGAAGAGAAGCTCCTCCTCGTCGAGGCGTATCCCGACGCAATCCTTCAAGAAGGGCGATCGTCCACAGGTCGCCCCCTCATCGAGGAAGTCGCCACCGTCGTTCCCCCGTGGAAGATTATGACTATACTGACTCGAGCTACAGTCCAGAGTCAGAAAGGTCGCCAACAAGATGCTCGTCAAACGAGTCCTCAGGATCCCGCCGATCAAGAAGCAGGTCGTGGGACTCGTATGAGGAGTTTAACGACTACCACAACGGGGAGATTAGAGATGTCTCCCGGGCCATCAGCCGACCAAGAAGGAACTATTCAGAGCGGCCTAGAAGACGGTCGCCGTCGCATGCTCCACAATATCATGGACCTCCTCCAATTGCTGACAGATTCCTTGGTCAGCCGGTCGGCCTTTACGGTTTGCCCGTCGACCAAACTTATGCCGCCATGCAGCCCTACAGGCAGAATCTCGCCCCGACCGGACAAGGGCCTTTCACCAGCGAAATCAGGCGTTATCGCATCCCAAGGGACCTGAGGAAGCCCCCAAACCCGAACAAGTTTAACGGTCGCGGGGATCCAGATAAACACCTCATGTACTTCAACAACTACTGTAGCTATAGGGAGCTGGGACGGACGATGAAGTGCAGACTTTTTCCTCAGTCGCTCGAAGGTCGGGCGTTAGAATGGTGGGAATCCCTGCGTCCCAACTCTGTCTCTTCTTGGGAAGGTCTTGTGGCAATGTTCTTGGCCAATTACACAGCCAACCGTTGTCAGTATCGTTATGAAGAACACTTGGACTCGGTCGTCCAAGGAGAGAATGAACCATTGAGGGAGTTTATCGATCGGTTCATGACAGAGGCTGATACAGTTCGCAACCTATCAGACACGGACAAACTGAAGTATCTCAAACATGGTATAAGAAAGAACCACAGGTTTTGCTGAAGAGTTCTCATTGAACCGCTACTACGACCTCGGCCTGTTCCTTAGAAGGGCCAACGACCATATGGGCTATGAAGAGCAATTGGCCGCAGACAAGGGCGCCCACGCGCGTCCCAAGGAAGAGAATGGCAGGCCGGTCAAGGGGCAAGAAAACTACCGTGACAGTAAGCCCGAGCACCGGCCCAAGAAGTACGAGCATCGTACAAAGTTGAACACTCCGATCAAGCAGATCTTCACGGAGTGCCAGAACAACGAGTTCACTGGTGTAAGGCGACCTGATCCTCTAGTGTTGAAGAAAGGAGGTCGGCCTACCAAGAAATACTGCAGATACCACAAGAGTAAGGGGCATGATACCAATGACTGTATGGCCCTAAAAGATGACATAGAAGATCTCATACAGAAGGGCAAGTTGAGGCAATATGTCAAAGATGAAGGTAACGATCGCCCTGAACAAAGAGCTGTTGGCCAACCCACCAATGACAGAGGTAAAGCGATCGTAACCTCAACGGTCGAGCAAGCGCGTAACAATTCTGAGGAAGAGGGCGACCCCAGACAGTCGAAGGGCCGCAATGTAGCCATGGTCATCCATGGAGGTAATCCGTTGGATATCAGAGAGTCCAACAAGGCAATGAAGAGGAAGTGGAATGAACTTATGATGGTCGGCTCAACTTCAACCCCACGGCCGGCCTCGAATAGGCCGCCTATTTCCTTTGGGGATGAAGACTTGCTCGATGGCAAAGTCAATAATTACGTTCCTTTGGTAGTATCAGCCGTAATGGCCAACACTGAGGTCAGAAGGATACTGGTCGACCAAGGGAGCTCGGCCGACATCATGTTTGAGGAACTGATTGACAAGTTAAACGTGGACAGGAGCGAAATTATTCCACAAGCAGTACCAACCCCATTGACCGGGTTCAATGGGGCGACCACATACCCCCTGAGGACGATAGAATTACTTGTTACCTTTGGAGATGATACGAACGGCAGCACGTCGTACAGGACGGTCAGAACGACGTTCTTAGTTCTGCCCATCAAATCGTGTTACCACTGCATCATTGGCCGCCCAACACTGGGAAAATTGGAGGCCGTAGCCTCAACTGTACATTTGAAGATGAAGTTCTACAGTAAAAGCGACCAAGTTGTGACAGTAATGGCCGACTTAGAAGCGGCCATGAGGAGCCACTTCCTCTATCAAGAGATTTGTGATATGGAGGCGGTAAATGCTAAACCTCAGAATCTCGGAGAGGGGCATCAGGTCAATGTGGCCGACCTGGATGCCCGATACGACCCAGATACCGACCTTGAGGACGATGACGACGATTTAGCCCGCGAGCTAAAGAATAAACTGAAGAGGCCTGAGCCCCACGGGGAATTGATCGATGTTCAGTTATCGGACGACCCGACCAAGACAGTTAAGTTGGGGAGCGACCTACCTGAACAAGACAAGCAAGATCTCATCACTTGCCTCAGGGAATACGCAGATCTTTTTGCATGGCAGGTATCAGACATGCCCGGGATCCCAATAGAAATTGCTTGCCACCAACTGTCCGTCGATGAGGCAGCCAGACCGGTCGCTCAAAAGAGACGCACTCAGAGCGAAGAGAAAGCATTGGCGGCCGAACAGGCTGTTGACGACCTCATCAAGGCCAATTTCATTGAGGAGATTAAGTATACAACTTGGCTTTCCAACGTCGTGTTAGTGAAGAAGAAAAATGGTAAGTGGCGCATGTGCGTCGACTATACCGACCTGAATAAGGCATGCCCGAAGGACGCCTTTCCCCTGCCAAACATTGATAAACTGGTCGACGGGGCTGCGGGCTATAAACTCCTATCTTTTTTAGACGCCTATTCAGGTTACAACCAAATCACTATGTACCCACCCGATCGGCACAAGACCGCGTTCATGACCGATCGTGGAAACTTTCAGTACAAGGTAATGCCCTTTGGTCTGAAGAACGCCGGAGCGACCTATCAAAGAATGATGAATAAGGTCTTCAGGTGGCAGATCGGTCGGATATCAGAGGTCTACTTGGATGATATGATCATTAAAAGCAAGACCGATCGAGACCATATTGACGACCTAAAGGAAATCTTTGAGGAAGCAAGGAAGAATTCCTTGAGGTTGAATCCAGAGAAGTGAACCTTCGGAGTAAGGGCGGGCAAGTTCCTGGGCTTCCACTTAACAGAGCGAGGGATAGAAGCAAACCCTGACAAGTGCAAGGCGGTCGCTGACATGAGGCCGCCCACTACGAAAAAAGAAATTCAGCAGCTGAATGGCATGGTCGCTGCTGTAACACCCTAAAATAATTTAATTAAGTAATTGATTAAATTATTTAAAGTGTTGCACTATTTTATTTTATTATATGATAATGTAGTATTTTTATTTAATTGAAGGGGATGGCGTTGGTAATACCGGAATTGCAAGTAACGGCCCAAGAAGCCCAAGCCCGTTGGCTTAGGCGCTCCTTAGGCGCTAGGGGTCTAGGTTGCGCCCCAATTGTGCCAAAAGTGAGCAAGTGAGTCGAAGGAGAGGAGAAGTGGGAAAAGAAAATCGAAGGAGAGGAGAAGAGAAGGAAGGAGGCGACTTCAAGCTTGGAGTTAGGGTTTGTGCATCTTGATCCTAGGTAAGGGTTCCTAATCATCTATGATTCGATTTCCTTTCTCTATCAAGTGCTTAGGTTTCGAATTTCCCTAACCCTTTCTATTTTGATCAATTCGCAATGGTCCAAGGGAAAGAGAGAAAGGGCGTGATCGTGAGAAAAGGAGGAGCTTCCTTGTTGCGGTGATTTGTCGGTGCTTCGGTGGGAAAGGCTCTAGCTCGTCATAATCAAGGTTAGGGGAGTCTCACTCTATAATAGAGAGTATAATAGGTTGTATGTAAACCATAGGATCTCACTTGACCTTACTTGTTAATTGTTAGATTTTTTTAAGTTAGTTGAAATTGATAATTGGTGATTAATTCGATTTTCCCTATGTTAATGTTAGATTTCAAGTGTTGATTTTGTGCCTTGATGTGTTCTTAATATATATATGTGAAATTGAATGTGGTTGGACTGAGCATAATGAGTTTTGTAATTGTTGTGGTAATTTGGTTTGGAAAAGTAATTAAGAATTTTGGTGTTTTGGTTGTGTTGGGGCGCCTGGGCGCTAGTTGCTGGGGGGGGGGGGGGGGGGAACTTGGCGCCCTGGGCGCTGTTTTCTGTTGCTGGGCGTGTGTGTGTTCTGGGCAGGGCGCCTATGTTGCTGCCTGTGGCGCCTGGGGTGGCGCCAGGTTGCTGCCTATGCTTAGGCAAGGCGCATAAATCATGTTTTTGGGTAAACTCAGTTTCTAAACATATTTTACCGAGCCAAACTTTGTATTCACCTGACCAAATCATATTTTAAGCACTTTGGCTAAAGAATTTCCAGATTTGCACTTGTGGTTTTGAAATTGTCCTATTGGGCATCATTTTGGCTTGTTTAGGGGGTGCCTTGTGCACACATCATGTTCTGAGCATATTTTACCGAGCCAAACTTTGTATTCACCTGACCAAATCACATTTTAAGTACTTTGGCTAAAGAATTTCCAGATTTGCACTTGTGGTTTTGAAATTGTCCTATTGGGCATCATTTTGGCTTGTTTAAGGGGTGCCTTGTGCACACATCATGTTCTGAGCATATTTTACCGAGCCAAACTTTGTATTCACCTGACCAAATAATATTTTAAGCACTTTGGCTAAAGAATTTCCAGATTTGCACTTGTGGTTTTGAAATTGTCCTATTGGGCATCATTTTGGCTTGTTTAGGGGGTGCCTTGTGCACACATCATGTTCTGAGCATATTTTACTGAGCCAAACTTTGTATTCACCTGACCAAATCACATTTTAAGTACTTTGGCCGCCCGGTTGTTGTGTGGGGCGCCAAGTGTGGCCGCCCAGGGCGCCAAGTGGGGCGCCCATGCCCTGTGTTTGGGTTTCAGATCTAATGGTGACAGATTGGTCCCTAAGTGTTATCCTAGTCCTAGGGACGTGATTGTGAGGAGAAAATAATGAGTTGGTTGATGATGAGGCCATGGGGGCTAAAATTAAGATTAATTAAAGATGTGATATAGGATACATGGACCGTGTTGTTAATAATTATAATTGTGGTTTTGTCATGGAGTCTCATGCATACATAAGGCTGCGGTCTGAGTTGTTAATTATGATAATGAGGCTGCGGTCTGAGTTCTAAATTGAAATGATAAGGCTGCGGTCTGAGTTGATATTATGATGATAAGGCTGCGGTCTGGGAAAATGGTACCACATGCATAACTGTATTGCATACATCCTCATGATAAGAATGCTAGTTGGTGATTGTATGGACTATGCTACTGTGTGACTGTGTGAGTGTGCTGCTATGATGGAATATACTTCTTATTATAGTCTTTATTATGTAGTTGAGACTCACCCTTCTGTTGTTGTTTACCACAGGTAGTCCTGAGTGAAGGCTTACTCCTTTCACTCCCGAGTCGGTCTGCTCTGATACGTGACACCTAGGGGGTTGGATTAGGGATTTTAATGTTATTCATTTGTCGTTGAATTTTATATGCTTTGAGTTAATGATTTTTGATGAGCCTGTTGTTCGGCGTATTTTGGAGATTGTGTTATTTTCCGCTGCGAGACATCTAAATTACAATGTGTGGATTTTATTGGTGAAGTCACATGTACCCTAAATTATTTAATGGTGTTGCGTATTATAAATGTGTAACGAAGGTTTACACCGATTTGACCGTTGTTAGATTAAGCTTACGTGTAGAATTCCATTCAAAAAGAAATTTTGAAACTCTGATCTCTATAATAAATAGCCGGGTAGAATGGGGTGTTACATTAGTGGTATCAGAGCAAAAGTTTGGTCTGTCCGACCAAGTGTGTCTGTCTGTCATATTGTGTATGACAATTAGGTGTTTTGTTTTAGTTCTAAATTGTCGTTTATGCTGCAGTGCTAGGTTGATATGGCTAGAAGGGATGATGCTGCTTTGGCTGCTGCTCTGCAGGCCATAGCCCAAGCTGTTGGAAATCAACACAATGCTGTTGATATGAATGCCCGTAACCTGGCAACATTTCAGAGGGAAAACCCACCCACCTTCAAGGGTCGGTATGATCCCGATGGAGCCTTGTCGTGGCTGAATGAGATAGAGCGGATATTCCGTGTTATGGATTGCACTGCTGCCCAGCAAGTGAAGTTTGGGACGCACATGCTGGCGGAAGAGGCTGACAAGTGGTGGTTAGGGATGCTGCATAGGTTGAACACTGCTGGTGAAGAGGTTACTTGGGAGGTCTTCACAAGAGAGTTTAAAAGAAAGTATTACCCTGAAGATGTTCGGGCCAAGAAAGAGGTAGAATTCTTAGAACTGAAACAGGGGAATAAGACTGTGGCTGAGTATGCAGCCAAGTTTGAAGAGCTGGCCCAATTTTGTCCTTACTACGCCAATGATGCTGATTCAGAGTTCTCTAAATGTGTGAAATTTGAAAGTGGCCTGCGACCTGACATTAAGAAGGCGATTGGGTATCATGAGATACGAGATTTTGCTAGATTAGTTGACAAGAGTAGAATTTATGAAGAGGACAGTTCTGCTGCCTACAAGATTGGGAAAGAAAAGAGGAATACTCAGTTTAGGGGCAAACCATATGATGTGTCTGGAGGTAAAAATAAGTGGAAGGCAGGTGCTGGTAAGAAATTTTCTGAGGGTAAGAAGCCTAGTGGGGGAGGTGCTCCCGCTGATATAGTGTGTTACACTTGTGGCAAGCCGGGTCACAAAAGTTTCGACTGCAAAACTGAGGTAATGTGTTACCGTTGTGGGAAGAAAGGTCATATGGCGTCTAACTGTGATCGTAAGGAATCAGTGTGTTTCAATTGTGGTGAAGCTGGTCACTTCAGTTCTAAATGCACCAAACCGAAGAAAGAGAAATCCAATGGAAGAGTTTTCGCGCTAGCAGGCTCAGAGGGGCCCAATGAGATTCGAGGTACTTGTTTTATTTATGGTTCCCCTTTAGTTGCTATAGTTGATACTGGTGCTACGCATTCTTTTATTGCTGCTGTTTGTGCTGAAAAGTTAAACCTAGTATTGTCTGATATGAAAAGGGAAATGGTTATCGACACTCCGGCTAAGGGTTCGGTGACTACTTCTCTATTGTGTGCTAAGTGTCCTCTGTCAGTATTCGGCAGAGATTTTCTGGTTGACCTTATATGTTTGCCTTTGGGAGGGTTGGATGTTATTCTTGGGATGGACTGGTTAGTGGATAACCATGTGCACATCAACTGTTTCAGCAAGTCTGTGAGTTTCCTTCCTCCTGAGGAGGGAGAGTCTGTTTTGTTGTCTGGGGATCAGCTGCATAAGGTAATGAAAGATGGTGGTCAACTATTTGCTTTGATGGCGTCTATGTCTGCTGAAAACCAAGCTATGGTTGAAGGATTGCAGGTGGTGTGTGAATTCCCTGAAGTGTTCCCTGATGAGATTCCTAGTGTGCCACCCGAGAGGGAAGTAGAGTTTGGGATTGACCTTGTGCCTGGTACTAGGCCTGTGTCCATGGCTCCGTACCGAATGTCAGCTTCTGAGTTATCTGAATTGAAGAAGCAGTTGGAAGAGTTACTTGAAAAGAAATTTGTGAGGCCTAGTGTGTCACCATGGGGAGCTCCGGTTTTATTAGTAAAGAAGAAAGATGGGAGTATGCGCCTGTGTGTGGATTATAGACAGTTGAACAAAGTGACTATCAAAAATAAGTACCCTCTTCCGAGAATTGATGATCTGATGGACCAGCTGGTGGGTGCTAAAGTTTTTAGTAAAATTGATTTGAGGTCAGGGTATCACCAGATTAAAGTAAAAGATGAAGACGTCCAGAAGACAGCGTTTCGAACGAGATATGGACATTATGAATACTCTGTGATGCCGTTTGGTGTCACCAATGCACCAGGGGTGTTTATGGAGTACATGAACCGTATCTTCCATAGTTACTTGGATCGGTTTGTGGTAGTTTTTATAGATGATATTCTGGTATACTCCAAGTCTGAAGAGGAGCATGCAGAGCACTTAAGATTGGTGCTCGAGGTATTGAAAGAGAAGAAGCTTTATGCTAAGTTGTCCAAATGCGAGTTCTGGCTGCGTGAGGTAAGCTTTTTGGGTCACATAATTTCTAGTGATGGCATAGCTGTAGACCCAGCTAAGGTTGATGCAGTGTTACAATGGGAGAGCCCGAAGTCTGCGACTGAGATCAGGAGTTTCTTGGGGTTGGCCGGTTACTACAGGAGGTTCATTGAGGGTTTCTCAAAGCTAGCCCTTCCATTGACTCAATTGACGTGTAAAGGGAGAGTTTTTGTTTGGGATGCTAAGTGTGAAGAGAGTTTCCAAGAGTTGAAGAAAAGATTGACAACATCTCCGGTGTTAGTGTTGCCCGTGCCGGATCAACCGTTTGTGGTATATTGTGATGCTTCCAGAATGGGCTTAGGGGGCGTATTGATGCAGGATGGGAAGGTAGTCGCTTATGCGTCCAGACAGTTGCGGACTCATGAGAAGAACTATCCTACTCATGATTTGGAATTGGCTACTATTGTGTTTGCGCTAAAAATTTGGAGGCACTATTTGTATGGCACTAGATTCGAGGTATTCAGCGACCACAAGAGTTTGAAATACTTGTTTGATCAGAAGGAGCTGAATATGAGGCAGAGGCGTTGGTTAGAGCTGCTGAAAGATTATGATTTTGGCTTAAACTATCACCCCGGCAAAGCTAATGTCGTGGCTGATGCTTTAAGTCGAAAGACTTTGCATATGTCAGCGATGATGGTAAAAGAGTTGGAGTTGATTGAGCAATTTCGTGATATGAGTCTGGTTTGTGAAGTGACCCCGCAAAGTGTTAAGCTGGGTATGCTGAGGATTGGTAATGACTTCTTGGTTAGTATCAGAGACGCCCAGAAGTTGGATGTGAAGCTGGTTGACTCGTTAGTTGCGGGTGATCAGAATGTGGATGGGGATTTCAGGTTGGATTCCCAGGGTGTGTTGAGATTTAGAGACAGGGTCTGCGTTCCCGATGATGCTGAGATGAAAAAGATGATCCTTGAGGAGAGTCATAGGAGCAAGCTGAGTATTCATCCAGGGGCTACAAAGATGTATCATGACTTGAAGAAATTATTCTGGTGGCCTAGTATGAAGAAAGATGTAGCACAGTTTGTGTATGCCTGTTTGACTTGCCAGAAGTCAAAGGTTGAGCACCAGAAGCCTGCGGGGTTGATGCAACCTTTAGATGTTCCGGAATGGAAATGGGATAGCATTTCCATGGATTTTGTGACTGGGTTACCGAGAACCGTTCGGGGATTTGATTCTATTTGGGTGATCGTGGATAGGTTGACGAAGTCTGCTCACTTCCTTCCTATCAACATCACGTATCCGGTAGCGAGATTGGCCGAGATATATATTAAGGTGATTGTGAAGTTGCATGGTGTCCCGAAGAGTATTGTATCTGACAGAGATCCGAGGTTTACTTCGGAGTTTTGGGGGAGCTTGCAAGAGGCATTGGGGTCCAGATTGAGGTTGAGTTCAGCCTACCATCCTCAGACTGATGGGCAGACAGAGAGAACCATTCAGTCATTGGAGGACTTATTGAGATCGTGTGTTTTAGAGCAGGGAGGTGCGTGGGATACACACCTTTCGTTGATTGAGTTCACTTACAACAACAGCTACCATTCGAGTATAGGGATGGCTCCTTATGAGGCACTGTATGGGCGGAGGTGTAGAACTCCTTTGTGTTGGCATGAATCTGGCGAAAGTGTTGTTCTTGGACCTGAATTGGTGAGAGAGACTACAGAGAAGATAAAAATGATCAGGGAGAAAATGAAAGAGTCTCAAAGTCGGCAAAAGAGTTACCATGATAGAAGGAGAAAAGATTTGGAATTTCAGGCTGGTGAGCATGTTTTCTTAAGGGTCACGCCTATGGCTGGTGTTGGGCGTGCACTTAAAGCAAAGAAGTTGACTCCTAGATTTATTGGACCGTACCAGATCACTGAGAGGGTCGGAAAGGTTGCTTATAGGGTGGCCTTACCACCTAACCTTTCGAACTTGCACGACGTATTTCACGTGTCGCAACTTCGGAAGTACATTCCGGACCCGTCTCATGTGATCCATATGGATGATATTGAGGTGCGAGATAATCTCACTGTGGAGACTATGCCAGTGAGGATTGATGATAGAGAAGTGAAGGTGCTGAGAGGGAAAAGCATTGCTTTAGTAAAGGTGGTGTGGTTAGGCGCTTCTGGCGAGAGCATGACTTGGGAGCTGGAGAGTAGGATGCGGGAGTCCTATCCAGAGCTTTTTGACTCAGGTATGAATTTCGAGGACGAAATTTCCTAAGTGGGGGAGAGTTGTAACACCCTAAAATAATTTAATTAAGTAATTGATTAAATTATTTAAAGTGTTGCACTATTTTATTTTATTATATGATAATGTAGTATTTTTATTTAATTGAAGGGGATGGCGTTGGTAATACCGGAATTGCAAGTAACGGCCCAAGAAGCCCAAGCCCGTTGGCTTAGGCGCTCCTTAGGCGCTAGGGGTCTAGGTTGCGCCCCAATTGTGCCAAAAGTGAGCAAGTGAGTCGAAGGAGAGGAGAAGTGGGAAAAGAAAATCGAAGGAGAGGAGAAGAGAAGGAAGGAGGCGACTTCAAGCTTGGAGTTAGGGTTTGTGCATCTTGATCCTAGGTAAGGGTTCCTAATCATCTATGATTCGATTTCCTTTCTCTATCAAGTGCTTAGGTTTCGAATTTCCCTAACCCTTTCTATTTTGATCAATTCGCAATGGTCCAAGGGAAAGAGAGAAAGGGCGTGATCGTGAGAAAAGGAGGAGCTTCCTTGTTGCGGTGATTTGTCGGTGCTTCGGTGGGAAAGGCTCTAGCTCGTCATAATCAAGGTTAGGGGAGTCTCACTCTATAATAGAGAGTATAATAGGTTGTATGTAAACCATAGGATCTCACTTGACCTTACTTGTTAATTGTTAGATTTGTTTAAGTTAGTTGAAATTGATAATTGGTGATTAATTCGATTTTCCCTATGTTAATGTTAGATTTCAAGTGTTGATTTTGTGCCTTGATGTGTTCTTAATATATATATGTGAAATTGAATGTGGTTGGACTGAGCATAATGAGTTTTGTAATTGTTGTGGTAATTTGGTTTGGAAAAGTAATTAAGAATTTTGGTGTTTTGGTTGTGTTGGGGCGCCTGGGCGCTAGTTGCTGGGGGGGGGAACTTGGCGCCCTGGGCGCTGTTTTCTGTTGCTGGGCGTGTGTGTGTTCTGGGCAGGGCGCCTATGTTGCTGCCTGTGGCGCCTGGGGTGGCGCCAGGTTGCTGCCTATGCTTAGGCAAGGCGCATAAATCATGTTTTTGGGTAAACTCAGTTTCTAAACATATTTTACCGAGCCAAACTTTGTATTCACCTGACCAAATCATATTTTAAGCACTTTGGCTAAAGAATTTCCAGATTTGCACTTGTGGTTTTGAAATTGTCCTATTGGGCATCATTTTGGCTTGTTTAGGGGGTGCCTTGTGCACACATCATGTTCTGAGCATATTTTACCGAGCCAAACTTTGTATTCACCTGACCAAATCACATTTTAAGTACTTTGGCTAAAGAATTTCCAGATTTGCACTTGTGGTTTTGAAATTGTCCTATTGGGCATCATTTTGGCTTGTTTAAGGGGTGCCTTGTGCACACATCATGTTCTAAGCATATTTTACCGAGCCAAACTTTGTATTCACCTGACCAAATCATATTTTAAGCACTTTGGCTAAAGAATTTCCAGATTTGCACTTGTGGTTTTGAAATTGTCCTATTGGGCATCATTTTGGCTTGTTTAGGGGGTGCCTTGTGCACACATCATGTTCTGAGCATATTTTACTGAGCCAAACTTTGTATTCACCTGACCAAATCACATTTTAAGTACTTTGGCTAAAGAATTTCCAGATTTGCACTTGTGGTTTTGAAATTGTCCTATTGGGCATCATTTTGGCTTGTTTAAGGGGTGCCTTGTGCACACATCATGTTCTGAGCATATTTTACCGAGCCAAACTTTGCATTCACCTGACCAAATCATATTTTAAGCACTTTGGCTAAAGAATTTCCAGATTTGCACTTGTGGTTTTGAAATTGTCCTAGAGAGCGTTGTTTTGACTATGTTTGTGATGCCTAGGGGTGAGCTGTGAGTTCTGAACATATTTTCCCTAGCCAAATTCTGTATTCACGTGACCAAATCCCATTTTGAACATTTTGGCTAGAGCGGTTTCAATTTTTAAGGTGGCCTACTATGTTTGTGCGTTTGGGTGTTGTGTGGGGCGCCAAGTGTGGCCGCCCAGGGCGCCAAGTGGGGCGCCCATGCCCGGTGTTTGGGTTTCGGATCTAATGGTGACAGATTGGTCCCTAAGTGTTATCCTAGTCCTAGGGACGTGATTGTGAGGAGAAAATAATGAGTTGGTTGATGATGAGGCCATGGGGGCTAAAACTAAGATTAATTAAAGATGTGATATAGGATACATGGACCGTGTTGTTAATAATTATAATTGTGGTTTTGTCATGGAGTCTCATGCATACATAAGGCTGCGGTCTGAGTTGTTAATTATGATAATGAGGCTGCGGTCTGAGTTCTAAATTGAAATGATAAGGCTGCGGTCTGAGTTGATATTATGATGATAAGGCTGCGGTCTGGGAAAATGGTACCACATGCATAACTGTATTGCATACATCCTCATGATAAGCATGCTAGTTGGTGATTGTATGGACTATGCTACTGTGTGACTGTGTGAGTGTGCTGCTATGATGGAATATACTTCTTATTATAGTCTTTATTATGTAGTTGAGACTCACCCTTCTATTGTTGTTTACCACAGGTAGTCCTGAGTGAAGGCTTACTCCTTTCACTCCCGAGTCGGTCTGCTCTGATACGTGACACCTAGGGGGTTGGATTAGGGATTTTAATGTTATTCATTTGTCGTTGAATTTTATATGCTTTGAGTTAATGATTTTTGATGAGCCTGTTGTTCGGCGTATTTTGGAGATTGTGTTATTTTCCGCTGCGAGACATCTAAATTACAATGTGTGGATTTTATTGGTGAAGTCACGTGTACCCTAAATTATTTAATGGTGTTGCGTATTATAAATGTGTAACGAAGGTTTACACCGATTTGACCGTTGTTAGATTAAGCTTACGTGTAGCATTCCATTCAAAAAGAAATTTTGAAACTCTGATCTCTATAATAAATAGCCGGGTAGAATGGGGTGTTACAGCTGCCCTGTCACGGTTCATACCTAAATCAGCGTGCAAATCTCTTCCACTGTTCAAGCTCTTGAAGAAGGAGGTCGAATTTGAATGGACCGACCAATGCCAGCGAGCATTGGACGAGCTGAAGGCGGCACTCACCAACCCGCCCATCATGTCCAAGCCGCAACCAGGGGAGACACTTTACTTATACTTGGCCATAACAGACGAGGCCATGAGCGCTGTTCTCGTAAGAGAAAGCGACCTGAAACAGAACCCGGTCTACTTCATCAGTAAGGTATTTTAAGGCCCAGAGATCAGATACCAGAAGATTGAGAAGCTAGCCTTAGCGTTACTTGTGGCCACCCGTAGACTGCGCCCTTACTTCGTGGCCCATCAGGTCGTGGTGAGGACCGACCAGCCTATCAGACAAATCCTTCACCGACCTGACCTAGCAGGGCGTATGATCAAGTGGGCTGTGGAACTCAGTGAGTTTGGGATCAAGTTCGAGGCTAGATCGGCCGCTAAGGCCTAAGTGTTGGCCGATTTCATTGCTGAGATGACTCCAATACCGGACGGTCAGGCCATCACGACGACCTGGACTTTGCACGTAGACGGATCCTCCAACAGCAAAGGAAGTGGGGCCGGTCTGATACTTGAAAACTCAGAAGGACTTACAGTTGAAGTGTCATTAACTTTCGCATTTCACACTTCAAACAACCAGGCCGAGTATGAAGCGTGCATTGCCGGGCTACAGCTGGCCAAAGAATTCAACGTCGACCGTGTTGAACTTCACTCTGACTCTCTACTGGTAGTCTCCCAAATTCAAGACCTTTACGACGCAAAGGACGATGTCTTGAAAAATTATTTGGCCAAGGTACGGGATCTGCTCAAGCAATTCGACCGAGCAGAAGTCAAACACGTCCCCAGGACAGAGAACGTTCAGGCTGATATCCTATCAAAGCTAGCTAGTACAAAGAGTCCTGGGAACCACAGAAGTCTAATCCAAGAAACGTTGACGCGGCCGAGCGTATCCACCAAGCCTACCCAACCATTATCCATTCTAGCGGTCGACTTAGATAAAGACTGGATCACTCCTATCTTGCAATATATTCTCAATGGAGTAGAACCTTGCGACCAGAAGGCAGCCAAACTCCTGAGGTTGCGGGCGACCAAGTATTCAGTGATCGAAGGAAGACTGTACAGAAGGGGCTTTTCATCCCCATTGCTGAGATGCCTTACGTCGGTCGAGGCCGACCATGTACTGAGAGATATACATGAAGGAGATTGTGGTAGCCACCAAGGTGGTCGGTCGATTGCTAAGAAGGCGCTCAGGGCCGGATACTATTGGCCGACCATGGATGAGGACGCAAAGATACTTGTTCAGAAGTGCAAGAAATGCCAAATCCATGCCGACGTACATATAGCGCCCTCATCAGAACTACACAGCTTAATCCCACCATGGCCGTTCGCTTGGTGGGGCATGGACCTGCTCGGCCCTTTTCCACCTGCACCAGGTCAGTTGAAGTTCCTCATAGTTGCGATCGACTATTTCACTAAGTGGATAGAAGCAGAGCCACTTGCAACCATTACCTCAGCGAAGGTATCTAAGTTTTTTGGTCGAAATGTGCTCGCCCGCTTTGGAGTGCCCCAACAACTGGTGACTGATAATGGAACTCAGTTCGCAGATAGAAAGTTCAGGGAAATGCTGGCCGACCTAGGCGTGAAACAGCGTTTCACCTCGGTCGAGCACCACAAACCAACGGCCAGGCAGAAGCGGCCAACGGGGTAGTACTACGCGGACTGAAAAGGAGGTTGGACGAAGCTAAGGGCAATTGGGCAGAAGAACTACAGTCGGTCCTTTGGGCCTACAGAACGACCCCCCACTCATCGACCGGGGAGTCACCTTTCAGACTTGTCTACGGAACTGACGCTGTCATTCCGATTGAGATAGGAGAGCTAAGTTGGAGGACGACCAACCCACCAACCCCGGCGGCAAACGAACGAGCAACAAGAGAAGAGCTCGACCTGGTTGAAGAGCTACGAAACAAGGCGTCACTTAGGGAGCAACTCATCAAACAGAAGGTCGCTGCCAGGTACAATGCCCGCGTCCAGAAGAGGGAATTCTCCATTGGACAGCTAGTCCTTAGGAGGGCTGACGTAGGGAATAAGAACGCTCGCCAGGGAAAGCTCGCCCCCAATTGGGAAGGACCATACCGTCTCATCAGCAAGACTGGAAAGGGAGCTTACGAGCTGGAAACCATGGAAGGGGCGACCATCCCCAGAACATGGAATGCTGATAAGTTGAGAAAATATTATGTTTAAGTTGTAAACATCAATTGATCAATAAAGAACAGGCGGTCGCTCTTTTTCCCCACAGGGGTTTTTTACCGAGGACCGACCTTAAAATTCGACTTGTGTACTTTATTTTCATGCAAATTGTATGCACGGTCGCTCACCATGCGAGTAGCAGTCGAGCGACCAGTAGAGTGCCATCGAATGGCCCAAACGAGAGCCGCCGAGCGGCCTAAAAGAGCGCCATCGAATGGCCCAAACGAAAGCCGCCGAGCGGCCTAAAAGAGTGCCATCGAATGGCCCAAATGATAGCCGCCGAGCGGCCTGAAAAAGTGTTACCGAATAAAGTGACCCATAAAAAATTCAAGGTCGCGACCGACCGTAGTAAAAAGAATCAAATCGAATTACAAAGCAATTAAACAGGCCAAATTCATAGAAAAATTGTCATCGATTACAAAGACGCCTTGGTCGAAAAATTACAATTCAAACACCGCTCGCAGGCGGGCCAAGATTACAATTCAGAAAAAAATTACAAGTTAAGAGTCGCTGGGGGCCTGATAGATGACCGCCTCTTCTTGAAGAACCTTCCCCTTCGACATCTTCTTGGGGCGGACGATCTGTTGATCGGTCGCACGATGTGTGCTTTGCACAATCTCGCGATCGACCCCCAGATCAGGGTAGAGGATCTTGATCTGGCTGACAGCATTTTCAAATTGACCCTCCGCAGCTCCCTTCGCCCGGTCAAGAACGTCTTTATAGCGACCTCTAAACTTGTTCTTTTCCACCTCCACTGCATCCAGCTCAGTTTTCAGCCCAACGACCTGGCTCGACAGCTCTTTATTCTTGGAAGAGAGGCGTTCGACCTCTTTCTCAGCTGTTTCCTTGTCAGCGACCGCCTTGTCCAGAGCAGACTCGGCCAGTGTTTGAGCAGAGACAGCAGCCACAAGCTGGCGTTCTGCTTCGACAAGCTTCCTCTCATTGTCAGCAGCCGCTTCGATTCTCGGTTCGAGCTCCTTCATTTTCTTGAGCAGGTCGTCTCGCTCGCCCCTCATTTCTGCGAGCAATGACAAGGCAGAATTCAATTTAAAATTTTTATCGACTAGGTCGTCTTCAAGCAAGGAATATCTATGGGCAAGGCGCCTACCTTCCAGGCGATCTGATTCTTCATCTTGGTATTTCTTGAACAGAATACCAGCGGCCTTCATTGCATCGGCCATCACCTCAAAAGGTTCCTCCTTGAAACGAGCACAGTCTTCATCACCCAACCCAAGCAGGTCGATTTTGGGCGACCGGTTGTGCCCGTGGCTTTTCCCACTCTTATGCTTCTTTTTCTCGCCCCCATCATCGACCGACCTATTCCTTTTGGACTTTCCTTGATTTTTGGGTGGGCTGCTCAGGTCAATGGCTTGTGCTGGTGTGCCCGCCCGAGGAGTATGACGACCGGGCTGAGACCCAGTTCCGGCAGGTAGGGGCGTGCCTTCGGGTTGAGCTTCGGGAATTCCGCGGACGGGCGAGGCATCGCCATCCTCGACCGCCCATTGCTTCAAGAGGTCAAAGTCATTCATGTTCGCCATGTCAGCTGCAAAGGACAAAGTAGATGGTTAGAAACAGTTAAACAAAACTAAGTGACAGAAAATAAAGTAGGCGAGCGGCCACCGACCAAGAGCGACCTTGACTCTTTTCTTGCCCCGAGCATCCACAACGTTCTTGTCCTTGATGCGACCCTCAGGGACCAGGGACGCAATCTTTCTCAGCCTTTGGATCGTCCCCCTGTCCAGGTCGTCAAGTTCAGTGTCCTTGAAAGCATACTGGCCTGGTTTCTTCGAGAAATGGTTGAAACTCCACACTGTGGGAAACAGGGGCGTTCCTTCTTGATCATTGGACATTTGGGCGATCCCTCGATGGGCTTCGGCCGAGTTGGGGACGACCCAAAAGAATTCCCTTTTCCACCCGGTCATCAATGATTCCATGTAGGGCTTGAAAAAGTTGTATGTTGACCGGTTTTTGAATGAGACCGCTTCCTTGCGGGCGCCCTTGGAGCCTTTTTCATAAATATAGCTCATTTCAAACAAAGTGAAGAACAGTCGTATGGAGACCGGTCGTCTCAGAACCGCGAGAACATCTTCGTATGCCTGCAGGAACGCCCAAGCGTTCGGGTTCAATTGAGAAGGGGCGACCTGAAGATAGCGTAAAACTTGGCGCTGAAACCTGGTGAACGGCGGAATGATACCCATGCGTTCAAAAACGATGCGGTACATTGTAAATTTCAGCACATCAGTCCAGGCCGCAACATCTTCCCCTTTAGCCATACCTTCTACTCTCCAACCTTCATTTAGCCCGGTCGCCAGATACTCTAGGTCCTGGCTCCCATGTTGAATTTTGCTGCGTTGACTTCTCAGGTTAAGAGAAACCCAAGACATGTCCTTTGCAGCCGCGACCTCAGGATCTTCTCGATGGTCGCCCTGCTGGCCTCTGTCGGTCGTTGCAGTGTCGTCGGCCGCAGCCTGGCCAATACCTTCATCGCTGGCAACCCGCGCGTTGCTTTCTGCGGTGTCATTTGTAACAGGCCAGGTCCACCGCAGTGGCCACCCCGGTCCCACTGTTACCTCACGGTCTTCTCTACCCCTCTTGTAGAATTTTTGCCTTCCGTGGGAATCGAACCTTGCACCTGAGGCATAAGTGCAAGTTAAACCCCCTTCCCACTACCAATTGAGCGCTCAATTGGTAGTGGGAAGGGGGTTTAACTTGCACTTATGCCTCAGGTGCAAGGTTCGATTCCCACGGAAGGCAAAAATTCTACAAGAGGGGTAGAGAAGACCGTGAGGTAACAGTGGGACCGAGGTGGCCGCTGCGGTGGACCTGGGCTGTTACATCATTGACCACAGCCTCGGTGAACGGCGCCCCGCTTCTGTCCGGCCGCGTCCCGGATTTGCTAGAGGAAGTCCAGTTCTGGGTCGAAGACTCAGAGGAAGACTCGTCGTTAGAAGTAGACGACCGGGCGTGCGCAGGACTTTGCTCCACTGGTCGGGTCATATTGTGCGCAAGAGAAACGGCCGAGATTCCCAAAGTACGGCGGGTTTGTTTTGTCCGCGCCAGAGTGAACCTGTGGAGGGGAATAACAGTCAAGGTCTGGCTCGCGCGTGGGAAGGGGTCGACGTGGTCGTCCCCAGACCCGACACCCCCTCCACCAGGTGAAACAGAAATGGAAATAAAGACAGGGCGGTCGTAGTTACCTGGAATTAGAGCGAGTTGAAAGCGAGCGAGCTTCGGCGGGAGTGAGCGAGCTTTGGCAGGAGCGAGCGAGCTTTGGTAAAAGCGAGCGATCAGCGAGAGCAGAGAAATCGGAGAAACGTGCAAATGAGGCACCCCTTGAACCCTATATATAATGGGCCAACCATCATCATGGGCCGGAGGCGAAGAGGCGCCACTCTTCGCGTGCCATCATTGCCTAAGCTCCTCGAGTCTTTAAACGTCACCTCATTAAAGTAACTGTCGCCTCAGCATTCATGACGATTGATTCTCAGACGTCACCCCCGAGACGGCACCTGGCCCCGTGTGACCAGGTCGCGTGGCAGCGACCACGCAATCAACTAATTAGCGATCGACCAGGTTACGTTCGACCAGTCCAGAACGGTCGTTTGAGACCACGCTGGGGGGAAAGGAATCAAGCCTTAGCCCGCCCCCAGGCGACCTAGGCTTGGGGGGCAACTGTTCTGGAGTGGGCTCGAAGGCCAATTTCGTACAACAGGCCCATCGCGGCCCAATATCTAACTTGCTCCGCAAGATGCGGCCGGCCCCGCAAAAATCGCAACGGCTAGAACGCCAACATTATATATACCACACCAGCATGTGGCTTCAGGTATGTTTTACTCACCTTGTGACCACCTGCCCGTTGAAACACCTCTGACTTGAGCGTTGGAGTGCCTTTGCAGGTACCACCCTCGTGCGGCTCAGAACTCGGTCCTTCATCCCAGCGACCGAGCAACATCATCAGGCAGCAACAACTCATCGTATTGATCAGGTACGATCAGCATTAAGTTCCCAAGTTGAAGTACAATAAAGATTTCTTACACGAATTTCTTCAAAGTAGAAGTGAAGGGAATGGTTGTCAAGCACTTCCTCACCTTCCTCTCCTTAGAAACTTGAAATGAAAATGAAAATAAACTAAACCTAAACTAAGCGATCCTTTCAGAAAACAAAATGAAGGATTACAAATGAAAGATGAAGGATTTTTAAAGATGTTTTTAGATTAGTGAAGATATGGCTTCTATTTATAGGCTTGAAAGCTTTCCTCTTGCAAGGGGTTTCCTTTGGCGCGAAAGATCGGCTGAGGGGACCAAACATGGTTAGTTGTAGACAACCAATCAAGCAAGCTGCACAGGTTTGGTCGCTTGCATGCATAACAAAAGATGAGGTTCATTGGAGAAGTGTCACATGTCTTTTAGATAAGTTGAGTCTTGCAACTTGATTTTTATGTGTATCGCCGACTTCTGCAAGTGGCTCAGCTCTAGGTGACTAGGAATGACGTCACAAATCAAGTGTGGAAGCATTGAAATGGTCTTTGGATGTTTTGGTACAAACTGCAGAATTTAGCAGGTGTTGGCAGTGTTTCCACCCCTAGTGTTTCCACTCCTGGTGTTTGGCAGTGTTTCCACTCCTACAGTAGCTGCACTGAACAAAAACATCAAACCTAACAAGATTTGTGCATTTTGCCTAGATCATTACCCTTTATCCATTTGAATACTTAGAATGTTGTTCCTTGATAAATAAGCTATAAATATATATAAATGTTCTTGAAAATAAGCAATAACTCAAGCTTAATTGTATGAATAACTCTATATATGTAACATCCACTAATTAGCTAATTTAATTTATTTAAATTAGCGACAAGGTTAAGGTGAATTATTAGCTAAATTAAATATTTAGCGCAAGAGGTTATCACTAATTGATTAATTAGCATAATTGCTAATTATTATGTGAGGTTGAATTAAATAAATGATTGTGTGTAAGTATGATTAATGTAGCATACTAAGTATAAAAGTTTAGGTGTAATTGTTGGGTTAGAAGTGAATTAAAGGAAGTGTTAGTGAAGGAGGGCAGAAGGGTATTTCAGTCCTTGCAACCCCCTTTCTTTTGAAAGCCAGCTGAACACAACACAACACCAATTCATTTTTAGTTTCAGCAAAAGAAAGAATAGAAGAGAGGGAGCTTGGGAGAGAGGGAGAGAGCTCGAAAGAGAGAGTGGAGAAGGAAGGGAAGAGATCCTACCTCTATTGTTCATGCATGTGTGATCTAAAACTACCATCCTCCATCATTTTTCTTCTTCTTCCCATTGATCTAATTTTCTGAACAAACATCCAACTTCTCTCCAAAACACCATTTTCAAACCTTCAAGCTCCAAGCATGGAAATGGAGATATAACCCTTGCATGTCCTTGCTAGAGTTCATTATTTAGTATCAAGGCTCACCTCCAAGCCACAAATTGCTGTTTGAAGTTGTTGGGTAGCTAGGATTCGGAATCAGCTGCTGTACAAGCGATTTGGAGTAGCTGAGTTCGTTGTTGGGGCGAATTCGTGGAGAGTTCGTGGTTTTTAGAGAGGTTGAGTTCTCGGAGTCTCGGTGTTTGCGTGATTTTCATCACTTCGGGTGAGTTCTATAACTCGCTTAGGGAATGTGTGTATTTTCGGAGTCTCCATCTTTTCGAAAACCGCTTTTCTAAAAAAAGTGACTTTTAATAACAAGCTATGTTTTGATTGTTGAAATGTGCTGAATTGAATGGTATATGTCTGCTGTATTATGCTACTATAATGTACGTGTTCATGTTTGGGTCTCGGTCGGAAGGGATTTTGGAATCGGAACTGAATGGAATATCTCACGAAAAGTCTGTTTTTTGGAAAACTGATAGAGACGCACGGATCGTGTGCCTATAAGCACGGATCGTGCGCCTCCATATGATACTATAAGAACTGGATTTTTAAACACGCACGGATCGTGCGCTCAGTCGCACGGGTCGTGCGTAAGTTTCTGGAACTTCCTACAATTTTACTGGATAACGCACGGATCGTGCGCTCAGTCGCACGGGTCGTGCGTATCTTTCTGGAAATCCTCTACGAATTGTTCAATGACACACGAGTCGTGCGCCTATACGCACGGGTCGTGTGAGACCTTCTGATCTTCAAATTCAAAGTACCTTTTTATCCATTCCGAATGATTCCAATCCTCTTCTAATCCATTCCCCAAGGTCCCCCAACAATGTAAAGGTTGATATCATGGAGTTATTCATGTTTGATTGAAAACTTGGGTGCTATGAATGTTACGAAAACCGTACTTAGAGAACGCGTGAGAACACAAGTCAAGAAAATGTTAACGGACCTTGAGTCCAATCATGTTAAGATACGAACTTCAAGTTCATCATGTCATGTAAGCTAATTGATTGTAAGTCTATAAAGACATAAAAACTCTCAATTCATGTAAACACAAATCAAGTTACTTTCCCTCAGGGAAAGGTAGATGGTATACCTTGTGTATATCGAGGATGACGATCCTCCAGTTATTAGCATACCTAGTGGAGGGGAGTCATGAATCCAAAGCTAGGACCCTAGCATTATTCGAATAGAATTTCGGATTGGGGTTTCCGTAGATATTGGGCAATCAAGATTGTCTAGCATTATATCTCGGGTTGTGCTAAGTTCATGTTAAAATATGATCTGTAGTCGCTTATGAGGGCTACGTCAGGAAAAATCAGAAATGTAACAAGTAGTCGCTTATTAGGGCTACAAGTTACGAGTAAAAATCATGTATTCACGTGGTCGCTTATTAGGGCCACGAGTTCAGATTCAAGTATAACAAACCGTTAGAGTTGGTCAGGGGTATCGATAGGACTCACTGAGATAATGTTTATCTCACCCTTCATATTTGTGGTTTTTACAGAAAAACAGGGAAAGGCAAAGGCGACAAAGCATGGATAGCTGGTGTGACTGAGTAGTCCGGAAGTTTATGTTTCTTGTTTAGGCCCTTGCCCTTTTGTAGTGCTTTTGTTATCGGTTGTATAACTATCATGTATAAGTTATAAATCGTTTCCGCTACTTTATGTTTTGAGTATTGAACACCAGGATCATGTACAAGTCTTAAGTTTTGAAACTTAAGCGTTTTCAGGAAGTTTATGAGGTTCAGAGAACCATATGATATGTATTATCAAAAGTTTTAGATGTGTTCAATATTTCAATAACAGAAAGTTACTCTGATGTATGCCATTTAGTGCATTTCGGTGATTCTATATGTTAGGATTCATCGGGGTGTTACATTATGGTATCAGAGCAGTTCGACCTAGTCGGGCTTAGATTAGCTAGGGTGGTTTTGTCCCTTGAGTAACTCTGCCATTATGCTTCTTATGATGCTAAGAGACATTGAGACTGATCAACTTAATACTTGGTGTATCATTTGTAGAATTATGGCAGGAGGATCAAGGAACGCCCCACCAATCGATCCACATGCTGCTTGGATGCAGGGCATGATGGAAAGACAACAAAAGATGCTGGAAGATATGGTAGCATTGCAGCAGAATGCTCAAGTTCAACCTCAGCAGGCCCCAGAGCCGCAAGTTAACCCCAGGCAAGTTTATTCAGAATTCCTGAAGATGAAGCCATCTGAGTTCAAAGGAGGGCCGGTTGTCATGGAAGCCCAGCATTGGCTGGATGATATAGAGAAGATTTTTCTGACTATGCAAGTTACAGATGAGGAGAAGTTAAGGTTGGCATCCCATATGCTGAAAGGAGAGGCTCACAACTGGTGGACTAATGTTAAGGCTATGATGGTGACTATGGGTACTCCCCAGACTTGGGAGCATTTCAGGCAAGTGTTTTTGGAGCAGTTCTTTCCAACGGCAATGAGGTTCGAAAAGGAGAATGAGTTTTTAACTCTCACTCAAGGAAGTCTAACGGTGGGTCAGTACTCCGCCAAGTTTGAAGAGTTGTATCAATTCTTCGGTTTGGCTGGCTATGCCCCCAATGACAAGTGGAAGACCGATAGGTACAAGTATGGGTTAAGGGAAGACATTGCTCAGAGTTTAAGTTCCTTTGCATATACCAATTATGCGGCCATGGATCAGCAAGCTCATATAGCCGAAAGTGATTTGAAGAGGTTGTACGCTAGTAGGAAAGTATTCAATCAGAGTAAGAAGAATGTTGGACCATCCAACAATCAAATGGGTCCTAGGTACAACTCCAACAAAGGGAAGCAGGTTCAGTCGTCCAATTCACCAAGATTCAGTGCATGCTCCAACTGTGGAAGGTACCATCAGGGTAAGTGTCAAGTGGGATCGACTCAGTGCTACTACTGCAAGAAGGAGGGACATTATGCTGCTAATTGCCCAAAGAAGAGAGGTCAGGAAGAAGGTGCCACTACAACGCACGGCAGAGTTTACACCTTGGACGCCCAGAAGGTCACACCGTCAGATAATCTACTAAGGGGTATGGGATCTCTTTTTAATAACTCCGTTAGTATTTTATATGATTCAGGTGCGACCCATTGTTTTATATCTCAAGTTTGTGTTGAACGGTTGGGACTAGCTTTAACTCCTTTGCCTCAACCAATCTCCATTAAGACTGCTGCTGAAGGTAGTATTCAGACCCAAGCGATATGTGGAAATTGTCTTCTATCCATTGGAGACAGGAATTTTGTGGTAGACTTCATTTGTTTACCAATGAAGGGCATGGACGTCGTCCTAGGAATGAGTTGGATGACGGCCAACCATGTGACTATAGATTGTTTCCGTTGAACTATCGGTTTCGCCTCCGAGTCAGTGGAGCTACAACCACCCAATTCTGAAGCTGTTATTTCTTTCACTTCGGCCAGTAACTATCTGTTCCAAGGCGCAGAAGCTTATGTCATGATGCTGTCTGCATCCACTGAGACAGGTCAGGATTTATCTTCTGTGCAAGTTGTTAATGAATTTCTTGATGTGTTTCCCAATGAAGTTCCTTCATTTCCTCCGGATCGTGAGGTGGAATTTTCTATAGAGTTGGTTTCAGGCACAGGACCTATTTCTATAGCCATGTATAGAATGTCGCCGTTAGAGTTGAGGGAATTGAAAGTTCAACTGGAGGAACTAATTTCCAAACGGTTCATCCGACCGAGTGCCTCACCATGGGGTGCTCCGGTGTTGCTTGTCAAGAAGAAGGACGGAAGTATGAGATTGTGTATCGATTATCGTCAGTTGAATAAGGTGACCGTCAAGAACAAATACCCTCTACCGAGAATTGATGATCTGCTAGACCAATTGAGGGGAGCTTCTGTATTTTCAAAGAATGATTTGAGGTCCGGCTATCACCAAGTCAGAGTTCGAGCTTTGGACGTCCCGAAGACCGCTTTCCGTACGAGGTATGGACACTATGAATTTGTAGTGAAGCCCTTTAGTTTGACCAATGCTCCAGCGGTATTCATGGATTATAGGAATCGAATTTTTAATCCCTATCTGGATCAGTTTGTGGTAGTGTTCATTGATGATATCTTGGTGTTCTCGAAGACAACTGAGGAGCATGTGCAACATCTCTGAATTGTTCTGAACGTACTCCGAGAGAAAAAGTTGTATGCTAAGCCGTCCAAATGTGACTTTTGGATGCCCGAAGTTAAGTTTCTGGGCCATGTGATATCTAGGGCTGGTGTTGCAGTGGATCCCAGTAAGATCGAAGCTGTGGTAGACTGGGAGCAACCGTCTACGGTTACTGAATTGAGAAGTTTCTTAGGATTAGCCGGGTATTATCGAAGATTTATCCAAGGGTTTTCCCAGCTGGTCCTTCCACTCACTCGGTTAACTCGCAAGGGTCAGCCGTTTGTTTGGGACTCGGACTGTGAAAATTGTTTCGCGGAATTGAAGGGTCGTTTGACTTCTGCACCCATCCTGATTCTTCCAGATCCGTCCGTAGGATTCCAAATCTATTGTGACGCCTCTGGTAAGGGTTTGGGAAGTGTCCTGATGCAGAATCAACAAGTAGTTGCTTATGCATCCAGACAATTAAAGCCACATGAAGAGAATTACCCAACTCATGATTTAGAGTTGGCGGCGATTGTGTTTGCCCTAAAGATTTGGAGACATTACCTGTATGGGTCTCGTTTCGAAGTCTTTAGTGACCACAAGAGCGTTAAGTATTTGTTTGACCAGAAGGAGCTGAACAACAGGCAGAGGAGATGGGTAGAATTCCTGAAGGATTATGATTTTGAATTGAAGTACCATCCTGGTAAGGCTAATGTTGTGGCCGATGCTTTAAGTAGGAAGTCTATCCATACTGCAGAGTTAATGATGCACGAGATGTCCTTGTTGGAATCGTTCAGAGACCTTAATTTGAGAGTTAAGTCAAGAAGGAACAGGTTAGTGTTGAACCATATTCAGGTTTCGAGTACCTTGAGAAATCGGATTCGCTCAGCCCAAGAGGGGTGATGTAGAGCTGCAAGCACAGAAGAGGTTGCCGAACTACACCGAAGACGGTGATGGCGTCATTTGTTTTGATGGCAGAATCTGTGTGCCGAATGATGAGGATGTGAAGAGGCAAGTTTTAGAGGAGGCTCATAAGAGTCAGTTCTCAATACATCCTGGGTCTACCAAGATGTATCGAGATTTGAAGCAATTGTACTGGTGGCCGGGTATGAAAGTGGATATTGCAGAGTTTGTGTCTCGATGCTTAACTTGTCAAAAGGTTAAGATAGAGCACCAGAAGCCAGGTGGCCAGTTGCAACCGTTGAATATACCTGAATGGAAATGGGAAAGCATATCTATGGATTTTGTTATGGGATTGCCACGGTCCCAAGCTGGAAATGATTCTATTTGGGTAGTGGTGGATCGCCTAACCAAGTCCGCTCATTTTATTCCAGTGCGTTCGAATCACAAGGTTGCTAGGTTAGCAGATGAGTATCTCAAGAATATTGTGAAGTTGCATGGAATCCCTACAAGTATCATCTGTGATCGAGATCCCAAGTTCACATCTCGATTTTGGAGAGCATTGAATATGGCGTTGGGAACAAAGGTGTGTGTTAGCACCGCTTACCATCCACAGACAGACGGGCAGACTGAGAGGACAATTCAGACATTGGAGGATATGTTGAGAGCTTGTGTACTCGATAGTGGAGGCAGATGGGAGGATCATCCTCCATTGGTAGAATTTTCATACAACAACAGTTACCATTCTAGTATCGGAATGGCTCCATATGAAGCATTGTATGGAAGGAAGTGCAGAACACCATTGTGTTGGTGGGATGTAGGTGAGCAGAGAATGTTAGGACCGAAATTGGTCCGTGAGACTACGGAGAAGATCCGTCAGATAAAAGAAAGGATGAAAGCCGCGCAGAGTCGACAAAAGAGTTACGCGGACAAGAGAAGAAGACCATTAGAGTTCGAAGAAGGAGACCATGTCTTTTTGAGACTTTCTCCAACCATCGGAACCGGTATTGCTTTGCGAGCGAAGAAGCTCAGTCCTCGGTATGTCGGACCCTTCCAGATTATCAAGCGAGTTGGGCCGGTAGCATATCGCATTGCATTGCCTCCAGAATTGTCCACATTGCATGATGTGTTTCATGTATCTCAGCTAAGGAAATATGTTCATGATCCGAATCAACCATTAAGTTATGAAGCAATTGACATCAGACCGGATTTATCTTATCAGCCTACTCCAATCAGGATCATCGAACGTGGCGAGAAGACGCTTCGAACAAGATCAATTCCTATTATCAAGGTGCTTTGGGACGGTGTATCACCTGACGAAGCGACATGGGAAGTAGAGGAGAACGTGCGGGTGAAATATCCCTATATGTTCGATTGAGGTACGTTTTGTCAATTTTGAGGACAAAATTTTAAAAGTTGGGGTGATTGTAACATCCCCTAATTAGTTAATTTAATTTATTTAAATTAGCGACAAGGTTAAGGTGAATTATTAGCTAAATGAAATATTTAGCGCAAAAGGTTATCACTAATTGATTAATTAGCATAATTGCTAATTATTATGTGAGGTTGAATTAAATAAATGATTGTGTGTAAGTATGATTAATGTAGCATACTAAGTATAAAAGTTAAGGTGTAATTGTTGGGTTAGAAGTGAATTAAAGGAAGTGTTAGTGAAGGAGGGCAGAAGGGTATTTTAGTCCTTGCAACCCCCTTTCTTTTGAAAGCCAGCTGAGCACACCACAACACCAATTCATTTTTCGTTTCAGCAAAAGAAAGAATAGAAGAGAGGGAGCTTGGGAGAGAGGGAGAGAGCTCGAGAGAGAGAGTGGAGAAGGAAGGGAAGAGATCCTACCTCTATTGTTCATGCATGTGTGATCTAAAACTACCATCCTCCATCATTTTTCTTCTTCTTCCCATTGATCTAATTTTCTGAACAAACATCCAACTTCTCTCCAAAACACCATTTTCAAACCTTCAAGCTCCAAACATGGAAATGGAGATATAACCCTTGCATGTCCTTCCTAGAGTTCATTATTTAGTATCAAGGCTCACCTCCAAGCCACAAATTGCTGTTTGAAGTTGTTGGGTAGCTAGGATTCGGAATCAGTTGCTGTCCAAGCGATTTGGAGTAGCTGAGTTCGTTGTTGGGGCGAATTCGTGGAGAGTTCGTGGTTTTTAGAGCGGTTGAGTTCTCGGAGTCTCGGTGTTTGCGTGATTTTCATCACTTCGGGTGAGTTCTATAACTCGCTTAGGGAATGTGTGTAAGTCTCCATCTTTTCGAAAACCGCTTTTCTAAAAACAGTGACTTTTAATAACAAGCTATGTTTTGATTGTTGAAATGTGCTGAATTGAATGGTATATGTCTGCTGTATTATGCTACTATAATGTACGTGTTGATGTTTGGGTCTCGGTCGGAAGGGATTTGTTGCACCCCGAAAAATCCCGCTTTTGGGTTTCTCAATGTACAACGTGGAAAAATTTGGAGCCGCCACCAATATTTTAATTTTAAGACCTAAACATTGAAAAAAGGTCTTTTGGACAAGGCGGATGGTCTTTGAAAACTAGAGATATAGGTTCGGGGGTCGATTACGTGCGAGGAAGGTGTTAGCACCGCGCACGTCCTTTCTACCGAAAGGGAACCTCTAATTAAATGTGTGGTTTTAACGTTTGATTTGAAAAATATCTAGATTTGCCTACTTATTTGAAGAATGAATGAGAAAACTTAGCAAAAATTTTATTTTTGATGAGAAAGGGGGAAAAAGGGGTTTTTAGAAAAAAGTGCTTGACGGGACATGGTCCGCTCCTACGTATCTCCCGGTGCGATGGAGAATTCAAAGCTACGTAGTTCTTGGGTAGAAAATGTTTGTGTGTTGGTGTTTTTTAATATAGGGGTTTTAGGATTGTGTGATCTGTGTTGAAGGACCACTGGGGGTCTGGAGGGCCGCTGGGGGCTGAAGGAGCGCTGGGGCTCTGAAGGACCACAGTTCACTTATCCTAAAACGATGATTAACCCAGCCGTATGACCGACTTAATCCCCTACTTTGAATAAGATTTTTGATTTTTTTATGAAAGAGATGTGTTTGTATTTTTTAATTTAGAAATTGTTTATTTTTTTGCACTTGACAGGGGCGTGGCCCTGCTCCTACGTATCTCCGGGTGGAGAATCAAAGGCGACGTAGTTCTAGGTTGTCTTTTTTGAAAAGTTTTTGTTTTTTATCATTTTTGTTTGGTGAGTTTTTGAAATAGGACGAGCATTAGTGAATGATTAAACTAGCAGAGGCTATGATGAATCACTTACTAAATACTCAAAAGAGAGAGTTGTACCGCTAGTCAAACGAACGAAGGTTCTGATGGACTATTGATAACGACTCGTTTTTTATTATCTTTTTTGAAAGTGATTTTCGAAAGAGATTGATTCGCACGATGATCAAACTAACAAAGGTTATGATGGATCATCGTTTATTATTTTTAGGAGAAAAGGACATTGTCACTAATAGCTAAACGAACAGAGGTTCTGATGAGTTATTAGCAACAATGGGTTTGAAAAATGATTTTTGTTTGTTTTATGAAAATAATTTGTTTATGGTTGCGAAAAGGATTTTTATTCGTTGCGCTTGACGAGAACGTGGCTCGCTCCTACGTATCTCAAATGAGAATCAAAGCAACGTAGTTCTGATGAGTCTTAAAAATGAAAATCTTTCATGATGATCAAACTAACAAAGGTTATGATGGACCACCGCTAATAACTTGTTTTGATTCTTTGATACTTAGAAAAATGCTTTGAAATTGGACGCGTTCATGATAATCAAACCAACAAAGGTTGTGATGGATTATCACTAGTAACTTGCTTTATGCTTACGAAAATTCTTTTGAAATTAAGGCTTTCATGACAATCAAACCAACAAAGGTTGTGATGGATTGCCACTAGTAACCGTTTTTGTGCCAGGTCGTTTTAGAAATGAAAACAATGAATTCATGAAAGAATTGGTGGATTCAAGCATAACACAATCAGTGGAATCAAATCATTAAGCAACAATATTTGAATTCGCAAACAAGAATCAAGCCTAAACTACACATATTAGATCACAACACATAGATAGGCAAGGAAGGAACTTGAATTGGGCATTAAGCAAAATACAAGAGTAGGCGAGATTGAACCTAAATGCACATCTAGTGGAAGATGCTAGGCGAGAACCATACTCAAATATTTCTACAAAACGCAAGGGAATCTAAATGCACATCTAGTGGAAGATGCAATGTAAGGAATGGACCTATCTAAGTATTGATGATATTCTATATGAGAGTAGACGATGACGCTGTAAGCTCAAGCAAAAGAGTTGCCTCAATCATGATCATTGGCCAGCATAAGCAAGCAAATTATTTAGCGACCAAAGTATCAAAGAACGTTGAATCACTTTGGTCAATCCTCACACTTAAGATTAAGTGCACAAGTGCACAAGTGTGAATCACATTGCCAATCATCATATAAACTAAAAGGGTTGAATCATCTGAGACCATCTTCACCACTCAGAACATGATGCACTAGGCATAAGTGGGAATCATGTGGTTCATCATCAACAATGACACTATAACTAAGTTAAATCACATGGGGCAATTTTGGCATGGATCACAATGATTAAATATTAACAAATATAAAGACTGAAATACCTCTGATGAAGACAGATATTACAACTCTGAAGAACGCAAACCCCGACTAACCCTTGCAGGAGATCAGCTCAGACAGACCAACGGCGTGAATAGAGCAAAAAATGAAGCGTAGAACTGGAAAATGAGATTTGCGAGAGTTGTCTTCTCAGATCTCGTGAAATGTGTCTCTGAAAAATGAAAATCACACCTACGTATTTATAGGCTTAGGCAACAGTAGAATTTTTGAAAAGACAATTAATGTAAGTGAAGAATCGATTATTGTATGAAGTGTAACAAGTGTATAATCGATTCATTGCCTTTAGAAATTAAAAGAATCGATTGTTTGCTTAGTTGAAATAGGGAGGAATCGATTCATGGCCTTTAGGAGATCCTGGAAATCGATTATATGGCCTTTGGAAATATGTAGGAATCGATTCTTTATTTTTGGAAATGATAAGAATCGATTATATAGCCTATGGAAAAAGGTAGGAATCGATTTTCAGGACATTTGGAGATCCTGAAAATCGATTTCATAGTCTTTTAAAATTTAAGGAAATCGATTCTTAGCTTTTGCATGAGTATGTGTAGAAATCGATTTCATGCTTTAAACATAGGCAAGGGAAATCGATTATCGGCCTATAGGTGAGATAAAGAATCGATTTTCATGGCTTAGGAAAAAGGTATAAATCGATTCTTGGCCATAAGAACAAAATAGAAATTGATTTTTGCTTTGCCTAAAAATGTTTTTAGGTTTAGGCCATAGTGTATATAAAAAAATTTTCCAAAGCTTGCCATGCATGCATAACATATTTTTCAAAACTTGCCATGCATACATAACACATTTTCAAAAACCCTAATTTGATGCATGAGGCTTATTGCAAAAATTGTTTTTAGAGACCCTTTTGTGAGAAATGGCCAAAATGCCCTTTTTGACTTTAACTTCCCAAAACGTGCATTCTAACCCTAAAAATGATGCATAATTTATTTTTGTGTGGAAAATTAGGGTTTGGACCTAAGCCGGACAAAATTGGGGTATGACAGCTGCCCCTCTTTATCTGAATTTTAACGAGGAATATGAATTGGCCGAAACACATTCCAAGGCAAAATGAAGATAAAGAATTCAGAAATTATACCGATTTTGTCTACTAGGGGAAACCCGAATTTTCCTCTTTTTCTCTTTCTATATATTTTTTTTTGAATAGATGGGCACTTTCGTGTTGCTGCGGAAACAGTAAATGAACACTGACGTGCAGACAGAAAAGTAAATGGGCACTTGGCGTGCAGACAGACAAGGTAAAATGGACACTTGCGTGCAGACAGAAAAGTAAATGGGCACTTTGCGTGCAAACAGAAAAGTAAATGGGCACTTGGCGTGCAAACAGAAAAATAAAATGGGCACTTGCGTGCGGAATGCGGTAAATTGCCCAGGCTGCCTAAAACCTGTAATCCCTAAACAAACTCTTGACGAATCCGAGTTTGCACGTGGCTTTTAGGAGCACGCTCTTCCTGTTGGCCTTTTCGAGCGACCGGGGGGATCGTTATCAGCTCCGGAACTGATAAACAGATCAATGCACGGCGTCCACTGTATCTTAGGCTGATACAACTATTCAGCTGAACCTCACATGGGGCTGCGGTCCATCGCGTTGCTCGTACACGATGTGAGACCTGGGCAGAAGGGAGCGATGATCTTTCTGGGCTCCAATCCGCAATGCGCGCCTGAGCGCTCTCTTTTCTTTTTCTCTCTTTTTTTTTTTGAACTCCCAACTTGGGGGAGCACAGAGGGCTCACAAATTCTGTTGATTGGTTGATTTGAAATGACTGATGCTGCTGCACTGAATTGATGTACCTGTATATGTCAGTTGATGCAAGGAATAGTGCATGGAGTATGAGTGCATGTTATGCAAGTGTATGCAATGCAATGAGATGCTATTCTTGATTCTTTTACTTTGGTTTTCGTCATGTGATGAATATATAAGATGCGGTTATGCAAATGTAATGCAGATGTATGCTACGTGGATGCATGTGACGCTGATGCATGCAATGCTGGACGCTTTTGATATTCTCTTTTGGCTTTCCTTGATGGTTGCTTTTTTTATTTATGAAGTGCGGGTATGCAAATGCAATTTTTTAGAGTTGTGAAATGCCTTGGTTTATTTGATGGAATGCTAAATTATGGACTTGACATTAGTCTGATTTAAGGACCACAACGAGTCTGGTTTATGGGCCGACAAGCCTGGTTTATGGAGCAATATGTGTCTGCATATTGGTCTGATTTATGGACCCTAAAGGTCTGGTTTAAGGACACAAAGGTCTGGTTTGACCGCATGGAATGCTAGTGTATGCAATGGAAGGCTTCGTTTTGTTTTTTCTATGAGATGCATGATGCAAATGCCATGACTGCTATTTTCTTTTTCTTTCTCTTATGATGAATGCAAATGCCTGAATTTCTCCTTTTCTTTACTTTATTATCATTATTTTCCTGCCTGATAAATGCATGATTTTATGCATGACTGTGTTTGTTTATTGCCTCTTTTTTTTTGCTTATTTTTTGTTTTTGCTGGTTCAGCCAACCTGCGACACTCATGACATGAGACTGAGGAACCTGTTGGACTTGCGGGGCTCATGGGCCGAGTGCATGTTGGTCTTGACTTTGCTGGTTTGAAGCAATCGTGGATGTAGTTGCTCTCTTGTATGATTGACTGATTTTGAGGATGTGCTTTCTCTCAGGACTCTTAAGAATCTCGTAATGATTTGCAATGCTCTATGATATATGCACATGTTTTACAGTTCAGGACCATCATCATCATAAAACGTTTATTTTGAGCAGAAAATAAAAGAGTGAACAGATACGAGAAATTTGAACTTTATTAATGCGGAAACCGGTCGCACAAGAAGTTACGCCGATTGTTTATTGCATTTGAGAGTTTAAACTATAAAAAGACACGAAAAAAAAGGAGAAACTAAATTCTGACTGTCCGTCTCTGTGGAACAGTGCCAAACATCTATGTCCTTGACCTTGACCACTCCCTCATCCAAGCTTGTAGGAGAGTTGTATGCCTTTCTTTACTTTTCATGCCTAAGTTTTTAGACCCTAATTTTTGCCTGGATCGCCCTTTGCGGGTTTTCAATCCACCGGGTCGCTCTGATTTTGCCTAGGCCGCCCTTTGTGGGTTTTCAACCTAGCGAGCTAATTCTTACTTGGATTGTCTTTCTCTTTTTTTTTATATTTCTTTCAGGCATAATACTTCTTCACTTAATCTGAATTGACTGGATTCCTGAGATCTTCGCCGTCTATATTTAGGATCTTTTTGAGTACAAGGTCTCCTTCGCCGAATTCTCGAAGACGGACTTTCCTGCCGAAAGCTGCCTTCATCTTTTGTTGGTACAACTGGCCATGGCGCGGGGCAGCAATTCCTTTTTCTTTAATGAGATTCAGTTGATCTAGACGAGGTTGGACCCCCTTTTGCTTCTTCTAACTTGGCCTCCATGACTACTCGTGGAGAAGGTATCTCAACCTTGATGAGAAGAAACTGCTTCTGACCCATACACTAGAGAAAAAGGGTTGCCCCTGTATGATTTCAATGAATGTGAGTGCGACAAGGGATGAGATAGGTGTAGGATCAATTTCCCCAATTGTAGGAGGGGTGAAGAGCGACAGGATTGCCCCACTTGGCATATTGTAAACAAATGAATTTACTTGTCCTTGAGCTAAAACTTTGAGAAAACAACATCAATCAATCATTGATCGGAATGGACCTTTCGGGATTGTGGTGTTTCGTGGAGGAGAGATGAGTAGGCTTAATGAGGTATTTGGGGCTAATGGCAGGATGGTTTTTATTCGGTGTTGGCTGTCGATCGATGATTTATGATGGTTAACTGGCTTGATGAGGTATTAGGAAATTTTATTCCTGGCTAAGGGTCTGTGGAGGGCGGGTCATCGCGGTCAAATGAGAGTGTTTGCGGTTTATGAGAGGAGGGGTGCATGGAAATGAGAAAGTGTTTGAAGGTTTATTGAGACGAGGACCTCTTGGGTTTTGTGGTAACATGTATCAACTCACTATTTACATCTCTTTTGTATTTTTCTTTTGGTTTTGGGATTTTCCTTTTGAATGATTCTTCCTTCTTTGACTTCTTCTTTTTCTTGAGCTTGGGTGAACTGATAAAGAACGATGCACTGTTTTTTTTTTTTCGAGGTGGTCCTTGTCTAAGGTGACTTTTGGATTTTTGGCTTTTTCTTGGCTTAAGATGGGTCGGAAAGGATTATGTTTTTCTCTTTGGGATTTTCTTGGCTTACGGTGGGTAGGAGAGGATTTTGTTCTTGGATATGGAATGGTGGTCCAATCTTCATTTCAAATCATGATTGCTTATTTCCTCACAAATTAACTCTAGGACAATAATTCACTTATTTTCATGCACTTGCCCTTCTTCTTTATTTCCCTTTTGAGCTCTAATTTTCCTTTATTGAAACACCCATCTTGACCTCTTTCTTGTTCTCAGCGGCCCCCAAGTTGATCACTTCAGCGGATTCCCCGTGATGCTGAATAACCCTTTTTCCTTGCTTCATTAACTTTCTGGAGGATTTTCCCGGTCTTTCTCAATGTCCCCCTCTGCCTGATTAATAAGGTGATCAAAGTCAAAATATGGACTGTTGGCACTGTTATTTTGAGAGACAATTACTGTGGATTTTCTTTTTGCCGAGGCGAAAAAGCAGAATGGACGGTGAGACAAGCAAGCAAAAATAATAAAGAAAAGACAACATGAAATGAAAAGGAATCGATTTTTTATTGATTGGAATTCAAAAACAACATTTTTATTGATGATGATGATTTAGAAAATAAAAACATGTGCGCCCCTAACAACTGGTCCTGTGGCCTTGGGCAGAGCCACAGGGTTGCATTACAAATGACTACTTTAAATCAAAGGTCCCAGGAGGATCAACAGTCTTTCAATTCTTTAATTCTTTCACCAGTACTGCAGCGACAAACCAGGTTTGCACCACCCTCTTCTGACTTAATATCATCATTGATGACAGCAATTTGATCGTGTTGTTCCTCTTCCTCATCCCATCCTGTGGGCTGGATGTCTTCCATTCGGATTTGAGCACTCTCGGGAGCGTCATATCTGACCAAGTAGTCAAACTTTCCACTGGACTCCCCTGGGGTATCCCAACATCTCTCTTTCATAGGCACCGCTATTAATTCCTCATTGATTTCTTTTTCATCTTCAATATCATGGGTCCCTATCTGAACCACGCACCGATCTATCAGGTCTTGCAGGATCACCTTAAAGCTTTCGCAATTCCCCACGCATGCGGAATCAGCACATCCTTCTCCATGGCAACACCCCTTTTTAACCACTCCAGCATGACATAACTCAGAGTAGATAACATCCAACGGGGTCTTAACCTTCTTCACGTCCTTTACCAATTGCCCGACAGAACCTTCTAAAGCGTTGATAGCTGGCCTTTGATGATCTGGCACTGGATCAGTCGTTGTGCTTGGGCTGTCCTGTTTGAACGAGATCCACCTAGCATCTACTAGGTCTTGCACTACATGCTTGAAGGCTTTACAGTTCTCCACGACATGCCCCACCGCTCCCTCATGGAAGGCACAGGTACTGTTAGGGTTGTATCCTCTGAAATATGGTGGTCGGGCGGGTTTCATTGGTCTTGTGGTAATGAGCTTGCTTGTGATGAGGTATTTAAAGAGATCTGTGTATGGCATGGGGATGGAGTCAAACTGACGCGACTTTCTTCGTTCCCCTATAGCATTGTTGGCGCCAATAGGATTGCAGGGGACTCTTCCTCTTTTTATCTCGACTTCGAGTCTTGCCCCTACTCTGATCACATCTGAGAAGCTTGAAGGTCCCCTTCCGATCAGACGTTTGTAGAATACAGCTGGGAGGGTATCCATGAACATAGACACTATTTCCTTCTCAGTCAACGGGGGCTTCACTTGTGCAGCTACACTTCTCCACCGCTGGGCATATTCCTCAAAAGACTCACGATCTTTCTTGCTCATAAACTGTAACAGAGATCGGTCTGGAGCTGGGTCCAAGTTATGCTGGTAGTAGTTCAGAAATGCTTTAAAGAGATTCTTCCAACTATGAACATCGGAGGATGGCAGCTGCATATACCAGTCTAGAGACGCTCCAGTCAGACTGTTTTGAAAGAAATGGATCAGCACTTTATAATCATGGGCATAAGCTGCCATCTTCCTAACATACATCTTCAGATGGTTAGATGGACACCCAGTGCCGTGATATTGATCAAAGTCAGGTACTTTGAATTTAGGAGGAATGAAAGTAACAACTCCTTCAGGATTTTCAACAGCGATAGCCCCAACAGCGGCCTCACCCCTCTGCAGCATACTCATTTCCTCGGTTATCTGTGCTTCTTCAGCTTTAGTCTTCGGAGCTTGACTCTCCCGATCCAGCTGCTCAGGATTAAGAACCTCTGCAACTAACTCCTCTTGGCTCCGGCGGCCCTTATTCTTAAGATTCCAATTACTAGCCATCAACCTTGATTGCAGACGGGTGGAGTATCGGTGTTGGTGAACCAGCTTACCTTTCATTTCTGTTTGTTTAGATTTTTATAAGAATCAAGATAAATGTATGAATGGATGTATGAATGTATGTACATTGTTTACTTGATGCCGGGAACTACAGGTGCCTTATCTTGTCACAAGCGCATAAACTTTTTGTTTTTGATCTAGGAATTGAAGTAAACGAGGAATCGAAATAGCAACTCAACCTTCTTCATAACTGGGAAGCGAGAAGTAAGTGAAGCCTTGCTATTCGATTCTATTCTGATGCACCTATGACAAGACGGTACACTATTTGGTGATCCCCAGCAAGCAAAATGCAAATGAGATGTGATATGAATGCAAGTAAATGAATGCGGTATGATGCAATTGTGATATGAATGATGCGTGTGGAAAAAATAAAGGCGATGCATATGGACGGAAGTTCAAAAATTGAGGAGCCACGCTACGTGCCGCCTCACGCACTGGTTTATTTGATGAAGGGAAATATATTATTATTTTTTTTTGAAAATGAGGACTGTACGTCATTTCATATGGACCGGTATGAGAAAGGCTACAGCGGTAACTCTTTCTTTCTCTTTTTTTTTTTTTTGAAAATGAAGTGGGCCATATGTCACTTCGTACGGACCGGCAAAAGAGAAGGCTACAATGGCAACCCTTTCCTCTTTTCTCTTTTTTTTTTTTTTTTTTTTGAAAATTTCTTCTTTTATTCTAGTAAAGACATGCCTAAACCACAATGCAACATGCAATTCGTATGCCCTCGTGTCCTACCAAGGTGGGAATCCTAAGTTCTAGGGCAACTTCAAAGGTTCCTCCCATGTAGCTCTATTCACTCCCTTACAAGGCCACCAGAGCTACAATCCCTTTCACAAAACTCCCCATAAATGCAGCAAACTGCTAGGTGTGAGGCATCATGAAAGAGCACAACTCTGGTTGAAACTTTCGCAAGTAGCCAAACGGACAAAGGTCCTGATGGGCTCCCACTACTCGAATCCACTCATCCTATGGTATCCTAACAGACCTGGGTTATGGTCTCTTCCTCTAATCATATAATATCGGGGTACAAGTGGTGTGTGCGAAGGGCATTTCCTTAAAAACTACCCCACCTGCAAATGAAAATCCAGACAATCCAGACAATAGAAACCAATAACATGTCGTCTACCCTAGGGTTTAATACCAATTAAATACAACTAATCTAGGGTGCCAACAACAATGCACTACTTACCTCAAGAAAGGGAGCGAAGAAGAGGGAACAGGATAGAATGGGGAAGAGATGCATGAACTTACCTTTGGAGAAAAGGAGCAAAGAAGAAGGGAACATGGGGGGTTGGAAGAATGCATGGGCATAAGCAATAAAAGAAAAGGAGTAGAAGAGGAGACAGGGAACAACAAAGAAGACAAATGCATATGCCTACAATCAATGATAAGAAAGAAAGGCAAACAAGGTATTAATCAAATCAACAATACATTAAACCACACATTTTAATTAGTTAGGCTTGACCCTCGTCTTTTAAAAAGTGTCCCCAGTGGAGTCGCCAGCTGTTGCACCCCGAAAAATCCCGCTTTTGGGTTTCTCAATGTACAACGTGGAAAAATTTGGAGCCGCCACCAATATTTTAATTTTAAGACCAAAACATTGAAAAAAGGTCTTTTGGACAAGGCGGATGGTCTTTGAAAACTAGAGATATGGGTTCGGGGGTCGATTACGTGCGAGGAAGGTGTTAGCACCGCGCACGTCCTTTCTACCGAAAGGGAACCTCTAATTAAATGTGTGGTTTTAACGTTTGATTTGAAAAATATCTAGATTTGCCTACTTATTTGAAGAATGAATGAGAAAACTTAGCAAAAATTTTATTTTTGATGAGAAAGGGGGAAAAAGGGGTTTTTAGAAAAAAGTGCTTGACGGGACATGGTCCGCTCCTACGTATCTCCCGGTGCGATGGAGAATTCAAAGCTACGTAGTTCTTGGGTAGAAAATGTTTGTGTGTTGGTGTTTTTTAATATAGGGGTTTTAGGATTGTGTGATCTGTGTTGAAGGACCACTGGGGGTCTGGAGGGCCGCTGGGGGCTGAAGGAGCGCTGGGGCTCTGAAGGACCACAGTTCACTTATCCTAAAACGATGATTAACCCGGCCGTATGACCGACTTAATCCCCTACTTTGAATAAGATTTTTGATTTTTTTATGAAAGAGATGTGTTTGTATTTTTTAATTTAGAAATTTTTTATTTTTTTGCGCTTGACAGGGGCGTGGCCCTGCTCCTACGTATCTCCGGGTGGAGAATCAAAGGCGACGTAGTTCTAGGTTGTCTTTTTTGAAAAGTTTTTGTTTTTTATCTTTTTTGTTTGGTGAGTTTTTGAAATAGGACGAGCATTAGTGAATGATTAAACTAGCAGAGGCTATGATGAATCACTTACTAAATACTCAAAAGAGAGAGTTGTACCGCTAGTCAAACGAACGAAGGTTCTGATGGACTATTGATAACAACTCGTTTTTTATTATCTTTTTTGAAAGTGATTTTCGAAAGAGATTGATTCGCACGATGATCAAACTAACAAAGGTTATGATGGATCATCGTTTATTATTTTTAGGAGAAAAGGACATTGTCACTAATAGCTAAACGAACAGAGGTTCTGATGAGTTATTAGCAACAATGGGTTTGAAAAATGATTTTTGTTTGTTTTATGAAAATAATTTGTTTATGGTTGCGAAAAGGATTTTTATTCGTTGCGCTTGACGAGAACGTGGCTCGCTCCTACGTATCTCAAATGAGAATCAAAGCGACGTAGTTCTGATGAGTCTTAAAAATGAAAATCTTTCATGATGATCAAACTAACAAAGGTTATGATGGACCACCGCTAATAACCTGTTTTGATTCTTTGATACTTAGAAAAATGCTTTGAAATTGGACGCGTTCATGATAATCAAACCAACAAAGGTTGTGATGGATTATCACTAGTAACTTGCTTTATGCTTACGAAAATTCTTTTGAAATTAAGGCTTTCATGACAATCAAACAAACAAAGGTTGTGATGGATTGCCACTAGTAACCGTTTTTGTGCCAGGTCGTTTTAGAAATGAAAACAATGAATTCATGAAAGAATTGGTGGATTCAAGCATAACACAATCAGTGGAATCAAATCATTAAGCAACAATATTTGAATTCGCAAACAAGAATCAAGCCTAAACTACACATATTAGATCACAACACATAGATAGGCAAGGAAGGAACTTGAATTGGGCATTAAGCAAAATACAAGAGTAGGCGAGATTGAACCTAAATGCACATCTAGTGGAAGATGCTAGGCGAGAACCATACTCAAATATTTCTACAAAACGCAAGGGAATCTAAATGCACATCTAGTGGAAGATGCAATGTAAGGAATGGACCTATCTAAGTATTGATGATATTCTATATGAGAGTAGACGATGACGCTGTAAGCTCAAGCAAAAGAGTTGCCTCAATCATGATCATTGGCCAGCATAAGCAAGCAAATTATTTAGCGACCAAAGTATCAAAGAACGTTGAATCACTTTGGTCAATCCTCACACTTAAGATTAAGTGCACAAGTGCACAAGTGTGAATCACATTGCCAATCATCATATAAACTAAAAGGGTTGAATCATCTGAGACCATCTTCACCACTCAGAACATGATGCACTAGGCATAAGTGGGAATCATGTGGTTCATCATCAACAATGACACTATAACTAAGTTAAATCACATGGGGCAATTTTGGCATGGATCACAATGATTAAATATTAACAAATATAAAGACTGAAATACCTCTGATGAAGACAGATATTACAACTCTGAAGAACGCAAACCCCGACAAACCCTTGCAGGAGATCAGCTCAGACAGACCAACGGCGTGAATAGAGCAAAAAATGAAGCGTAGAACTGGAAAATGAGATTTGCGAGAGTTGTCTTCTCAGATCTCGTGAAATGTGTCTCTGAAAAATGAAAATCACACCTACGTATTTATAGGCTTAGGCAACAGTAGAATTTTTGAAAAGACAATTAATGTAAGTGAAGAATCGATTATTGTATGAAGTGTAACAAGTGTATAATCGATTCATTGCCTTTAGAAATTAAAAGAATCGATTGTTTGCTTAGTTGAAATAGGGAGGAATCGATTCATGGCCTTTAGGAGATCCTGGAAATCGATTATGTGGCCTTTGGAAATATGTAGGAATCGATTCTTTATTTTTGGAAATGATAAGAATCGATTATATAGCCTATGGAAAAAGGTAGGAATCAATTTTCAGGACATTTGGAGATCCTAAAAATCGATTTCATAGTCTTTTAAAATTTAAGGAAATCGATTCTTAGCTTTTGCATGAGTATGTGTAGAAATCGATTTCATGCTTTAAACATAGGCAAGGGAAATCGATTATCGGCCTATAGGTGAGATAAAGAATCGATTTTCATGGCTTAGGAAAAAGGTATAAATCGATTCTTGGCCATAAGAACGAAATAGAAATTGATTTTTGCTTTGCCTAAAAATGTTTTTAGGTTTAGGCCATAGTGTATATAAAAAAATTTTCCAAAGCTTGCCATGCATGCATAACATATTTTTCAAAACTTGCCATGCATACATAACACATTTTCAAAAACCCTAATTTGATGCATGAGGCTTATTGCAAAAATTGTTTTTAGAGACCCTTTTGTGAGAAATGGCCAAAATGCCCTTTTTGACTTTAACTTCCCAAAACGTGCATTCTAACCCTAAAAATGATGCATAATTTATTTTTGTGTGGAAAATTAGGGTTTGGACCTAAGCCGGACAAAATTGGGGTATGACAGGATTTTGGAATCAGAACTGAATGGAATAACTCACGAAAAGTCTGTTTTCTGGAAAACTGATAGAGACGCACGGATCATGTGCCTATAAGCACGGATCGTGCGCCTCCATCTGATACTATAAGAACTGGATTTTTAAACACGCACGGATCGTGCGCTCAGTCGCACGGGTCGTGCGTAAGTTTCTGGAACTTCCTACAATTTTACTGGATAACGCACGGATCGTGCGCTCAATCGCACGGGTCGTGCGTATCTTTCTGGAAATCCTCTACGAATTGTTCAATGACACACGAGTCGTGCGCCTATACGCACGGGTCGTGTGAGACCTTCTGATCTTCAAATTCAAAGTACCTTTTTAACCATTCCGAATGATTCCAATCCTCTTCTAATCCATTCCCCAAGGTCCCCCAACAATGTAAAGATTGATATCATGGAGTTATTCATGTTTGATTGAAAACTTGGGTGCTATGAATATGACGAAAACCGTACTTAGAGAACGCGTGAGAACACAAGTCAAGAAAATGTTAACGGACCTTGAGTCCAATCATGTTAAGATACGAACTTCAAGTTCATCATGTCATGTAAGCTAATTGATTGTAAGTCTATAAAGACATAAAAACTCTCAATTCATGTAAACACAAATCAAGTTACTTTCCCTCGGGGAAAGGTAGATGGTATACCTTGTGTATATCGAGGATGACGATCCTCCAGTTATTAGCATACCTAGTGGAGGGGAGTCATGAATCCAAAGCTAGGACCCTAGCATTATTCGAATAGAATTTCGGATTGGGGTTTCCGTAGATATTGGGCAATCAAGATTGTCTAGCATTATATCTCGGGTTGTGCTAAGTTCATGTTAAAATATGATCTGTAGTCGCTTATGAGGGCTACGTCAGGAAAAATCAGAAATGTAACAAGTAGTCGCTTATTAGGGCTACAAGTTACGAGTAAAAATCATGTATTCACGTGGTCGCTTATTAGGGCCACGAGTTCAGATTCAAGTATAACAAACCGTTAGAGTTGGTCAGGGGTATCGATAGGACTCACTGAGATAATGTTTATCTCACCCTTCATATTTGTGGTTTTTACAGAGAAACAGGGAAAGGCAAAGGCGACAAAGCATGGATAGCTGGTGTGACTGAGTAGTCCGGAAGTTTATGTTTCTTGTTTAGGCCCTTGCCCTTTTGTAGTGCTTTTGTTATCGGTTGTATAACTATCATGTATAAGTTATAAATCGTTTCCGCTACTTTATGTTTTGAGTATTGAACACCAGGATCATGTACAAGTCTTAAGTTTTGAAACTTAAGCATTTTCAGGAAGTTTATGAGGTTTAGAGAACCATATGATATGTATTATCAAAAGTTTTAGATGTGTTCAATATTTCAATAACAGAAAGTTACTCTGATGTATGCCATTTAGTGCATTTCGGTGATTCTATATGTTAGGATTCATCGGGGTGTTACAATATAAAATAGAGTTATCACCCGTCCACCCCTGCTGTTACTCTTTCCCCGGTTCCTGAGGGCACCGTGGCTGCTGTAGGAGGGGAGATCAGCACGCCCGTTGCTGGGATGAAGAGGGGTCGTCCCCTTCCCACCGTCGATCTGACCCAAGATGACCCCGCTCCTAAAAAGTCCAGGGCCCACAAAGGACCTCAAAAGAGTCCCGCCTCGGGGTTCGATCTGGACGAGATGACTGATGAGGGCATCATAAGCGGTTTTCGTGAAGACCCCCTTCTGTTTGCGGTCGAGGTGGTCAAGGCTGGGTCTCGCCTGATTGCGAAGTTGAAACACGGAGAAGTGGAGCGGACCAAAGGTAATATTCTCCTCGCCCAAAACTTATGGTTGGAGAGTGATAACTTAGACAAAACCGACAAGCTAAGCCGTGCTTATGTTTATATCTTAGAAGTGCGGGAGGAGTTGGAAGCCACCAAGAAGAAACTGCAAGATTCGGAAGCCGCCCTTCAACCTACAGTCAATGCCCTTGATGAAACAAGGAAGTCGCTCTCCGTCACCACCCAAGAGCGAGAAGATGCCCAGGTCGCTCTAGCTGAAGCTGAGAGGAAATTGCAGCTTGAGGTGGGGAAGGTTACTGAGTTGTCCTGATAGGTGAGCGGGTTGAATTTGGAAGCCGCTGAAATGAGGTCGACCATTGAGGCCTTGAAGAAAGAGCGGGAAGAGGCCTCTGCTCAATATGATCGGCTCGTTCAATCCACTGTTTCAATTTTCCAGGGGCGGTTTGATGAGGCTCTGGCTCAGGTGCGGTGCGTCTACCCGGACCTGGAGCTCGACCCAAACTTTATCAACTTTTCCCACTCTCATGTGGACGGTCGGATCATCCAGCCCGCCGAGGAGGACGAGCAGGGAAACGTCGTGGTGGAGGAAGTGGTTGTGTTTGATCGTTCCCTTTAGAATTTTTGTAATATGTTCCAAGTATTTGTCATTCGTGTATGGGCGGCTTTCGAGTCGCCCCAATATTGTAATATGTACTATGCCTTGGTTTTTTAAATCGTTGTTTGCTCGTTCTGTTCAATTTGTATGTTAGCCTTCGGGCAGTTTGCTAGACCTCGTACCTAGATTTAATTCGCCCTTGGGGGTGCGACTCTCTATTGTGATTGCTTCGTTGTGTTTAATTCGTCTTTTAGCCTTCGGGCAGTTTACTAGGGTTCGTGCCCATATTTAACTTGCCCTTGGGGTTGCGACTCTCGATTAAGATCGCTTCATGTGTGCCTTAGATCGACTAAGCACCTCCGAACCCGCTCAGTGGTTTATCAAACTCGGTTGGATCCTTCGGGCAGTTTACTAGGGTTCGTGCCCAGATTTAACTCGCCCTTGGGGTTGCGACTCTCGATTAAGATCGCTTCGTGTGTGACTTAGATCGACTAAGCACCTCCGAACCCGCTCAGTGGTTTATCAAACTCGGTTTGATTTTAACCCTCCTGGCGGTTAATGAATCTGTATGGAAAACATAAAAGGATGAGACAACATATAAAAATATTCCATCTGCGCCAATTGTAACACCCATTTCTACCCGGCAATTTAATAATAAAAATCAGAGTTTTCAAAATATTCGACAAATAAACGGATGCTACATTTTTCGACTAAAACCACAAAATGAACATAGTTAAGTCATTGGTAAAAACAGATACATAGCACTTTAAATATAAGTCAACTTCCATTACTACGCAGCGGATTTTCAAAAAGGTTTTAACTCAAAATAATCACGGCCTCCTTATCCAACTTAAGACAACTCATAAAACAGCGACAACCAACATTAAAATTCAGACAATAGGATAACAAAATAAAATAGTAATAATATGCGTTCATCCCCCCCCGAGTGCTACGTATCAGAGCGACGACACTGACTCGAACTAACGAAGGTACACAGCCTTCATTCGTGGTTACCTGTACGTTACCAACACAGGGTAACATTCAAACAGAAGGGGTGAGATATCGAACCATATAATAGAATGTATGAAAAACAATATATATCAGAATCAGGACATCTCAATTATCACTTCACAACAATCAAATAACTGCAATCATCACGAATCATCAACATAACCACTCATCAAAATGCAAATGGGCCATCAGCGGTACCCTCAACAAAATACAATGGGCCATCACCGGTACCCTCAACAAAATATAATGGGCCATCAGCGGTACCCTCATCAAACTACAAATGGGCCATCAGTGGTACCCTCAACAAAACACAAATGGGCCATCAGCGGTACCCTCAACAAAATACAAATCAACGACTTAACCAACAATTATCAACTAGCAATTCAACACTTTACCAACAATTAGTGTAACAGCCCAGGTCCACCGCAGCGGCCACCCCGGTCCCACTGTTACCTCACGGTCTTTTCTACCACCCTTGTAGAATTTTTGCCTTCCGTGGGAATCGAACCTTGCACCTGAGGCATAAGTGCAAGTTAAACCCCCTTCCCACTACCAATTGAGCGCGCGCTCAATTGGTAGTGGGAAGGGGGTTTAACTTGCACTTATGCCTCAGGTGCAAGGTTCGATTCCCACGGAAGGCAAAAATTCTACAAGAGGGGTAGAAAAGACCGTGAGGTAACAGTGGGACCGGGGTGGCCGCTGCGGTGGACCTGGGCTGTTACAATTAGCAATTGACCAATTTAACCACTTAACCAACAATTAATCTTTTCACAATTTAACAATTAATAATTGGCAACATAGCCACTCAACAATTTAAATCAATCACAAGTCATCAACATAGCCACTCAAGTATGCAATATGAATGCGACTCAATACTATGCACATGCATGTGGTACCATTGGAGCAGACTTCCCGTCGTCGTCGTAAAAATCTGCCAGTAAATAGTGGCATCAACAAGGCATAAGCCTTCAACATAATTTGCCAGTCCTGGCCAACGTGTTTTGAGCATAGCTCCAACATAAAAATGCTATGTATGCGACGCGATGTGAATGCACAAACAATCATCAATGATTACATAGCAACACACACCAACAACGGAATTCAACATTGGCCATAAGCCTACAACATAATATCCTGCCAATAAATAGAGGCAAATCCAACCAGATACACGTCGCCAACTTCACACAATGGTGATCACAACTAGGTGCAACATCATCAACAAATCTACAACTAAGCCAACAATTTAGGAACTTAACCAACAATTAGCCAACTGTGGGCCTAATGCGCCTAACGCGCCCAACAATCCACAAGATGGCGCCCAAATGCGCCCAGCAACCAAACGAGGCAAACAACAACAGCAAACGGCAAACAGCAACAGCAAACAACAAACAGCAACAGCAAACAGCAAACAGCAACAGCAAACAGCAACAGCAAACAGTAAGCATGGCGCCCATGGCGCCCAGCAACAATCAGAAAACACAAGCAACTGGCAGCCAGACTTGGCGCCCTTGGCGCCCAGCAACATCAGCAACGCAAGCAACGGGCAGCCAGACTTGGCACCCTTGGCGCCCATGGCGCCCAGCAACATCAGCAACACAAGCGACGGGCAGCCAGACATGGCGCCCTTGGCGCCCAATGCGCCCAACAACAATCAGACAACAGGCAACAGGCAGCCAGACTTGGCGCCCTTGGCGCCCATGGTGCCCCGCAACATCAGCAACACAGGCAACGGGTAGCCAGACATGGCGCCCTTGGCGCCCATGGCGCCCAGCAACATCAGCAACACAAGCAATGGGCAGCCAGACATGGCGCCCTTGGCGCCCATGGCGCCCAGGGACAACAGGGGCAGCCACACCTGGCGTCCAGCAACAACAGCAACGGCGCCCATGGCTCCCAGGAACAACAGGGGGCAGCCACACTTGGCGCCCAACAACAACAACAGGCAAATTTCCATTAAACATACCTCTACTTCGGTGAATTATTTAACCTCTCAAACGGTATCGAAACTTAGCAAAGGACCCCTCTATGGAAAGCTAAGAATGTCTAGTTCCTGACTATAATTGTTATTTTGCAAAATAATGGTTCAATTCGTACAGTTTCAGTAAATAAGCAACAAGGTTCAGAAAACATGACAGCCACCTTGACCTAGCTTGTGACAACTCTAAAATTATCAAAACTCAATCAAATGACATGGGACTTGAGCCTAACCCGAAAAAAATTGAGTGTAGTTTTCAATGAATTGAGAATCATTCAAAAATGAGTTCAAACGAAAACGTTATACACGAAATACCGAACCTATATCCAGAATGTTTCCAGAATTTTAACCTAACTTGTGACACCTATAACTCGAGCTATACAACTCCAAATGCAACCAAACTGGTGCCAAATTAACAAGCCTTAAGTCTAGTTTCTGAAACGGTAAACCACATAATTTTTGGACCACTAGATGGTTCCCAGTTACTGTACGACCGAACCTATACCCAGATTGTTTCCAGAATTTTAACCTAACTTGTGACACCTATAACTCGAGCTATACAACTCCAAATGCAACCAAACTAGTGCCAAATTAACAAGCTTTAAGTCTAGTTTCTGAAAAGGTAAACCACATAATTTTTGGACCACTAGATTGTTCCCAATTACTGTACGACCGAACCTATACCCAGATCACGCCAAACAATGAGTTTAGCAACAAAATTGGCATCAAACATTCATCAAATTTCAATAATCAAACACATCGTCAACCCAATTCAGAGATACACAAGTTTTTAAACTGAAAACAGAAGCAAATTCGTAGAACCCACATAAAACCCTTCATATACCCTATTATAGAGTTAGAACCCCACCCTTACCTGAGTTTTGAAGATTTCGCAGTCACCTCCCTTCTTGGATGAAGAATGCGCAGCCCCCTCTCTATTTCTCACCAAGAATGCTCAGCCTCCTCCTCTCCTTGCTTCTAGGTTTTCTCTAATCCTTATTTTTCTTCTTCTGCTTATGACAACTTAACCTAATTTTTTACTTACTTATACTTCTCTTTATTTTTCTAATTAGTCTCATGGGCCACTCTTCACACCCCCTTATATTACTAATTCTAACATAAACATAAGCCCACATAAACAATATATTGTTATTACTCTAATATTATTTTCCACACTTAATTAACCTAATAATTAAATACAAATCAACGTAGCAACTATACTAATAATTCCCAACTTCAACCATTCTCACACTTAATTATTGAATAAATTAATTAAATAATTAATTAAATATTTGGGGCGTTACACCAATGGCCGGGCGGGCCTAAATAAAAACCCAGTGGGAAAAGAGTGTCCCGCCCGGTGTACTTACTTTATTCAATTCAACAAGTGTCAATGATAGAGTTACAATTGAATTTAGGCACAAAATTTAAATAAAGTATCGCCTGAGGTTGGCCGCATTCCATGTTCTCGGCACTGCTCTGCCTCCCATGGTTTGAAGTTGGTAGGCGCCCTTCCCCGTCCTCGAGGGGACTCGGAAGGGCCCTTCCCAGCTCGGAGCGAGTTTACCTTGAGCTGCGAACTTCTGTCCTATCGTCGCTCTTCTGAGGATGAGCTGGCCGATGGTGAATTCTCTAGGGATGACCTTTGAGTTGTATCTTGTCGCCATCCCTGGGGTCACAAGTGCTTCTTTCAACGATGCTTTGGTGCGGAGTTCTTCGACCAAGTCGAGCTCTTCTCTGAGTCTCTGATCGTTCTCATCGGGGGTTTTGAGATTTGCAGTTCTCCAACTGAGCTCTCCAATTTCTACCGGGATAAGTGCTTCCACCCCGTATACCAACTTGAATGGGGTTTCGCCCGTGGTGGAGTGCGGGGTAGTCCGATAAGCCCATAATACGAAGGGGAGTTCTTCTGCCCACTTGCCTTTGGATTCGTCCAGCCTTCTTTTCAGCCCGCGCAGGATCACTCGGTTGGCGGCCTCTGCTTGTCCGTTGGTCTGTGGGTGCTCGACCGATGTAAAGCGCTGCTTGATTCCAAGTTCTGACATGTATTGTTGGAAGTTTTCATCCTTGAACTGGGTGCCGTTGTTCGAGAACACGACCTCAGGGACTCCGAATCGAACTAGTATATTTTTCTTGAAGAACTTCAAGCAGTTTTTGGAGGTGATGGTCGCTAAGGGCTCGGCCTCCACCCATTTTGGTGAAGAAGTCTACTGCCCCGATTAAGTACTTTAGCTGTCCTGGGGCCACTGAGAACGGGCCCAAAAGGTCGATTCCCCACCACGCGAACGGCTATGAAGCGGTCATTGAGTTAAGTTCGACCGGAGGGGCGATGTGCACATCTGCGTGCTTTTGGAACTTATCACATCTTTTAACTAGCTCGTTTGCGTCGCCCTCCATCGTGGGCCAATAGTATCCAGCTCTAAGTGCCTTCTTGGCTAGTGCTCGTGCCCCCAGATGATTTCCACATATTCCTTCGTGGATTTCCCTCAACACATAATCGGCCTCATGTGGCGTCAGACACTCTAGTAATGGTGTTGAGAATCCTCTGCGAAACAGTTTGCCTTCAATTACCGAGTAGGACGATGCCCACCTACGCGTGAGAGCTGACTTCTTTAGGTCCTCCTGCTCCTCCCCCAGCACGATGTACTTTAGGATGGGATCGATCCAAGTCTTGCCTTGACCGATCGTGCAGACATTTGTGATTCGGACTGTTTCTAGTCGGACGCTGGGTTGAGGGAGTATTTTCTGGATTATGCTCCCGTGGTTTCCAGGGGTCTTTGTGCTCGCCAGTTTCGAGAGCACGTCTGCCCTTGCATTTTCTGATCTAGGGATGTGTCGGACTTCTGCGCTTTCGAACTGTTCGAGCAGTTCTCGTACCTTAGCGAGGTACCTCTGCAAAATTTCATCTTTGGCATCATATGCCTCTCCAATCTGGGACACTACTAATAGAGAGTTAGAGCGGAGCTCGACCCGTTATGCTTTGAATTCCCTAGCGAGCATAAGTCCTGCAATGCACGCTTCGTACTCTGCCTGGTTATTTGAAGTGGAAAAGGAAAATGTTAACGACACCTCTACAGTCGTCCTTTCTGGGATTTCTAGAATCAAACCTGCCCCGCTCCCTTTACTGTTTGAGGAGCCGTCCACATACAGCGTCCAGGTCGGCTCAGGCCCTTCTTCCTGAATCGGGGTCATCTCTGCTATGAAGTCTGCCAGGATTTGTGCTTTTGTGGCCGTTCTTGTTTCATATTTGACGCCGAACTCTGAGAGCTCTACTGCCCACTTAATCATTCTTCCCGCTAAGTCAGGTCGGTGCAAGATCTGTCGAATGGGATGATCCGTTCTGAGGACGATTTGGTGAGCCATGAAATACGATCTCAGCCTTCGGGCAGCCACGATTAGTGCTAGGGCTAGCTTCTCGATCCTTTGGTACCTGAGTTCTGGTCCCTGGAGTGCTTTGCTCACAAAATATTCGGGATTCTGTTTTTCCCCGTCCTCCCGTACCAGCACGGCTGCTAGGGCTTCGTCACTGATGGAGAGATACAGGTATATCGTTTCTCCGGGCTTTGGAGTAGTCAAGATGGGCGGTTGCAACAGAAATTTTTTCAACTGATCTAGAGCTTGGTCGCATTCTGTAACGCGCAAATAATTTAATTATTTATTTAATTAAATTATTTAGGTATTTGATTAGTATAGTCATATTTAATAATTAATAAAATGATGTTTTATTTAAATTAGGGGGCGATGCCTAGTAATTAGCTGAGTAGTAGACGGGGGCCCGTGATCCAAGAGCCCAAGGCCTAGGCGCATGAAGGAGAGTGTTGGCTAGGGTTTAGTCATTTCGCATTTTTGGAGAAAAAGAAAGAAAGAATTGCGAAGAGAGGAGAGGAGAAAGGGGCGCGGCGAAACAAAGAGAAAGAGGAGAGGAGCTTTGTTGCGGTGGTTCTTTGGAGTCTTCGTGCGAGAGGATCACGTATTCGGTAAACCTAAGGTAAGGGTGGGTTTTATGTTATAATAGGGTGTATGATGGGGGTTATGTGGGAGATAGGACCTATGATGCCTCTTTGATCTTGTTGATGTTGATTTAGTGATGTTTGGATGTACTCATGTTGATTGATCATGGTGAAAATTTGGTGTTTGATGTTTGGTGCGATTTGGCGTTGTTGTTTTGGTTGCTGATTTTGGCGCCCTAGGCGCCCTGCCATGGTGTTCTGTTTTGTTGTTGCTAAATGTGGCGCCTTAAGCGCCCAGTCATGATGTTCTGTTTTTGTTGATGCTGAAAGTGGCGCCCTAGGCGCCCAGTGTTGCTGTCTTGGTTGCTTGAGTTGGCGCCCTAGCGGCCCAGTGTGTTTGTGTTGCTGTGAAGGGCGCCCTAGGCGCCCAGTGTCTTCTGCGCTTGTTGCTGATTTAGGCGCCCTGCTCCTGGGCGCCAAGTTTGTTGTTGCTGTCTGTGTTGCTAGGCGCCCTGCTCCTGGGCGCCAAGACTGTTGCTGCTTCGGTTGTGCTAGGCGCCCTGCTCCTGGGCGCCAAGTCTGATGTTGCCACTGTTGTGCTAGGCGCCCTGTCCCTGGGCGCCATGTCTGGTTGTGTCACTGATGCTCTTGGCGCCCTGTTGCTGGGCGCCAGTTTCTGTTGTTGTTGTTGCCTGCTAGGCGCCCTGCTGCTGGGCGCCAGTTCTTGTTGTGCTGCTGTCTCACTTGGCGCCCTGTTGCTGGGCGCCAGTTTCTGTCTTGTTGCTGTTGCTGTTTTTCTAAAATATTGTTGCTGTCACAGTGAACAAATGTTGCTGTTTTTCAAAAATTAATGTTGCTGTCACATTGAATAAATGTTGCTGTTTTTCCCAAAATAATGTTGCTGTTACAGTGAACAAATGTTGTTGTTTTTCCCAAATAATGTTGCTGTCACAGTGAGCAAAATGTTGCTGTTTTTCCCAAATACTGTCGCTGTCACAGTGAGCAAAATGTTGCTGTTTTTCTGAAAATTGGTGTTGCTGTCACAGTGAACAAATGTTGTTGTTTTTCCAAAGTTAATGTTGCTATCTAAGTGAATAAATGTTGCTGTTTTTCCCAAAATAATGTTGCTGTTACAGTGAACAAATGTTGTTGTTTTTCCCAAATAATATTGCTGTCACAGTGAGCAAAATGTTGCTGTTTTTCTGAAAATTGGTGTTGCCGTCACAGTGAACAATTGTTGCTGTTTTTCTGAAAACTGGTGTTGCTGTCACCATTTTGCTGTTGCTGTTTTTCTGGAAAATTCACTGTTGCTGTCTCCGTTTTTATGTTGCTGCTTCCCTGTAAAATCATGGTTGCTGTCTCCATTTTAAGTGGCTGTTTTAAAAAGCTATTGTCGCTGTTGTTGTAAATTGGTATTGTTCCTGGTGTTGCCAATTGTCGATGTCTCGGTGTTGTAAAATTGTCGTTGTCATAGATGTTGTAAATTTTTTTGGTGTCCTTGGTGTCGGTGGCCGTTGGTCAAGTTGTTAGACTGTCCTATAGGTGTAGGTGTATTGGTGATGATGGGTGCTATTGGTGATGGTATATTAGGTGATGTGCCTATTTTATGGGCTAAGGTGAACAGGTGATGGGTCTATCACCATTTATTGATGTTGGTGCTGATTGTGTCACATAGATAACTGTTGTTATCGATTAACTTTGGTGTGTTGTTCATGGTGTCGCATACATTTCCTATGCATTATATTTTTGGTGATGAAGGCTTCGGCCTTGGTGTGAAGGGTACCACATGAGGGAATCATATTCCAACCGCATTTCATGTCCTGCAATCTTCATCACATGGTACACATGCTGCACAATTATCTGAGGCATAACCTTCCCATTGTTTATAATCTATTGCACTGACAGTGACCACACTCCATTCAATGCTTGCCACACTTGGTGCATAATGAGTAGGGCTGTCACATCCAGAAGAAACATTAGATGATGCTCTAGAAATGAAATGGTTGGATTTTCCAGGGAGACTTTCAATCTCAAATAAGTCTGAACTTGCATCACTCTCAGTACAAGTGTATCATAACTACTATCACGGATCTTTATAACTCCCCTCTTGTTAAGACATAAAACAACTTACCTTTAAGGCATCCGGAAGTAGTGTATCAAGAGAAAAAGCTTGCTAAAATTGAAATAAAAATATATTTAGTTGCATAATCATTATTTGCTTGGATGGTTTGCCTCATCTTCATTGATGTTTTGCTTTTCATTGGTGACTCCCATTACATACTTCTATCACCAGATTTTGGTGACTCCAATTTGTTAGCTTTTTAGTGTCTCCAATTACATACTCCCATTTTCACCGAATTTTGCTCTAACGTATGTTTCTTATGAACTTTTTCTATACAACACTTTTCAGTTTTTGTTTTAAATGGGCTCTTATACGTTTTTTGTAGGGCTCTTTTGAGAAAGTTTCACTTTCACAACATTGAGAGAATGGATAATACATCCCTTGCTTGTGCGTTGCTAGCATTCCCTTCTCTACCATCTCTCTCACTTTGATTTATGTTTTTTGCATACTTGTTAACTTCTGGTTGTTTTCTATTCAGGGCTGATTGAGCTTGCCATCCAGAGAAACTCTTTGATTGGTGGAGATGACTTCAAGGGTAATGTTGTTGATGGTATGGTTAATAGCAATGGCATCCTCTTCGCCCCTGGTGAACATCCAAACCATGTTGTAGTTATTAAGGTAATTTTACTTCACTTACCTTTTTGTGTTTGTTTCTAATGTCACTTATATCATCATCAGTTCTTATGTACTAGAATTGAGTTTATATCTGAAGCAGAGGTCTGTAATTATAATTCATTGCTTAACAATTTCATTCCTGGATTGTGAACTAGTCTTTGTAAATTATGTTTGCAATACTAAATTTTAATTCATTTGTCCTGTGTTGTTTAAATTGCGTATTTTAATCTTTGTAAATGACTCCTTTTGCTTAACTACCATATCATTAAACTGTGAATTTTAATCTTTGTAAATTATGTTTGCAGGTGGAGATAAATTATGCTCGTGAGATTGATGAAATCTTTGAAGCAATAAGCTATAAAAAGGGGGCATCTGTGATTAGGATGCTGCAAAGCTATCTTGGTGCTAAATGCTTTCAGGTCAGTACTTGCCTAGGTGAATCTAAGTATAAGTGAGGGGGTTCTGAAATACTAAATTACATATAAAATAGAATATGGCTGAGTTAATTTTTTATGTGTTTCTCTGTTGCAAATTGCAATTAACTCCTATTATTCCAACTTACTAAGACGTGAAACCGAAGTTTATTGTAACTGTCACGGAATCAGAATTATTGATTAATGATCCTATATTGACTTCCATGCACATGCTCTGGGGGCTTTAGCAGAAGTTGCTGGACCTGGTATTGATGAAGAGGGGGTGTTGAGCCACTCATATCTGAGCTTGTCAGAAGATCCAGTTCATATCTGATACAATTTATGTAAACATTCATTATTTCTAAGCTCATCAGTTCTTAAACTTTCCATTTCTAAGTTCACTTGCATATGTAAAAGTTGTTATGAAAAGAAAGATATTTTGATTTATTATGATATGTGTTGTGGAGACTGTAGAGGTTGTTATTATTATTATAATGGTAATTTAATTTTTTTAAGTTCACTTGGATGTATAATTTAATTTTTTTTATTTTTTTTAAAAAATTTCCGACGGATTTGCGACTAAAAGGTGTCAAAGTTTGCGACGACTTTGTCACGGATATTTGCGACAGGTTTCCGACGACTTTGCATCGGAGAAATTTGCGACGAAAATATCGATCGGAAACGATTTGCGACGAGCGATTTTGCCACAAAATTTTGTCCGTCGGAAACGTTCATTTGCGACGAAAATCACTGCATTTGCGACAGATTTTGTCGTCGGAAATCGTCGATTTTCTTGTAGTGAACCGAGTGAGAACATAACACGAATTAATGAACAAAAGGGATTTGATATGCACACAAGGACTTGGAGTCCACAAAGGTTTTGGTAACCGAATCTATGATGATTATGTGAGGTGACGACCTCGATATGTAGCATACTAGGGGAGGGAAGCCATGAGCCCAAAACCTAGGCCCGTTCCATGTTTGCTCATTAATTAGATATTATCGAGGGGGTTCACCATGGAAACCGTGTAGTGGTTTTCCTGTGTTGTGCTAATGCCATGATGTACGTAGCTATCCAAACTTGGGCTACGAATGAAAATGAATAAAACAACGTAACTATCCAGACTTGGGTTACGAGTAAGATATGAATAAAACACCGTGAGTAGAGTGGTGAGGGGTCACGAAAGGGCTCACTGAGATTTAATCTCACTGTTTATATTTGTGATTTTTACAGAGAAACGGGGTAAAGCTAAGGCCAAGAAGCATGAGTAGCAGCTGTGCTATATGATGATGATGTGATGGATTTTGGAGATCCACTTAATACTTGGCTTAGTTTCCTAGTTTATTATGTATTTCGATATTCTAACTTATACACTGTTAAAGTTATGTATCGCCTTTGTTATTTCTGCTTTGGGATGTTGAACATTAGGACTAATGACATTTCATTTGAGTTATGGTAATGATGTGTCCTTTTGATAAGTCTTGATGCTTTTTAAAGGATAAAAGATGAAAACTCATCGAGTTAGTCTGTTTAACATCTTAATTTAGAAATATTACTCTGATGTATACTTTTATGTGCGTTCTGATATTTCATTAAAAATGAAATACGGTGTTACATTTTGGTATCAGAGCAGTTTGACCTAGTCGGGCTTAGTGTGTTTAGGGTTGATTTATTCCTTAAGCAATTCTGTTATGTTTTTCTTATTATGCTGAGAGACATTGAGCTTGATCAACTCAATACTTGGTGCATTGTTTGCAGAATTATGGCAGGAAGATCAAGGAACAATCAATCGGTTGATCCGCATTTCGCATGGATGCAGAATATGATGGAAAGGAAGCAAGGAATGATGCAACTGATGCTTGATTTCCAACAAAATGCTTAGCCTCAAGTGCCGCCACCACCTCCGGAAGACCCTAATCGGGCTTATTTCTGTTTTCAAAAGATGACTCCGCCAAGCTTCAAAGGAGGAAGGGATGCGATGACAGCTCAATATTGGGTAGACTCCATGGAGAAGATTTTCAGAGCTCTTCGATGTAGTGAGGAAGAAAAGGTAAAGTTTGCAGCACATATGCTAGAAGGAGAAGCAGAAATATGATGGCATAATGCTCATGACCTTATGGTGAACCAGGAGACTCCCATTACTTGGGGAAATTTCAAAGGATTGTTTCTGGGCCACTATTTTACTACAGTGATGAAATTGAATAAGCAGGCAGAATTTGTAGCACTCAAGCAAGGGAATATAACTGTGGGAGAATACACTGCTAGATTTGAGGAGTTGTATCAGTTTTATCAGCTGGTTAGGTATGAACCTAATGATGAGTGAAAAATGCAAATGTACAAGATGGGTCTTCGTGCAAATGTGGCTCAAGGTCTTAGTTCCTATACCTTCACCAACTATGCCGCTTTAGTGCAACAAGCGTATGTAGCAGAGGACGACCTAAATAGGTGGTATGAAGAAAAGAGAGAATACTGGAAGGGAAAGAAGAAAGGAAATGAGACATCAGATTCCAATGTGAGGCTAAAAGGGAACATCAACAAAGGAAAACAAGTTCAATCATCTGATTCCGCAAGGTTCAACACTTGTTCCAAATGTGGAAAGTTCCATAGAGGTGAGTGTCGCCTTGGTTCAAATCATTGTTTATATTGCAAAAAGGAAGGTCATTACATCAACGAATGTCCAGAGAAGAAGAAGAACGAGACGAGACACGCTGCTCCAACACATGGCAGAGTTTATACCTTAGATGCTCAGAAAGCCAAGGCTTTAGATAATCTGCTGAGGGGTATGGGATTTCTCTTTTATAATCCTATCAGTATTTTATATGATTCCGGTGCTACCCATTGATTTATATCACAAGTGTGTGTTGATCGGTTGGGTTTAGATTTAACTCCTCTACCCCACCCGATTACTATTTTAACCACTACTGAGGGTAATGCTCAAGCCCAAGCTCTGTGTGAAAATTGTCTACTTTCCATAGGAGACCGAAATTTTGTGGTAGATTTTATCTGCTTGCCAATGAGGGGTGTGGACATTGTTCTGAGTATGAGTTGGATGTCTGCGAACCATGTCACCATAGATTGCTTTAATCGGACTATCGGTTTTGGCTCCGAGTCAGTGGAGCTACCGCAGACCACCTCTGGAGCTGTTATCTCTTTTACTTCTGCAAGTCAGTGCTTGTTCCAAGGAGCTGAGGCTTATGTTATGATGTTTTCATCGACTACTGACACAAGTTTAGATTTAACCTTTGTTCAAGTAGTTAATGAATTTCTTGATGTTTTTCCTGATGAAGTGACTTCTTTACCTCCGGATCGTGAGGTAGAATTCTCAATAGAATTGGTTCCGGGCACAGGGCCAATTTCTATTGCTCCTTATAGAATGTCTCCTTTGGAACTAAAGGAACTGAAAACCCAACTTGAAGAACTGATCTCTAAGCAGTTTATCCGACCGAGTGCTTCGCCACGAGGTTCTCCAGTACTACTTGTCAAGAAGAAAGATGGGAGTATGAGGTTGTGCATTGATTATCGACAGCTGAATAAAGTTACTATCAAGAACAAGTATCCGTTGCCAAGGATTAACGATGTGTTAGATCAACTTCGAGGAGCCATGGTATTTTCTAAGATTGATTTGAGGTCCGGTTACCATTAGATTAAAGTTAGGGCATTAGATATTCCGAAGACAGCTTTCCGTACGAGATATGGACACTACGAGTTTGTGGTGATACCCTTCGGACTAACTAATGCTCTGGCTGTATTCATGGATTACATGAACGGAGTCTTTCATCCCTACCTTGACCAGTTTTGTAGTGGTATTTATTGATGATATCTTGGTGTACTCTAAGACCATCGAGGAGCATGTGCAACATCTCCGAATTGTTCTTAATGTACTCCGAGAGAAGAAGCAAGTATTGCAAGAAGCTCATAAGAGTCAATATTCCATACATCCTGGATCTACCAAGATGTATAGGGATTTGAAGCAGTTGTATTAGTGGCCGGGTATGAAGACGAAAATTGCAGAAATTGTGTCTCGATGCTTAACTTGTCAAAGGGTTAAGATAGAGCACCAAAAGCCCGTCGGTCTATTACAGCCATTGAACATACTTGAATGGAAGTGGGAAAGTATTTCTATGGATTTTGTAATGAGACTTCCACGGTCCCAAGCCGATAACGATTCCATATGGATAGTTGTGGATCGTTTGACCAAGTCTGCTCATTTCATTCTAGTTCGTTCAAACAGCAAGATTGCTGTTGGACTATATGATAACCTTAGAGGGGGGGTGAATAAGGTTATACGCTAAAATTGAAATATTTTTTTATTTTCAAAAAATTAACGATGCACGTTTAAATCGAATGCGGAAAATAGGATTTAAACTATATGCAATACCTAAGCAAACTACAACTATGACAGAACCAGTTACAGTGATATTGAAAGCTAACCACACTATTATCAAATATAACGATAAACAAATAGTGATATTAAACGCAGCGCAATGATATCAAATATAACAATAAACAAATATAAACGAAAAACAAAGTAAAGAGAAGGAAAAGAGATACACCGTAATTTTTACGAGGTTCTGGATAAAAGCCCTACGTCCTCGGCCTCCGGCTTTGCAACCTTTGGACTTGATAACAACCACTATATGAGAAGAACTTCTTCAACGTCTTACAAGCAAGCAACTTCCCTATAGCTACCACACCAATCTCAATTTTCCCCAAATTGAGAACCCAGGCTCCCTGCTAAGGATTTCGCTAACAACTCAGTCTCCCCGATTGAATTACCCAAGAACACTTCCCAGGATTTCACAGCAACCAAGTAATAGACGAATACAACTGAAAAACTATGATCCAATCACTCAAGCAGTATAACAGTATAGTAGTTGAGAGAGATGAGTGATTTGGATTTAACAATGAAGAACTTGAAGAAATAATATGACAGTGAGAGTTCTTTTCTTCTTTTTTGATTTTTGAGTTGTGCGTTGTGTTCTCTCTACGTGAAAAACCCTAAGTGCCTATTTATAGGGTTTGTAGAAATATGACCGTTGGAACACTTTTTCACGTAAAAAAGGTGAGTAGTGAATCGATTCCTTGCTTGAAACAAATGGAATGTAAATCGATTATTTACTCAAAAATATGACCGTTGATGGCTTCTAAAAAGAAAGAAATCAATTATATGCTTAAATGCATAAGGTGTAAAATCGATTTTGAGCTTTAAAAACATAAGAGGGAAATCGATTTGTTGCCTTAACCAAATAGGCCAAGAATCAATTGTTTGCTTTCCAAAGTGAAGCTCTTTTAAAAACATAAGTACATAATTGATTCTTTGCTTCCAAAGACAAAGTCATAAATCGATTTCTAGCTTTAAAACTAACAGGCCCAAAATCGATTTCTTCTTTAAAAGAACAAGCTCTAATTTTCTTCTTTAAAAGAAGACGCCATGAATCGTTTTAATCTTTAACACAGCAAGCCATCAATCGATTGTTTTCTTTCCAAAACAAGTTCTTTTAAAAACAATCAAGATATGAATCGATTGTTGGATTTTAACCAAGAAGAATTGAATCGATATCTTTCTTTTAAAAACAACTAGTCATTATTTGTGCCTACCCTATTAGATTTTATAAAAGATTTTTCCATGCTTTTAACAGAACAGTTATATTTTAAAACATCATCTCTCAACTACAAAAGTCATAAAGCTAAAGGGATAGGATCTTACACATGTCCTATCGAAAGCAAAATACCACAAAGTTCTTGAACTCTAGAGTAGCTTCTCCTCCAAGCCGCTACACTTTAAGATATCCTGCTCTTTGATTCATGAAGATATCCTGCTCTTTGATTCATGTCATGTACTCTTGTTCAACTGTAACCATTAGTAGAGAGATTGTAATTTGTTATCATACAAAACAAAGAGTGTTTGACATTGGTTCAACAATTGCGACGTTAGCAGTTGAATATCTCAAGAATATAGTGAAGCTTCATGGAATTCCAACTAGTATAATCTCCCATCGTGATCCCAAGTTCACTTCACGATTTTGTAGAGCATTGAACATGGCGCTAGGAACTAAGGTTTATGTTAGCACTGCTTATCATCCGCAGAGAACGATTCGAGCCTGTGTGCTTGATAGTTGTAACACCCCGGTATTTTTATCGAGTAAAAATACCCGAGTGCACCATCCCTAAGTCATCAGAGATATATTTCCTGTTGAAATACTGAACACCACTATGAAATTTTCACTGAATAACAACAGAACAGTCTTAAACATAAATAAGACCATAAACAATCAGTGAAACACAGTGTTCAATATCTTACAAGAAAGCGGAAATAAATACATAACGCTAAAGACAAAATGTCTTGATACACAGATAACAAGGAAAGATAATACACTTAAGCATAAAGCTAAGTCTTCAGCAACCATCCGAGTACCACCTACTCGTGCCTCTTGGATCTCCACTTTCCCTGTTTATCTGTAAAACAACAACATATAAACAATGAGATACAATCTCAGTGAGTTCTACCGAGACCCCTACTAGCTCTCTCGGTCCAGTTTTAAAACATTGTTAACTCAACACGTCATCGACTGCGCGAACGCTAACTCCCGATGAACCACATTTTTTACACATAGCATTCCACCGACTGCCCCAAGACTAATCCCGGTGAATCTGCTATAACTCAGTGCGTCACCGACTGCCCCAAGACTAATCCCGGAGATCCACACTACACAACAACAGTAACGTACCACCGACTGCCCCAAGACTAATCCCGGTGAACGTTACTCAGTACTCTTTGACACACCACCGACTGCCCCAAGACTAATCCCGGCGAACCCCTTAGGAATAATAGTTTCACTATTGGCCTCGGAGCCTAGGATAGGGGATCATGACTGCCCCTCCTAGTATGTCAACATGGGTCGTCACCCAAACTCGATATAATATATATATCTATAATCATATGAACTCAAGGTTCATTTACCTCAGACAAATAATTGAACATAACACCCGCATCGGGCCATTTCCCATAGTCGATATAATACATATATCGTGAATCGTAGACCGGTTTAGACGAATAAATAATAATCATCCCGCGTCAGTTATACCGTACCACGTAGGACTCATAGTCCGCTTTATTATTAATAAAACATATCCGCACACGAGTACTATTATTTCGGTTTATGGAAACAATTTATAACTTCAAAGCATTTTATAAAGCCCTTTTTAATTATACTCAAAATCATGGCATTATAAGCCTAATATCATTGGAAAAGGGTTAGGAAAGGATTAGAAGAGGATTGGAATCGTTCGGGATCGTTTCGGGCAAGTTTGGAAAATTTGAACAGAACACAGCGCACGGTTCGTGCGCCCATACGCACGGGTCGTGCGCCCTGTAATGCATTATTTTTAAAACACAAACCGAAAGGGGCGCACGGTCCGTGCGCCTGGGACGCACGGGTCGTGCGCTTTTGACAGCACTAAATTTTATCCCGTTTTCGCATTTTTCGTCGTTCCGACCAATTCCGATACCTGTTCCAGTCCAGTCCCAATATAAACACAGTCCGAAAACATATTCAAACCATAATGATCATCATCAAATCATCAATCAAACAATCCAAAAACCGATTGGACCTAAAACGTGATTTTCGTACAAAATACGTTTTCGACACGAATCAAACCGAAACACATTTCACCATTTATGTTTATTGAATTTAAAAACCTAAACGTGAGTAAAACTCACCCTTGAAGCGTGAACCACGATCGAGCCGAATTCACCGAGTAACCACACGAACATTCCCCGCATAAACTTTCCGTTCCGACGACGCTCAAATCCGCTTCCAAAGCTTTCCACTCGATCACGAAACCTCTTTTTGACCGAAATACCGAATTCCTCGAAATCTTCCATGAACACTATTCATCATCCCTAACCTCCAAAACTACTATTCATCCATAACCCCAAATCTTTGATTTTCAACCCCAAATCACCCAACTAGCTTCCAATCTTTCAATCAAACATCCTTCACCGATCCATCATCCTTGGGTTCGCGCCAAACACAATCCTAAGCTATCGTTAAGCTTCAACCATCAAAACCTCACTTTTGAGCTCAAATTCGAAAATGGTGGATTTGAGGAGAGTGAGTTGATGATGAAGATTTTGGTACCAAAACGAAGAGGGAGTAACGCTGAACGTTTTTCGTGTTGGAAGGAAGTCGTTTTGGTGAACCGAACTAACCCATTTTTCCTCTTCTTCCTCCATGTCCCTTTCCTCTTCTTTCTCTTTTCTCTCTTTTCTCTTCTCTGTTTCTCTTCTCTCGCTGCCTTCTTTCTTTCCTTTCTTTCTTTTAATTAATTATTTCACTCACACACACATACACGCATACTCATATATTTATTAATATAAACGCGGTAACTTGGTCCAATTACCATATTGATCTAAACCTCTTATTTCGAATCCAAAACTTCCTTGACCCGTACTATCCGGTTAACGATCCGATGACAACCAATAAATAATTTTAGCACTCAGTAAATTTACCAGTCAAGTACTAAATTAATTTAATTGAGTTAACATCCAAATAATTCTATTAATTATTTTGCGGATGTTACATTCTCCCCAACTTGAAAGAATTTTGTCCTCAAAATTTCATCAAGTCTTTCATTTGACTAACCGAGAATCGACATTCTCAGAAAGGTCTAAATTTACTGGAAAACAATCTCGAACTAACGAAATGAGTGTAGAAAATCTTCCCAAGTTGGCTCGTCAATCTCCAGTATGATCCACTACTACCTCGATATCAACTCTCTAGTTACGAATCTACACGAGAAACTCATCATTCGCCTACATAGGCTCGGCACCGCGTTTGAAAACACTTCCGAAGCTTCATTCCAATTATCCTCGTTTACTCCCCAACTTTGATTAATCTAAGTCAAAGGGTTTTAATACAAGACACTTGATAGACATACAAGTTGAAAATGAGATCCACAAATTGGTACTCCTCGGTAGAGGTAAAAACAAACACGATTTCCCCGCAGGGTGTAGACACGCTCTCAACAAATCTCCTAAAATCATAACAGTTCACGTACACATTGACAAATGTGACGGAAAGTCATTTGTGAAACTTCTTGACTCGCCCCCAAGGTTTCGAGACAACACTTTTCAAAAGATGAAATGAGGATTTTACAATTAGCTTTGACCTTAAACGTAGGAATGAACCGTGGGAACATCAATTAATTGCGAAAGTAATGAAAATCACATCAGTTGTCCTCAAAACAACTATCAAACAGAACGCAGAACCCTTCTTCCTTTATTGTAACTTTCCTCACAATATATTTATCTACGACGCACCCAATCCCTTTCCGAATTAGGCAGTAGCGTTGAGTTTCCCCTCAACCTAAGCACGCATTCTATGATTTTCCTCAATCAGATCCTATTAGCCTCTTGATTCGTTCCCAAAATTAACTTTAGCATGCGGGTTTTCACAAAACGATTTTTCAAAACTACCATACCGCACGCCAAACTTCACTTTGGAAATTTCAGTCACTTGCAAGCAAATCCATCAATTAATCCTTTGGTGGTTAATCGCAATGTGAAAAATAGTCAACAGTCACCTCACTTTCATATTCGTATTCACGTTTGACTTGTCAAACGGAATCACATAATACTATCTGATCGTTAATGTAACATCCCCAATTTAGCTAATTTCATTTATTGAAATTAGCAAGATGTCTCAAGATAATTAATTAGCATAATTGATTAATTATGATACGGTGAGTTAATTGGGATTTTAAGCAAACAGGAGCGCAGGGGTATTTTCGTCTTTTCCACACATTAATGAGTTTCGGCTGAACCATCCTCCACAGAACATAACGATATGCAATATGTGATTATTGTATAAGTATTATGTGATTAAAATTGACTTAAGAAGAAATTAAGGAAGTTTAAGCAAAATTTGGACATAGGGGCACTATGGTCATTTTGCCCTTTAAGTGGTAACCCAGCTGAACCAGGCCAACACTCAGCCACAGTTTCATATTTCCAGAAATCCATTTTCAGAAGTAGGGAGAGCTGAGATAGAGAGAGAAACCGTGAGGAGAGAGAGAGGGAAGAAGAGAGAATAACTCCTTCAATTGTTCATGCATGTTTGAGATCCTTGTACCAATCTTTCCCATTCCTCTTCCTCTTCCCATTGATACAAGTTTCTGAACCAGCAACCCATCCCAAGCTCAGATTCTTCAATTTCGTTTTGGTTCATGATGCCAACTTGGAAGCTTTGCATGTCTAGCTTAGGAGTGGATTCAAGGTTTAAGAACTTGCATGATGGGCCTAGAGCAATATTCAGGTGCTAGGACAACAACATAATGGATTGGAGCACCTTTGAGGAAGGTTCTGAAGCTAGAAGTGATTGGGATTCATTTTGGGTAGTTGATGGAGTGGAACTTCGAAGTTGAGATTGAAGTTGCAAGTGCAACACAAATTCTGGGTAAAAACAGTTTGGGGACCCTTCATTGTTTTTATCGTATCTCACTGTACAATACTCCGATGATCGTGATTCTTCTCCCTATGGAAACTAGACACAAAGAGCTTCATTTTGGGCACAAGAACCCTATGATTTCATGGGGAAATGAAGGATATATCGCGTCCCCAAGTTTCGGATTCAGAATCAAGCACTGTCATGGACCAGTCACCTTGTTTCGGGTGTATCTCCCAAGTTACTGGATGCATGCGTATGAACCTTTGACCATCAGAAAGTAGATAAAATTATCTACACAACGGGCACTGGTTTGAAGGGTTTTGGCCACGATTTGACCAAGATACGCGTGTTACAAAACTGCTCACTGATTCTGGAAAACGGATGCGAAATTGGAAGTGTTGGTTCCTCAAATTTCGGATCGAATCGCCAAAGTTCGAGAGACCCCAATTCCGTAGTCAAGGAGGAATTTCAGTAGCTGGATTTGTGATTGGTTGCTGTTCCGAAAGTGCAGTTTCGAGCATCGGAAAAGTTCGGTGCGAGTACGTGATTACGGGGATTGTTCGAGAGGTTACGGTTCGTGAGGACGTGATTTCTCCCGAGGTCGTCAAATCGGTGAGTTCTATACTCGCTTAGGGACGTTTTGTTGTCGAGTCATGTTATTTTCTGAAATGATGTTATGGAAAATCCGCTTTGTGAAAACTTAACGAAAACGTTTTTATCGAAAAACCGTAAATCGCATAATTGCTCGAATTGAGTGGATTGTCGATTTATGATATATATTGTTTGACTGTTTAATCGCTTTCGCTGGTCTGGAATAATAACTGTTATGTTGGGATATCGATCGGAACGAAATTGGAATCGGAATGGAATTTACTCATGAAAAGTCTGTTTTCTGGAAAACAGATGGAGACGCACGGATCGTGTGCCTCTGTGCACGGGTCGTGCGCCCTCGTCTGATGTTACACGAACTGAGTTTTTAAACACACACGGATCGTGCGCCTAGTCGCACGGGTCGTGTGTATCCTTCTGGAACTTTTATTCAACAACGCCCGGATCGTGCGCCTAGTCGCATGGGTCGTGCGTATCTTTCTGCAAATCTTTTACATCTTTGTTCAACAGCGCACGGATCGTGCTTCTACACGCACGGGTCGTGTTAGACCTTCTGATCCTCAGATTCAAAGTACCTTTTTATCCATTCCAAATGATTCCAATTCTCTTCTAATCTATTCCCCAAGGTCCCCCAACAATGTAAAGATACCGATGTCATGAGATTGAACATGTTTAATAGAAAACTTGTGTATTATGAACAAAATGGAAGACCGTACTTAGAGAACGCGAGAGAACATATGTCAAGAAATAATAATAGACGGTACTTGACTGAAATGATACACGGTACTTGATTGAAATTATACACGGTACTTGACTGAAATGACTAACAGCCCATTGCGGGTACATGGATATATAATGTATAATAAATACAAGAGGAAAAAGGGTGACGACCCTTAGAGGTTAGCATACAAGGGGAGGGGAAGTCATGAGCCCCAAAACCTAGACTCAAGACTGTTTCACCTACTAGAAATAAAGGGATGGGTTCACCAAAGTCAAAGAAGTGCCTATAAAATAGGTAGACAGAGGTGTTATGCTAAAAACATGGAACAAAAGATTGTATGCTTCATGTGTCGCTTAGGAGGGTCATGAGCATAATGATACAGGAACTTAATATATTTCCACGTGGTTCCTTTTTAGGGCCACGAGTTCAAAGCAAAGCATAATGAACCGTTAGAGTTAGTAAGGGGTCTCGATAGGACTCACTGAGATAATGTTTATCTCACCCTTCATATTTGTGGTTTTTACAGAGAAACAGGGGAAAGCAAAGGCGACGAAGCATGGTTAGCCAGTGCGACTCTTGGAGTCATTGAAGACCGAGTTTCATGTTTTAGACCTTTGTCCCATTTATTGTTTCTATGTTATCGATTGTATAACTTTCATTGTTTAAGTTGTAAAATCGTTTCCGCTACTTTATGTTTTGAGTATTGAAGACCAGGAATGTGTACGAGTCTTAAGTATAGAAACTTAAGCATTTACAGGAAGTGTATGAGGTTCAGAGAACCATTTGATATATACTATCGAAAGTTTTAGTTGTGTTCAATATTTCAATAACAGGAAGTTACTCTGATGTATGCCATTTAGTGCATTTCGGTGATTCTATATGTTAGAATTTATCGGGGTGTTACAGTTAACCTTCTCAAGCGAACGGTTAACACCCAATACCTTGCCACTAAAGTGGAAACTTATGGATGTACCCCAACTTAGATCTAAAAGACTCTAACAATTCCATTTCTTGCATAATTAACTGTGTCATGTGAATGGATCCCCTACTCAGCGCATCAGCTACAACATTGGAATTTCCTGGATGATACTTCAACCCGAAGTCATAATCCTTCAGAAATTTTACCCACCTTCTTTGCCTGTTATTCTGTTCTTTCTGATCAAACAGATACTTTAAACTCTCGTGATCATTAAAGATTTCGAAACGAGACCCACACAGGTAATGTCTCCAAATCTTCGGTGCATACACAATTGCTGCCAACTCCAAATCATAAGCTGGATAATTCTCCTCATTGATCTTCAACTGTCTGAACGCATAAGCTACTACTTGAAGATTCTGCATGAGAACACATCCCAAACCCTTTCCAGAAGCATCGCTGTAAATTTGGAACCCCAAAGACAGATCTAGAAGAATCAGGATTGGAGCAGAAGTCAACCAAACCTTCAATTCTTGAAAACATTTTTCACAATCAGCATCCCGCGCAAAAGGTTGACCCTTACGAGTTAACCGAGTAAGTGGAAGAACCAATTGTAAGAATCCTTCGATAAACTTCCTGTAGTAACCGGCTAGACTTAGAAAACTTCTGATTTCAGTGACTGGCGTTGGTCGTTCCCAGTTCAACACAGCTCCCACCTTACTGGGATCCACCGCAACTCCCGATTGGGAAATCACGCATTCCAAAAACTTCACTTCCGGCATCCAGAAGTCACACTTCGACGGCTTCGCGTACAACTTCTTTTCTCGGAGTACACTCAGAACAATGCGGAGATGTTGAACATGCTCCTCAATGGTCTTCGAGTACACCACGACATCATCAATGAAAATGACTACAAACTGATCCAGGTACGTGCGGAAGACTCAGTTCATGTAATCCATGAATACCGCTGGAGCATTAGGTAGACCGAAAGGCATCACTACTAACTCGTAATGTCCATACCTAGTACGGAAAGCTGTCTTCGGAATATCTAAGGCTCTAACTTTTAATTGATGATAACCTGACCTCAGATCGATTTTTGAAAACACCACGGCACCTCGAAGTTGATCCAGCAATTCGTGTATCCTTAGAAAAGGATATTTGTTCTTGATCGTCACATTGTTGAGTAGTCGGTGTCAATACACAATCTCATGCTACTAACTTTCCTTTTGACTAATCACACCAGAGCACTCCTTAGAGAAGCACTCAGTCGAATGAATTTTTTTAACATCGACTCTTCAAGTTGAGACTCCATTTCCTTTAATTCTAAAGAAACATTCAATAAGAAACGATAAATATTGATCCCGTGCCAGGAACCAATTCTACAGTAAACTCTACCTCTCGCTCTGGAGGTTCAGAAGAAACTTCATCCAGAAAGTCATTCACAACCTGAATGTTCGCCAAATCTAAACTAGTTCCGGTGGATGCAGACAACATACTAACATGTGCTCCCGCACCTTGGAATGAAGATTGACCGTCTAAGGTGAACTAGGTAACCGCTTCAGAATTTGTCCTAGACAATTCAACTGATTCTGACGCGAAGCTGATAGTTGATTAACACAGTCGATTGCAACATGATTTGTAGTCATCCAATTCATACCCAAAATGGTGTCCACACTTCTCGTAGGCAAACAATAAATTCTACGATGAAATTTTTACCTCCTATGACAAGTAGACAATTCTATACAAAGATTAAGTCTGGACACGACCCTTAGCAGCTGTTAAAATGGTCATCGGCTCGGATAGCTCGGATAACGCTAGTCCCAACCGATCTACACATGCTTGTTCTATAAAACAATGGGTTGCACCCGAATCATATAATATACTGACGGAGTGATTGAAAACTGATATCATACCCCTGAGTAAATTGTCAGCAGTTGTAACTGTCTGAGCATCCCAAGTGTTGACGGATCCTTGCCTTGGAGCTGCTTGTAACTGCTTGGAACTCTTCCTTGCAGGACACCTATTTGTTTAGTGACCTTCTTCATTACAATAACAACGCCGATTGATCTGTGCTGACGATCACCCTGGTGATGTCTTCCATAGTTAGAACATCTTCTGACCTTTGAAGAATCAGAAAATTGGATCTGCTTTTCCTTTGATGAAATTATCTTAGGACTCTGCATCCGGAGTTGATAATTCAACTACCTTCCTTATTTTCCCATACTCCCTATGAGATCATCCTCGACGACATAGGCTGGTTGCACTAAGGCAACATAATTGGTAGTAGTATAAGAACTGAGACCCTAAGTCATGAAAGCACTTATGCCCCTCTTATACATATGGATTCTCCATTCGTCATCCGGAGCTTACTTTACCACTTGGTAAAACTGAAACAAATTTTCGAAACTTAGCGGTGTATCCTTCCACCGTCATGTCACCTTTCCTGAGGATGCACCGGTTGGAGATTCCGATCTTGGTCGAGGATTGCGTTTTGATCATCCTTCCATAATTCCGCTTATGATGCACTAAGTATTAAGTTGATCAGGCTCAATGTCTCTTAGCATCACAAGTGTAATTACAACAAGGACTAACAAGGAATCGACTCAACCCTAAACTAAGTCCGACTAGGTCGAACTGCTCTGATACCAACTGTAACACCCCGGTATTTTTATCCAGTAAAAATACCCGAGTGCACCATTCCTAAGTCATCAGAGATATATTTCCTGTTGAAATACTGAACACCACTATAAAATTTTCACTGAATAACAACAGAACAGTCTTAAACATAAATAAGACCATAAACAATCAGTGAAACACAGTGTTCAATATCTTACAAGAAAGCGGAAATAAATACATAACGCTAAAGACAAAATGTCTTGATACACAGATAACAAGGAAAGATAATACACTTAAGCATAAAGCTAAGTCTTCAGCAACCATCCGAGTACCACCTACTCGTGCCTCTTGGATCTCCACTTTCCCTGTTTATCGGTAAAACAACAACATATAAACAATGAGATACAATCTCAGTGAGTTCTACCGAGACCCCTACTAGCTCTCTCGGTCCAGTTTTAAAACATTGTTAACTCAACACGTCATCGACTGCGCGAACGCTAACTCCCGATGAACCACATTTTTTACACATAGCATTCCACCGACTGCCCCAAGACTAATCCCGGCGAATCTGCTATAACTCAGTGCGTCACCGACTGCCCCAAGACTAATCCCGCCGATCCACACTACATAACAACAGTAACGTACCACCGACTGCCCCAAGACTAATCCCGGTGAACGTTAATCAGTACTCTTTGACACACCACCGACTGCCCCAAGACTAATCCCGGCGAACCCCTTACCAATAATAGTTTCACTATTGGCCTCGGAGCCTAGGGTAGGGGATCATGACTGCCCCTCCTAGTATGTCAACATGGGTCGTCACCCAAACTCGATATAATATATATCTATAATCATATGAACTCAAGGTTCATTTACCTTTGACAAATAATTGAACATAACACCCGCATCGGGCCGTTTCCCATAGTCGATATAATACATATATCGTGAATCGTAGACCGGTTTAGACGAATAAATAATAATCATCCCGCGTCAGTTAAACCGTACCACGTAGGACTCATAGTCCGCTTTATTATTAATAAAACATATCCGCACACGAGTACTATTATTTCGGTTTATGGAAACAATTTATAACTTCAAAGCATTTTATAAAGCCCTTTTTAATTATACTCAAAATCATGACATTATAAGCCTAATATCATTGGAAAAGGGTTAGGAAAGGATTAGAAGAGGATTGGAATCGTTCGGGATCATTTCGGGCAAGTTTGGAAAATTTGAACAGAACACAGCGCACGGTTCGTGCGCCCATACGCACGGGTCGTGCGCCCTGTAATGCATTTTTTTTTAAAACACAAACCGAAAGGGGCGCACGGTCCGTGCGCCTGGGACGCACGGGTCGTGCGCTTTTGACAGCACTAAATTTTATCCCGTTTTCGCATTTCTCGTCGTTCCGACCAATTCCGATACCTGTTCCAGTCCAGTCCCAATATAAACACAGTCCGAAAACATATTCAAACAACAATGATCATCATCAAATCATCAATCAAACAATCCAAAAACCGTTGGACCTAAAACGTGATTTTCGTACAAAATACGTTTTCGACACGAATCAAACCGAAACACATTTCACAATTTATGTTTATTGAATTTAAAAACCTAAACATGAGTAAAACTCACCCTTGAAGCGTGAACCACGATCGAGCCGAATTCACCGAGTAACCACACGAACATTCCCCGCATAAACTTTCCGTTCCGACGACGCTCAAATCCGCTTCCAAAGCTTTCCACTCGATCACGAAACCTCTTTTTGACCGAAATACCGAATTCCTCGAAATCTTCCATGAACACTATTCATCATCCCTAACCTCCAAAACTACTATTCATCCATAACCCCAAATCTTTGATTTTCAACCCCAAATCACCCAACTAGCTTCCAATCTTTCAATCGAACATCCTTCACTGATCCATCATCCTTGGGTTTGCGCCAAACACAATCCTAAGCTATCGTTAAGCTTCAACCATCGAAACCTCACTTTTGAGCTCAAATTCGAAAATGGTGGATTTGAGGAGAGTGAGTTGATGATGAAGATTTTGGTACCAAAACGAAGAGGGAGTAATGCTGAACGTTTTTCGTGTTGGAAGGAAGTCGATATGGTGAACCGAACTAACCCATTTTTCCTCTTCTTCTTCCATGTCCCTTTCCTCTTCTTTCTCTTTTCTCTCTTTTCTCTTCTCTATTTCTCTTCTCTCGCTGCCTTCTTTCTTTCCTTTCTTTCTTTTAATTAATTATTTCACTCACACACACACATACACGCATACTCATATATTTATTAATATAAACGCGGTAACGTGGTCCAATTACCATATTGATCTAAACCTCTTATTTCGAATCCAAAACTTCATTGACCCGTATTATCCGGTTAACGATCCGATGACAACCAATAAATAATTTTAGCACTCAGTAAATTTACCAATCAAGTACTAAATTAATTTAATTGGGTTAACATCCAAATAATTCTATTAATTATTTTGCGGATGTTACAATAGTGGAGGTAAATGGGAAGATCACCTCCCACTAGTGGAGTTCGCCTACAATAATAGTTATCATTCTAACATTTGAATGGCTCCGTATGAGCCACTCTACTGTAGAAAGTGTAGGACTCCATTATGTTGGTGGGATGTAGGCGAGCAACACTTATTAGGACCGGATTTGGTTTGAGAAACTTCAGAAAAGATCCAACAGATAAAGAAAAGAATGAAGATTGCTCAGAGTCGACAAAAGAGTTATGCCGACAAAAGGAGAAGACCTTTGGAGTTTGATGAAGGAGACCATGTGTTTCTCAGAGTTTCACCTACTATAAGGACCGGTAGGGCATTGCGGGCTAAGAAACTCAGTCCTCGATATATTGGACCTTTCCAAATTACCCAGCGGATTGGGCCAGTAGCATACCGTATTGCCTTACCGCCAGCCTTATCAAACTTGCACGATGTATTTCATGTGTCTCAGTTGAGGGAAAAGAGAAAGAAAAGAAAGAAAGAAGAAGAAGAGAGAGTGGAACCCAACCCAAACCTAGCCCAAAATCATCATTTCTTTCCTCTTTAATTTCGTTTTCATCATCACCTAAGATCCTTGAACTTCAAAAATACCCACTTTTCCTCTATCCTTTCATTTCAAAGTTTTAGGGTTTATCTGAGATAGTGAGATGATTTGAAGTTGTCAAGAGTTGTGTGTTGGATTGAAGTGTTCGTAGAGGTTAAACATCAACTATACGGTAGATTGACAACATATTGAAGCTTAATTTCGAGTTTGAGAGATTGTTGGTGTCTTGGGTTCAAATTTGGGATTTTGGTAGATCTTCAATTTTTGCTTCCTTGGTGTTGAGTTCGACATTGAGGTGATTTCTTCACGATTTTGTGTGTTATGTGATGTTATAGCTGTATATATGTTGAGTTCGAGTCGATAAAACTGTTATTTATGGATTTCGCCGTATTTTGATGCGATTCGTGTATATTGAAGTTTTACGGTTTTTAATTGACAATTGATTGATTGTTTGATGTGATATTCTGACTGTGTATGAGTTAAAAATCGATCGGCAACGAAATATACACGAAAACAGGATTTTGGCAATTCTGACAAGGGAGCACGGACTGTGCGCCTCAGAGGCACGGACCGTGCGTCCCCTGCTGTTGCTCAATGTTGAAACTGCAAAAAACAGGGTCCTAATCGATTGTGAGCTTGTGACAATCGATCAATCGATTATGAAGCTCTCATAATCGATTGTCAATGACAAAATTTCAGAAAAACTTCATTTTTCAAGCACGAGTCGTGCGCGGCGCACGCACGATGCGTAGAGTTCTGCCCCGTTTTTAAAACTTGTCCGAAACTATTCCTTTTGGATTCCAAACCAATTCTAACCCTTTTCCCAACATTATGTAATGATGGAATAACCGTAAAATGTTGAAAACGATCATGTTTGGATTGGTAGCGATAATGTTACAAGTTATGTGAAATGGATTGGTTAAATCAAAGTAAATAAGTGTTGATTTCACTTATAGACTGGTTAAAACATTGTTTTGCTCGTGTTTTAATGGCTAATGCTATGATATGACTATGGTATTTAAACCGCTTGATTAGTTACGAACCAAGTGAGAACATAACACGAATTAATGAACAAAAGGGATTTGATATCCACACAAGGACTTGGTGTCCACAAAGGTTTTGGTAACCGAATCTACGATGATTAAGTGTGGTGACGACCTCAATATGTAGCATACTAGGGGAGGGAAGTCATGAGCCCAAAAACTAGGTCTGTTCCATATGTTTGCTCGTTAATTAGATATTATCGAGGGGGTTCACCATGGAAATCGTGTAGTGGTTTTCCGGTGTTGTGCTAATGCCATGACGTACGTAGCTATCCAGACTTGGGCTATGAATGAAAATGAATAAAACAACGTAACTATCCAGGCTTGGGTTATGAGTAAGATATGAATAAAACACCGTGAGTTGAGTGGTGAGGGGTCACGAAAGGACTCACTGAGATTTTATCTCAGTGTTTATGTGTAACACCCCTTTCTACCCGTCACTTTGTTTATAAAAATCAGGTTTGAAACATCTCGTTCATAGGAAATGTTACACATACTCAAAACAAACGTCGCTTATCCAACTTTTAAAAACAGTTTAACTCAAATTCATACGTCCACGTAGCACATCACAATATCAAAAACTCAAGCCTCATGGTTAACGTCACTTATAAAACTCCTCATAACACAAACAACTACGCAGCGGAAATTTGTAAAACATAACCAAATAGTCCACATGGACATAAAAATCAAAAATCATTAATAAAGGTCGAGTTCGTTATCCCCCCTGAGTGCTACGTATCAGAGCATGACGACTCGACTCGAAAAGTGAAGCTAATACCTTCACTGGGAATCACCTGCACGTTACCAACACGAGGGCAACATTCAAACAGGAAAGGGTGAGCATCATTTCAGTCTATATAATAGAAAACATGATAAGCACTAATCATAGGCTACGCACTAGAATAATCAGCATCAATTACACAAAACATCCACATCACAGTCATCATTCACATCATGTACAACTCATCTCATGTCATGTAGATTTATGAAATGCAACCCACTCGCGGGTATATGCATGAAGGTACCTTTTCACAAAACGTCGCTTAGCCACTCAGGCCTCATCATCACTTAGCCACTCAGGCCTCAAAACATCACTGGGTTTTATGCATATGGGCATGAGACTCTATGACATGCACCACTCACTTCACAAAATCACACAATTACTCAGATCACAGTCAACAATGTGACCCATCACTTACCTGTATTGCTCGCACGGAGCACAGCACCTGTCAAATTCATAATCATCACACAATATCACTAGGCCACTTAGACCTTAACCTCACTTAGCCACTCAGGCCCCAATTGTCACTTACACATAAACATCATTTAACTCAAACATTAGCCTCTGAGGGCAAAAACGTCATTTGACTAACCACCAAGGGCATCCTCGTCATTTACACATCATTATCATTAACTTTGGCCACTAGGGGCAAAACAGTCATTTGACTAGCCACCAAGGGCATCCTCGTCATTTACACATCATTATCATTAACTTTGGCCACTAGGGGCAAAACAGTCATTTGACTAGCCACCAAGGGCATCCTCGTCATTTACACATCTTTTATCATTAACTTTGGCCACTAGGGGCAAAACAGTCATTTTGACACTACCGTGTTTAAAACTGTTGTTTATACACCAAAAGGGATTTTTAAAGAGTTCCACGTCATTTTTCAATGTCACTGGGACGACCACCGGGGACAGCCACTTGGGCGCCCACAAACAGTCAGAAAATAACAATTTTTCATTTTAAAAATTGAACCCACAAATAGACAACGTAAAAAGCTTCATGACACTTTTCGAATCGTTCAAAACGGACGTCTAAGTCAAAAGTTATGATCAAAACAATTTTGGAAAAAATTAGGCAACATCCAGGGAACAGGCGCCTTAGGCGCCCAGGCAACCAGGCAACAAGTGCACAGGCGCCCAGCGCCCAGGAGCAACAGCGCGCCACACAGCGCAACAAGCAACATAGACACGGGCGCCTAGCGCCCAGGGGCAACATCGCACGCACAACACAGCGCCATAGGCGCTCAGCGCCCAGGCGCGCACAACGCACACACAGACACAACACGGGCGCCCAGGCGCGCACAGCGCGCAACACGCACAGACACGGGCGCCTAGCGCCCAGGCGCGCCCCCACGCGCAACAACAACACAGAACAGGCGCCCAGCGCCCAGCATAGGCGCCCAGCGCCCAGAAACCAGCAGCAACATCCAGAATTTTACCAAAGCGCTTTTTAATACTGAAAATTGTTTTCTTAACAATTCTAAATCATAAAACCTCAACATTTTCCCAGCAACTAAACATACACATATTTCAATCAATATCTCAAAAATTCAATTGGCATTATCTTCCCTATCCCTTTGGCGCCCTAGGCGCCTATACACCATCCATCCAATTTCGCAACCAACACAAGCAAATCCAACACAACAATTTCAGTTTCACGCATAATTCAAAGGTCACAAATCAATGACTATAATTCTAACACTACAATTCGCACACATATGTATAGGAAAACTCACCATTCACTTCGCATATATCTACACATATAATAGCCCCTATCAACGATGCATCAAGAAATATCAAGAACTCATGCTTACATCATTTCGCATACAACAATATATAAAAACCAACATCACAATACATCAATAAATCTAGTCTAATCCTAGATCTAGAACTCATCATATGAACTATTAAATAGAGTGATAGAGCTCCCCTAACCTCGAAATTGAAGAACGGAGGCTCCGGAGATAGTCACGTACAGGATCACAGCAACAAAATCACGCTCCTCGCTCTTCCTTGCTTGCGACTTCTCTCCTCTTCCTCTTCTCTCCTTACGGCGCTCTTCCTTGCTCTCTCTCTCTATCTCACGCTCTTTCTTTCTTTCTTTCTTTTGATTTCGCAAAATGCCACAAACCCTAGCCCCCACCAACTAACCACTTCGCCTATATTGTGGATCATGGGCTTGGGCTTTCCACTTAAGCCCAAGTCATGCAAGTGGCGCCTCCACTCCCTCCTAATACCACCAAAATAAATAAAATTCCAATTAATCGAATTACATCAAATAATTTAATTTAAATCCCCAATTATTTAATTAAATAAATTAATTAAATAATTTTAGGGTGTTACATTATGTTTATGGTTTTCACAGCGAAACAGGGTAAAGCTAAGGCCAAGAAGCATGAGTAGCACCTGTGCTATATGATGATGATGTGATGGATTTTGGAGATCCACTTTTATGTGCATTCTGATATTTCATTAAAAATAAAATACTTGGGGTGTTACACCACTCATCTTATATACAAATCTTGAGGAGTCTCCATGTGGGCCCTCCCCACAAAATGGCGCCAAATTCCCAACCCCTACCCCCCATGTCTTTTCTTTTTCTTTTTTTTCTTTCATATTTTCATTTTACGAGTACATTAAAATTTAGGAGAAAAAATTAGATCTATAAATACGTGAAGTTTGTTTCTCGATAATTGGATTGGTGAAAAGTGAAAATTAATTTTGTGATAAATTATGTAAAGCGTGATGCTAGCCAGTGTATTTTGAGGTACTTTGGAGCCTGAAAAAAAAATAGTTGTTTAAATAACTGGTTTGTTGAAAGAAAATAGTAATTTTGTAGTAAAATACGTAAAGTACAATGCAAAACAGTGTGTTTTGGGGTTATTAAGCGGTCGGAAAAAAAGTAACTGTTCAAATACATAGAGTTTTTTCCTAAATAACCTATTTCGTGAAAAAAAATTCATAACATATTTATGTAAAGTATGAAGATAAGTAGTGTGTTTTTGGATGCTTTAGTGTTCGCAATAGTGTGCTTTTTTATGTTTTAGTGTTCGCAAAATAATACAACTATTCAAATATGCAAAATTTGTGCCTCAATAATCGGTTTGGTGAAAAAAATATAATTTCGTGACAAAATACATAAAGTGTGATGCTAAGCCGTTTTGAGATACTTTAGTGTTCGAAAAATGTAACACCCTAATATTTCTAACAAGTAGAAATGCTAAGATGCACGAAATGACATACATCAGAGTAGAATTTCCGGTTTCAGATATTGAACAAAACTAAAACTCTTAACTTAATCCAAAATCAGGAGGCATAGATAGCTCAAGACTTCCAAATTATAACCAAGTACCATGCCTTTCTTACTAACAACTCCTATTGTTCAATATCCAACAACAAGAAAATAGCGGAAACGATCATTAACTACTAGCTAGTACAAGTCATCAAATAGAAGTACAATTACTAAGGGAAAAACAACATTGAACATAAGTTTAAAACTTCGTGCTCTCCTTAAGGTCTCATCAACCATGCTTCCTTGAGTATCTGTAAAACTACAACATATAAAGGGTGCGATAAACATTATCTCAGTGAGTTCTACTGTAACCCCTCAAAATGACTCTCGGTCCATTTATTCTTGTTCATTTAATCGTAGTCCATTTAGGTCCTACGTGCATATAGCTTTTCTTGACATGCCATAGTACATCTCCGGTAAAGGCTCTGTCGTTACCGTTGAACCTCTCCACTAGCTTACACTAGCTTCTAACCTCGTGAGGCCTAGGTTATGGGGCTCATGACTTCCCCCCCTAGTATACTAATTAATAAACTGGGTCGTCACCCTCGCTTTGACATAATTTATATATCTTAACCTTGATTGAACATTTAGTTCCATGAATAAACAATCGCTTGAACATTTAGTTCCATGATAGTAAACATAACACATGTTCGCTCGCGCGTACTACTTTACGGTTCTTGAAACAATTTTGACTTCCAAAAACAATTCACTTTAAACCTTGCAATCATGTTCAAAAACAGAGCATTATTGGTCTCATGACATGAGGATTGGTTGGGAAGAAGATTGGAAGAGGTTTGGAATCGAAAGGAGCGACGAAACGAGAATTCGGTGTACGGTAACAGAAGCACACGCACGGTCCGTGTGCCCTAGGCGCACGACCCATGCGCACTGAATATCCTTTTTAAAACCATTCTCGAAGCTGGTGCACGGTCCAGGTGCCATATGCGCACGACCCGTGCGCTTGTATCAGCAGACCTATTCATTCGGCTTTTCTCGTTTTCGCAATTCCGTTAGAGTCCAATCCGCAAGCCGATCAATTCCCAACATAAAAACAGTAATTCAATACACAATATCAAACAATGAAATATGAATATCAATTCGCAAACTCGAGTGACATTTGTTCCGAGACCCAAAATACATATTTTCGTAAAATACGGTTTTCGACTCAAAACACTTTCAAAATCAACGAAACAGCCACAACCAGTCGAGATCACATTCATTTCCAAAACGAAATAAAATCCTAAACGTGAGTAGAACTCACCGTTTTAACGAACTCGCGAGAAATCACATCCTCCACAAAACGATCGAACCATAACCTCTCGAACAATCCCCGTAATCACGAACTCGCACCGAACTTGGTCAAACTTTGAAACTGAACTTCCCACACTCCAAATTCGAAACTCAACCTCCTTGAGCTACTAAAATCACTCTCTATCAATTCCAATCTACAATGAGGCTGTTGTACTTGCTCAAAACAACAATGTGGTTTCACAATTCTACTCTCACTAGCTCCAATTTAGCATGCAAGGCTTTGAAACTCGAGGAGTACCATTCCGAGCTTCATAAATCAGAAATAGAAAAATGGAGAAGAGGATGAATGAGCTTATGAATTTGGTATCATTTGATAGAGGATGAAAAATGGAAAAGAATGGATATAAGAACACTTACATGCATCCAACATTGGTGAAGTTTCCCCTCCTTCTTCTCCTCCCTCTCTCTGTGCCTCTCTCCCCTCCCTCTCTCTATGTTCTGAATTCTGTTTTTGCTGAAATGAGGGTGTTGGCTGTGTGGTTTCAGCTGAGGGTTACTTAAGGATACGAAAATACAAAAATGCCCTTGGCTTACTAATTCTCCCTTAAACTCATTTTATAACCACTAAAGCACAATCAATCACACATAATTCATACAATTAGCAACTAAATGTTGTTTTCACCCTCTTAACATGTCCATGACTCGATTTATTATTTTATCGATTAATAATTCGTTAGTTAATTTCATAAAACGAAATTAACCAAAATTCAGGGATGTTACCAAAAAAGTTTTAACCGTTCAAATACTCAAAGTTCATTCCTCAATATAAAAAAAATTAGTTGTTCGAATACGCAAAATTTGTTCTCCTCAATGATCGGTTTGGTGAAAAAATAATTTCAAAACAAAATATGTAAAGTGCGATCATAAGTAGTGTGTTTTTTGATGCTTTAGTGTTCGTAAAAAAATTCAACTATTCAAGTATTCAAAGTTTGTGCCTCAATAACCGATTTGGTGAAAAAAAAATAATTTCGTAACAAAATATGTAAAGTGTGATGGTAAGCAGCGTGTATTGGGATACTTTAGTGTTCAAAAAAAAATTTAACTGTTCGAATACTCATAGTTCATTCCTCAATAATCGATTCGGTGAAAAAAAAATTTCGTGACAAATATGTACACACTTTATTTTAGATTTTAAGTTTGTAATTGCCTTTTTTTATTACATTTTTTTTAATTCATACTTACCTTCAATTTAAACAATGTTTTCTCATATTGCAATTTAAGAAACAAATTTTACCCAACAACAATTTTTTATTAACTAGAGTTTTTACCCCGTGCAGCAGGCGCTAGTACTATTATATATAATTAATATAGGTGGAGGCGCTATCTTTCTCCAACAAGTCTATTTTGTTTATTTTTACTTACAATATAAACTAGTTATTCTTATAACTCTAAACTTTAAATAATACTACGTATATATCTAGATTTTTCTTACAAAAATTTGAAAACAGCTTTTAAGTCTTAATGCCTTTATAATTCATTTGTTTGAGTCTATAAATCGCACTTCAAAACTTTGAGAGTGTTACACAAGGAAACAAATATTTACATATCAACAGAAATTTAAAACTTGAAAGATTAACAATCTTTTATTTGGTGAACTAAAGATTAACAATCTAAATAGACAATAAACTTAATAAAAATTTAAATAAAGTCATATTCATCCTAATCAAGTCGGTTCTCCGTCAACTACTGTCCGATCAACATATTTAGAATTCTCGCTTCTCTAAACAAAAATATAATATTTTCATATTTATTAATGTGTTTGCTTTATGAATTATAAGTTTAACAATTTCGCTGTCTTGAACTGGGGCGCCATTTCCCCACCCTAAATTCTTCCAACAAAACAAAAGTTTAATGATTTCAAGGTCTTATGTGTACTTAAATTGTCGAATTATGTTAGTTTGGTATTTAATTATATTCCTAGATAATATTGCTAATATATTATCATTTCTTTTAATTATTTTACTTTTATAAAATATTTGGATGTGGAATATTAACTAGTCAAAAAACTAAAATGTCAGATTGAAGAAATCCTGAACAATAGATGATTGCAATAGATAAGCCAACAAGAATATTCTTCAGATTGTTATTTTTAACAACCAAAAATTTGAATATTTCTCATAGTCAATGAAGTCGTGATCAATATTTAACTATTGGAGCAATAAATTAAAAATTCTATTTGAAAAACAAAATGGGCTTAAAGGTATTAGCATCCCACGATATTCTTTCAAAAATAGTTACCTTCATAATATCTTTGAAAAGCTAAATTTCTTTTTATTATGAATTAAAAAACTTTGTAAAAAACATTTACTTTTGTGTCTGACGAGAGTGGACCTCCCTACCTTCATATCTCTCAGTGCGATGGAGAATTCCAAGACTATGTAATTCTTGAGTATAAAATATCTGTTTATTGGTACTTTTAAAGTAATCATTTATTTCTTATTTTTTTGAGTTTGATAAATAAAGTAAAATGTGGTTTTAAAATAAATAAAGAGAAGGAGTGTAAAAGCAGTTATCTTATTGGCAAATGTTAGAGTTAAGTACGATAAAAATGTGACGAAGGTTGCCATGTTTTCTCCACACTAGTGAAAATTTGACTGTAAAAAGTACCATTTTGCTAAAGGTAGGCGGGGTGACAATTTTGCAATTAAACGGAAGTTTTTAGTTTTCGCGCCTACATTTAGCATCGGGTGTTTAAACAACCGATGCTAACATTGAGCATCAGTTGTTTAAACACCCGATGCTAAATGTCCCCTTTTATTTTTTTTTTTCCAATTTTTCCATCGCATATCTCGCGTTCGTTCTCATCGTTCCCTTCACTCTCTCACTCTCTGAACTCTCTCCTTCTCTTCACTCTCTCACTCTCTGAACTCTCGCTCTCTCAAGATCACTCTCTTCACTCTCCCATTCCTTCAACACATCTCGCGTTCTCACTCTCGCGTTTTCGAAACCCAACATCTCTGAACTCTCTCAACCAACATCTCGCTCTCTCACTCTCGCGTTTTCGAAACCCAAAGGAGGCCGTCGCCATCTCAGGAGGACCTTGCTCGCCATCGCCGACTCAGGAGGTCGTCACCTTGCTCTCCATCGTCGTCGCCGTCTCAACTTTTCGTTCTCATCTCTCTGTTTATTGGAGGCAACGTTTGGTTCTTAACTATCTCCGTTCTCAGCTCTCTCTGTCGTCGTTGCCTAGCTCGTCGTCACCTTGCTCGCCGTCGCCTAAGTGCAAATAACTTTGCAAAGAACTTGGAAACCCTAAGTAAAATATTTGGATGTGGAGTATTAACTAGTCGAAAAACTAAAATGTTAGATTGAAGAAATCTTGTAATAGCAATAGTAGACATATGGATGCTTGAAGGAGAAAAGGAGTAGAGGTGCGAAGGAAGGTGGGAGGGCGAGGGAGATCAAGGAAAGTGGCAAGGCAAAGGTCAGATGACATTGTACAATAGATGATTGCAATATTAGATGAGCCAAAGAGCAAAAATTAATATTTAACTATTGGAGCAAAAATTAAAAAGTCTATTTGAAAAAGAAAATGGGTCTTGAAAGGTATTAGCAACCCTACCAAGTCAACTTATTATGGAGATTAGTTAATTGAGATCTACATGGAATAGGTGGTGAAGTTGTGCAGAGTACTGTTAAGTATTGTTTCATATAGAAATTTTTAGTCCACTTCTAAGTTTTGGGAAGCACAATGTCAATCGTTTGCATTTTGACTGAGTCTGAGTTCCGCTTACAATCCACAGACAAATGGTCAAATGGAAAGAACAACACAAATTCTATAAGATAAGTCACAGTCAAGTTGAGAAACATCATGACGAGAAGGGTCAAGATCAGAAAGGACATGATGAGAAGAGTCAAGTTGAGAAGAGTCATGTGGAGAAGCATCAGCATGAGAAGCATTAACTTGAGAAGCATCAACTTGAGAAGACTCAAAGTTGAGAAGAGTAAAAGCAGAGAAGGGTGATGACAGTTGTAAAGTTGTTGTCTTTTGTAGAATGCAAAAAAAGCTATTGTCCTTCTCCAAAAAAGGCTCCAGCGGCTATATTCTTTTACCAACGACTCTAATTCATGGACCAAGGTTTAATACACATATATTTGACTATATAAGACTCATTAGATCATTGTAGGAAGACTGGTCTTTTGGCGCTTCTCAACTACTCACAGTTTTTTCTAAAACACTATTTTACAACCCTTCTCAAGTGTTTTCAATGTGGTAAATTCATAGTATCACTCTTAAGTATTTCACAAATTAGATTAAATAGTCTCACTTTAATTTCTATTAAAAAGAATTCTTAGAAAAGCTTTAATTACGAACAAATTATTAATAATTTTCGACAAAAATGCAACGAGAATGTTATTCAGAACTTGTGTGCAACACTTCTCAACCCTATAGCAACACTTCTCAAACCCTATAGCTTCTAACACATGAACAAATTATTAATAATTTTCAACAAAAATGAAACAAGAACATTATTATTTAAGAACTTTGATGATTGTGTCCAATGGGCGTAGGCTGCAGCCTTGGCACTTTTATATGACTAGCTTCACTTTGGATCTGTTTGGGACACCTGACAGTATGGGGGACGCGCTTTACTCCAAGTAAAATATATTATTTACTATTTTAATCTACTTGAAATTATATAGTTTTGACAAATTTGATACTTTTATTTCAGTGCTGGACTTACGAGTATTTTTAAAATATATGCAAGTACGTCGACAGATGTCCTACTGGGGCGCCACGTGCTGGGAGGTGGTGTAGAAAAAGTCAGATATTGTTACATTTCCAGATTATCAGAAGAAGTTAGATGCCTTGGTCTCCACTGACATCACATGGAGACCGTGGGAGGACCATAGGGAGGAGCGATAATTTGAGCCTATTTTTGTACAACGGGTTTCTTTGGTGGTGCGACATCAATGTACCTTACATGCTGGATAGGTGCCTCCGGTAGTTTGGATATGTGCAAGACATCCCACGTGACCCACCTCATGGTCGTCCACAGAAAAGATATTACTGTGAATACGACCATCACCTCCACGACTGATGTAACATCCCCTATTCTTTTGCTATTTAATTATATTGGCATAATATTATATTTAGTGATTTATTGAGTTGGTTGAAAATAAAATGATATGAAAATCAATTGCTTGGTTGATTTATTGGATAATGTGTGTGATTAAATATAATTGTTCATGGTTAAGTTAATTAGAGCTAAGAGGAGTCTTAGGGAATAAAATGTTTAAGTGAGGGGTAATCTTGTCTTTTCCCTTATCCTATATATATATATATATATATATATATATATATATCCCCAGCTGAGTATTATTCAGAACCACACTTCATCTTTGTTGCAAAATTCTGAAATCAGAACCAAGGGAGAAGAGGGGGTGAGGCGCGAGAAGAGAGGGAAGGAAAGAAGGGGAGAGCTGCCCCAAAACTGAATGCATGTTTGATCTAGGAACACCATAATGTTCAGCTCACCTTCCCCTTTTTAGTGATATCAATTTCGAAATCATTCTTCCCTCCAAACCAAAATCTCCATTGATGAGCACCTCAAGCCCAAGCAGAAATCCTGTACAGAATCCGTTTTGGCAACCTTCAGTGTTTCTTTCGTAACTCCCAGTACTGACCTCCGATTAAGTTCATTTTTATTTATTTGGAAACTAGACACGAAATGCTCCAGTTTTGACCCAAGAACCATCTGGTTTCACTGAGAATGGAAGGACATATCTTGTTCTTAAGTTTCGATTCAGAATTAGTGTCAGTATGGACCCAGCTTCATTGTTTTGGTTATAACTCTCGGGATATTGGATGCATGTGTTTGAAATCTCCACCTTCAGAAACTAGAGAAGATTTCCTTCACCGTAGACCCTCGTTTTGCTAAGTTTGGTTGAGATTTGAGTGAGTTATGCTCGTTGCAAATTGGCGGTTTGTTGCTGGAAGTAGCAGGAGAGGGTTCGGGAAGATTCGTGGGATCGCCGTTCGTCCGAGTTCGTGAAGCTTTGGCGTTGGGTGCGATTTTCACCGCCGAAAGGTGAGTTCTATAACTCACTAGGAAATCATGATTATGAATGTGTATGTGTTCTTGTTTTTAGGTCTCGTGTTTTATGGGAAACCGTGTCAATCCGCTTTGCGAAAATGTGTTAGAGCATGTGTTATGTGATTGTGAATTAGATTGGATGAGCATTTTGATTGATGATGATAATTGATAATTGTTGAATTGATGACTGTGCTGGACTGAATTAGTTGTGTTGAATGTTTCGGTATCAGATTAAAAGCGAAACGAAACGAAATCGAGTTTTTAAACATCAGTTTTCTGCAATTCTGCAACTCATCGCGTCGCGGCCCGAGGCTGTCGCAACGCGACCATGAATATTTTTGCGAAGGTTTTGGTTCTGTAACTTTTTGCGTCGCGACGGAACCCGTTCGCGTCGCGACGCAGTGTACTTTTTAGAGCAAATTTTCCCGATTTTGTTTTCGCTATAACTTTTGATCCGGTAGTCCGATTCAAGTGTTCTCAGGTGCGTTGGAAAGATTATGAAAAGGTATAACTTAATACGTAATTAAAATTGTACAATGCCCTGTTTGGATGTAATTAAAATTGTGATTGATGTTAGTGGGTGTTCCGAAATCGTGTTGATGTTATGAGATCGATTATGACTAAGTTAAGTTCACGTTATAAAACTGATTGTCTTGTTTTGATTTTGATAAGTATGATTGATGTGATTATGCTTGAACTGACTGGATAGTTGAGTAGATTAAGTTAATAACTTTAGTAAGCGGTGTGAGATCACCTAAACTTAGTAATCAGATCATGTTAGTAATTAGATCATGTTAATAATTAGATCATGTTAATAATAAGGTCATGTTAGTAATGAAATCATATTAAGTTAAGCTCAGTGTTAAGTTAAGTTCATTATTATGCTCAGTTCATTGTTATGTTCAGATCAGTATTCAGTTCAGGTATATTAAAATATATACATCAGTTCAGTTAGGGTGACGACCCTATTTTCAGTTTAGTGTGCTAGGGGAGGGGAAGTCATGAGCCCTATGAACCTAGGCCCCATGAGGGATCCAGCCAATTAGTGGAATGGGTTCACCGGGAGCTTATTTTGCCAAGTGACCGGTGACATGCTAAAAATTCAGTTCAGTTTATGTGTTGCCTCTCGTAACCGGCTTGAGGGTTATGAGGACAACGTTAGTTCAGCCACATAGTCAATTTTGAGGACTATGATTTATGAGTTAAGAATAATGAATCATGCATAATTGAACCGAGAGAATTAGTAAGGGGTCTCGATAGAACTCGCTGAGACAAGTTGTCTCACCCAATCCATGTTTTTGTTTTTCAGTGAAGCAGGGAAAGAGTCGGAAGGCTGTGAGGCATGGCTATGAAGATGCTTGAGGAGTTGCTGACGCTTTTATTTCATTATGCTATGTATTTCAATCTCTTTCGTATCTTAGATTGTACGATTGTACGACTTGTGTTTATAAAGTTGTAAATCGCTTCCGCAGACTTTCTGTTTTGAGTATTGAACACTAGTTGAGGGTGCAAGGAACGATTTTATGTATTTCATGTTCAGTTATGTAAGCGCACTTGATGGGTTTTAGCATCGAGTTTTAGATTGTGTTCAATATTTAAAAAGCAAGTTACTCTGATATATGTCAGTAGTGCATTTCGGTAACTTCTACAAGTTAGAAATTATCGGGGTGTTACAACTGAGTTTGCGATAAATAATACTACTAACGTGTCGGTGGAATACGCCCTCTTGAACCTTTCGCTCTACTTTATCCTTTAATCGCGAGAAGGTGATGACCTTCTTAAGCCTACGTAAAATAGGATTTGGATATTGAAACCAAACACCATTTTCATTTCTGGTGATTTGTCCACGGTGATGGAGGACGGTCAGTGTGTTGTCCATTAAGTACTGGGTTGAAAGGGTGTTCATTTTGGAGGGTGGTGTAATCGAATAAGCAAGTGTTTACTAAAGCAGAGATAAACATTGGTGTGAAAGAAATGAGAGTAAGTGTGAGCATTTATAGCGATTGTCATTTAGTGTGTCGTTGATAAATATTGTGCAAAATAAATCTAGATCGTTGCAATTCTATCTGTTAATTAAAGTACTTTGACCGAATGTAGGCCATTGATAAAAAATGTCGGTAATATTGAGGTCGTCAAGTGTTGGTGGGATCTTGACAGTTGAACAAAAAATTAGTATTATTACATTAAAATTAAAGTTAAATAATTAATTCCATTTGCCAAAAAAATAATTCCAGATTTATGTTTTTAAAACATATATCCGTAATATATATATATATTCTGAATTTATGTTTAAAATGTAAATCCAGAATTATATGTATATTACAGATTTATGTTTTAAGAACATAACTTCAGAATTATATTTACAATCTGGGATTACATTTTTAAACATAAATCCGGAAATATTTTGAAAAACACATTCCGAAATTAAGTTTAAAATGGTAAATCCGAAAAATAAAAATAAAAAATTGATACTGTGAATTAAAATTGGTGTAATTTAGTAAGGGTAAAAATGAAAAAAAAATAAAAATGTGGAGGTATATGGGTTATGAGTGGGGTCCAAAAAATATCACCTACTTACTTTATCCTATTCTACTGATTTTTAACCGAGCTCAAATTCAGGATAAAATTTTAAATAAAGAGACAAGATACTGCTACAGTAACATGCAACCCACCACACACGTAACTCTATTCAATCACCAAGCAATAAAAACACAAAAGCTCTCTCTCAATAAACTATTCATTTTTTGTTAGTCGACCCAAGAGAAGGTGTCTGTCGGGGACAATGAGTATCATAAGAAACTGTCGGGAACTACGCAATCCGAGTGCAATTCACTCCCTTCTAGACCTTGTCTGGATGTATCACTTGGATTTAATTTTTTTAGGGTTAAATATGCAGGTCCCTATAAAACTTGGGTTTTTTGGTTTTAATCTCTAAAAAAATTTTTACCAATTTTTGGTCTCTATAAAGTTTAAGTTTTTTACTTTTAGTTCCTCATGACTTTTAATAGCTCTTATAAAAGGTCAAAAAAATGCTATTAAAAGTCATGAATCGTTATTAAAAGTCGTGATGGACTAAAAGTAAAAAACTCAAATTTTATAGGGACCAAAAGTTGATGAAATTTTTTTGAGGTACTAAAAACAAATAATCCAAATTTTATAGTGACGAAAAACATATTTAACCATTTTTTATGTCAAAACTTAGTTAATTCAAACAAAATAGAGGAGATTAGAAATAGATTACCTTTTACGGGGCTTTTGCGGTTTATAGGTGGTTTAGCCACTCTTTGGCATCACCCTTTCACTTGTAATGTTATCAACTACTCAAGTAAATTTAGAAATGCAGAAATTCTCACCCCAATGGATTTATGTTGGAGATTTATAGGTTACTTTGGATACCCTGATAGGGGTCACAAACATGACTCTTGGAATTTGTTGCGTACCCTATCCTGCGGCAACAACCTTCCTTTGTGTCTTATGGGCGGATTTATCGATGTTCTCTCAAAGTAGGTTTGGACATCGGGCGGGTATGGGTGGTTACGGGCCTAAAATGGTCATCTAGCCCAAACTGCGGTTGCTATAGTGGCCCAAATCCGTTCATTTTTAATTTCGGTTGGAGCAGGTTCGGTTTTTTGGTTATGCGGGCTACACGGGTCGGTTTTAACGGGTTGGGCAACCAAAAAGATAACTCTGTCAATGGGATAGAGAAAGTTGAAAAGTTATGTGACCGTGTGTTTGCGAGTGAGTGTGAAAAATGAAATTGAAATGGTGAGTTGTTTGTGACTTGTGAGAGAGAGTGAATGAAATTGAATTTCAGAACTTGAATTGTACTGCGTGCGAGAGAGATGGTACAAGGCTCTATTGTTGCCTGCGTTTGATTGAACTCTGCTCTGCTGCCTCTGTCTGTGAAAATATTTCAAAATAAAAGTTTACTCAGATTCGGGCAGGTCTGGGCACCGATGGGCCTACAAATAACAACCGCACCCGCCCAGCCCAATTCACACGTACCCGAAATTTCAACCCGCGGACCCGTATAACCGTCAGGACTGCCCATTGCAGCCCATTTTGTCTGGGTTTTCGGTTTTCGGGTCGGTTTTTGATTTTTGTCCAAGTCTATCTCAAAGTAATGGATGAGTGGGGTCGTAACTTGGGAGAGCGTGAGACTCCAATATATTATCCCTAAGTTGTTGACTTGCACTAAAGTAATGGATGAGTGGGGCCGTAACTTGAGGATGAATGAAGTATAAGGTCGAAAGTGAGAAGTGTAGGATAGATATAGCAAGCACGTGTGACGGTGCAAGGACGTTAGGCGGTACATGAGAAACCTTCTTAATCAAGAAGAGAAATATTGGCATCAAAGGGAAAAAGTTCAGTGGCTTAAGGGTGGTGATACCAACTCTAGATTTTTCCATGTCATGGCTAGCTATCGCCCCAAACATAACACGACAGAGTGCCTGATGGATGAGGAAGGCAATGATGTTGAAGTGTACCATAGCTACCAATTACTTTGATTATTTGTTCATGTATAGTCAAGGATGGGCCGAAGCAATGCTACAACACACGTTAGCACTAGAGTTACAGATTAGACAATTTATTATTAACTCAACCTTTCACAATCAGAGTTTAGAAAAGCCCTATTCTCTATGCATTATGATAAGGCATCGTGCCCAGGTGGTTTGAATCCCATTTCCTTTAAAAGGTACGGTTCTGGCATCTTTGTGGCTTGGAGATCTTTCATACATGTATACAATGGTTGAAACAAGGTTCTTTTCCCTCATAGTTAACTAAAACAAATATTGAACTTATTCCTAAGGTGTGTTTAACTTGCACTTATGCCTCAGGTGCAAGGTTCGATTCCCACGGAAGGCAAAAATTCTACAAGGGGGTAGAGAAGACCGTGATGTAATAGTGCCGGGGTGGCCAATGCGTTGGACCTGGGCTGTTACACTAGCTGTTCCAATCACATGACTGGAAATAGGCACTGGTTGATTGACTTTGATCCTAAGAAAAGAACTAGAATTAGACTGGCTGATGACAGGTTTTTAACAGCAGAAGGAATGGGAAATATACTGCTAAAATAGAAAGATGGAAGAACTGTGCTGATTGAAAATGTATGGTATGTGCCAACCATGAAGAGTAACCTAATGAGTGTAGGCCAACTCATTGAAATGGGATTTTCTGCGACAATGGATGATGGTATATTGATACTGTTTGACAATGAAAAGAAAATGGTTTTGAGATCTTTCCTAGAGAATAATAGAACATTTAAGGTGGATATCAAAGTAACATAAGTACACTGCTTCAGTGCTTCTGATACAGCAGGGGATAGTGCCTTGTGGCACAAGAGATATGGACACCTAAACTATAGAAGTTTAGATCATTTGAAGTCAAAGAATCTTGTACTAGGGATTCCTACCATTGCTGCTAGTGACAAGGCCTGTGAGGTGTGCATGAGAAGCAAGCAGGCAAGATTGCCATTTGCTTTAGAATTGCCTCCAGGGCAACATATTCCTTAGGATTTGTACATTCTGATGTATGTGGTCCACTTGAGGTTCCCTCCTTAGGTGGTAACATATATTTTGTAACCTTCGTGGATGAGTTTACAAGAATGTTGTGGATTTACTTGATTAAGAACAAGAGTGCAGTGCTTCATCAGTTCAAGAAATTCAAGAATTATGCAGAGAAGCAGAGTGGCAGCAAGTTGAAAATACTGAGAACTGATGGTGGAGGAGAGTATAACTCCACTGAATTCAAGAGATACTATGAAGAACAAGGTATTGATCATGAAGTCACTGTTCCATACACTCCTCAGCATAATGGAGTGACCGAGAGAAGAAATAGAATGATTCTTGACATGGCAAGATGTATGTTGAAACAAATGCAATTACCAAATAATTTGTGGTGTGAGGCTGTGTCAACTGCAGCATATATATTGAATAGATGTCGAACAAGGAAATTGAAAGACAAAGTGCCATTGGAAATGTGGAGTGGAAGAAAGCCTAGTATTGCACACTTGAGAGAGTTTGGTGCCTTATGTTATAAACACATTCTTGATTCAACAAGGAGGAAGCTAGATGACAAGAGCTGTCATATGATCCTAATTGGATATCACCCTACTGAAGCATACAATTTGTATAATCCAGAAACCAATAAAACAGAATACAGCAGAGATGTGATTGTGAAAGAAGCGGAGATGTGGAATTGGAATTCTAGCAGTACTAGCAACATCAGAACTGAGTCTGTGTTGGTTGACAGTGTTAGTGATGATGTGATACAGGAACCTCTAGAGCAAGATGGACCAGATTTTGATGATGAACCAGCAACTCAATGGAGACCACAGAGACATAGAAATCTTCCAACTAGATTGATAGATTATGATGTATATTCTGATGAAGCAATAAATAGTGATGGTGAACTGATTCACATGGCATTATTGGCTGAAGTTGAGCCTCTAGGTCATGTAGAAGTAGTGAAAGACAAGGTATGGAGAGCTGCTATGAAAGAAGAGTTAAATGCAATTGAAAAGAACAAGAGTTGGGATTTGAAGGTGTTGCCTCCCAACAAGAAAGCCATAAGTGTTAAGTGGGTCTTCCAAGTGAAATTGAGGCTTGATGGATCAGTTGCAAGGCACAAAGCAAGATTGGTAGCTCGTGGATTCTTTCAAAAGGAAGGTCTAGATTACACTGGGGTGTTTGCACCAGTAGGTAGACATGAAAAAATTAGGTTGGTGATAGCACTAGCATGTAGTAGAGGATGGACTTTGCTACACCTAGATGTTATATCAGCCTTCTTGAATGGATCATTGGAAGAGGAAGTTTATTTGCCACAACCACACTGCTTTGAAGTGAAGGGCAAGGAGCAAATGGTGTACAAATTAAACAAGGCATTGTATGGCCTCAAACAAGCTCCAAGAGCTTGGAACAAGAAGATTGACTCATTCTTCTCTGATCTTGGCTTCAAGAAGTGTACTGTGGAGTATGGCATATATGTGAAGACATCTAATAAAGGTAAAATGATCTTAGTTTTCCTTTATGTAGATGATATTCTGTTGACTGGTGATTGTGTTGATGAAATAAATACTGTGAAAAATAAACTGATGCAAGAGTTTGAAATGAGTGATCTAGGAAGAGTTGTGTACTTCCTAGGAATGGAATTCCTCTATAATACTCAAGGTATTGTAGTGCATTAGAGGAAATATGCTATAGAAATCTTGAAGAGGTTCAAGATGTCAGAATGTAAAACTGCTTTGACCCCTACAGAGCTAAACCAGAAACTTGATACTGATGCTGATGGAGAGAGTGTTGATCCTACCTTATTCAAGCAATTGGTTGGCTCACTAAGATATTTGTGCAATACTAGGCCAGATGTGTGTTTTGTTGTTGGAGCATGAGCAGGCACATGGAGAGTCCAAAAATGTCTCATTACTTAGCAGCTACCAGAGTTCTCAGATATGTGAAGAGTACACTAGTATGGAATATTTTTTTCCCTTTAAACTAGATCAGAATCATGCTAAGTTGGTGGGATATTCAGATTTAGATTGGTGTGGGGACAAAGTGGTCGAAGGAGTACTACAGGATATGTTTTTTATGTACCATGGAGCACCAATTTCATGGTGCTCAAAGAAGCAACCAGTGGTTCCACTCTCTTCTTGTGAAGCTGAGTATGTAGCAGGTGCCACTGTTGCATGTCATGCCGTTTGGCTGAAATCTGTAATGACATAACTGAAAATTGATGCTAAGGAGCCAATTAAACTCATGATTGATAACAAGTCTGCAATCATGATTGCCAAGAACCCAAGGTACTTGAAGTCTGTTACTGCAACACTCAGTTGCAGATTGCTGATGTGCTTACTAAAGCACTCAAGACTGAACAATTTGTCAAGTTGAGGGATGATTTAGGTGTCATGATGTTTCATGCTATGAATTAGGGGATGGTGTTGTGAGACTTACTAATTCATAGATATTTCTTATTAAATGTATTTGCTTTAGACATTTAGCATCGGTTGTTTGAATAGCCGATGCTAAATGTTGAACCGGTGGCATTTTTGCAATTAAATGGAAGATTTAATTTTTCGCGCCTACTTTTAGCATCGATTGTTTAAACACCCGATGCTAAATGTATTTGCGTTTGACATTTAGCATCGGGTGTTTAAACACCCGATGCTAAATGTCTAAAGCAAATACATTTAGCATCGGGTGTTTAAATACCCAACGCTAAAGGTCATGTTTTATTTTTTTTCATCGCATACACTACTCTTCGCATTCTCACTCTCACTCTCTGAACTGTCTCACTCTCTCAAGGCTCTCGCTTTCTCTCTGGACCTCCATCTTCCTCGCCGTCGATTCTTGGCTCGTCGTCGCCGTTGCTCTCGTCGTCGTCGTTGCTCTTGTCGTCGCCTTCACTCCTATTTTGGTGCTTGAAATCGTAGACAGTGCTCTCACTCTCTGAGGTCTCTCACTCTTTCAACAATACGACACTCTCATTCTCTGAACACGACGCTCTCACCGTTCTCAACTCTCGTCGTCGCCTTGCTCACCATCGCCTTCCTCGCTGTCGTTTCAGTGCAAATATATTCAAAACCCTAAGTTTTCAAAACGGCCTCCTCTTAAGCACAGCCTCTGCGAAGTCTTCTCCGTCGTCGCACCTAGTTCGTATTCTTCTTTGGTTTGATTAATTGCTTCTATTTTGTTTGAAACCCTAATTTTAATTTTTCAGAATCGTCATTTTTGTGTTGAATAGAGTCTATCACAGTGATAAAAAGTTCACCCTCATCACCTATTCACCTACTGAACTTGTGAGTCTCTCTCTCTTGGTTGCTGTGTGTTCTACCTTTATGTTCATTGATTCATTGTTTACTCATTATTTGCAAGTTTTTGGTCCACATTATACATTCTAAGTAATAATAAGACTAACTATTGGAATGCACTTCTTTTTGATGGAAGTGTGTGTTAGCAATAGCATTAGTATATGAATTTTGGAGAAAAATGATTGTTTTCTTGACTTGGGGTGTAAAAACATTGGCCAAATTGTTGGTCGCTATTATCTGGAATCTAGTGTTGAGAGGGAGCATTTTTCCAGTTCTGTGGTGTTCAATTAGTTAGGATATGCTTGTATAACTAATTGTTAATTGTTGCTGTTGGTCTATTATTTTGGAGCGTAGCCATGGATCGTAGTTGGATGCAAAGTAATCATCTGAGTGATGAGTATGCGAACGGAGTCAAAGAGTTTATAAATTTTACTCAAGCACATTTTGCCAAAACTGATGTTCCCAAAAATGGTGTAACTTATTCTTGCCCTTGTTGTTTTTGTGTGAATCGAGCCCCACAACCACCAAATGTAATACAGGACCATCTCTTTGTTTATGGGATCTATCCCAGTTATACCACATGGATATGGCATGGTGAATCAACCGACAACCCAAGTGTGTCCAAAAGAGAGAAATTCGATGAAGATATGGATGATCGAATGGAGGATATGATACGTGACATTGGTCCTGAATCTTTTAAGCGAGCGCATGAATATGATACTTTGTGCAAAGACAAAGAAGAACCTCTGTATATGGGTTGCACAAAATACACACGGCTGTCTGCGACGTTAAAATTGATCAATCTGAAGGCGATAAATGGGTGGACTGATAAGGGATTCACTAAATTGCAAGAGCTGTTGGTAGACATGCTTCCCATAGGTAACACATTGCCAAAACTTACATATGATGCGAAGAAGATATTGTGTCCGATGGGTGTGGAGTGTCAGAAAATTCATGCATGTCCAAATGATTGCATATTGTATCGGAAAAACTTTGAGAAGTTGCACAAGTGCCCTACGTGTAATTGGTCGCGCTACAAAGTAAAGTCGGGTGAATCTAGTTGTGACGACAACAGCACAAAGGGTTCCCCTGCCAAGGTTTTATGGTATCTTCCAATAATACCCAGGTTCATACGCTTGTTTGCTAATGCAAATGACGCGAAGAGCATTAGGCGGCATGCAGATGAGAGGAAATGTGACAGACAGCTTCGCCATCCGGCCGATTCTTTGCAAGGGAAGAAAGTTGATAATTTGTATCCGGATATTGGCGCTGAGTCAAGAAATCTTAGGCTCGCACTTGCTTCAGATGGGATGAATCCATATGGTAACTTAAGTACGAATCATAGCTCGTGACCTGTTCTCCTTGTAATTTACAACCTATCTCCATGGTTGTGCATGAAGCGCAAATATGTGATGTTATCCATGGTGATTTCTGGTCCGAGACAACCAGGTAATGACATAGATGTTTACCTTAGTCCATTGACTGGAGACTTGAGAAAAATGTGGGATGAAGGCGTGGATGTGTTTGACGGGTATTGTAATGAAACTTTCAAGCTGCGAGCCATGTTATTTTGCACAATCAATGACTTTCCAGCATACGGAAACTTGTCAGGGTATAGTGTCAAGGGGCATAAAGGTTGTCCTATTTGTGCAGAAGGCACGTGCCACCATCAACTCAAACATGGAAGGAAGACGGTCTACCTTGGCCATCGGAAATTTCTCCAACCTAATCACAGATATCGTAAGTTGAAAAAACTTTTAATGGGTGCCAGGAAAATGACATTGCTCCAAATGCCTTGACCGGAGAAGAAGTCTATCAAGTGGTTAAAGACATCAAAGTTGTATTTGGCAAAAAGCAGAAGCAGTCCAAGGAAAAAAGGAACTGGAAGAAGAGGTCGGTGTTCTTTGATCTTCCATATTGGTTCAATCCTGATGTAAGACATTGTATTGATGTTATGCACGTCAAGAAAAATGTTTGTGATAGTGTGATGTGATCCTAAGTTCACTAAGCATGTGGAAAGAAACTTATAAAGATACCACTATTTCATTGAGTACAAGACTTTAATGACTTATACCATTTTGAATCCAAGTAGCCATCTTGCATTATCATTGGCTGAAGGAATTCCAATCAACTCATGCAACTAAGTTCTACACGTAAAAGTTGAAGGAAAATCTCATGAAGAGTAAATTAGTACAATATCATAAATTAGTGCAATTTATTTCCATTTTTAGTATTTTATTTTAGGATTATATCTAAGACTTTAATGTCATTTAATTGTCTTCTTTAATTTAGGATTTGAATCAATGGCTTTAATGCCAATTAGTTATTTTCATTAAAATTAGGATTTGATAATTATTAGAATATTTTAATTTCTAGGGTTTTATTGAGTCAATTGGGCCTGATGTTCTTTTGGGTCAATTGGGCCTAAGGTTCTCTATAAATTGTAATTCGTTTGATGAAATAAACAAGTTGAATTATAAAGAAAATGTAGAGAAAGACTTTATCAAAGATTTTGAGTTCATACTCTTTGGTTCTGGATTGGACCAGTTTATTCGATCTTATCAAGAATTCTTTTTCTTGTGGTGATCCTCACACTCATAGGCGTATCCTTGTCTTGGATTAGACTAAGGTGGCGCCCCTAACCTAAACACCATCTTCTTCCCGAATTCAGCAACCGAATTCATTCTTCCCGTTAGTGCCGAAACTCTCCCTAAATTCCCCATCCCTAAACCCACGAAATTCTTCACTCCCCCTTTCCCCTTTGTTTATCCTTTTTACACCTAAAAACACAAAAATATAAGTTGCAACCAGAATCTATATTGAAAATCAAAAGAATGGCCACTTCCACAACAAGGAGGCCATCATGTATCGGGACGCTTCTCAACATTCAAGGGACAAAGGATGGTATAAATTCTCGTCTAGATTTGTGTGAGATGGGTATAAGAGAACAGTTACATCCGGTGGAAACAGGTAAAGGGACATATTTGCCTCCAGCGTGTTATACCTTGTCCAAAAAAGAGAAAACGAACTTTTGCGAGTGTCTACGGGGAATCAAAGTGCCACATGGTTACTCTTCAAATGTAAAGCCACTAGTTTCAATGAAAGATCTCAAATTAGTTGGCTTGAAGTCCCATGACTGCGACGTCTTGATGCAACAACTACTACCTGTGGCGATTCGTGGCATCTTGCCGAAAGATGTCCGACATACATAACTAGATTGTGCCTATTCTTCAATAGTATATGTGCTAAAATCATTGACCCCCAAAAATTGGACGAGTTGGAAAATGAAGATGCTATTATCTTGTGTCAGTTGGAGATGTTTTTTCCTCCCTCGTTCTTTGATATCATGATTCATTTAATTGTTCATCTAGCTAGGGAGATTAGATTATGCAGCCATGTTTATTTAAGGTGGATGTACCCAGTCGAGCGAAACATGAAGATCTTGAAAGGGTATGTGAAGAACCAATATCGTCCTGAAGCATCCATTGTCGAAAGGTATGTCACAGAAGAAGCTATTGAGTTTTGTTCAGACTACTTGTCAGAAGCGAAATCTGTGGGACTACCAAAGTTTTGCTATGCAGGGAGATGTCAAGGTAAAGGTACACATGGTATAACCACTAAGGCGGTTATAAAAAGTTGAAGAAGAGTTTGAAAGAAGATCAAATAAAAAAATTCAGGAGGAGTCTGGTGATCCTTCTTTGGAGGTGGAGCCTACATCTCCAGAGCGTCATGAAATGTGGAAGGCTGGCCGCAAAAAAAATCTGGATCTTATGTATCAGAGGAGTCAGCATCAGTTGGAACTAAGATTGTAAGTAAAATTTTGTGTGGATCTAAGTTGAATAAAAGTATGCTTTGTTTAAGTAATTCAATTGTAACACGTGAACATGTTTTTGTAGTAGGATGAACTTACGGTTATGAGTAGCGAAGGATCTTTCATTCCGGAAGGAAAGAATGATAATTTGACTGCTGCCATTGGAACACCTGAGTATCCCGGGCGTGTTCGGGGAGCTGGAAAAGGTGTCGGGCTGAAGAGATACTTTGGAAGTGTAGCACGTTCTGCCTCGAGCAGCTCACAATTTGATAAAGCGGGAATGATGAAAGAACTTATGGAGGGCGTGGAAGTGATGGTGCAAGACCGAGTTCGCAAGGCGTTGGCAGAGGTATATGTTTATATTACTAGATCTGTTGTATTATTTGAATCAATTCATAAATTCTAGTTTAATTTATATGTATGTTTTAATTATTCAGCACACCATTTCATGTGGAGGAGTTCATAATGCGGCTGTTCAGGTTCCTTCTCCCATGACGGGGTATGCTGATAAGAGACATGCTAGGATAAGGTTGGAGCATGAAGATCATGAGTGCTTTGTCTCCTTCAAAGAGATCATGGACATGGTTTCCGGTGAAGAGTGGCTTGAGTTAAGCCATTTCAGCATATGGTGCACGTAAGTAGTAAAGTTTATTTCATTATGTCAAGGTGCAAGGTTCGATTCCCACGGAAGGCAAAAATTCTACAAGAGGGGTAGAGAAAACCGTGAGGTAATAGTGCCGGGGTGGCCAATGCGTTGGACCTGGGCTGTTACAACCCTCAATTGATAGTGGGAGGTGTGTTTAACTTGCACTTATGCCTCAGGTGCAAGGTTCGATTCCCACGGAAGGCAAAAATTCTACAAGAGGGGTAGAGAAGACCGTGAGGTAATAGTGCCGGGGTGGCCAATGCGTTGGACCTGGGCTGTTACAGGTACGGGTGAAATATATGGATTTGTGTGTCCACATAAGCTTAACTTGAAGAATATGCACATGAATACCGTTCTTCAAAATATTCAAGGGAAATTGACCACCAATAAGTTCATATATATTGCTCCATATAGGTACGTGATTGCATATTTCAACGAATTGGTAATTCATTTTCCTTTGTTTATGTGTGGCTTAATTTTAAGTTTATCAATGTTGCAGCAATCATTGGCAACTGGTTGTCTTACTCCCAAATGAAAATACTGTGGTCTGGATGTGTTCCTTATGCCACCAACCAAACAAACAAATCAAAGACATGTTTAGCAAGTAAGTTTTTAATTTTTTTTATCATGGTTTATATTGTAGTATTTGAACTTTGGGTAGAAATTTTATAACTAATTTTATATTATGTTATTAGAGCTGTCAAAGGGGATTCTACATCGACCACCAAGTGGTTGTACCCTAGAGTAAGTAATTTAAAATATGGGTTGAGTTAATTTAGAGTGAATTAATATATGATATATATAATATTCTCTTTAATTTTGTTAATTCAATTGTGTAGATGCCAATACAACAGAATAGTTTTCATTGTGACTATTATGTGATGAAGTTTATGCTGACCATTTTGAGTGCCGGTGTTGTTGATAATCGGGAGAAGGTATAATTTTGTTTGGATATCTGATTGTGTGTATTACTGTTGATTGGATATGATTTGTTTGAGTGATTTTAAACTTGTAGGTATTTAATGACCCAAAGGCATACACCGAAGAGGAACTTTTGGAGATTCGTCAGCTTTGGGCAGAATTCTTTAGCAAGATTCGTACAGAACAAAAGGATACACTCTTTTAGATTTACTAGTTTAATGTCTTTTTAGAAATATTTTGTTTTAATAGGTTTATGGTCTTAAATTCTGTCTATGTTAACAGGTTTATGGTTTTAAATTCTATCTGTGTAATTGTAAATTCGGTCTGTGTTGGGCAGGAATTTTGGCTGTGTTAACAGGTTCTTGAAAATTATGGCTGTGTTATGACTTCTGTTTTGTGTAAATTCTGTCTGTGTTATAAATTCTGTTTTGTGTAAATTCTGGCTGTATTATGAGTTCTATTATGGTTTGTGTTCTGGCTGTTATATGACTTCTGTTATGGGTTGTGCATGTTCTGTCTATGTTACAAAAGCAGGTTCTTAAAAATTCTGGTTTGGATAAAAATTAGCAATATTATAAAAAGAAACTAGACATTTAGCATCGGTTATTCTAAATAACCGATGCTAACTGACATTTTTTTTAATCAAAAAGTGACATTTAGCATCGGTTATTTAGAATAACTGATGCTAAATGTCTCAACAAATAACATTTAGCATCGGTTGTTTGCTAAATGTCATTTTTAAATCAAAAAATGACATTTAACATCGGTTATTTGATACAACCGATGCTAAAAGTTATTTGTTGAGAAATTTATCAATCAAACCGTTGAATAAAAATGATAAAAAATGTCATTTAGCATCAGTTATTCTAAATAACCGATGCTAAATGTCTCAACAAATAACTTTTAGCATCGGTTGTTTCAAAGAACCGATGCTAAATGTCATTTTTTGATTTAAAAATAACATTTAGCATCGGTTGTTTGAAACAACCGATGCTAAAAGTTATTTGTTGAGACATTTAGCATCGGTTATTCTAAATAACCAATGCTAAATGTCATTTTTTGAGTAAATGTCATTTCCCAAACTACAAAAAAAGTGATGAAAGTGACATTTAGAATCGGTTTTTTGAAAATCCGATGCTAAAAGTGACATTTAGCGTCGGGTAAATAACCGACGCTAAATGTCACACTTTTAGCATTGCGACATTTAAGCACCGGGCGATAACCGACGCTAAATGTCCAAAATAACCCACGCTAAATGTCTTTTTTGCACTAGTGTGATAACATTCATTTGCTGTGTTAGTCAGTTACACAGCATAGAGGCTTGTAACCATTTCTGTTATTTCTGTACTGAACTATAAATACTCTCTTTGTAATTCAGTTTTATAATACAATCATAATTTCCCTCCATTTTCTATCTCTCTTCTCTATTCTCTGTTCTCTGAGTGTGTGTGTGTGTGAATGGCTATGGTGTTCCAACACAAGGTACAGCCGAAAATTAAAATAATGATGTGGAAAGCTATGCGACATTGCTTACCTACGTGTCGTACCCTCCGTACAAAAAATGTTTGATTTCTCCCTACTGTGACAAGCGTGGAACACTCTTTAGATGTCTTCTTTTGCTGCTCACAAGCCAAAGCATGTGGGATGGAATGTGGCTTATGGAAGGATATTTACCAAACATTTGATCCAACTTTGGATTTCACTGCCTTGGTGTTTAAAATTTTGCAGCAACTTTCCGCTGACAAAAGAAGTACTTTTTTGATGACTGTTTGTTTGGTGTGCATGGAAGTGGCAGAATAACAAGGTGTGGGAATACCAAGCTGTACTCCCACATAGCAGTTACATTAGCACTTGAACACTTGCAGGATTGGAAGACTGCTTCAGCGTAAGACCCCACTCAAGGCACCACATCGCCTACTGATTCTGCTCCGCATTGGACAACTCCAAATATTGGACAGCTCAAGTGTAATATAGACAACAATATCTTTGAAAGAAGGCAACTTTGGAACTGGGTTTTTCATCAAGAGAGCTGAAGGAAAGTTTATCAAAGCAAAGGCCGTGGCATTCAATGGCAATCCTACTCCAATGAAACTGATTTTTTAATCTATACGCACTAGTTAGGCTATGAGCTGGATTGTCTATTGATACCCCTCAAGTTCCTGAAAAGAGACATCATCTGCCGATATGGGATTTCTGAAAGGATAATCACAGACAATGCTCCTAACCTCAATGGCACTGAGATACAAAGACTATGCGAAAATTTCAAGATCAAGCACCACAATTCAACTCCATATAGACCCCAAATGAATGGCATGTTTTCAACTTTCACTCACAAAACCTAAGGCCCGTGCTTTTCCCACATCCCTCCCTACTCACCCCACACCCCCAAACCCTGCGAAATGACCAAAAGGCTATTAATGAGGTGCACTGTTTTCACCAATTCGGTTAGGGTTAACCGAAAACTTTCGGTTACGCCCAACTGAACGTGTATTTTTTGAGACACACCCCTTTTTTACCTCTTTTACACTATTCGGTTGACCTCAACCAAAATATTTCGGTTGACATCAACCGAACGTGTATTTCTTCCTTCTTCAAAAGAAAGATGCAGATCTGGCTGCAGCTAAAGACTCCGAACAACTCAAAACTCTCGAGGAAGCTCTTAACAGAAGAAAGGGATAAGGTTCTTCAAGATCTTCAATCTGTTATGGCTAATCATGAGAAAGAACTTGCAGAAATGTGTCATTATTATTGACAATTCTTATAGCTAATCACAAGTAACTGATGTTGTGGAAAACTTGCAGAAAGGTGTCATTATTATTATTATTGAAAAGTCTTATGGCTAATCACAACCTCTTATTTAGTGAATTTTAGAGACACAACCCTTGAAAATGCCAAGCAGTATATAAGGAGCTTAGAAATAAAGCTTGACTCAGTTAGTGCTCAACACCTAAAAGAGAAGGAGGAATGGGGACTGAGCCTACAAAATGTAGAAGAAACGTGGAGAGGTAATCACGTTCGGTTGATGTTAACCGAAATATTTCGGTTGAGGTCAACCGAATAGTGTAAAAGAGGTAAAAAATGGTGTGTTTCAAAAAAAATACAAGTTCGATTGGGCCTCGCCGAATATATTCGGTTGGGTTCAACCGAATCGCAGTAAACACGTCCTCTCATTAAGGGTAGTTTTGGAATATTTGGAGTTAGGGGGTGTGGGGTGAGTAGGGAGGGGTGTGAGAAAAGTGATGGCCAAACCGAATTGCCTCCATGACAAACCCTAATTTCCCATCACTTTCTGAAAGCCAGAAAAGAAACCCTAGCTGTCACCTCTCTCTCTCTTTCTCTCTCTCTCTCTCTCCCTGACATGGATTATTTTCTTCATCTCTACATGTTTCCCTTCACCTTCCCCCACATCTCCATTGCTACACGAAACATCCATTTTTGTCATCAACATGCTAAAAACCGACGGTCTCTAAACAGATTGATGGTTCATTTCAACAAAACATGTTCTTTCATTTCAGTTATTTCGAAGCAAACACGTAAAGTAATGGATATTCGGGTCTGGGCTCAAGGCTAAAAAAACGAAGGGCAAAACTCATCATTGCAAGTCCAAAAACAGTATAAATACGAGCTTGGGCTTTGAAGAAAGGGGGACGATTCTGAGGGAGAAGAACAGGATTCGTGTGTACCAGTTGTCAAAAGCAGATCTATATGTTGTTTGAGTGAAAGAGAAGGAGAGAGTTCTTCATTTTTTTTTCGTTTCTCTTACTAAAATTATCATCAAAATTATTTTTATTCTTTTTATGTGAGATCTGAGAGAAATGATTATTTATTCAAGCTTTGTGGTAATTCTTCTACCTTAGTCTTCTCTTTTGTTTTTATGATCTATTGTACTATTTACATCTTTTATTTCATACTGATAAGTCTATTTTTAGAGCTTTTTTAATAGTTATTTTTATTAGGTTTATTTGGTATTTTAATTATATTTTTGAGCTATTTTACTACAAATGTTTACTTTTTATTTTCAGGTTTTATTTTGAAGCAAAAAAGAAAATATGAGCTAAAATGAAGAACAAAGAAAATATTTGAGGAGGAACAATTTTTGAGACAGCACAACGCAAACTGGCGCAGCACAGGGCCCCAAGGGCGCCAAGGAGCAAAATTGGCGCAGCACAGGGCACCAAGGGCGCCAAGGAGCAAAACTGGTGCAGCACAGGACCCCAAGGGCGCCAAGGAGCAAAACTGGCGCAGCACAGAGCCCCAAGGGGTTCCAGGAGCAAAACTGGCGTAGCTTAGGGCCCCAAGGGTGCCAATGAGCAAAACTGGCGCAGCACAGGGTGCCAAGGGCACCAAGGGCGCCAACGAGCAAAAATGGCGCAGCACAGGGCGCCAAGGTCGCCAAGGAGCAACACTGGCGCAAGACTGGCGCAGGGGTGGCGCAGGACTGGGCGCCAAGGGCGCCAAGGAGCAGCACAACTGGCACAGGACTGGCGCAGGACTGGGCGCCAAGGGCGCCAAAATGCAGCCAATTTTGGCTGCGGCCACTTGTTTGTGGCCATCTTCGCCAACTTGATTTTTCACTTCTTTTTGGCCATTTTGCCCCTCCACTCAAAGTGCTTTGTCCACTTGTTGATGGCTATCCTTGCCAACTTGCTTTGTCCACTTGTTGATGGCTATCTTTGCCAAAACTTGAAATGACCATTTTGCCCCTTCCCTCATATTTTCCTATAAATAGGACCTTGATCCTCACTTGTAAAAAGACTTGAATTTTGTGAGAAAATCACTATCAATAAAATCTCTAAGATTCATGACTTCAATTTACCCTTGCTCTTTTACTTTCTTGCCCTTTTAATTCTTGCTATTTTACTTTCTTGCCCTTTTAATTCTTGCTCTTTATTTTCTTGCCCATTTATTTTCTTGCCCTTTTAATTCTTGCTCTTTATTTTCTTGCCCATTTATTTTCTTGCTCTTTTAATTCTTGCTCTTTACTTTTCTTGCCCATTTATTTTCTTGCTCTTTTAATTCTTGCTCTTTATTTTCTTGCCCAATTATTTTCTTGCTCTTTTAATTCTTGCTCTTTTAATTCTTGCCCATTTATTTTCTTGCTCTTTTAATTCTTGCTCTTTACTTTTCTTGCCCATTTATTTTCTTGCCCTTTTAATTCTTGCTCTTTACTTTTCTTGCCCATTTATTTTCTTGCTCTTTTAATTCTTGCTCTTTACTTTTCTTGCCCTTTTATTTTCTTGCCCTTTTACTTTCTTGCTCTTCTATTTTCCAAGTCATTTAAATTCCTTGCAATTTACTTTCTTGTCATTTACAATTCCTCAATTTATAATTTTGCAATTTTCTCAATTCCTAACATTTATTTTCTTGCCATTCTAACATCTAATTCCTAACTCATTTACACATTTCGCACTTATCGCTTTCTTTAAAAATCTTGCAATTTACAAAATCTTCCTCTTCTCCTCTTTTGTCTACAATGATCATGAGTGAGTAGACTTTCTTAGCCTTGGGGTTTTTGGCAACAATCAAATGATGGCTTCCTACTAATTAATTCCCGAAGCTATTTTCCACCTTAATCACTTTGTATTTTTAAATCTAATTTCATCACTTTTCATTATTATTTCAAAACACCACACGATGTACCGAAAGGGGAAGTGTGATTGTTGGATCTATGAAATTAGACAATAAAATCGACTCATGAAAATAGTTTTGGTTTTATTGAGGACGAAAAGGTCTTTGCTTAATGGGTTCTAATAATAATCAGCCATGAAAATAGGCTTGATAATTAGTTTAGAACACGCGTTTGTATTCCGAAAGGAAACTCTTGCTACAACCGTCGCCTTGTCTTAAGAAATATATCGTTCTTTAAACTGGAAAATAGTCGAAAGGATTAATAACGGAAACCTTATCATTTCGATGAAACTAATACCCCAAGTCTCTTTTTATCTTTAAAACATCAACAAAAACATTCCTTCTTCCTAAAAAGACTTTCTTTTCAGTTAATCAACTTTGGAAAATTAAATTGGTAATCACCTAGGCTCTCCTTCTGGATCGATAACTCTTTTATTACGCGACAAGACCGTGCACTTGCGGCCTATCAAGTTTTTGGCGCCGTTGCCGGGGAGGCAGTGATATTAATTAAGTTTTTCGAAACCAGTTAGACTAAAGTTTTATTTTCTTTATTTTTACTTTTTCTTCTCTTGTCCCTCGAATGCGAAGAACCAGAAGTTTCGGAGAAACTGTTCAACAAATTCCTGAAATCGAAAGGCTCTTACATAGAAGGAGGAGAGAAATTCCCGATAACCAAATGGCAGCTAATGAAAATCGTGCTCTCAAAGAGTACGCAACACCTTCAGTAGAGCCATCGGCTGTCATTGTACATCCAAATGTGGAAGCAAATAATTTTGAACTCAAATCATCTCTGCTTTCAATGGTTCAACAAAACCAATTTTCTGGTTCTCCCACGGAGGACCCAAATCTTCATATTTCAATTTTTTTGGAATACTGTGGAACTCTCAAATTAAACGGGGTACCTCAAGATGCCATAAGACTAAAGCTCTTCCCTTTTTCATTAAGGGATAGAGCAAGAGCATGGCTACATTCTTTGCCTTCGGAATCCATTACCAGCTGGGGCCAATTAAAACAATCTTTTCTTACTTGGTTCTTTCCCCCAAGTAAAACAGCTCAAATGAGAAGTCAAATTACTCGATTTTCTCAAAACGACGGGGAATCTCTTTATGATGCTTGGGAACGTTTCAAAGAAATGTTAAGGCTATGCCCCCATCATGGACTAGAGAAATGGCTCGTTGTTCACACATTTTATAATGGATTACAATATGCAACAAGAATGACTGTTGATGCAGCTGCAGGTGGAGCTTTGATGAACAAAAATTTTACTGAAGCTTATGCACTCATTGAAGATATGGCTCAAAACCATTGTCAATGGGCAAGTGAGTGAGCCATAACAGATAAACCTGCATCATCAAAAGAGCCAGGTAAGTATGAAATATCTGCTGTTGATCATCTTGCCTCAAAAGTGGACGCACTTTTTCAAAAATTTGAAAAATTAAATGTAAGTGCCGTCACACAAACTTTTTCTCCTACTACTCCACCATGTGAATTATGTGGGGTTGTTGGCCATATTGGAGCTGAATGCCAGCTTGAGGCATCTAGTAATGGAAATGAGCATGTTAACTATGCTCAAAAAGAAAATCCATTTTCAAATACTTATAATCCTGGGTGGAGAAATCATCCAAATTTTTCTTATAAAAATCCTCCACCCAATCCAGCACCTAGACCACCTCCTGGTTTTCAAAATCAAAGGGTTTTTAACAACCCACAAAACAACCCGCAAAAGTCGAACTTGGAATTTTTGATGGAAAAATTTGTGTCATCTCAAACAAAACAAAATGAAGAATTTAAAAATCAAACTGGTTATTTGAATGACACACTTATCAAATTAGTATCAAAAGTCGACTCTATTGCCACTCATAATAAAATGCTTGAAAATCAAATAACTCAAGTGGCAACAATGGTGGCTTCATCCTCTAAGTCTTCGGGGGTATTTCCTGGGCAACCAGAACAAAATCCAAATGGCCAAATAAATGCCATCACCCTTAGAAGCGGAAAACAATTAGAGGAACCAAGAGCAAACCAAGAAAAAATTGTGAGTGAAAAACATAATTTACCATGTGAGCAAGAAGTGAAAGAAAAAGAGAAAGAACCAGAAAAAGAAAGAGAAGAACCATATATCCCCCCACCACCATACAAACCACCCATTCCTTTTCCCCAAAGATTTGCAAAAAACAAACTTGACGAGCAATTCAAAAGGTTTGTCGACTTGCTTAAAAAGCTTTACATCAACGTTCCTTTCACTGATGCATTGTCTCAAATGCCGTCTTATTCTAAATATTTGAAAGAAATTTTATCCAAGAAAAGAAAAACAGACGACTATGAGACGATTGCATTAACAGAAGAATGTAGTGCAATAATCCAGAACAAGCTGCCACAAAAGCTCAAAGATCCAGGTAGTTTTTCCATACCTTGTCTAATTGGAAGTGAAACTATAAACAGAGCAATGTGCGATCTAGGATCCTGCGTAAATTTGATGCCTCTTTCTCTTTGCAAAAGACTAGGGATAGGTGAACTTAAACCCACAAAAATGACAATACAGTTGGCAGATCGTTCCGTTAAATACCCCACTGGAATCTTAGAGGATGTCCCTATCAAGGTAGGGCAAACTTTTATACCGGTGGATTTTGGATTGATGGAAATTGAAGAAGACTCCCAAATTCCTATTCTTCTAGGGAGGCCTTTTTTAGCTACTGCAGGGGCAATAATTGACGTTAAAAACGGTAAGTTGGTTTTTAATGTGGGGGATGAAAAGGTTGAGTTTGAAGTTTCAAACTTCATGAGGAGTCCGTCTGTAAAGGACTCATGCTGCAGGATTGATATTGTAGACTATTGCGTGCGGGACTGCTCTTTAGCATCATCTTCACAAGATAGTCTGGAAGATTGCCTTTTAGGCAACACAAATACAAATGCAGCAGAGGAAACCCAATTCTACATAAAACTTTTAGATGAGAATCCGCCATCACAGAAATTGGGTACTGAAACTTTGGGTGAGGGAAAACCTCGACCTCTCCCAAAAGAAGCACCAAAAATAGAACTGAAGCCCTTACCAGCATCTCTCAGGTATGAGTTTCTTTGCCCTAATTCTACCTTTCCAGTAATTGTAAATGCAGATCTAAAACAAAATGAGACTGAAAATTTGCTTAATGTTCTTAAAAAGTATCCCAAAGCCATAGGGTATACTATTGAGGACATTAAAGGAATAAATCCATCAATCTGCATACACAGAATACTACTGGAAGAGGACTATAAACCTTCTATCGAGCATCAAAGAAGATTAAACCCAAACATGAAAGAGGTTGTTAAAAAGGAAGTTTTAAAACTCCTTGATGCTGGGATAATATATCCTATTTTTGATAGTAAGTGGGTTAGTCCTGTTCAAGTAGTACCTAAGAAGGGAGGCTTAACAGTTGTTAAAAATGAAAAGGATGAATGCATTTCCACAAGGACAATTACGGGATGGAGAATGTGTATTGATTACAGAAAGCTTAACAAAGCTACCCGGAAGGATCATTTCCCTCTCCCGTTCATTGATCAAATGCTAGAAAGGTTAGCACAGCACTCACATTTCTGCTATTTGGATGGTTATTCGGGATTTTTCCAAATTCCCATCCACCGTAGCGACCAAGAAAGAACAACTTTCACATGTCCTTTTGGCACTTATGCCTATAGAAGGATGCCCTTTGGTCTATGTAATGCTCCTGCTACCTTTCAAAGGTGTATGATGTAGCCATATTCTCAGACTTTGTTGAAAACATAATGGAAGTGTTTACGGATGATTTTTCCGTCCATGGCTCAAATTTTGAAAACTGTTTAGCCAATCTGGAAAAAGTCTTAGAGAGGTGTGAGAAGGTGAACCTAGTTCTAAACTGGGAAAAGTGTCATTTCATGGTTAATGAAGGAATTGTCCTAGGACACTTAATTTCTAATAGAGGTATTGAGGTAGATCGTGCAAAAATTGAGGTGATTGAAAAAATGTTACCTCCCACCTCAGTAGAAGAGGTGAGAAGCTTTTTAGGCCATGCGGGTTTCTACCGCCGGTTCATAAAAGACTTCTCAAAAATTTCAAAACCTATGACAAGTCTGCTCCTTAAGGATGCAGCATTTATTTTTAATGATCTTTGTCTTGAAGCTTTTGACAGGTTGAAAAAGGCTTTGGTTACTGCCCCAATCATACAGCCATCGGACTGGAATCTTCCGTTCGAGATAATGTGCGATGCAAGCGACTATGCAGTTGGGGCAGTCCTGGGGCAAAGAAAGGAAAAAAATTGCATGCCATATACTATGCAAGCAGAACCTTAGACGAGGCACAAATGAATTACGCCACAACTAAAAAAGAATTATTGGCGGTAGTTTTTGCCCTTGATAAGTTTCGATCATATTTAGTAGGTTCAAAAATCATCATTTATACTGATCACTCGGCCATAAAATATTTGTTAAACAAAAAAGATGCTAAGCCGAGATTGATCCTATGGGTTTTACTCCTACAAGAATTTGATCTTGAAATAAGGGATAAAAAAGGCGTTGAAAATGTTGTGGCTGATCATTTGTCCCGCCTACAAGGAACAAAGAAGAAGAGTTGCCACTTAATGATACATTTTTGGATGATCAACTCTTCTCATTGGTCAAAACTGAAGCACCATGGTATGCAGATTTTGTAAACTACCTCGCAGCAAGAGTACTCCCCCCAGATTTGAATTATCAGCAGAAGAAGAAATTCTTCCATGATCTTAAACAGTATTACTGGGACGAGCCACTGCTTTTTAAAGAGGAGCAGACAGGGTGTTCAGAAAATGCATTCCGGAAGAAGAGGTAAGTAACATTCTATACCATTGTCATTCTTCTTCCTATGGCGGCCATGCCAGTTCTTCAAAAACTGCTACAAAAATTCTACAATCTGGTTTTTATTGGCCGTCCCTTTTTAAAGACACGCATCAATTCGTTTCTAAATGCGACCAGTGCCAACGCACCGGAAATATTTCGAAAAGAAATGAAATGCCCTTAAATAATATCTTAGAGGTTGAAATTTTTGACGTCTAGGGTGTCGATTTCATGGGACCATTTCCATCTTCTTTTGGAAACCAATATATTCTGGTAGCTGTTGACTATGTGTCAAAATGGATCGAAGTCATTGCTTCTCCTACAAACGATGCAAAGGTAGTCATAAAACTTTTCAAAAAAATAATTTTTCCAAGATTCGGGGTCCCTCGTGTTGTCATAAGCAACGGAGGATCCCATTTCATCTCAAAATATTTTTAAATGTTACTGCAAAAGTTTGGTGTAAGGCACAAAATTGCAACGCCTTACCACCCTCAAACTAGTGGTCAGGTTGAGGTATCGAACAGAGAAATTAAAAGTATTTTAGAAAAAACTGTTTCGACCTCAAGAAAAGACTGGTCGGTAAAGCTTGATGATGCTCTTTAGGCTTATCGGACTGCGTACAAAACTCCCATAGGAATAACTCCTTTCAAATTAATTTATGGGAAGTCTTGCCACCTTCCGGTTGAACTAGAGCACAAGGCTTACTGGGCAATTAAACGCCTTAACCTGAACATGGAATTAGCCGGAGAAAAAAGAAAACTCCAACTAAACGAATTGGAAGAACTGAGAATGGATGCTTATGAGAATGCCAAACTTTAGAAGGAAAGAACAAAAAATTGGCATCATAAGCGTATCATTCGCAGAGAATTCAAGGAGGGTGATCTGGTGTTATTATTTAATTCCAGGCTAAAAAATTTCCCAGGAAAATTAAAATCAAGATGGTCCGGTCTTTTTGAAATCCGTAAGGTTTACCCCTTCGGATCTGTAGAGATCTGGAGCGAGAAAACCGGATCGTTTAAATTCAATGGTCAAAGGTTGAAAAATTATTTAATTGGTGACCCAATTGAGAAAGGAACTAGTTTAGTTCTACATGATCCCAATTGAAATTTTGATAGTCAAGCTAGTGACGTTAAAAGAGCGCTGCGTGGGAGGCAACCCACGGCTTAATGTATTTTTTCGATTCATTGACAAAAAAAAACTCATGGTTAGAAAAATTGGAGCACGTGACAGATATGCTCCAAACCCTAAATGCATCATTTCAACATCAACCAAGGTCCCCCGCCCGGGCAGCTGTGATCCGATGAGCTATCCTAACCACTTTTGTGTTGTTTTATTTGAAAAATCATTGAGGACAATGCCTAGTCCAAGCATGGGGGGTATTTTATTGCTTTTATTGGGTATTGTAACACCCCTTTTCTACCCGGTAATTATTTGATAAAAATCAGAGTTTACAAAAACTTTAATTCATAATTCGAAAAAGGATGTCACACATAAATCCACACCACATCATGCATCAATATAAAATAGTTCATCGTCAATAATAATGCGATACATAGCACATCACGCTGGGGTGAGCTCAAAACGCTCAATTCAATCAACATAGTAAAAGCTCAGCATCTACGCAGCGGAAAGTCATAAAAAAAACATCAACTACAACAGTCAAATAATCATAAGAACTAAGGTTCATTCCCTCCCCACTGAGTGCTACGTATCAGAGCAGACGACCAGACTCAGCTAGCGAAGGTACCTAAGCCTTCACTCGAGATCACCTGCACGTTACCGCATAGGGTAACATTCAAACAGAAGGGGTGAGTTCATCTAACAATATAATAGTGCATATGATAAGTATTATGCTAGAGCTACAATGCTATATAAACCACATCGCAACATCAAATCAGTCATCACTGCAAGTCATCACAATGTCGTGAACATGTATGAAATGCAACCCACCACAACGGGGGTATGCATGTGGTACCTGTCATCATCGTCACTAAATAGCCTTTATGGCATCATCGTCACTAAATAGCCTTTATGGCGTCATCGTCACTTGTTTATGCACATGAGATGTATGAAGCACCATGATATGCACCGGAGACAGTCACATACAATCACAATCAACTTAGTGACCCATCACTTACCAATTTGCCAATAAAGGGCACATCACCTGTCAGGTTATCGTCACATATATCAATGCCACTAACATTCACCATCATTAATATCTTCATCGCTAATAGCCTTTATGGCATCATCATCGCTTATAAGACCGCAACTTTTATTCATCCTCAATACCATCGTCAATCAAAGTAATAGCCACTAGGGGCATTGTCGTCAAAACCATCAACACATCGTTATTGACACCGGGACACTAAGATTTACCGATTACACCAAAAAGGTTTTACTCCAGTTCACGACACCAAAAAGGACACCAAAAAGGACACCAAAAAGGACCCTTGGCGCCCACGCAACACAAAACGCAATAGGACACAGGATTTGGCGCCCATGGCGCCCACAGGCAACACAACACAGCATCTGGCGCCCGGGGAGGCGCCCAGCAGGCAACACAGCAGGAATTGGCGCCATTGGCGCCCAGGCAACTTGGAACAGAACGCAACATCAACAGAACACGCACCAGACACGGCGCCCAGCAGCAGAGCGCCAAAAACTGCAACACAAGCAGGGAACAGAGCACACAGGATGTGGCGCCCAGGCACAGGGCGCCAAGGCGCCCCTGCGCCAAGACACAGAAACACGCACCCACACACACAGCAACATACCCACACACCCTGGAACACGGCGCCCATGCACTGGGCGCCAAAAACAGAAATGCAACAACTGGGCACACAGCGCCCACACCCAGGGCGCCAATCACAGGAACACAACGCACAGCACACTGGCACACAGAACACACCCAGACACGGCGCCCAGGCACTGGGCGCCAAAAACAGCAGCAGAACACCAGGCAACATGGACAGGCACGGTGCCCAGGCGCAGGGCGCCATTTCCTGCGACACAAACACCAAACGCAACCCACCAAGGATGGCGCCCAGGCACAGGGCGCCATTTTCTGCAACAGGGACAGCAACAACACTTGGCGCCCATGGCGCCCTAGGGATCCAAAATTTCAGCAACAATCAAATTCACCAAATAACACATATGCAATTCATACCACCGTAATCAATTTAATTCATCAATCAACAACCAATTCAAACAATTCAAGCAAGATCATGGCAACATAGGTCTAAGCCCCCACCCTAATACCCATCATACCCACCATTATAGTGAAAGAGAGGTCTCACCCTTACCTTAATTATTAGGATTAGAAGACTCTGGAGAGAAGTCACCAACAGAACACAGCAACAAGCGAGATCCTCTTCTCCTTCCTCCTTGGTTGCGCCACGCCCCTCTTCTTCTCTCTCTCAATTCGTAACTTTTCTTTTCTTTTGCACAAATGAGCCAAAACCCTAATTTTTAGGTTTAAATATGCACCTAGGCTAGTGGATTTGGATCGCGGGCTTTCCTTCAGCTTAAGCCCAATTTAATTAGTGCCACCACTTCCTAATAGAATACCACACCTTAACATAACTTCTAATTTTAATTATACCAATTAAATAAATAAATAAATAAATAAATAATTGAATACCTAAATATTTTATTAAATAATTTTAATTAAATATTTGGGCGTTACAACTCTCCCCCACTTAGAATGTTTTCGTCCTCGAAAACTCACCTGAATCAAACAGCTCTGGATGAGACTCCCGCATCTTACTCTCCAACTCTCAAGTCATGCTTTCACCGGCAGCTCCTAGCCAGACCACCTTTACCAATGCAATTTCCTTGCCTCTTAACACCTTCACCTCATGGTCTTCGATCCGAACAGGCGTCGTCTCCACCGTGAGATTATCCCGCACCTCCACATCATCCATGTGGATCACATGAGATGGATTCGAATCATACTTCCGAAGTAGCGACACATGAAACACGTCGTGCAAATTTGAAAGGTTTGGCGGTAAAGCCACTCTATACGCCACATTCCCAACTCTTCCGGAAATCTGATAAGGACTAATGAATCTAGGAGTGAGCTTCTTAGACTTCAAGGCACGGCCAACACCGGTCACTGGAGTGACTCTTAAAAATACATGCTCACCTTCCTGGAACTCTAAATCTTTTCTCCTCTTGTCATGATAACTCTTCTGACGACTCTGCGAAGCCTTCATCTTCTCACGGATCAACTTTATCTTCTCGGTTGTCTCCCGAACAATTTATGGTCCAAGCACCACACTCTCTCCAGACTCATACCAACACAACGGGGTTCTACACTTCCGACCATACAATGCCTCAAAAGGTGCCATCCCGATACTAGAATGGTAACTATTGTTGTACGTGAACTCAATCAGCGAAAGGTAGGAATCCCACGAACCTCCTTGTTCCAAAACACAAGCCCTCAACAGATCTTCTAATGACTGAATTGTCCTCTCTGACTGACCATCTATCTGAGGATGATACGCCGAACTCAACCTCAGCTTAGACCCCAACTTTTCTTGCAAACTCTTCCAGAAATCTGAAGTGAACCTCGGATCTCTATCCGAAACAATACTCTTCGGAACACCATGCAACTTCACAATTTCTTTGACATAAACTTCTGCTAACCTCGACACCGGATAAGTGATATTAATAGGGACAAACTGGGCAGACTTCGTTAACCTATCAACGATCACCCAGATAGCATCGTGACCTCTAACTGTATTTGGCAATCCCGTCACAAAATCATCGAAATGCTATCCCACTTCCACTCTGGAATTTCCAACGGTTGCATCAATCCAGCAGGCTTCTGATGCTCCACCTTCGACTTCTGACAAGTCAAACAGGCATACACAAATTGTGCTACATCCCTCTTCATACCATGCCACCAAAACATTTTCTTCAGGTCTTGATACATCTTTGTCGCTCCAGGATGAATACTCAACTTACTTTGGTGACCCTCTTCCAAAATTGTTTTCCTCATTTCTACATCATCCGGAATGCAGATCCTACCACGGAACCTCAACACACCTTGGGAATCCAACTTGAAATCTTCACTCTCAGATTGATCAATTCCATTCATTAAATCCACCAACTTAACATCTGATTTCTGAGCCTCTTTGATGCTGCCCAGAAAATCATTATCGATCCTTAACATCCCCAGCTTGACACTATGAGGTGTCGTCCTACAAACCAGACTTAGATCTCTGAATTCCTCAATCAACTCTAACTCTTTGACCATCATCGCCGACATATGCAAAGACTTCCGGCTTAAAGCATCAGCCACGACATTAGCTTTGCCCGGATGATAGTTCAAACCGAAATCATAGTCTTTCAACAATTCCAACCACCTTCGCTGCCTCATATTCAGCTCCTTCTGGTCAAATAAATATTTCAGACTCTTATGATCACTGAACACCTCAAATCTGGAACCATACAAATAGTGCCTCCAAATCTTCAACACAAAGACAACTGCAGCCAACTCCGAATCATGCGTTGGATAATTCTTCTCATGAACCCTTAATTGCCTCGACGCATAAGTAATCACCTTCCCATCTTGCATAAGCACGCCACCTAGACCCATCTTCGAAGCATCACAATACACCACGAACGGCTCGCCCGGATTTGGCAACGTCAAAACAGGAGACGTCGTCAATCTCTTCTTCAACTCAAGGAAACTTTCCTCACAACGAGCGTCCCACACAAAAGCCTTACCCTTACAAGTCAACTGCGTCAACGGAAGGGCCAACTTAGAAAAACCTTCGATGAACCTTCTGTAGTAACCAGCCAACCCTAAGAAGCTTCTAATCTTCGTAACCGACTTCGGACTCTCCCACTGCATCACAGCATCAACCTTAGAAGGATCCACAACAATACCACTACCAGAAATGATGTGACCCAGAAAACTCACTTCTGACAACCAGAATTCACACTTAGACAACTTGGCATACAGCCTCTTCTCTCTCAGGACCTCCAATACTAATCTCAAATGCTCTGCATGCTCTTCCTCCGACTTCGAATAAATCAGGATGTCGTCAATGAACACAACCACGAACCGATCCAAGTAAGTATGGAATATAGGATTCATGTATTCCATAAATACATCCGGCGCGTTAGTGACACCGAACGGCATCACCGAATACTCATAATGCCCATACCTCGTCCTGAAAGCAGTCTTCTGAACATCTTCATCCTTCACCTTGATCTGATGATAACCTGATCTCAAATCAATCTTGCTAAACACTCGAGCACCCACCAACTGATCCATCAAATCGTCTATCCTCGGCAGTGGATACTTGTTCTTAATGGTCACCTTATTCAGCTGCCTATAATCAACACACAACCTCGTGCTTCCATCCTTCTTCTTTACTAGCAACACAGGAGCTCCCCACGGCGATACACTCGGCCTAACAAACTTCTTCTCAAGCAGATCTTCAAGTTGCTTCTTCAACTCAGACAATTCTGACGCCGACATCCTGTACGGTGCCATAGACACAGGCCTCGTACCAGGTACAAGATCAATAGAAAACTCCATTTCCCTCTCAGGTGGAACACTAGGGATCTCATCAGGAAAAACATCAGGAAATTCGCGCACCACCTGCAACTCTTCAATGACAGCCCGACTCTCAGCAGACAACGATGCCATCAACAAAAATAGCTGAACTCCTTCCTTCATCAACTTCTTCAACTGACTAGCGGATAACAAAACAGAATCTTCCTCTCCGAAACTAACCGATTTGCTACGACAGTTGATATGGACATGGTTATGCTCTAACCAGTCCATGCCCAAGACTACGTCCAATCCTCTCAACAGCAAGCAAACAAAATCCACGACAAAGTCCCTTCCGAAGATCGACAAGGGACACAGAGAACACACCAAAGAAGTGGTCACCGACCCCTTAGCAGGAGTGTCGACAACCATGTCCCCACACATAGCAAACAAAACAAGGCCCAATCTTTTACAACAATCAACAGAGATAAAGCAATGGGTAGCACCAGTATCAATAAGAGATTTCAGAGGAGTACCATGAATGTAGCACGTACCTCTAATGAGACCATCATTCTCAGCAGGCTCCTCTCCTGCCAATGCGAACACTTTTCCACTGGACCTTTCTTTCTTCGGCTTTGAACACTTCGCGCTGATATGCCCAGACTCACCACAGTTGAAGCACACCATGTCCTTGTGCCCATACTCAGCCGCTACATGACCCTCCTTACCACAACGGTAACATACCCTCCCATCGGATTTGCACATGAAACTCTTGTGGCCAGCCTTGCCACACTTGAAACATACAATGCCAGCAGGAGCATCTCCCCCACTAGCCCTCTTCCCTCCAGCAGCTCTATGATGACTCTTACCCGCAGGAACCTCATACGGCTTGCTTCGACTCGGAAATTTGCCCTTTTTCTCAGTCACAGCTTTGTAGTGCGCAGTACTGTCCTCCTCAAAAATTCTGCAGCTATCTATCAGGTCAGCGAACACACGGATCTTCTGGTAGCCAATTGCCTTTTTAATTTCAGGCCTCAAACCATTCTCGAACTTAATACATTTCGAGAACTCAGTTGTAGCCTCACTATAGTGCGGATAGAACTTCGCCAACTCCACGAACTTCGCCGCATACTCAGTCACAGACATGTCACCTTGCTTCATCTCCAAAAACTCTATCTCCTTCTTCCCTCTGACATCTTCCGGAAAATATTTCCTCAGAAACTCTCTGCTGAACACCTCCCAAGTAACCTCCTCCTGAGTAGACTCTAACCTCTGCCTAGTAGCCAACCACCAATCATCGACCTCCTCTGCCAACATGTGCGTACCAAAACGGACCTTCTGCTCCACAGTGCAGTCCATCACTCTAAAAATTTTCTCGATCTCATTTAACCAGGCCATGGCACCGTCTGGATCATACTTGCCCTTGAAAGTGGGCGGATTCTCTCTCTGGAATGTAGTCAGACTCCGAAACCCAGCGTTCTCTCCAGCATTCTGCTGATTCTGCACGACCTGAGCCATGGCAGCTAAAGCAGTAGCAATCGCAGTGTCGTTCCTCCCAGCCTTATCAACTCAAGCTGCAACCAAAAACAACAGTTAGAATAAGTCGACAATTCTAGATTGTCAATGACTGGACAACTTGGCCGGACAGACCGAACTTTTGCTCTGATACCACTAATGTAACACCCCTTTTCTACCCGGTAATTATTTGATAAAAATCAGAGTTTACAAAAACTTTAATTCATAATTCGAAAAAGGATGTCACACATAAATCCACACCACATCATGCATCAATATAAAATAGTTCATCGTCAATAATAATGCGATACATAGCACATCACACTGGGGTGAGCTCAAAACGCTCAATTCAATCAACATAGTAAAAGCTCAGCATCTACGCAGCGGAAAGTCATAAAAAAAACATCAACTACAACAGTCAAATAATCATAAGAACTAAGGTTCATTCCCTCCCCACTGAGTGCTACGTATCAGAGCAGATGACCAGACTCAGGTAGCGAAGGTACCTAAGCCTTCACTCGAGATCATCTGCACGTTACCGCATAGGGTAACATTCAAACAGAAGGGGTGAGTTCATCTAACAATATAATAGTGCATATGATAAGTATTATGCTAGAGCTACAACGCTATATAAACCACATCGCAACATCAAATCAGTCATCACTGCAAGTCATCACAATGTTGTGAACATGTATGAAATGCAACCCACCACAACGGGCGTATGCATGTGGTACCTATCATCATCGTCACTAAATAGCCTTTATGGCATCATCGTCACTAAATAGCCTTTATGGCGTCATCGTCACTTGTTTATGCACATGAGATGTATGAAGCACTATGATATGCACCGGAGACAGTCACATACAATCACAATCAACTTAGTGACCCATCACTTACCAATTCGCCAATAAAGGGCACATCACCTGTCAGGTTATCGTCACACATATCATTGCCACTAACATTCACCATCATTAATATCATCATCGCTAATAGCCTTTATGGCATCATCGTCACTTATAAAACCGCAACTTTTATTCATCCTCAATACCATCGTCAATCAAAGTAATAGCCACTAGGGGCATTGTCGTCAAAACCATCAACACATCGTTATTGACACTGGGACACTAAGATTTACCGATTACACCAAAAAGGTTGTACTCCAGTTCACGACACCAAAAAGGACACCAAAAAGGGGTTTTAAACACCGAATAGTTTTACAACGCCAACAACAACGACCACCGGGGACAGCCACTTGAGGCGCCCAGAAACTATCTGAAAAATAATAATTTTTATCTTAATGTAGAATATACAGGCAGGAAACTGAATAAGCTTCACAACGCACTTCGAAACACTTAAAACGGACAACCGAGTCAAAAGATATGTCAAAAACAAAACCGGGGAAAAATTGAGGAACATCCTGAAAATGGCGCCCAGGCACTGGGCGCCGAGCAGGCAACACGCTGGAAAACTGGCCAGCAACAGAAACTGGCGCCCTTGGCGCCCAGGCAACACAAAACGCAACAGGACACAGGATTTGGCGCCCATGGCGCCCACAGGCAACACAACACAGCATCTGGCGCCCAGGGAGGCGCCCAGCAGGCAACACAGCAGGAATTGGCGCCCTTGGCGCCCAGGCAACTTGGAACAGAACGCAACATCAACAGAACACGCACCAGACACGGCGCCCAGCAGCAGGGCGCCAAAAACTGCAACACACGCAGGGAACACAGCACACAGGATGTGGCGCCAAGGCACAGGGCGCCAAGACACAGAAACACGCACCCACACACACAGCAACACACCCACACACCCTGGCACACGGCGCCCATGCACTGGGCGCCAAAAACAGAAATGCAACAACTGGGCACACAGCGCCCACACCCAGGGCGCCAATCACAGGAACACAACGCACAGCACACTGGCACACAGAACACACCCAGACACGGCGCTCAGGCACTGGGCGCCAAAAACAGCAGCAGAACACCAGGCAACATGGACAGGCACGGCGCCCAGGCGCAGGGCGCCATTTCCTGCGACACAAACACCAAACGCAACACACCAAGGATGGCGCCCAGGCACAAGGCGCCATTTTCTGCAACAAGGACAGCAACAACACTTGGCGCCCATGGCGCCCTAGGGATCCAAAATTTCAGCAACAATCAAATTCACCAAATAACACATATGCAATTCATACCACCGTAATCAATTTAATTCATCAATCAACAACCAATTCAAACAATTCAAGCAAGATCATGGCAACATAGGTCTAAGCCCCCACCCTAATACCCATCATACCCACCATTATAGTGAAAGAGAGGTCTCACCCTTACCTTAATTATTAGGATTAGAAGACTCTGGAGAGAAGTCACCAACAGAATACAGCAACAAGCGAGATCCTCTTCTCCTTCCTCCTTGGTTGCGCCACGCCCCTCTTCTTCTCACTCTCTCTCAATTCGCAACTTTTCTTTTCTTTTGCACAAATGAGCCAAAACCCTAATTTTTAGGTTTAAATATGCGCCTAGGCTAGTGGATCTGGATCGCGGGCTTTCCTTCAGCTTAAGCCCAATTTAATTAGTGCCACCACTTCCTAATGGAATACCACACCTTAATATAACTTCTAGTTTTAATTATACCAAATAAATAAATAAATAAATAAATAATTGAATACCTAAATATTTAATTAAATAATTTTAATTAAATATTTGGGCGTTACAGGTATGTCTTTATTGCTTTGCTGACTTTTTATCTTTTTGTACTTTGAGTTGTATCTGCTCCCCCCATGATGAAACTTTGTGAACCCTAAGCATGTTTTAGATAAGCCTTTTCTGGACAAAAATAATTTTTCAATTTTTCATTAGCAATCATCTAGGTGGACTGGTTGGGAACAACAAAATTGTATCATGGTTCGATTTCTACTTCTAGTGCTTTTTCACACACACACACACTATTGAGACTGTTTTCAGTTGTTAATACAATTAGAAGGACTGAAGAGAAACTAGTAACCTGGTTCTCTTGGTGACATTCACTGGATGCGCGGTTACTGGAGAAAAACGTCTGAGTTGGGGTATCAAGCAAAGAAAAAAAAATATGCAAACCCAATTCAAAATGCAAAAATTGGTGCATTTTAAATGTCAAAATGAATGGTTAGCATATAAAATCAAAAAGAAAAGAAAAATGCTTGAATACCCAACGTATAAAGACCCTCCTTTGAGACCCGGTCTTAGTAAATGGAGGATCCAAGCTTAAGAATGCTGGGAAACCGGTTCTATAATGACATTGATATCCTCTCTAGAGTATTGATACTTTAAAAATTGTCTCCCAATTCCACAAGAAGCCCAGATAGTATTTCTCAAACCAAAGTGTTAGAATTGCCCCACAGTTCACTTAAGGTTTCGATGTGAAAATAATTTTCCTTCAGAATTGGCCTAAAGATTTACACTGTTTTTGCTTGAGGAGAAGCAAAGGTTCAAGCATAGGGGAGTTTGATAAGTCTATTTTTATAGTCTTTTTAATAGTTATTTTTATTAGGTTTATTTGGTATTTTAATTATATTTTTGAGCTATTTTACTACAAATGTTTACTTTTTATTTTCAGGTTTTATTTTGAAGCAAAAGAGAAAATATGAGCTAAAATGAAGAACAAAGAAAATATTTGAGGAGGAACAATTTTTGAGACAGCACAACGCAAACTGGCGCAGCACAGGGCCACAAGGGCACCAAGGAGCAAAACTAGCGCAGCACAGGGCACCAAGGGCGCCAAGGAGCAAAACTGGCGCAGCACAGGGCCCCAAGGGCGCCAAGGAGCAAAACTGGCGCAGCACAGGGCGCTAAGGAGCAAAACTGGCGCAGCACAGGGCGCCAAGGGCGCCAAGGAGCAAAACTGGCACAGCACAGGGCGCCAAGGGCGCCAAGGAGCAACACTGGCACAGGACTGGCGCAGGACTGGCGCAGAACTGGGCGCCAAGGGCGCCACGGAGCAGCACAACTGGTGCAGCACTGGCGTAGGACTGGGCGCTAAGGGCGCCAAGGGCGCCAAAAAGCAGTCAATTTTGGCTGCGGCCACTTGTTTGTGGCCATCTTTGCCAACTTGATTTTTCACTTCTTTTTAGCCATTTTGCCCCTCCACTCAAAGTGCTTTGTCCACTTGTTGATGGCTATCCATGCCAACTTGCTTTGTCCACTTGTTGATGGCTATCTTTGCCAAAACTTGAAATGACCATTTTGCCCCTTCCCTCATATTTTCCTATAAACATGACCTTGATCCTCACTTGTAAAAAAACTTGAATTTTGTGAGAAAATCACTCTCAATAAACTCTCTAAGATTCATGACTTCAATTTACCCTTGCTCTTTTACTTTCTTGCCCTTTTAATTCTTGTTATTTTACTTTCTTGCCCTTTTGATTCTTGCTCTTTATTTTCTTGCCCATTTATTTTCTCGCTCTTTTAATTCTTGCTCTTTATTTTCTTGCCCATTTATTTTCTTGCTCTTTTAATTCTTGCTCTTTACTTTTCTTTCCCATTTATTTTCTTGCTCTTTTAATTCTTGCTCTTTATTTTCTTGCCCATTTATTTTCTTGCTCTTTTAATTCTTGCTCTTTACTTTTCTTGCCCATTTATTTTCTTGCTCTTTTAATTCTTGCTCTTTACTTTTCTTGCCCATTTATTTTCTTGCCCTTTTAATTCTTGCTCTTTACTTTTCTTGCCCATTTATTTTCTTGCTCTTTTAATTCTTGCTCTTTACTTTTCTTGCCCTTTTATTTTCTTGCCCTTTTACTTTCTTGCTCTTCTATTTTCCAAGTCATTTAAATTCCTTGCAATTTACTTTTTAAGCAATTTACTTTCCGCTATTTATAATTTTGCAATTTTCTCAATTCCTAACATTTATTTTCTTGCCATTCTAACATCTAATTCCTAACTCATTTACACATTTCGCACTTATCGCTTTCTTTACAATTCTTGCAATTTACAAATCTTCCTCTTCTCCTCTTTTGTCTACAATGATCATGAGTGAGTAGACTTTCTTAGCCTTGGGGTTTTTGGCAACAATCAAATGATGGCTTCTTACTAATTAATTCCCGAGGCTATTTTCCACCTTAATCACTTTGTATTTTTAAATCTAATTTCATCACTTTTCATTATTATTTCAAAACACCACACGATGTACCGAAAGGGGAAGTGTGATTGTTGGATCTATGAAATTAGACAATAAAATCAACACATGAAAATAGTTTTGGTTTTATTGAGGCACGAAAAGGTCTTTGCTTAATGGGTTCTAATAATAATCAACCATGAAAATAGGCTTGATAATTAGTTTAGAACACGCGTTTGTATTCCGAAAGGAAACTCTTGCTACAACCGTCGCCTTGTCTTAAGAAATATATCGTTCTTTAAACTGGAAAATAGTCGAAAGGATTAATTACGGAAACCTTTTCATTTCGATGAAACTAATACCCCAAGTCTCTTTTTATCTTTAAAACATCAACAAAAAACATTCCTTCTTTCTAAAAAGACTTTCTTTTCAGTTAATCAACATTGGAATATTAAATTGGTAATAACCTAGGCTCTCCCTGTGGATTGATAACTCTTTTATTACGCGACAAGACCGTGCACTTGCGGCCTATCAAGTTTTTGGCGCCGTTGCCGGGGAGGCAGTGATATTAATTAAGTTTTTCAAAACCGGTTAGACTGATGTTTTATTTTCTTTATTTTTACTTTTTCTTCTCTTGTCTCTTGAATGCGAAGAACCAGAAGTTTCGGAGAAACTGTTCAACAAATTCCCGAAATCGAAAGGTTCTTAAATAGAAGGAGGAGAGAAATTCTCGATAACCAAATGGCGGCTAATGAAAATTGTGCTCTCAAAGAGTACGCAACACCTTCAGCAGAGCCATCGGCTGTCATTGTACATCCAAATGTGGAAGCGAATAATTTTGAACTCAAATCATCTCTGCTTTCAATGGTTTAACAAAACCAATTTTCTGGTTCTCCCACGGAGGACCCAAATCTTCATATTTCAATTTTTTTGGAATACTGTGGAACTCTCAAATTAAACGGGGTACCTCAAGATGTCATAAGACTAAAGCTCTTCCCTTTTTCATTAAGGGATAGAGCAAGAGCATGGCTACATTCTTTGCCTTCGGAATCTATTACCAGCTGGGGCCAATTAAAACAAGCTTTTCTTACTAGGTTCTTTCCCCCAAGTAAAACAGCTCAAATGAGAAGTCAAATTACTCGATTTTCTCAAAACGACGGGGAATCTCTTTATGATGCTTGGGAACGCTTCAAAGATGATTGAAGCAATTTACGACGGGGAATCTATTAATTACGGGGAATATCATAGGCCCAATATTTTCTATAAAAATGATTGAAGCAATTTTTCCTTATTAAAAGGTAAACCTGGAGTGTTTCAATTGTAAATAAATGATTTTTATGTTTTATTCTTTTATTTATTTATTTTTTTCAACCAAAAAACTGTCTCAACCAAAAAATAATAACAAAAGAATTCCAAAAACAAAAAAACATTTCCTTAGTAATTAATAAAAAAGGCAATTAAGACATTTTTTTATTATTAAGTAAACAAGTAAACTGTGAGTTTCAAATCACCATGATTTATCCTTTTTTAGAAATATAAAATGTTAATCATGATAATAATAATATAGTCATTAATCATAAAGTCACAATCTTTTTCTTAACGACACAACTTGTTTTTTTAACATCAGACTGCTGTTTGCACCCCTGTGTTTCTAATGATACAGCCTCTGTTTTTTTTTAAAAAAAAATTCGGACTTCTAATTGCAGCCCCTCTTTTAATGAAACAACTTCCCTGTTTAGGCCCTGATTTCGTGGGCCAGAAAGTTAAAAAAAAATAGGCTTTAGCCCCCCCCCCCCATACCATTTGGGCTGCGCAGGCCAGGCCCAGTTCTGGGAACTGGGTTGTTCTTTTCACACCCCACCTTTTAATGTGCACAGCCCTCCTTTAACACCAGCCCATTTCACAAATCCAGACCCAGAAACTAAAACTGGGCTGCTGCTTTTCACACCTCCCATTTTTAAGAAAAAACAACCCCTTGCGGTTAATCACACCGAACTTTTTCTAATACAACCCCCTTCTTATTAATTACACCACTATATTACTATTTCACCCCCTTAAGTTTTTTATTTATGTCTTCTCAAAAATAACTTCTTTTATAAAAAAAACTCAAAACTTACAAATAAATAAATATTTTCTTTCAAGAAATATAAATTGGGGATTAAGTCGACCGTACGGTCGGGTTAGTCATCATTCTAGGATGAATGAGTCGTACGGTTCAAAAGTCCTAGAACCCCTATAAAAAATAATTAATAAATAAGCCTCTTTCCAAAAAAAGCAAATAGAGGGTTAAGTCAACCGCACGGTCGGGTTAGCCATCGTTTTAGGATGAATGAACCGCACGGCTCAAGAATCCTAAAATCCCTATTATAAAATCAAACCACCTCACATCAAACCATTTTATTTCAAAATTCAAAGACTCTATTTTTTATAGGGGATTAAGTCGGTCGTATGATCGGATTAGTTAGCGTTCTAGGACGAGTGAATTGTACAGATCAAAAATCCTAAAACCCCTATATTAGAAAACACCAACTAACAACCTTTTTCTACCCAAGAACTACGTAGCTTTGATTTCTCCATCGCACTCAAAGATACGTAGGAGCAGGGGCCCACTCCTGTCAAGCACAAAAAACTAAAATTTTATTAATTCTATTTTTTCTTTTTTATGGGTAAAATAATCGACAAACGCAACTAATTAGAAGGTAACCTTCCGTAGGAAGGATATCGTGGGGGTGCTAATACCTTCCCCACGCATAACCGACTCCCGAACCCAAGTCTGGTCTCAACGACCTTTATTCAAACCCAGGGGATTTTCCAATATTTGCCCTTAAACTAAACTTTGGTGGCGGCTTCATTTTTGAACCTTCGAAAAATCCTTTTCCAGATTTTTCGGTCGCTACAGATGGCGAATTCACTGGGGAATATCTTAGAGAGTCAGGCCTAACCTAGTTAGTTGTAGGATTTGTTTACTAACTCAATGTTTTGTTTTACCCTTCTCTTTTGTCTTTTATTCTTATTCTTATGTGATATGTAAACCCTAGGGTAGAAGACAATATTTTTGCATATGTGTTTGTTTGTTTTGCAGCTTGAGAGATATTTTGAACATTGCTCCTACACACACGTCCCACTCTTACACTTCATCACACACGTGAGTACAGTCCTATACCCGGACTTGAGCATAACCTAAGTTAGAATGAGGTTGCGTAGTGATGGCCTGCTGGACGTACGTCTTGTTGGGTGGTCACGAAAACCTCACCTAGAGTTTGATTCCTTTTAAGGATGCCATCACTTCTAATAGCTTGCCTATTGTTGGGATCAGTGTTCTTAACTGGGGTCGTTGGCTCTAGGAACCTTATTTAGGATATTTTAGAGCTACCTTGAGAGGTTCACACCGAAGAAGGAGCCCTAGATCCATTCCAAAGGACATCTTTCTTAGGTCGCAAAGGAGCTTCATACCCCTACATTCAAACAAACATTAATGCATCACGTCTTTTACAAAAAAATCCAAAAAGAAAAAAAAACCAAAAATTATTATTTTCCGCAAGTTTTTTAGAAAATATATCACATGCATTTTTCTTTTTCTTTACATTACATTAATAAATAAACATCTCATATTGCATGCATTCTCATGACTGCCAGGGAATTGTAGGGCTCTCTTTTGACAAGGAAGAAATGGGTCAAGGTATAAGGAAAACCATGCGTTTGAAGGTCAGACAACCATATCTGAGAAGTTTGCACGACCTAAGCAACAAGATGCCATCAGGGCGACGTGATTCTTTTCCCAACAGATATGGGAATATTCTGAGTCTTCTAAAAGATTAAGGTACAAACAGAGGCTCTTACTGCATTGTCCCAATTCTATGATCCGTCGTTTAGGTGTTTCACTTTTCAAGACTATCAGTTGGCCCCGACGTTGGAAGAGTTCGAACATATTCTGCGTTTCCCTGCTGAAAACAATAAGCCCTATCGATATGTAGAACACTATCATTTAGCTGAGGCCTTGGCTGACATACTAAATTAAAGTCATGGCATCAAACTTAGCTAAAGAGGTGGTGACAAGGGATAACATGGAAGGTTTGCTAAGGGAATACTTAGAGAAGGAAGCTTTAATCTTGGCCGGTAAGAGTGATTGGAGTGCCTTCACAGATGTTCTTGCCCTCCTCATCTATGGGATTGTGTTGTTTCCATACACAGCTGACTTCGTTGATTACACTGCAATTGATGTATTTCTAGCGTTCAAAGCTTGAAAACAGAATTGTTAATGTCATGGTGTTCTCTTACCCAAGACATAAGGGAAGTTATTTATCAACCTTAAAGGAAGTCCCTGCTCTTGCCCTAAGACAGCTTGGTTATCCAACGGTGCATCCACCTCCAGCAGAATCCTTAACTTCTTTTGCGTTGCATAATAGAGGATCTGAAGACCTTAATATGTTGAGGAAAATTGGTCAAGCATGGGACAAAGTACTCAAGAAAGGGCACCGTGAATTGGGTCGTAGGGGCACTGATGCAGGAGAAAGTTATCTTCAATGGGTCCAACTCAGAGTCCAAGAGGTCAAGCTACCCTTCCATCCTGCACTACCCATTGAGCCAGAAGTTCCTGAGCCTGCTCCTATCCTTAATGAGGAGCTTGAGGAGCTCAATGAGGCCTTGTCCAAGTCTAAACAAGAGAAAGCAGAGTTGCAAGCCCAGTTGGAGAAAGTACTTCAAGAAAAGAAGAGTCTGTAGCAAGAGAATGCCATCAAAGAAAAGCGCATTGCTGAATATGAAGAAAGGGTGAGTATCGGCGATAAAAAAACTTCTCAATATACGAGGTTGTCTCAAAGGCGCCAATGAATAAATCAAGGTACGCAACCGAGAGAGAGATAAAGCTATTGACAAGGCTTATGCATGGGAAGCACAGTTGAACAGATCTGTGGCAGTTGAGAAAGACTTGTGAGGTCAACTAGAAAGAATGAAAACTCAATTGGAAGGTTTGGCTGCAGAATACGAGGGCAAACTCATGACTGAAAGAAAAGCCAGAGAGGTGGTACGGGAAAGACTTGAGAAGTGTCAAGTGGCCCTACAAAAAGAGTTCAGAAATGCTAATGAATTGACGGTCTTCACTGATTACCAAGAGAAGCTCCATGAAAAGTGTAACAGCCCAGGTCCAACGCATTGGCCACCCCAGCACTATTACATCACGGTCTTCTCTACCCCCCTTGTAGAATTTTTGCCTTCCGTGGGAATCGAACCTTGCACCTGAGGCATAAGTGCAAGTTAAACACACCTCCCACTACCAATTGAGCACGCGCTCAATTGGTAGTGGGAGGTGTGTTTAACTTGCACTTATGCCTCAGGTGCAAGGTTCGATTCCCACGGAAGGCAAAAATTCTACAAGGGGGGTAGAGAAGACCGTGATGTAATAGTGCTGGGGTGGCCAATGCGTTGGACCTGGGCTGTTACAAAAAAGTTGAAGAAGAATATAAATATCTGAAAGCAGAATACATGAAGTTGAATGATCATTATCTGTACTTGAAGGACAGGTTCTCTTGATTGGCCAGGCTAGGCAACGATGCCATCAAGGAGATTCCAGAACGTCTGAATGCAGTTGATTCTATTATGACTAGGGAAAACACCCCGATTGAAGTCGTTCGATTTGTTGATTTCTGCAAGGGCCTTATTGTAATGCTAAAAGTTAGGGCACGTTGGCCAAAGGATAAGAAAAGGAAAAGGGCTTGGATGTAGTTATCTGATTTTCAAATATTGTACAATCTTATTTTTTCAATGAAAAACTCGTTTGGTTTTGTTTAAATTTTGATCCCAGTTTATGCTTCACTTGTCAAATAAGTGGCTTACAATTCCCCGGCGTGATGCACTGAATCATACATTCACAATTCATACATACTTGTTCATGCATCATACATTTTTAAAACAAAAAACAAAATAAGTTTTCTTTCCTTTGTTAATTAGCAACCATTGCTCGTACTAATAAAGAAAAGACCAATCAAACTTGAGTATACTTCACCAGATCCAAGGCAAGAATGGCAGGACAAGAGGAAATACATGGAAGGAACTTGAGTCAAGAAGTGGACAAAGTCAAGGAGAGAATGGAGGAAATGGTTGCGACCCAAACACGGATGGAAGAGACCTTGCAGGCCATAAAAGATACTATCACTTTGTTGTCAACAAGGGTAATGGGAACAATTTGAAATGCAGAGGAAATCCGTACCAATGGAGAGATTCCGCACAACGGGCCACTAGACATCCCAATCGCGATGGGATATGAGGCTGCGGGACAAACTGATGCTGAAAACCATGACAATGGAAGTAGAGGTGGAGTGGCCTTCCATGCTGAAAATGGAAAGGATGAAGGGTATGCGTCAATGTAGAGGGACAAGGACGAAGAACTGTGGATGGATAAGATGGAGGAAAAGATCAAGGAGATTCAGGGGTCGGGTACTTTCGGGTCCTTGGTAGTAGATGAACTCTGCCCTACTGCAACTATAGTCTTCCCACGAGACTTCAAAGTGCCTGACTTCACGAAATATGATGGGAGCACTAATCCCCTTTTACATCTAAGGACATATTGCACCAAAATGTCAATATGGTCCAAGAATGAAAGATTCCTCATTAGTTTCTTTCATGAAAGCTTGATTGGGTCGGCTTTGGAATGGTATATCCAGATGGACCACTCTAAGATTGATTGCTGGAAGGACCTCGCTGATGTCTTCATGAATCAGTACAGGTTTAATATGGATATGGCTCCGACACGTGAGCAACTGGGAATACTGCAAAAGAAGAATGACGAGACGTTCAAACAGTATGCCCAGAGGTGGAGAACTCTGACGGCACAGGTTCAACCACCACTCACTATATGAGAGATGTGCTCCTATTTCTTGGGAACGGATCCCCCTATGTGGCAGCAATGGTTGGAGCTGTATACCGGGACTTTGCAGACTTAATAGCTGCTGGTGAAAGAATTGAGATGCTGACAAGAGCTGGAAAACTCCAGGTAGAACAATCAGAAAGCGGGAAATCTAAAAGGTGCTTCCCTCAAAAAAAGAAGGACCCCGAGGTCAGTTTCATCCAAGCCTCACCAAATATCACTCCCCAACAGCCACAATATAACCAACCACATCCAAACACTCCCTACACAACGAACCCAAACACAAACCCTTCGCCCATACAATCTTTTCCCATAAACAGTATCCCAGGAAAACAGCCTAAGCCACATCCAAACTACCAACAAACTCACCCAACCTATCGCCAAACACAAGCCAACTTCCCACCCCTTAAACTCTCCATCACCAACACCGAACTATTCCAACGATTGGCAGATGCCCGTTTGGTTGCAGGAGTTTCCATGAAAGAGTGGGAGCCTCCATTCCCAGCATGGTATAACCCAAATTTGACTTGTAAGTTCGACAAGGGGGCCACAGGACATTCAATTGAGGACTGTGAGGCTTTCAAGACGGCCGTAAGGAGATTGATTGCTCATGGGAAGCTTGACATCCAAGAAGAGGCAGGACCAAATATCGATAGCAATCCCCTCCATAATCATGATGGAAACAGCACAGTGAGTATGGTGGAAGAATACCAAATGCCTATCAAGAAGGTCTTGAAACTCCAAACCCCTATGATAGAAATATAGGAAGGATTGCACAGAGCTGGCTATGAAGTGTTGGCACCGACAAAGGGAGTTGTAAGATATGCAATATATGATTAAGAGAAAAGGTGTCTGTACCATCATAGTTGTGCGGGTCATGATATTGAAGATTGTTGGGACTTCAAAGCTCGAGTTCAAAGCCTAATTTCACTAGGAGTGGTGCAAGCTAGGCGATCTATGCTCCAAGAGGATATTAATGTTCTGGAACGTTTTGTGCTTAAAGTTCCACCACTCAACCAACCTGCAACACCAGAAAAGGTTGCAGTAACTGTGAAGAAGCCCACACCCTTTGCTTGCAAAGATATTCATGCAATCCCTTGAAACTATGAAACCCGAGTTGAAGTCATGGGAGGTACCACTAAGAGTGAAATAAACAAGAATAAAGGAGTTGATGAGTCTATTGGCAACATTGTGAGTGTTACTGGAATAACCCGGAGCGGGCGATATTTCGGTCCTGAAGAGTCCGAAAAGAAAAAGAAAGAGAAAGAGGTTGAAGAGCCATCAGAAGAAGAGTTCCTGAAAATCATGAAGCAGAGTGAGTATGATGTGATTGAGCAATTAAAAAAGACTCCACCTCGGATCTCATTGCTTGCTCTCATCCTCTCTTCAGAGATACATAGGAAGGCCTTGTTGAGGACATTGGATGAAGCTTTTGTGAAACCTTATGTGACTCCCCAAACCGTGGTCAACATGGTAGATCCAATGCAGTGAGTCAACCTGATCACATTTTCTGAGAATGAGGTACACCCTCAAGCCAGGGGAGAACATCGGGCTCTGCACATCACTTTGAAGTGTCGAGAATTTGTGATAGCCAAAGTACTAATTGATGGTGGATCAACCCTTAATGTCCTGCCTATGACTACCTTAACTGCATTAGGAATGGGGGAAAAAGATTTGACTCTTCAAACTTTGATGGTCTGGGCTTTCGATGGATCTAAAAGGAGTGTCCTGGGTGAAGTAGTGCTCCCATTGGATATTGGCCCAAGTGTCTTCCGTGTGCTGTTCCAAGTCATGGTTATCGATTCGGCATACACCATGCTATTGGGGCGACCATGGATTCACGAAGCTGAGGCAGTACCTTCTACTCTCCACCAGAGGGTCAAGTTTGTTGAGAATAGAAACATCATCACGATGCGTGGAGAAGAGGAAATGTTGGTCTCGAAACCTATGTCTCTACCCTATGTGGACAACACTGAAGAAGAAGTAACCAATATGTGCCACAGTTTTGAGGTGGATAAACCCGAGGTTATCGAAGGAGCTTCGTCGAGGCGCTGTGTGAATCAAGTAGTGGCCCGAATAATGACAAAATATGGCTATGAAGAAGGAAAAGGTTTGGGTCGTCACCCCCAAGGAGCTTGCACTCCCATACCCGTGAAGCAAAAGTCAGATACTATGGGAATTGGCTATGAGGGGAACCTCGAGACGAAGTCCAAGAAGCTGACAACGGGTAAAGAGAGGATTCAGTTGATTCCACATTTGAGCGAAACTTTCCCAGCGCCAGCGAAAGTGCTCGCACCTGAAGATACAATTGGCACTATGCACCACCTTGTAATCAACATGATGGAAAAAGAGGGTTCGAGAACCTGTGGCGCTATTCTCCCTTGCATCAATCAAGAGTCACTGGGCAATTGGCAAGCCGAACTAGTTGTTGATGCTGTTACTTTCATGTAATCGTCTTTTATTTTGTTGTTTTAGCCGATTAAGGCTATAAGACTTTTTGTTATTTTGCTTTAGACAGGAATTAAATGAATTTGCATGCATTTCTATCCATTTGTGTTGTTATATTTTGCATTTCCGCGCTCTATCTCCCCTTCTTTCCCATTTCCTTTTATTTTCATTTTTCAGTCTTTCTATCGTCATTTATTGTTGTTATTCCCCTCCAACCTCGTTAACTACTCTCCATGGCTCCCAATTTCGCTGGAGTTTTGCCTCATTATGAGAATGTCGAGAACCTATCATCTGATCCCCTTGCGACTTTTGGTGAAGAATATGTTGAGTCGGAAGAAGACGGTGAAGTAGTTGATAGACTCTCTAAACTTCTGGGGCACACTGAAAAGGAGTTTGGTTTGAATGATGAGACGGTGGAAATGATCAATATGGGGACCGAAGAGGATAAGAAGGATTTGAGATTGGTAGACAACCCTGAACGGGAAGAGATGATCACCTTGTTCAAGGAATATCTTGATGTGTTTGCATGGTCTTATAAAGATATGCCCAGGATCGATCCAAAAATAGCAGCACATAACAAGGAGGATATGTCTTTGAAAATCAAGGAGGAAGTGACCAAACAATGGGAGGCGGGATTCTTAGAAGTCTCAATACATCCAGAATGGGTAGCTATCATCGTTCCAGTGCCTAAGAAGGATGGGAAAGTTAGGATGGGAAAGTTAGGATGTGTGTGGATTACCGAGATCTGGACTAGGGCAGTCCAAAGGATGACTTTCCTCTTCCACATATCGATTTACTTGTTGACAATATTGCCAAGAATCACAAATTGTCCTTCATGGATGGTTACTCTGGATATAACCAAGTCCCCATGAATGCTGAGGACAAAGAAAAGACGACATTCATTACACCATGGGGAACCTTCTGTTATAGGGTGTTGCCTTTCGGTTTGAAAACGCTGGGGCAACCTACCAGCGTGCCATGGTCGCACTTTTCCATGATATGATGCATAAAGAGATCGAGGTATATGTAGATGACATGGTGGCAAAATCTCAAGAGAAAGAAAGTCACGTGGCAGTGCTGCAGAAGTTATTTGAAAGGCTCGGGAAATATAAGGTGCGATTGAACCCCAATAAGTGTGTCTTTGGGGCATCCTCGGGGAAGTTACTCGGATTCATCGTAAGTAGGGACGGTATAAGGGTGGACCCCGACAAGATAAAGTCTATTCAGGAGATGCCTGTCCCCAAAAGTGAACGTGAAGTAAGAAGCTTTTTGGGGAGACTCAATTACATTGCAAGGTTCATCACCAATTTGACTAGTACGTGTGAACCGAAATTCAAGTTATTAAGGAAGAACCAACTAGGTAAATGGGATGAGAAATGTCAAGAAGCTTTTGATAAGATAAAGAATTACTTGTCAAACCCTCCTGTTTTGGCACCCCCAACGCCAGGGAGACCATTAATTGATCTTGTACTTGACCGTGTTGCCATCATGCATGAGGGCAATGCTGGGGCAACATGATACATCGGGGAAAGAGCAAGCCATCTACTCTTTGAGTAAAAAATTCAATGATTGCGAAACCCGCTACATGGAAATTGAAAAGACATGTTGTGCCCTAGTCTGGACCTCTAGAAGACATCGCCAATATATGTTGTACTACACTACTTGTTTGATTTCACGATTTGATCTGCTAAAGTACATTTTCGAAAGCCCCCACGTTTCCGTAAGGGTTTCAAAATGGCAAGTGATCTTATCAGAATACGACATCAAGTACGTGTCACAAAAGTCTATCAAGGGAAGTACCATCGCCGACTATCTGGCCGAAAACCCTCTCGTGGGAGGGCAATCTTCTAGTTTGGATGATGTAGAAAGAGGGATAATGGCAATTGATGAAGATGAAGGAACAACAAAAGATGCATGGAAAGTGTACTTTGACGGAGCAGTCATTATTCATGGAAACGGTGTTGGGGCAGTGGTAATTTCACTAGAGGGTAAGCAATACCCTGTGGCCATCAAATTGAGTTTCGAATGCACCAACAACGTCGCCGAGTATGAGGCATGTGCAAACGGGCTACAGGTTGCAATCGACCTTGGTGTGAAAAGACTAGATGTGTTCGGAGATTCAGCACTCATCATTTACCAGGTAAAAGGCGAATGGCAAACCAAGGACTCAAAGTTAGTACCTTATCAAAAACATCTACCCCAGCTGGTGGAAAATTTCGAAGAGGTAACATTCACTCATCTGGCGAGAGATAAGAACCAATTTGTTGATGCTTTAGCTACCTTGGCAGCGATGTTTAAATTGAATGTCAATGCTGAGGTCCAACCCATCTGTATAGAAGTCAAGGATGAACCGGCTTATTGTGCTAACGTGGGAGAAGAAGAGCCAGACAGTGAACCATGGTTCTGTGATATAAAGCAATACATTCAACAGGGAGAGTACCCAACAGGGGCAAATGAAGTGAACAAGAAAACAATTAGAAAGCTATCATTAAATTTCTTTTTGAGTGGTGAAATACTCTACAAGCGAAGTCAAGATGGGACTTTGTTGAGATGCGTAGATTCTCGAGAGGCCCGAAGAATCATGATTGAGGTACGCGAAGGGATCTGTGGAACACACGCAAATAGACATATGATGGCCCGTAAAGTCATGAGAAGTGGTTTACCGCCGGCAAGCTCGTTCTGATCTTGGACGCAAGACATTGGAATCCTGAAGCACCACCACGAACGCTACCGCACGTTCGCCTGCGGTAAGGCAGTACCCTGTTGTGCCAGCAGCCAACTCCGGCGTGTCAGCTTAGTTATCCTCATCAAGCCACTTACTTTATGTCTAGCTTGCCAACTGGTAGACGGTTCCTTTTCCCCCAGATCAATGAAGAAGGGAGAAGTCAGTTGATTCTTCCGAAGAACCAGAAGCGCAGCGCTATGCCGGGGCGGGGGGATGGGAAAAGAAACGGCTACGAAGAAAGAAATGGAGGTTCCCAAAGCTTCTCCACGCCCAACGAGATGCGCCAACCTCGGGATGCTTTACTCCTAACCCCACTAGGTTCCGAGACGGAGCTTAACCTGAGTCTCGGTTAAGAACGGCGATGATCTACGTTTCACACGGCGCACGATTCCATGGATAGTTTCATTCGACATCGTGATGGAGGACATAACTTACGATCATCGGCTTTGATCATGCCACTAGGCATTTTATTAGGACATTGCAAAATTATCCGCAGACTTTGTCGCATCTCTTCAATACGGATACAGTAACGATCATAGTGATCTCCTCTGGTACCTACTGGACCACCATGGAAGCAGATTACATAGAACATGTAAGAAAATGTCACAAGTGTCAGTTGTATACTGACAGGATCAATGCACCTCCATTTCCTCTGCATAACCTAACGAGTCCTTGGCCGCTTTCCATGTGGGGGATTGACGTGAATGGACCGATTAATCCGAAAGCATCAAATGGGCATCGGTTCTTATTAGTAGCAATTGACTATTTCACCAAGTGGGTAGAAGCATCCTCATATGCTAGTATCTCTCAGAAGGTGTTTGCCAAGTTCCGAAAAAGAGACATTATCAATCGATATGGGATCCCTGAGAAGATAATCACAGACAATGCTCCTAACCTCAATGGCACTGAGATACAAAGACTATGTGAAAACTTCAAGATCAAGCACCACAATTCAACTCCATATAGACTCCAAATGAATGGTGCAGTGGAAGCAGCAAATAAGAACATCAAGAAAATCATCGCAATGGTGGTTAATTACAAGGATTGGCATGAGATGTTACCCTACGCTCTACACGCTTATCGCACTAACGTACGATCCAGCATTGGAGCGACACCATTTTCTTTGGTGTATGGAATGGAAGCTGTGTCTTCTATTGAAGTTGAAATACCATCCTTGAGGGTTTTAATGGAGGCAGATCTCGAAGAGTCACATGGGTAAAAGCGCAATTTGAACAGTTGAATATGATTGAGGAAAAGAGATTGGCAGCTATTTATCATGGGCAGTTATACCAAAGTCGGATGGCCAGAGCCTTCAACAAGAAAGTTCGCCCAAGAGAGTTTCAACCTGGAGACCTGGTTCTGAAGAGATTATTGCCTCACCAAGAAGATGCTCGTGGTAAGTGGGCACCCAACTATGATGTCCCTTACATGGTCAAGCATGAGTTTCCGGGTGGAGCCCTAGTCTTCCTCGATAGGGAAGGACACGAACTTCCAAAGCCAATAAACTCGGATGCTGTTAAGAAATTTTATGCCTAAAAAAAAGAGAGAGAAAAAAAGGGAAGAAAAATCCCGCTAGATTGAAAACCAAAAAAGGCGATCTAGGCAAAAGTTAGAGATAATAAAAAAGGGCCTGCTAGATTGAAAACCCAAAAGGTCAGTCTAGGCAAAAATTAAGGCAGAGAAAAAAAAGGGACATAACATGGCAGACTCAAAAGGACTCGCGGGCATCCTTACACTGGGGCAATATGGTTCCAATAGCTGCATGGAAAGGAGTTACAATCAGATTCCACTATTGTAGTCGAATTAAGGGTTTTCAAGAGGATCGACTGATAGGGGGTTGACCTAATCATAATGGGGCAAAGTTTGTGTGAAGTTCCTACTTGTGACTTCTTTTCCTTTTTGTACTCTTTCTTCTTAGTCAATACCAAATCATTCTTGCTATTGTTCGCTTGTGTGAGCATTCGCTATCGTTCATTTGTTCTTACATTCATGCTTGATCCATTTAGTTTATTTCATTCATTCTTGCATTCATGATTGACTCATTTAATTTATGTCTCAAGTAAAATGGCTTAAGTCTGCCAAACTTCAAGACGAGTATGTCAGTCACTTTAACAATTGAAAAAGAAAAGAGGGGCAACTTTGAAAACACCCAATTTTATCTGTACTCCATTTTTTACCACGATAATACAAAACCTATGGTTTAGGCGTCTAATCTACTAAAAAATAAGTACAGAGGGGCAACTGTGAACACCCAATTTTATCCGGTGCCTATTGTTTATTTTTCCTTTTACAAAATTAATAAAATAAATCCCTTTGCATGTTGTCATACCCTAATTTTGTCCGACCAATTTTATTTTAAGAAAAATGACTTCTTTTCTTTTAGAAAAAATAATAATAATTTTTTTTTCTTCATCATGTTTTGTAAAAATGAAAAAAATACAAATTTATTTTCATGTTATACATTACTTCCTATCTAGTTACTATAAGTCTTTGGATTTAAAAGAAAACAAACTAAAAAAGCAAGAAAAGAGAAAACGGGGCGATTAGTAAAAATTGGGGTGTGGGTAGTGTTGTTTTTATTTTTCTGTTGTAACTGATTTTGGGCCATTATTGGAGGCCCGTGCGAGTTAGGCCTGACCCGGATGTCATGTTTTCAACTTTCACTCACAAAACCTAAGGCCCATGCTTTTTCCACACCCCTCCCTACTCACCCCACACCCCCAAACCCTGCGAAATGAATAAAAGGCCATTAATGAGGCGCGCTGTTTTCACCGATTCAGTTAAGGTCAAAAGAAAACTTTCGGTTAGGCCCAACCGAACGTCTATTTTTTTGAGACACACCCTTTTTTTTACCTCTTTTACACTATTCGGTTGACCTCAACCAAAATATTTCGGTTGACATCAACCGAACGGGTATTTCTTCCTTCTTCAAAAGAAAGACGCAGATCTGGCTGCAGCTAAAGACTCCGAACAACTCAAAACTCTCGAGGAAGCTCTTAACAGAAGAAAGGGATATGGTTCTTCAATATCTTCAATCTGTTATGGCTAATCATGAGAAAGAACTTGCAGAAAGGTGTCATTATTATTGACAAATCTTATAGCTAATCACAAGTAACTGATGTTGTGGAAAACTTGCAGAAAGGTGTCATTATTATTATTATTATTGAAAAATTTTATGGCTACTCACAACCTCTTATTTTGTGAATTTTAGAGACACAACCCTTGAAAATGCCAATCAGCATATAAGGAGCTTAGAAATAAAGCTTGACTCAGTTAGTGCTCAACACCTAAAAGAGAAGGAGGAATGGGGACTGTGTGACACCCTTTACCCCGAAAGTATTTATAAGTCAAAAAGTACGAAAAACGAGGAAATTTGTTTTTCAAATAAAACTAACAATCCATTTTTTGAAATGGTTTTCGCAAGTAAAAGATGACGTCCAACTCTTTACATCATATGTAAATGATCATAATAATTTTAAAGACTTAAACGTTGAAGCATTTCTTTCAATACGGTATTAAGATTGATTTTAAATATAACATTGAAAATACAACCCAAATCCCGATGTCATATGATCAGAGCAATAAACCTTTAATCACTTAAAAAAAAGAAAGTGACATCAACGTGTAGTATCATTTTGCAAGTTGTTGGGTGATCCGTAGTGATCACATCTCCATCACTGCACAATCGTAGAAGCTCACATCAACGACACCTGGAACTCTATCTAAAAAATGGTGCACGGGTGAGAAAGGGCGTCCAAACCATATAAAGAACATAAGACTGAGACTAAAACAGCAAAGGCAACCACAATCCATCAAATCAATATCAAACAGTCACTCTCAAAAGAGTGACCAACACAACATGTTCATACAGCAAGATGTCACAAAGGGCTCGTACGTAAAAAGTGAGAGGTCACATCACACCGTTAAAATCACTACAGTATATACGACAAACATAACCTGTATGCTCAGTTAATCATCAACAACAACAACAATAACAATAGGACCGGGATACCTTGCCCGAACGGGATACCTTGCCAGATAATGGCCTACGACAAACAACAACAATAGGACCGGGATACCTTGCCCGATAATGCCCTACAAGAAACAACAGGACCAGAATAGCCCGAACGGGATACCTTGCCTGATAATGCCCCGAAGAACACCCAAGAGAGGACTATGAGGACCGGGATACCTTGCCCGAACGGGATACCTTGCCCGATAATGCCCTACTAACAACAACAACGACCACCACCACCACAACAACTAGGGTATCATCAACAACTAGGGGTCATTTAATCATCATCTCGGGTATCACCATACAACTAGGGGTCACTATAGTCATCATCTCTGGTCATAACTATTACCCAAGTCCCCACTAATTCTATATAATAATGTCATCGTTATATTCATATGTAGTCTTTTTGATTCAATGCATCTAATTCCAACTCCACACGTTATTTGATATTTCCTAAAGCTCCTATGACTCTTATTGTCTCAATCATCATCCATGGTCAATGTTACCTGAAACTAGCTTAGGAAAGGTCATTATCGATCGTTCATAACTTACTTAGCTTCGTTAATCTATTAAAACTTTCTATTAAAATTTCTATTGTCTTATGTCACTCGTGATTTACGACCGATTCGACATGCTGCCCTATCACTAATAATCATTCTAAATATCCATCTTCATATTTCTATTGCTACGACGAAATTACTGACTAACTAGTTGTGTCCTCAAAGCTCTTCGTTAGTCTTAATCTTAGTTCACCATTTACTCTTATTTGCCAAGATTAATTCTAGACTTAATCCTTATGCTTCTTCCGTTCCTACATTAACTTCACCTTCACAGTCAACCCAATTTACTTATTAGTATCATAATACATACGAGTTATACGCTCACAAATCCTATGTTCATCACTTGCAATTCAATGGACACCATTCAACATATTATTGACTACTCACATTAGGATCATTAATTAAACTCAGCATATTATTCGTATTATTTACAGTCATCCAGATACAAATAATTTACAGTCATCCATAATATACAGACCTTTAAATTGATACAGTCATCCAGATTGAATAATAATAATAATAATAATAATAATAATAATAATAATAATAATAAAAATAAATACAAACAAAAATAGGAATAGTGATAATCAATACCATTAGAGTCCTATCCCCTATTCTCCATATAGAATAGAAACCCTTCTCCCCCCCGGTACCTGATATCGGAGTGTCTTCCCATAGCGAATTGATGAAGAGGGATTTCGAGCTCTCGAACAACATTTAATTCCAACGGGACTATGTGTGAGTCGAACGCGTACAGTTATGCAACAACAGCGATGACAATACAAAATCATACACAAAAAATATTAAAGATACTCAATCACTTTTTTAATGAATTAAACCCAAGTACCCAAGCAGCGGTCATAAACAATGATTAAAATCAATATACACTTTATTACTATTAGAATAATAACGTCATCTCTCAGTCGGCTTTATTTACATGATGATCAAAATCGAATAAGAGAAAGAAGAGGAATGGGTGAACTTACCGAAAGAGTTCCTCAACGGCTAGTTTCTGAACCGAGGGAGGGGACGCGACGTGATGTGCGAAAATCGTGCTTGAATATGGTGGCTATGGAGTTTTCCTACGAAGCGGGAAATAAAAGAACGCAAGATGTTGACCAAAATTGACCGAATCGATAGTGGATATGAACTTGTTGCTTGATTTCAAGTGGGTCAGTGGAGTTTGGGAGTACGGTGTTGCCAAATGAGGAAAACGCGAAGAGAGAGCGGCGCAAGGGTTCTAATGAATGGTGCTGCGTGTGTGATTATCGCAAGGTTGAAGACAGCACTGTTCTTAGCGGGCTGGGAAGTGCATTGGGTTTAGTCAATGGACCAGGGGTGCGTCTAGCAAGAGAAGAGGGTGTGCATGCTAAAAAAAGCCTAAAATCCATTTCAAAACCTTTGTTTTTAAAGCCTAATTACACTACAACTACTATTTTAATACTCTAATAGCCCAATACATTTTTCTAAATAAATAACATCTCTAATACTAATATTTTATAAACAAGATAATTAAATAATAACCAAAATATATTACCAATGGCATATAAAAATATATTAAATATGGTTTCAACCAGTTTTGATAACTCAAACACAAAATAATTTAATCTCATCAATTCAAAATAATTTGTAAAACACCCATATACTAGAAGAACCACAACGCACGAAAATCGGGATGTTACAGACTGAGCCTACAAAATGTAGAAGAAACGTGGAGAGGTAATACACGTTCGGTTGATGTCAACCGAAATATTTCGGTTGAGGTCAACCGAATAGTGTAAAAGAGGTAAAAAAATGGTGTGTCTCAAAAAATACACGTTCAGTTGGGCCTAGCCGAATATATTCGGTTGGCCTCAACCGAATTGCACGTAAACACGTCCTCTCATTAAGGGTAGTTTTGGAATATTTGGAGTTAGGGGGTGTGGGGTGAGTAGGGAGGGGTGTGGGAAAAGTGATGGCCAAACCTAATTGCTTCCATCACAAACCCTAATTTCCCATCACTTTCTGAAAACCCAAAAAGCAACCCTAGCCGTCACCTCTCTCTCTCTCTCTCTCTCCCTGACATGGATTATTTTCTTCATCTCTACATGTTTTCCTTCACCTTCCCCCACATCTCCATTGCTACACGAAACATCCATTTTTGTCATCAACATGCTAAAAACCGACGATCTCTGAACAGATTGATGGTTCATTTCAACAAAACATGTTCTTTCATATCAGTTTTTTCGAAGCAAACACGTAAAGTAATAGATATTCGGGTCTGGGCTCAAGGCTAAAAAAAATGAAGGGCAAAACTCATCACTGCAAGTCCGAAAACAGTATAAATACGGGTTTGGGCTTTGAAGAAAAGGGGACGATTCTGAGGGAGAAGAGGACTCGTGTGTACCAGTTGTCAAAAGCAGATCTATATGTTGTTTGAGTGAAAGAGAAGGAGAGAGTTCTTCATTTTTTTTCTTTCCTTTCTCATACAAAATTATTATCAAAATTATTTTTATTCTTTTTATGTGACATATGAGAGAAAGGATTATTTATTCAAGCTTTGTGGTAATTCCTCTACCTTAGTCTTATCTTTTGTTTTTATGATCTATTGTACTATTTACATCTTTTATTTCATACTCCTTGCAATTTTATGTTTGCTGTCCATGAATCTTCCTATGTTGTTAAAGTACTTGGATGTTGAAATTTGTTGATTTGTTGATGATCCTCTATGTTATTTTTGATAGACCAAAATGTCATAATTTGTTGGCCACGATTTTTGTTGTTTAGTTGGATATATCATAATATGTGGAAATGTATTAATGCATTGTAATAACAAGTATGATAGTCATTAATATCATAGACCCAATATTTTCTATAAAAATGATTCAAGCAGTTTTTCCTTATTAAAAGGTAAATCTGGAATGTTTCAATTGCAAACAAATAATTTTTTTGTTTTATTCTTTTATTTATTTATTTTCAACCCAAAAACTGTCTCAACCAAAAAATGATAACAAAAGAATTCCAAAAACAAAAAAACATTTCCTTAGTAATTAATAAAAAAGGTAGTTAAGACATTTTTTTATTATTAAGTAAATAAGTAAACTGTGAGTTTCTAATCACCATGATTTATCCTTTTTTAGAAATATAAAATGTTAATCATGATAATAATAATATAGTCATTAACCATAAAGTCACATTCATTTTCTTAATGATACAACCTGTTTTTTTCACATCAGACTGCTGTTTGCACACCTGTGTTTCTAATGATACAACCTCTATTTTTTTTAAAAAAAATTTTCGGACTTCTAATTGCAACCCCTCTTTTAATAAAACAACTTCCCTGTTTAGGCCCTGATTTCGTGGGCCAGAAAGTTAAAAAAAACAAAGAGGCTTTGCCTAGTCACACCTCCACTATTAATAGCGTAGCCCCCCCCCCCCCCCAATACCATCTGGGCTGCACATGTAAGGCCCAGTTATGCGAACTGGGTTGTGCTTTTCATACCCCACCTCTTATTTCGCACAGCCCCCCTTTAACCCCACCTTTTATTTCGCACAGCCCCCCTTTAACACCAGCCCAGTTCTGCTGCTTTTCACACCTCCCATTTTTTTAAAAAAAACAACCCCCTGCTGTTAATCGCACCCGATTTTTCTAATACAACCCCCTTATTATTACTTACACCACTATTTTACTATTTCACCCCCCCTTTCGTTTTTATTTATTTCTTCTCAAAAACAACTTCTTTTATAAAAAAACTAAAAACTTACAAATAAATATTTTCTTTCAAGAAATATAAATAGGGGATTAAGTCGACCGTACGGTTGGGTTAGTCATCGTTCTAGGATGAATGAGTCGTACTGTTCAAAAGTCCTAGAACCCCTATAAAAAAAATAATTAATAAATAAGCCTCTTTCCAAAAAAAGCAAATAGAGGGTTAAGTCGACCGCACAGTCGGGTTAGCCATCGTTTTAGGACGAATGAACATCACGGCTCAAGAGACCTAAAATCCCTATTATAAAATCAAACCACCTCACATTAAACCATTTTATTTCAAAATTCAAAAACTCTATTTTTTATAGGGGATAAAGTCAATCGTACGATCAAATTAGTCAGCGTTCTAGGACGAATGAACTGTACAGATCAAAAGTCCTAAAACCCCTATATTAAAAAAAACCAACCAACAACCTTTTTCTACCCAAGAACTACATAGCTTTGATTTCTCCATCGCACTCCTGTCAAGCACAAAAAACTAAAATTTTATTAAGTCTATTTTTCTTTTTTTAAGGCTAAAATAATCGACAAATACAACTAATTAGAAGGTAACCTTCCGTAGGAAGGATGTCGTGGGGGTGCTAATACCTTCCCCAGAGAAGTAATATGTCCTTCCTGTGAATGGCGTGGGAAAAAGGGGTTAGTAGTGCTGCTACCTTGCGTTGCATGCCTTTGTTCCAATTCCTTGGCCTGTTGCACCTCATTGTGCATCATAGGTTTAACTATGTCAGCCAATTGTTGGGACACTTGGTACATTATATCGTGTATCCCCATATCTATCTGTTGCCGGATGAGTGATGTAGTCATGATAACGGGCTCCTCCTCTTGATGAGGTGGTTCATCCCATTCAGCAGTAACCGTTGCAGTATCATTCCCCGAAACACCTACTGGCTCCATGATTTTGGCTTTGGCAGCAGTTGCCTTCTTTGATGAAGAAGGTGACTCCATGCTTAAGTTTCTACCAGAGCGTAAGTGCATACGCCAATGATAATCCAGTCCAGGCAAATCAAACGCTATGGTCTGTTCACCCGTTCTAGTCCCACTGGGTGTGCCAATTTGTTGTCCTGTGTCAAACTCTTAGGTCCTAGCCGTGGGTTCGGCTAGAGGTTTGAACAAGTGTTTTGATTCCTCTGTTCTTCAAGCGATTGCGCCAAGGAGGGAACTCTGCTCCTTGACTGTGGGTATCTTGACTCCTCTAGAAAGGGCCAGGTTGGGTGAGGGGGACTGCGAGGTTTGCATTATACTACTGGCTAATGCATAAAAATAAAGATAAAAATGTGATAAAGAAGATAGATAAAAATAAACGTAGAGGTTTGGTTTGATTGATGTGTGTCTCTTCTGTACAATTGCTCTCCTATTTACATACATAGGCCCTCGCCGGCCACTACTCGAGTCAACACTTGCCTACCGTTGGATTAATCAAGATCAACGCACTACATTACATCCAGACCCTAAAAACAAGGAAGCACTCTTCCACTCTCCCGCTAGCACGGGTAGTGGGTCAAAATACCTTCGCTCTTAATTCCAAGCGCTTCTCCACGTTTTCTTAACCGTTCCAATGTCAAAAACTTGTTGATACAAACCAGAACAATGAAACAGTAACAGTAACAATGGCGGATTTATGATTAAGGGAATTTGGAAAGGAAATGCGAATTGTATTGATAATAATAGTAGAAGTTACAAGGCACTCATCCAAGAGCAATGCTCTTCTCAGAAGTTACAACTTCTGGCCATATCTTACAAATAAATTCCAAAACACAACTTCGTAGAACCAACACAACCTATTTATATTCAAATACCCACTCAAACCAAATAACTAACCTTTAAGTAGAAACTACCACACAATAACTACTTACAATAACTACATATTAATTATTATTTATTCTTCTTGTTCCTCCTCTCATAAACCCTCCAAATGGCGGGTTTACCCTTTTGACTCTCCACATGTGCGCTAACCCTGCCCTCCTCATGAGAAACAGCCTTGTCCTCAAGGCTGAGATTTGGGAACTGTGTTGCGATGATGTCTGAATCTTCCCACGTTGATTCCTCAATTGGTTTGTGACCCCATTGGATAAGGACTTGAGGGACAGATTCACCACTACGCTCCACAATTCGGTGAGCTAACACAGCATATGGTTCCCACATAGCTTCTTCAACAATTTCCAAGCTTGCAGGCAGAACAGGATGGACAACAGCTTCTCCAACAACGTTCTTTAGTAGAGAAACTTGAAAAACAGGATGTATGCGAGATGTGGGGGGTAACTCCAACCTATAAGCAACTGCACCGACACGTTCCAACACCTTAAACGGACCAAAATACCGTGGGGATAACTTAGGACAGATTCTGGCCGCCACAGATTGTTGCACATGACGTCGTAGTTTTAAAAATACCCATTCACCCATTCCAAAAGATCGTTCCTTGCGATGCTTATCCGCTTGTGTCTTCATGCGGCCACTGGCACGGGCTAAATGACGCTTCAATTGTCTTAGGAACTCATCACGACCTGCCAAATCACGTTGCACTGCTTCTACCTTAACTTCACCAGGTAGATAACCGGTGATAACTGGAGGAGAACATCCATAGACAACTTCAAACGGTGTAGTACCTGTGGATGCATGAAAAGTAGTGTTATACCAATATTCTGCCCAAGGAATCCACATTACCCAAGTCTTGGGCTGATCAGCAGTAGAATGTTAGTGGGAATGTTGGCAAAGTAGTGTTATACACTATTGTTGTACAAGATTTTTTACTACGACAACAAATGACTAGACGAAATGTCATAAAAAAACGTTTGTGTTTATCTCAACTATCTTAAAAGTCAATAATACCCATTTGTGAAAGCCTATCAAGATTTGTGCGCATGGCCCAACCATCTCCCCTCTTTTTTTTTGCAGATGATTGTCTTCTTTTCACCAGTGTTAAGTCCTCTCAGGTTCAACTTGTCAAGGAGGAGCTTCACTCCTTTTGTTTAGCCTCGGGAATGAAGATTAATGTCCATAAGTCTAGTTCTCCCTTCAAAGAATCTTACTAGAACAAAGGTTCTCAAGTTTGAAAGGATGTCGCAGTTTTAATATACCTACAACATTGGGCGGTGCTTGGGTTTTCCTATGCTGTCAGGTAGAGTTACCAACTATTGTTTTTCCTTTTATTATTGATAAAGTTCACAGCAGACTAGCAGGTTGGAAGGGCAGGTTGTTAGCAGAGCTGAGAGAGTAACTTTAGCTAAGTCCATCCTTAGCTATATGCAAGTATACACTATGCATAATCTCTGGATTCCTAAAGGCATTTGCGATAGTTTGGATTCAGCTATAACGCAGTTTGTTTGGGAGAGGTAAGACTTCTTGTCACTGGGTCAAATGGGGGACAACAAGTACTCCTATGAATAGAGGAGGTCTTGGAAGTGCAATTAAAAATTCAGAGCTTATTTCTTAATCCAAATCTCACTGACATCTTGACTTGGGCTCCGTCTCCATCAGGGACTTACTCCCCCTAGAGTGCTTATACGTGGCTTACAGGTACCGAAGGTCCTTTTTTCTTACACCAAACTGTGAATACTAGTGACAATTGGTCATGGATTTGGAAGTTGAAAATTCCGAAAAACTTGAAACATATTGTGTGGCTTATCACTACAAAAAAAACGTCATTTAGTGACTGATTTTTCGGTCACTAAACAGGAAAAATCGGTCGCTAATCGATTTTGTGACCGAATTAGCGACCAAAAAAAATCAGTCGCTAAATCACTGGTCGCTAACCATTGGCGACCGATTTGGTGACTGTTTCGTTAGTGACCGATTTAGTGACTGCGATTGTGACCGATTTAGCGACCGAAAATAGAGACCGATTTTGTGACCGAAAATAGCGACCGATTTAGTGACTGTTTTAGCAACTATTTTGGTGACTGATTTAGCAACCGATTTGGTGACTGATTTAGTGACTGTTTTGGTGACTGATTTAGCGACTGATTTGGTGACTGATTTAGTGACTGTTTTGGTGACTGATTTAGCCACTGATTTGGTGACTGATTTAGCAACTGATTTGGTGACTGATTTAGTGACTGATTTGGTGACTGATTTAGCAACTGATTTGGTGACTGATTTAGCGACTGATTTGGTAACTGATTTAGCGACTGATTTGGTGACTGATTTGCAGCTATTTTGGCGACTGATTTACAGCTAGTGACCGATACTATTTTATTGTCTGTTTTAATGACTGCTCAACCAAATTTTTGAAACTGATTTGGACTATTTGATGACTAGTTTTAGCAACCAATATAGCAACTGATAGAAAAATTTAGTTAAAAACATAATAGTCATTACATTAAAAAAAACATAATGTATTTGGTAAAAAAACATAATAGTCAATTTAAATTAAAACCTACATAACATAGCAATTAGTTTCTAAGTCATAACAACATAAAATGTTTAACTCTCTTCGCCACTTTGTCCCTCTGAATTAGACTCTTCATTATCTCCGTCTTCATCATCTTTGTCATACAGCTCTTCATTAGTTGGAGGTTGTTGATACTTCATCATTTTCATCAATTTTTTATCATCTTGTTATTTTGCTCACAAGTGTTCTTGGTATTTGTCATTTCAATTCGAAGTTCATCTCTTTCGGTTCTCACTTCTTCCAACTGATTTCTGAGTTCATTAAGCTCCTGCCTTTGCACCCACTCAGATGATGAAGAACTTGAACCGTAATAGTAAGGTCTCAGCACTTCGGTCGAATGTAGTCCATAGCCATACATCGTGTTTTTATTTACTCCAACTATACCACGCCATACATCCATCTGACTTGGTGGATTAGCTCCTTGCAAAGATGCAGTTTGGGTCTATTTTTCCCATTCCCGTGTAAAGATCTCCTGTTGATATGGATATAAGACCAATTAATATTCAGGACACTCAAATAAATTAAAACCAACATAAGAAACATAATAGAAATAAAAATTTATAGGTCATTACATGTGTATATTCTGATTTTCTATCCACCCAAGTGTTATCCTTTTGATGCTGGTGTGTGCGACGAAACAAATCTATAGGCTCTGGAGGGGTTCCGTTCAGCTTCGTCTAAACATAAAGAAGATACAAATTAAAGAAAACTGCTAACAGATCAGGTGCAAAAAATTGTTAAATAAACTGTGATGGAAGATCAGTTCAGGCAAAAAAGAGTTATTCAGAGAAGTTTTCATACACCGAATCAAACCATTGTAATTAAAATAAATCTTGTTGACATACACTGAAGCAAAAAATTGTTAAATAAACTGTTAAATAAACTGTTGTTAAATAAACACTGGTGTGATCTATAAGTCAGCTAAGAGGCAGAAGAATTAGTTAGAATGCTAGGCATATAATTGCAGTATAATTAGTATACGCATTTGACTAGCATGTTGCTCTGTACACTGCTGCATAAGATTGATTACACCATTCTTTTCTTCTTTTTCCTTTCTCTCTTTTTTCTTCTCTGTCTCGTTCTCTTCTTTCTTTCTTTCTTTCCTTTCTTTAATTCTTTTCTTTCTTTTAATCACACACAAACACACACACACACATTCTTTCCTTTCTTTAATTCTTTTCTTTCTTTTAATCACACACACACACACACACACACACACACACACACACACACACACATATATATATATATATATATATATATATATATATATATATAATATTTTGCATATGGTGAGGAGAATAACCACAGAAGGTAGCTGGTATGTTTAAGAAGTGAAAGCATGATCTCCAAGAGGAATGCGGTCAATACCATGCCTATGTCTTGCACGTTTTTCAGAATTTTGAAAAGAAAAGAAATACACCAAGAGATAAATTTTGTTTTGAAGAGCTGTTCTATATGTGATACTGGTTAGAGTATGAATTGCACCAGATGATCTACTGACTGCCGAAGTGAAAGTGACGGGTTTTTGTGATATGCTGTTGATTTTTGGCTACATATTGTTGTTAATGTTAGTTCTTCTGGGGTGAGAAAATAGTAGTATCCAGTATAATACAGTGTTTTTTTATCAAGTTAGAAAATAGTAGTATCCAGAAAATAGTAGTATCCAGTATAATAGTAGTATCCAGTATAATAGTAGTATCCGGTTATAAATTTTGCTTTACAGTTGAATGCTGCTTGCATAAACTGTTGGTGCAGCACACAACTTGTTGCAGTCACAAATTTGCCATTTTCTAATTTCTAAATTGAATCTCTACTTCAAGTATTTTGGATCTTGTGTATGTAAGCATCATTTTATTGACTTATTGCAATTTTGAGTAGTGAATTATGCAGTATTTGATGGCCGGGGTGTAATTCTTATATTATTTTTTTAACCTATGAAGTATATGAACTACTTTGTCCTACCGACTACTTATATTTTTCTCTTCCTTATCCCCATCTTATTTGTATGATGTGGTTCTATCTATTTCTCTGGCTTTCTAAATAATTCAGTTTTAATTAGAGTAGCTTCATATATGCTGCAGTTACATTGCTCTACCAGATTCCAATTGTTATCTAACTAACTGGGATTTACAAATCTGTTACAATCTCAGCAACTAACCAGAAACTAAATCAGAAACTAAATTGTATTCTAATTGTTTTCTCTTACACTAACCAGCAACTAACCAGCAACTAACCAAAAAACTAACCAGCAACTAACCAGAAACTAACCAGCAACTAACAAGCAACTAACCAGAAACTAAACAAGGTATAGGACTGAGAAATGGAAGCTTTACCATATTAGCTCTATGTTGAGATGTGGTGATTGAGCCACAAGTGTGAAGCGGCGCTCCTAAACCTCCACAATCAGATGCTCGATTTGTTTTCGCTTGGATGCTCTTCTTTTTGAATGTTGGAGTTCGCCAAATATCCCATAATTTAAGCCACGCACTCTCTCCAAGCCAACTCGGTTTGTTCATTGTGCCACCAGCACGAGCCTTGTTGAGATTGTTTTTCATTATTGCCGCACCTCGACTCTCAAAGTTCTTTCTTGCCCGCCAATCATTCGGTGGACAAATAGAAAATTTTAGCTGTATAAAAGAAAAAAGAAGTAAGCTAAATTTAAAATGAATCAAGATATCGAAACTATACCTAGTAATTACACAAGAAACCTAGTAATTGAATCTCAATTATTTTAGGAAGACAAGAAACCTCTTCCCATACATCATCTCCAGTTAATCGTTGTGGAGGTAGAGACTTTTCAATTCGATTCTTCAAAAATGCATCTTTATTTCTTCGGAATGCATGATCCCTCGGCAAAAATTGACGATGGGAATCAAACCAAGAACACTTACCACCATACTTCAAGTAAAAAGCCTTTGTCTGATTCATGCAACATGGACATGCAAATTTTCCTGCTGTGCTCCAACCCGACAACATTGCATATGCAGGAAAATCGTTGATAGTCCACATCAATGCGGCTTTCATAATGAAATTCTGTTTTTTCGATGTATCATATGTCAACTCTCCTTCATTCCACAACTTTTTTAGCTCGTCTATCAGTGGTTGCAAATACACATCTATCTTGTCCTTTGGATTATCTGGTCCGGGAATAATCAAAGTGAGAAACATATAGGGTGTAGTCATGCATAGTTCTGGAGGAAGATTGTAAGGAGTGACAATTACTGGCCAACAAGAATAAGGAGAGGCCGATTGATTAAATGGCATAAAACCATCACTACATAACCCCAACCTTACATTCCTCGGTTCAGCTGCAAAATCAGGATATGTTCGATCAAAGTGTTTCCAAGCCTCTCCATCTGATGGATGACACAACACTCCCGGTTCTCGCCTATTTTCATAATGCCACCTCATATGTGGAGCAGAACTCATAGATGCATATAATCTCTTAAGCCTCGGAATTAAGGGTATGTAATGCATTCTCTTCAAAGGTATTTCTTTGTATCTCTTCTTACCAACTTTTATTCTCTTATAACGAGGTGCACCACAAAATTTGCATTCCCTTAATTGTTTGGATTCAACGTCGTAGAATAACATACAACCTTTTTTACAACAATCTATTTTTTTTGCAGTTAGACCAAGTTTTGAAACAATTTTCTTTGTCCTATAATAGTCTTTAGGAATAAGATTGTTTGGAGGATGTGTCTCTTTCATTAGTGCCACTATCTGATTAAACGACCGTTGGGAAATATTTCCCTCAGACTTAATTGTCAATAATCTAACAGCAACGGATAATTCGGTGTGATTATTGCATCCCGGCCACAATGGCTTTTGAGCTGCATGTAGCAAATCAAAAAACTCTTGGTCATCTATATTTGGAGACTCTTCCATTTCTTCATCATAGTCCACATGATACTCTGGACCAACAGCATCATAAACCATGCTCTCCAATCTACTATAGTGTTCATTTCATCCCTTTTGTGCAGTGGTAGTATTCCTATGATGAGTATTAACTTTTTCCTTCAACCCCGGATCACTTTCTCCATGGCATGTCCAATACCAATAATCAGGTTTAAATCCCTTACTATAAAGATGAACTTTAACTAGTTCGGCATCTAGATGATCCATATTTTTGCATCGAGGACAAGGACATCTAATTTGATTATTTAACACACCTTCTTGTTTGCATGCAAAAGAAATAAATTCCTTTACCCCTTCTTCAAATGCAACCGTATATCCCTTTCGGCCAGGAAGTAGTCTATTATACATCCAACTACGAGTTACACGAATGTCCATATTCTGTCAGATGATAGAGCAAAAAAATACATTCCCACCAATCAGCGAAACGAAGATCTTACAATAAACATTTTTTTACTCTTGACCCATTTATAATCACAAAATAGTACACCCCAAATTTATTCACGTTTACAACAACATATATTTAAGTAAAACAGAATATAACAAACAAACAAGTCATGGAAGGAATATAAAGACACTATTTTTCAATCAAACGATAGCAACCAGAATAGAAATGATAAAGGAGTGTAGAGAAAAGCTAGAATCTTACCGACCTCTAGTAGCCAGTCTCCTAAGTGATCAAACAAAATGAAGAGTGAAAATTCCCATCACTTGACACGGATACAAGAATCTGAGAGGAAACAAAAATTATGTTATTCAAAGTGGAATGTTGAAACTAGGGTAATACTAATAATGCTGTGAGATTGTTAATGCTATATATATATTCAACTAGTAAGAAAGAATTAATCAAAAAAGAAAACCTAAATCAGACTTTTTTGGTGGCCACATTTCAAAAAATTTATTAATTCAATTGCAATGCACAAAAATTTGGTGGCATTGCAAGATCAGAATTCTTATTTAGAATCACAAAATAGCACAACCCCAAATCTATGAACATTAACCAGCAACATATATATTCACTTGCAATAGAATCTAACAAACTAACTAGTCAGTAAAGAACTAAAGTGCTGTAACAATTCATAACCTATATGTCCATTTCATCCAACAGAAAATCCTTTAACTAACAAATTCAAGCAAAGAACTAAAGTGCTGTAACAATTCATAACCTATATGTCCATTTCATCCAAGAGGGATTCATTTAAGAAGTGTATTGGTTGCCCATTTCATACAAGACTTTTCCTGCTCAACCAGAATTTCTACTAATAGCTTATAAAAAGGCTACCAACAATGACAGAGGCGCAAACTGAAGAAAGGAAGAGACCTCGGAGTTACGAACGAAGGGAAGTGGCGGCGAAGATGATAATCTAAGGAAAAAAACATTGTAGTGCTTATGCTTATGAAAGCAAACTCTTCCCTATATCATTTATCTAGCACAAAATGCAATGCTTTTTTGAGTGCTTGGTATGAAGCATAATAAACACCATTGTGGTTTTTACAATTCTTCCTCTTTCTTTTGTGTCACCTTACTTCATTCAAAGCTTAGTAGAGCAAAAATCACTCCTAATCAAACAATTAATCAGGAACATTCAACCATATCTTAGTTCTTACCATCCACATAACATGAATCATTCAAATAATGCAAGAAGAATTAAACTAACAACTAGGATTTGGTCAAAGTAATCATTCCAAATTGCAATTCGGCACCCATCATAAAATTTCTTCAAAATTATATAAAATCTTCTTCCACATCAATACATCACATTGAGCAGCTAACATATATTCATCATCATAGCATTTTCATATTTTATCTTATCAAATCTAACACGTGAACTCAATTCATTTCTAGACTTGATATGTAATCCAATCTTTCCCAAACATAATGAATTCATCCCTTATAAGTAAATAACCATTAAACCATCATATTCATCATAACACACAGAGGAGTTGAGGTAGCTAGGCTTGCTAAACAATGCAAATGAAGGCAAAATATCAAAGAAACAACTCTAAGAACAGATGGAAACACGGCTAGTCGTGTTTTTAAAACAAGACTGTGTTTGATTAGGAGTGAAAGACAAAGAGTACTAACCAGAAATATGAAACCAAGCAATCAGAACATCCACGAAGACAAGACGCGTGAATCTGCCGCTGTCGTCAACCTGTTTATGCAGCCATAGCTAGCAAGCATAAGTAACCAGAAGCATATCTAATGAATATACTAGAAGCAAAACTACATATATACGGAATTTGATGCATAAGTAGCAAGCATATCTAATGAATAAACTAGAAGCATATTGATCCATAGCTATAGCCATATGTGACAATAAACCAAAACTATATATATATATATATATACTAAAGATATCATAACAGCATATCTCAATTTCAAGTTCATAGCTTCATATAGAAAAGGGGAATGCGTGAGTGACTCATGAATTCAAGAAAGCAGTAAAAAGTTTCAAATGCATTAATGGTGATCACCTTGGCAAGGAAAAGTGTGTCAGCTATAAAGGCTTCCCATGTCTCTTCTCTCACCCCTGCAACAAAGAAAAATGAGATAATTGAAAACTTGCACACAAAATGAGGTGGTTTTGATGAGTTAGCGAAACATATTATGTACACAAAACTTCCGTTGGCAGCCATATCATAGAGTAGCTCACTAGAAAAAGATCAAGTAACCGACACAACAAATTATGTACACCAAAAAAACAAACAAAACATATTTTTTGGAAACATACACTAATTGTGAAGATGAGTTAGCGAAACATACACCAACAACCTATTATCGCAGAGATTTAAACCCATATTTTTTGGAAAATACTAATGCTGTTCTCAGTTTTTTAAAAAAACGTCTTTTTTAAACATAATCCAAGCAGAAGCTCTTTTATATGATTGAGTCAAGCACAAAAAAAACACTAATATTGAAAAGGATTTCGCTCATTTTCCTCCGAGTAAATATAAGAAATTACAAGACAAATTGACTAGTGAATGCTACACTGCAACCTTAGACGAAATACAGCACCGCCATGTGAAAAATACAAAAAATAAAAATGCAAAGGTTAAATATAAAACTGATATTCCACGTTTCTGGAAAATATGACAAATAAACTTCACCTTGGCAGCCATATCATAGAGTAGCTCACTAGACGCTGAGAAGAATGAGAGGAGTATTAGGGTTTTGATGATATAGGCAGCGATTGAGGTGGTTATGGGTTCTTTATGAGGTTTTGCGGAACGATTGTGGGGTTCAGAGAGAGATAAGGGAGAAGGAGGGACGAGAGGCGGCGAGTGAGGAGCGATTGATAGAAAGAACGAAGGAAGAAGATGAAGGAAGGAGGATCGAGAAAGAAGAGGCTTCCCTGAGACGCACCTTGCCACGGCGTGGAGATGATGCAGCGCGCGAGGATTCGGTGAGAGCGAGAGCCTGAGAGGAATTAGGGTCCACGGCGTGGAGATGATGCAGCGCGCGAGGATTCGGTGAGAGCCTGAGAGGAATTAGGGTCCACCGCCTGAGAGATTGAGGTTTCGATTGAGGTTTCGGTGGAGGATTCGATTGAGGTTTCGGCGTGGAGACGTTTTTTGTTTTGATATATCCTCCCTCTCTCAACGTTAATTCATAGGAACATATTTTTTTTTGAGGAAAAAGAGGGTAGTGGGAAATAGATCGAGGGAACGAATTTTGTTATGTGGGAAATAGATTTTTTGTTAAAAAAACAGAGGGAATCGAATTTTTTGGTGGAAGTTTAGCGACCGAAAAATCAGTCACAAATACCAGCGACCATAAAATCGGTCACTAAGTAAAAAATATTTTATATATTGAATCGGTCTCTAAATCGGTCGCTACTAGTGACCGAAAAAGCAGTCTCCAAAGCTAGCGACCGAAAAATCGGTCACTAAGCAAAAACTATTTTATTCCTATTGAATCGGTCTCTAAATCGGTCGCTAAAGTGACCAATTTTTTTGGTCGCTAAATCAGTCACTATTTAGCGAATTTCTAGTAGTGTATCATGCAAATGAGCCTTCCTACTAATAGTTTTCGGTACTATAGACATCTTACTCAAGATTGCTCTAGAGCTCAGAATGCTTGGAGGTTATTGTCTTTTAACACTGATGCTGGTGAGGTTAATGATGATGCTCGACTTTGGCTTGAACATCATGCTATTAGTGACCAATGTGTGATGATTTCAAGTATTACATGTGTGTTTTCATGGTAAAAAATCTGAAATAGGGTTCATTGGGAAGTCATAGTTTGAGTTGAATTAAGTTGAAAAAGAGTATGTGATCGAATGTTATGATATAATTTAATTTGGTTGTAAATTGATGTTTGATTGTTGAAATTCATGACAAAAGTGAATGTTTGATGTGATTGTTGTGGCTGTTAGTAACTGTGGTCGGGTTAGGAATTGATCGGAACGAGTAACGGAATCGAATGGAGTAGCAAATTTCCACAAAAATGGCAAATTTTCAAGTCTGGTGTACAGACCCGATCCGTGCGTTTTTACGCCTGGGTCGTGCGCCTCGGTCTGTCACCAACTTGCGAAATTTTCATTTTCAGGCCCGATCCGTGCGTGTATGAGCCTTGTCTCTGTCCCGACTTCTGTCACCGATTTTAAAACACGTCCAAAGCTATTCCTTTTGGTTCCAAACCTCTCCCAATTCATTTATTAATCCTTCCCAATGATCGTCACGCAAACATAAGCTATGAAGTAAGTAATATCCATCGATTGGTTAAAACAATGTAAATAAGTATCGATTTCAGTTATAGATTGGTTAAAACGTTGTTTTGCTTATGTTTGAATGAGATGAATTGTTTTTCAAGCACATAAGGTATGTTTATGATGCAACATAAGTAAGTTCATGTTAAGGTTTGAATACAAACCGAGTAGTTGTTGTATCGAGTGTGAATACAACCAAGTGTCAAGTAAAAGACCTAAGGGTCTAAGTTCAAGTAAAAAGTAAAAGACAACATGGGGATGACGATCCCAATATTCATTGTAGCATACCTAGTGGAGGGGAGTCATGATCCCGAAGCTAGGGCCCTGACATTATTCGGTATAGCTATATGAATTGGGGTTCTGTTGAAATTGAGTGATTTGATTTCTCGGATTGTGCTAAGCCACGAACAAGAATAAAATACAAACAAGAACAAGTCACACACAAGGAAAACACTGATAGAGGAATTGTTAGGGGGCACGAAAGAACTCACTGAGATTATGTAATCTCATTGTTTATTGTTGACTGTTTTCAGATTCACAGATATTGATTGAGGAATTCATGGGCCAGGCCAAGGGTTCAAATTGAGGATCACAGTTTCATGGGAGCTTAGCAAGATGTTGCTAATGTCATGTAATTTTTATAACCTTGTCTTGTAGATTGGACCATAGTCATGTTTATTATATCGAAAATGTACCTATTAAGTACTTAATTCGGATTTGTATTTGAGAAATTCTCATCTCAAAGCTATGTAAGTGGTTTCAATCCGCTTTAGTTTTAATTTGGTCCAACTGTATGAGCAGGTTATACTCTGATTTATTATGATTATGTTAATGCTTTTTGCTCACCTAGTTGTGATCTTAAGGTGTTACATCTACTAACTTGAATGCAGAGCTCCATGCAATTGCCAAAGGATTGGACTTAGCTTGGTCCAATGGTTATATGTCAATTATTAGTGAATCAGACTTCGGAACCGCCCTATCGTTGATTGCTCGTGAGCTTGAAGATACCCACCCCTATGCTTCCATTATTTCCTACATCAAAGCCTTTTCTCTTAAGGCTTGGGATTTGACTTATGTTCACACACTTCGTGAGGTCAACTCGTGTGTGCTGATTGGTTAGCAAAGTTTGGAGCTAATATGAACCATGAAGATCATGTGTGGCCTCTCTGTCCTACCACTGTTTCGCCTATGGGCTATAAGGATAGAGCATGTTAGACTTTAATTTATTTTTGTTCCGTGTTTTTTTTATTGCTTTCATTTTAATAAAAAAAGTCAATCATACCAGGAATTTTTATTGGTCGATAATGTAAAAAAAGTTTATAGAGGTGTACACTAATTAAACTATATATATTAAATAGATTGAAGAAACACATAAACCCTAACCCTGACTTGAACACGGAGACGGTAGCCGCTGCACCCGCACAGTTTTCTGAAGTTTGGTAAGATCTACTTCGCCATCCATCGTCTCTACTTTCTCATAGATTCTGAAACTGTTTTTCAGGGTTCCCTTTCTTCGCATTATTTTCCTTTTTATATTTCAATTTACGATTGAAAATTAACGGATCCAGAACAATCCATTTTGAGGTTTAGATCGGTTATTCCATCTCTCTTACTGTTGTGTTTCGTTGTTAAAGCTTTGTTTTTGCATTTAGTAGTTTTGTCTGAGATGGGCCTGTTGTAGTTTCCATTCAAATTATTATTATTGTTATTATTACTACTAATTAAGTGGTGTCTCTTTGTTGAACCTGGGAAAAGTGGGTGAGAAAAAATGTGATTATATGTTTGGATGGATAAAATTCTTGGATTTTGATGTTGTAAGAGCAAATAAACATATGTGAAACCTTGAGTTTTAGTGGCTTAAGATTATGAAGATTGTGAAGATTATGATACACTTTAAATTAAATCACTTTGAGATACATGTCATCTTGTTCACTATTAAGATATGCTTGATTTACAGTATCCTTATCCACATTGTTTTCGGTTAGTTATGGTTATCTTTTATTGAAATCTATAACAGTGACTATGGTGAGGGTCAGTGTCTTGAATGATGCTCTCAAGAGCATGTACAATGCTGAGAAACGTGGAAAGCGCCAGGTCATGATTAGGCCATCGTCAAAAGTGATTATAAAATTTCTGTTGGTGATGCAAAAGCATGGTACTTTTCAACCCTTTTCTCCATGAAGTGGCTTAACTTATTTATTGTTTTCCTCATGAATTACTTAATCATTGTTATTGTGATGGTTCTAGGATACATTGGGGAGTTCGAATATGTTGATGATCACAGGGCTGGCAAAATTGTTGTAGAATTGAATGGTAGGTTGAACAAGTGTGGTGTTATTAGTCCCCGTTTTGATGTTGGTGTCAAAGAGATTGAAGGATGGACTGCAAGGCTGCTTCCCTCTAGACAAGTAAGCTAGAAAGCTTTCTGTACTTCTTTTTCATCAACTTATATTGGTTATAACATCTTCTGGTCCTTTTGACTCTGCCATAAAAGACCATAAACTAGTTATAATCCGCTAATTTAATTTATATATGATTGTCTTAACATGTATAATGAGACTTTACCGAACTTGTTCAATATATGGAGAAATTACATGGACCTACCATGAGGTCTGGTCAAATGCCATATATATACCTCCCCTCTAGTTTCTTGTAGACAGTAACCTCCACTCAATTTAATGTCGTTAGCCACCCATTTCGTTCGGTCTTCAGACGAAAAAATAATCAAATCTCACCCAATTTTGTGTCCTTTTGTCTTTCCCTTTTATTGTTCTGGTGTTGCTACGACTTTACCGGTTATATAATAGCATTTCCAATTACTGATAAATTACTTGCCTGTTGCATTTTCATGCTGTTAGTGGGTCATAGATACACATATTTATTAGCTGGGGCAGAAAGTTTGTTTTTATCTGTTTTCAAGTAGTTTCTGTCTTTATATAGGGTGGGAGCATATATTGAACTCATACCTATTTCAGTAGTTTCCTATCACATTTTATTTAGGAAATGCTGGCTAACCAAAACAATAGTTACTGAGACAGTACATAGCACATGTTAAAGATGATGATAATAACTCGATGTAAGAAAACAATTTATGAAATTCGGTCAACTTGTTCCACCTTTAACCCTATTGTCTTGCCTATTGAAACCCTCCAAGTAAGAAGTCCATATAAACCCCTCACCCCTCGCATCAGCAATGGGAACACCATACTCATTCTCACACATAACACTTGCTCCGATCCTAGTTACAGATTTGAATAACAGAACAAAAAATAAAAGTGGAGGTGTGTGATATTTAACCAAACTTCAGGGGAGGCAAATGTAATTTTCTCTTAATATATTGTTCCCGACCTTTGTTTATGGTCAGTGTTTTTCACCACAAGCCATCAGTTCCTTGATCTCAGATTCTCAAGTACGAGCTTCATTTTGGAAATAGAATAGTATTATCTCAAAAGTCTCGTTCACTTGGGACATTATTTGTATCAAATGATATCATAATCCTGAATCATGGCTAATGACAGATGACTTAGATCCAAACTCTTCTAATGTATTCATTTATATATAAATACAAATTCCTTTATTTATTATAAATAATACAAGATATTCTAATATATTTTGTATTGAATGGTTGATTTGTTTTTTACGCAGACCGGAACTAAACACACCTTGGGCAAACTAACTTTACAGTACTTGTTAATCCATTATATCATGTGAATTTTCTTGTGCTCCCTAACCATTGATTTCACAAATCATGCAGTTTGGGTATATTGTCTTGACTACTAGTGCTGGTATCATGGATCATGAAGAGGCTAGGAGAAAGAATGTTGGTGGTAAAGTGCTGGGTTTTTTCTACTAGGGTGTGAGGATGAACCTGGTTTCTGATTTTGAGAATTTCATCGGTTGCAATGAAAGATGTTCCAGTTTTCTATCTATATTTGTGATTGAAAATATTTACTTAAGTATTTTTGCATGATTATAAAAGTTTCGTTTGCTTAGGACCTAAGGTTGAAAAGAATGAGCCCTATGGTGACAGAATGAGCCCCTTCACGCTGCCATACCTTCAATAGGAACTATTATTAAATATGATTTTTTTTTTTATAATGTCTGAGAACAAAATTCAGTACTTGAAATCCTCAAAAATAAAACAAAATGTAGCACTAGTGAGATTTTTCTTAGCTAAGGGATTAGCGGTTTCTCGAAATATGCTTCCATTGGCGTTTGCGGAAGAAGTCATGACATTCTTGATTCCTCTAATCAGTTGTGCCAAAAGGTGCAGTCGTGCCAAAGGTTGCTTTTCAGTGAAATCTGATTCAACCATTTACAAAATCCTCTTGCCGAAGCTATACAAACTCGATGATAGATAGCACAGAGCTCTCTTTCCGAGCTTGAACAAGGATTTTAGTGCATGCCAAGACGAAACTATCTAGAGGCATTGCAATGTAAACTACACAACTTGTTGAAAAAAAAATTTGCTCCTTGTAATTATAGTTTTTGAACTTTTGAGAAACTAAATTTTCAAATTTTTGCCAACGCTAGTTTTAGGAAGTTACGATGTCTTTTAGTTCTTTTGAAGTATCTAGAAACTAATCTTCTACATGCTTCCCAAAACCTAGTTTTTGGATATTTGAAAAGCATAAACATTGCATTTGGCAATTAATTTCTAGGTCACTTATAAATTAGCCTCAGATAATTCAAGAACCGAACAATTTAATTATAATGTACGGCAACTAATTTTTGGAAGCATCAAAAAATTAGTTTTTGGAAAGCTCAAAAACACTAAGGGTATTTTTGGGAGTAGGGGTGTGCATGGTACAAAATCCATACCACACCACACTATATCTCTTTCAAATTCAGTTTTGGTTTACCGGTTTTCAAAAAACCAGTTTTCATTCATAAACCAGTTTGAAACCGGTACATAACCAGTTTGAAACCGGTTTGGTTCTAGAAACAGGTTTACCATTTTAAAACCGGTTTTTGATTCCAAAAAACGGTTTACCATTTTTTAAAACCATTTTTTTATTGCCAAAAACCAATTTTCTGTGTAAAAACGGTTTACTGCTTCTAAAAATAAAAACAGGTTTCTAGACACATAAACTCCATTGATTTTCTATTGCACATAACATGGTGAACACTTCCACCAAAAAAAAATAACATGGTGAACACATAAGCATGGATACAGAGTAATAAGTGACTAAAACTATATGAAGTCTTATCGTATTTCCGCAAATTTTCCAGAAAATTACAAAACCTATCATATAATGAAAAAACAAATGATAAAAAAAATCAATTCATGGAGAGATATGATTGTTTAATGTACACAGTAAAAGCATGATTACAGCACATTCTATTGAAATTGAAGAAATGCTTCCTTTCCCCCAAAACACGAGTATTATATTAAATAATATAGCTCACACTAAAAAAGAAGAAGAAACCCGAAAGATGAGAGAGAGAGGATTTGCGGTGAACACTCTTACACTTTGGGGATTAAGGTTTCGTTGCTCTCATGTGTTACTTGATCTGAAGGAAAGAGGAACGATACTGCTGCGTGAGAAAATGATACTGCTGCGTCAGAACCTCTAAGTGTAGAATGATACAGCTGTTGTTCACCGGTTTACTGAATTGGACTACCAGTATTTACTTTTTCTTTTTTTAAATATTGGATCAGTAACTTTTAATTTAGGTATGGGCTTTTATGGAATGGTCCAATATGGTTTTAGGTAAGGTTCTAGTAAACTGGTTATTTTGCACATCCCTATTTGGGAGGGGGTTTTGAGAGGGGAAGGGAGGGAAGGACATATTTTTCAATTCTAAATTGAGTAAGCTATAAAATGTCTCTAAACATAAATCAAATGTGATTAAAAATGTTATATTGATATCTATCAACTTGTTCTTTTAATTTTTTAAAATCTCAATTACTTATTAAAATATAGACAAATCTTTTCCAAACCCTCCCCTCCCTTCCCCTCGCAAAACCCCCTCCCAGACATACCTTAAAATTAGGCCGGATTTTCCTCCTCTGAGCGATGTAACTATTGTGCAATGGAGGGGAAGGGATGTGTGACACATTAAAGAGTGAGCAAGGGTCTGAGAAAGACCAGAAAGAGTGAAGGGAGTGGGGCTGTGTGATCAGAAGGATTGAAGCATTCTTACAAGATTTAGGGTTCAAGCGAAGAGGGAGAAGAATGCATGGGGTTGAGAATTACGGATGCGAAAGAAATTTGGGATTATTTTATAATGAGGCGGCATTACACTCAGGTGCTATTGCATTAAAATGAAGTGGTAAATTGAGTTCTGGGGATAAATCCGAAAAAGCTCACCACTCAACAATGGAACTCCAATGTAGAGAATGGAGTTCGAATTGCAAAGTGAAAAAAGTTGCAAAGAAAAGTAGAATTGAGAGAGATGAATTGGTATAACTTTTCATATGTCGTTTCATTGGCCAACTTGACTAATATATCACAAAAAAGTGTGACCTCCAAGCAAAAGGTAAAGTGCTGAACAACTAAAGAAATGTAGTAAAAACTGAAATAAGCAGTAAAAACCAGTAAAGTAAATCACAATATTAGCAATACCGTGACAATAAAATAAGCTACTACTTAAATTCCTATAACATAAAATAGTCTGTGTGGATCTTGCCATGTGGAATTTCATTTGCCAATTGGGTCGAAAGTGGTGATAGGGAAAAGCAGGGAGACAAAATAGTGGATGGAATATTATGTACGGACTAAAACTATTAAGAACATATTCAACCCTATTATTTATTATCTTTTTGTTTTTTTTTTAAAAAAAAAGCTAGTCTACACACCATGTTGTGATTTGAAAACAACACCCACCACACTTATTGAACCAACCTAGCTAATTTTTCTCCTAATAAAAAGAGTCAACCCTAAAGTTGGTCCCTCAACTATCACCCTCTCTTCAATTTAATCCCTAAACTATAAAAATGTGATAAATAATCCTTAAACTATTCTAAATTCATCAATTTAGTATTTGAATTACCCATCATCACTTCTATTTAGAAAGTAATTGATGGACTAAATTGATGGATATAACAGTATTTAGGGACTATTTATTATATTTTTATAGTTTAGGAACCAAATAGGAGAGTATGATAGTTTAAGAACCAAATTGAGAGTTTACTCTAATCAAAATTATAGGAATAAAAGAATACAATTGGTATGAGTTATTCTCTCTTGTATCTCTTATAATCTTGTATCTCAACTAGTAGTAGATCAGCCCTTGATCTTATCCATATATGTATACCGAACCTAATGACATGAGACTTGGTTATTGTTCACATGTTGTGTACAAGTTCTAGATAGTAATAACAAAAATCATTTTATAACAGAGTAAGCCAAGTATAACTTTTCACAGATTGTATGCTTCATTTTATAGCATACAATCAAATCCAATTTTCATATTGTGGCCTATAAAGCTAAATGGAAAAGTACTTCCTGCTTCTACAAAATGTAAAACAAAATATAACAAAATTTCACTTATAGCACTTCACATTCCACCAGATCGAGATAGTTCCTTCAAAGCATTAGCAATCTTATTTTCAGTTGTTTCACTAATACGTGCAACAAGAGGACTCTCATCTGGCACAACATCAGCTCTTTGGTAGCTTCCTGAACCTCTAAGTTTTCCTTCTGATCCTTTAGATACCACCCCTTTAATGATTAGTGTTTTGTGAGTTCCAGAAATCAATTCTTCATAATCAGTGTCTCCAGTTTCTCCAAGAATCACATACATGTTTGCAACATTTAGTCTCCAACGAACAAAGAGATACCTAACATTGTAAATAGTAAACAATTCTAAGCATTGTTTGCAATTATAAAACTATAGCAGGATATGATTGTAAATAGTAAACAATTCTAAGCATTGTTTGTTAGTATGAATAGTTTAGTTACCTGAGTGCCTGTGCTCTAGATGCAAGGAGTGGAATAACCTGCATATAATATGACCTCCTGCAATACATAGGATGACAACGTAGGCCCCGCATCCTAAGCTTCTGTCTCAAGTCATCAACTCTCTTAGCCTGAAAAGTGATTCCCAAAACAATAATCAGTCAATAAAACAATGTGGCTTACCTATTCCCAACATTCAAATACAAAAGTGAATTTCATCTCTTAAGTCTTACCTTACTAAGGTCATTTATTTTGTATGATATGCAATGATCATTACTTGATTTCAAATCTTCTTTAATGGGACTAGAAGATTTCCCTTCACCTTCAGCAGTATTCATAAGATGCCAAATGGTTTTCTTTAACCCTTCACAACCCCAACGATAGTCGATATGCGCTGCATAATCTGGATCAGGAACAAGCTTTCCATCTTCGGTATGAGTACCGGGATAGTAAACTTGACTCCCACTACTACAAATTAAAGCATCAAAATCATTTACTTGAATGTTTCCTGATTTAAGAAACTTCATTGTTTCTAGAATTGGCATAGCTGTCGATAAAGCGAATCCCGATACTCTTGCTGTTTGAGGGTCTAGTTGAACAGCTTTAATGATCTTTTGAACTATCTTAATCATGTTCTTATCTGGAACTCCATTACTATCATAAGAATCAACTGCTATGACAATCAACCTACGCCGTCTTCTCAATAGAGGATACTTTCCAGTTGTATTGTCAGGCAACTCATTCAAAGCAACAGAATCTGGCTTCTTCATCTTGCTTAGGACCCTCTTAACCTGGTCTTGCATATCAGCTCCACCACTTGCTCCAGATAAGTCACCATCAATGGAGAGTCTAAGGGACATGTCTTGTACATCTTTAAGTGAATCATTGAATGACTCGTCGACATTTATATCATCCCCTGGAGTATTAGTTTGCCATTGCGGATGCCTCATTCGACAAGCTGCCACCCTCGTCAAATAAGTACGACAGTGTTCAGGCCATGAGAAAAGGTGTATATTTTTCCAGCCATTTTTCCTGCACTCATGCCACAGGTTTTTCTCTGACAATAACTTGATCAATGCATTAGTAATTGCTTGCTGATCATGAGGGTCCACAAGCAAACCATTATTGAGAGCCTAACACATCAAAAGGAAAAATAATTAGAGGCTACAGACATGGACACGGACACTGGTTCTAACTTGAAGAATACAAGTAAATAAAGTGTCTGTGTTGGTGTCTACAACCTTTGTGCCTTAGTCTATGGTTCTCGGACACCGAACACGTCTTCAACCGAAAGTGTCAGTGCTGCAAAGATTATATATCTCAAGGATCATGTGCATAACATAACACTTGATTAAAAATTTGGAGTCTACAACCTTTGTGACAATTTGAGACAAGAGATTGATGCATCTAAATGTGGATTTTATGTATTCAAATCTTAACTGAGAAAATAGTGAACTCTGAAAAATCTAGGAAGGTCCTAAAATGGACCAAGTAATAATTATTATAAAGTTAAATTCTTCACTTACTCGATGAATGTCCACTGGTCCCCCATTTTTAGTGGCCACCATTGGAAGCCCATGTGCTGCTGCCTGCATGAGCATGAACATATTCAGACCATAAAAGAGATCACTTAACATTCAAATGAGAATAATATAACCAAAATTGCAAATTAGTTAAAACCTACCTCAATTAAAGTAAGACCAAAAGGCTCCACTAAAGCAGGATTTATGAAAACACCCTGAAAGATATTTCAGCTCATTAGCTGCTAATGGTCAAAGTATAAGAAGCTAGTTCGTTTTATAGTAAACTTGCAAACTGCAATATACCTTTGTTTTCGCAGTATATCGATATATCTCTGGAACATCAGACTGCTTGTGATGTTTAGGGTATGCCACTTGCCCATAGAGATCATACTTATCAATCAATTTCAACACCGTTGTGAGGACACTCGCATTCCCAGATGACATCTCATCTATGTCGTCCCGGTTTCCCATAATGAGCATCTGTTTGAAAACAAATTAGTCCTTCTACAATAGTCTCCACTCAAAGGACAGATAAATTATGTTTACTTACAAGGTTAGCAAGGTCTCGTAAAGGACGGCTTTCTCCGAATGCTTTTAAAAGAGTGGTTAGATTCTTTTTTGGATCTGGCCTCGATAAGGCCAAGATCACAGGTTTGTGAGGATTTGAAAAGAAACGCATCACCTGCACAAAGCTGTCAGTTGCAAGCCAACCACAGTAGTTAATACGCAATACATGTAATCATATCAGTTACTCACATCTAACCAAATTGGAGGCATTGCTTTTGGTGAAGACCCCTCAACACCGCCACCGGTAAGCTGAGCAAGCTCTCCATCAACATCAGGACAATCTTCTTGAATCACAACATTGCTAAAATCCATACCAGGTGGGATAACCTGCAGAGTTTGAACAATTAGCACTATATTGAGTCATTCAAAAAAAATAGTCTATTGAAGTGAAGCAATCAGCTATGAAGCACTGACACCGACGCAAATACTTGTTTTAATTTGAAAAATACAAGTAATTGAAGTGTCGGTGTCGGACATGATACGTGTCAGACACCGAACATGTCTTCACTCGGAAGTGTCGGTGTTATAGAGGCAATCAACATACAAAAAAACAAAGAAAGTAACCAACATATTCATTTGGTAAAGAAGTTGGTAATTTATTGGTGGTTGCCATTTTGAAGTGACATCAGTTAACATATTTTAATTTCAATTTGAACATTCGATTTACTGTTAATTTTGAAGTGACATCAGTTAACATATTACCGCCATCCTTGGCATATATCGACCATGACAGTTGACACCACGTCTAGCACGAGCACGCAATACTTTCTCAAGCTTAACATCAAATCCATCATAAAGTCCCCACTGCTCCTCAATTTCTTGTTTAGTACTAGTGATAACAAGTTCTGCAGCATCCAGGGAAAGTTCTTCAGCTTCAATCCTTCTCATCATCTTATATGTTGAATTGATATCCTCCTTCGATTGGCGTCCTTGCTTAAGAAGTTGTTCGAGCTTGTTTCTTCCAAGGGAATGGCCAGTCAACACCATAGGTACATTTAAAGCACCTGAAAGAATAGCAGCACTATCTCCAGCATCAGCATAATGTCCATGAATTACATATGGCCAAACAGGTTGCCCCCCACCAACTTGTTCACCCAATGCTTTTGACATATTGAGAATATGAGTTAATGCTCCATCAACAAATTCTTGAATATAGGGCCAAAGAACTTCTTTCGGGAGGTATTTATCGCGTGGACCAAACGGTATTCTTATGATATAAGCACCACTGCTTTCCCCAATGCTGTCATCATCATCTGCACCTGCAGTTAGCATTTCTGTAGGTTCCCCATAGCTCCAATCAACTTCAGGAGACGATATTTGGCGTGTAAACAGATCAACTCTATATACTCCTGGCATTTTCGCTAGTGCGCGAGCAAGTTCTACTACATACTTGATCTGGAAATACATTGCTTCAAGCATTAGTCGCGATTTCAATTGGAACGGAAAAAGAAATTCAATAGGAATGTCAAATACCTGTCCACCAGTATCAGAATCTCGACCAAGCTCCATGTTTTCTCCGCGAACCAATCCATGCAAACTGTAAAATAAAGGAAAACGATTATACAGAACTTATTAGTAAGAGATGTGAATTCAAAATGACAGTTGGGGGTGTGAATATTGTACCTTATGAGGACAATATAAAGCTTCTTTTCCTTTTTGTCATCAGACCATACTTCCAAGTTTGAGACCTGACGCTGGAATTTTCTCCTTGGAGTCTCACTTTGCACAATCTCACCAACATTGTCACCTCTTTCTCCTTCTGATAAGTCTTCAGACATGTCCTCTGTAGCATCCCGGCGTCCTTGTTCTCTTTCCCATCTTCGGCTTGCCAATCTATGGACTTCCTCCCACTCCAACTGCACAAACCACACAAGTATTGCTTCTTCATTAGTCTTGCATAGTGAGTGATAGTTCCCTCATATTTGTTGGATGAAGAACCATGATTATTGAATGTTTGGTCACTCTAGATTATTATACATTATGCCAAAAACAATTTGAATCATCCTAGCATGAAAATGTCGAACACAAATTTCATTCCCTGCCTTGATCTTGAAGATTAAACAATAATTATTATCTGGCACAGAGAAAATAAAGAAATTGGATTGAATCCCCAAACAAAGTCTAGTAAAATATCTACTCTTATTAGGAACTACTTGAAACCTCTTAATAGTAAAATTGATTTTGACATATATTTCATTGTCTGGCTCTATAAAAAGAAAGTGATTCTATCCCTTAAATAGACTCAAACTTGATAGCAAGACATGAAGCTTTCATGCAAAGCAATTATAATCTGAAATTTATTTAGTCTTCATTTCAGTTTTATTCGTAGGAATGTATCTTCTAAATATAAATTACTTTATATTCAACTCACTGTAGAACCAAAACACAATTTCCACTCACCAATTGGTTCCTAAACTCATAAAAATTCTTTCAAATCAAATCAACCTCATAATTAATCAATTAATTAATTCATAAACCATGCATAATATTCCTGATAAGACAGCAAAGTGGCAAAAAGAGAACCAGACCATGATGAATTCTGGTTTCTTCCAATTCATAATCACACAGTTTCTCCTATTTAATCCAAACAGAAGAAAATAGAAAGAAGGAGAGAACCTGTTTCTTCTTGCGAGCAAGATGCCAAATACGCCAACACATATTCTCCAATCTAGAACTTCTCTCTCTAGTATTCCTAGTAGCAACAACCTTGATCCAAGTGCGATATAAATCAGATTCATCAACACTTGCAACAACTTCTTCAACAAAATACTTTGTTGGATTAAAATGCCCTCCATCTTCAAGTCTAGCTTGTGCTGGCTTTTGTTCTTCAATTGTTGATGCTCCTGCCCCTGTTGATAATATCGCTTCAAGATACCCATTTATCCATTCATTCCCAGCCATCACTTTTTTTTTTTAATCAATTCTCAAATGAAAACTAAGGCAATGTGGTGTAAGTGAAAGAAGGTTTCTTGAATTGTAAGGAAACAATAGATTTGAAAGAAATGAGAATCTGTTTGTTGGTGTTTGAGTTCTAATGTGTTGTTTGGATTGAAAGAAAAGTTGAAGACGTGGTTTTGGTGTTGTTATTGTTATTATGGGGAGTGAGCGAGAAAGATTGAGTTTCTTTTCTTGGGTTGTGGTGTTTGGATGGAGAAGAAAGAGGAAAAGGGTGTGTTGGGATTGATGTGGAAAAGTTCAAAGGAAGAATTTTTGGTTGCGTTATGGAGAATTACGATGTGTGTGAGAAAAAGAGGTGGTGAGAACAGAGAGTGTATTTGTGTGAGAGAAGAGGTGGAGGAGAAGGAGATGGCAAAGGCGAGACAGCCACGTGGCATGAAATGGTGGGCCATAGAGATACACACGTGTAAACAATAAAGAAAAGATAGATCGGTTCCTCTGTTTGTTTGTTATGAATTGAAAGGGAAGTTAATAGTATCTACATTTTACAAATTTTTGTCTATGTAGTTTTTTTTAGTTATTGAATTTTTTTGTCTATATGCATTCTAGGGCGAGATGAATTAACTTAAACTTGGATGTAACATGGTGAGGATGAGTATCTCCGAAAGTATTATTAAGCTAAAGTGAGTTAAAAGCATCCACAATGGAGAGACCCTTATTTGGGGTATTTAAATAGGTTTTATGCATGAACATCGCTCATTGTCAAAAAAAATGTACGTACACCACTCATTTTTAATTTTTTAATTGTAGTACTTATTAAGCATTTCTTCTCTCAATTGTAAAACAAAGCACTTCATCTCTCCGGTGAGCACCCTAAATAATTTACTAAATGAATCCAACTAATAATTCTATATCAACACTCCGAAAAGTTAAGTGAATATTGGTGTAAGACTCACACGTTAGAGGGAGAAATGATACCTCTTCAAGTCTCTCTCCCTAATAAGTACCTTACTTCTATTCTCTTCAATGGGGTACCTAATAAATTTGACTGCTTAACAAGTAAATTACCCCCATTGGAATGCTCTAAGCGCCTGTTTGGGAGTTTGGAGGCGAGACGAGAGAAGGGCTTGAAAAAAATAGGAATAATCAAAGACAAATAGAAGGAAGGCTGTACTATCATCTTCAATGGGGAGTTTATTTTTCTTCATAAAACCAAATCCCATCAATTTGGAGGAACTCAATATGTATTGGAGGAGAGTATTTGAGGGTATGGGAGGGTCCCAAACTTAGGCAAATTCTTCCACTCATTTACATTCTTTTGTAATAGTCTTAAAATTAAAAATATATAAATCATAAGCATTCTCTTATCATTGTCTACAAAATTGCTCTCTTAATTACGGTAAAATTTTTTTATATTTTTCTCTCAACTCCACTCCCTCAAAACCCTCCCTTGCCATCTCCTCCAAAATCCCAAGCAAGCCCTAAGTGTTTACTTACCTCTAAGAGTATATTATAATATTACAATGTACATACTTTTGCATAGTGTTAAGCTCATTCTTTTATATGAGGCGACTTGCGGCTACCTTTGTTTTCTTCATATGGTCAAGTTCTCACATTGACGATGGGTTTCATTTGTGGATATCTTGTGTTGCAGGTTAAGTTTTGATGATGAAGTGGTTAAGACCTAGTGATGATGAAGTGATCAAAGTCAAAGTGACAAATGGACCGAAGTCAAAATGACAAGCAGGTTAGGTTTTAATGATGTGTTCAAAGCGGAAAATGGCAAAGCGGAATCCAAGGCAAACAAGACTCAAGAAGTAAGGGTAGCCTCTAGGGTTTGGGTCATGTCTTAGGATATTGTGTAAGCCGCTTCTGAGGGTCAGCTCATCTCACAACACTCACATATCTAAACCAATCTCATGCATGCATAATTAAATAGGACAGGCACGTAACATAAGAAAATGATTTTAGAAACAATACAATCGTTTATGACAAAAGTACAATTGATTGTGGACTTGATTTTAAAGCACATAATCGATTTTGACAAGAGCATAATCGATTCATAGCCTTATACCTTTTTGAAAGAAGATAATGGTTTTCATGCTTCCTACTTTGAAACAAAAACAATCGATTATTTACTTCCTTATTAAAACTCATAATCGATTTCCAACTCTTCTCAAAAGATCATAATCGATTTCCTTCCTTTTTAAAGAAGCATAATCGATTTCCTTTCTCTTTTAAAGAAGCACATAATCGATTCTTCTATTCATACATATAAGTATATAATCGATTTTACACCTTATATAAAGAGGTACATAATCGATTTACATTTCTAAACTCTTTTAAGCACATAATCGATTATTTTCATTTAGTGTTAGATCTCATTCAACGGTCATATTTTCCTAAGCCTATAAATAAAGGCTTAGCATTTCACATTTTAGACAACCCACTCTTACGATAAATCTCAAACGAAAAATAACCTCTGCACATACACTGTTGCTCTTCATGCATTCTTCATTTGTCAGAGCTGATCTTTCTTAAGGGTTAGTGGGTTGGAAAACTTTAAGTTGTTGGATCTGCCTATATAGAGATATTTTGGTATTTACATTGTAATTTGTGTTGCCAAGTGGCTTCAGTCTCAAGAGGAGGGGTGAATTGAGATTTAAAAACTTTTGATAACTTTCAAAAACGTTTTTCCCATTTTCAATGACTTAGATCAATTTTCGCGCAGGTTAAATGGAAGCGAAGGAATTAGAAAATAAAGCAATAAAGAACACAGAGATTTATCCTGGTTCGGTCACCTCCTAGTGACCTACGTCTAGTCCTCACACCCTTGTGAGATTTTCCACTAACCAAAACAACAAGACTTACAGATGCCTTGGAAAACCTTTACAGACTCAGGCACTCTTCTACTAGGATACCCCACCTATAAAGAGCCCTCAAATCTATTACAAAAATAACAAGAGATACCCCACCCCTGTTACAACCAGCTGCCCCAAAAAGATACCCCACTTCCTAGTACAAACAGCCACCCTAGAGAGATACCCCACTCCCTAGTACAAAATACAACCAATAAACAATAACAAATTTAAAGACCGAAATACCTCTTAATGTAGGCAGATAATACAACTTGAAGAATGCAACCCCAACTAACTCTTAGCGAAAGATCAGCTCTGACGGACCAGCAGTGCGTGAAGAGCAGAAATAAAAGTGCGAAGAGTTTTTCTCAAAATTTGCTCTGTGAAATGGGTTGGTGAGAAATGGAGGCTATGAGGCCTCTATTTATAGGCTATGAAAAAATAAGGTTTACGTTAAACAAGATGTAGGAATCGATTCTTTGTTGAATTGCATTGGATCTAGGAATCGATTCTCTATTGACTTCTTTTAAGTAGGAATCGATTTTTCCTTACTTAGGAAATAGTAACAATCGATTCTTATGATTCAGGAGGGCTAGGAATCGATTATGTAGTTTAAAGGAAAAGGTTTGAAATCGATTTTCATTTAAATAAGAAAGCAAGGAATTGATTATGTAGTTTAAAGGGAAAGGTTTGAAATCGATTTTCATTTAAATAGGGAAGCAAGGAATCGATTATGTGCTTTAAAGAAATACTAGGAATCGATTCTTTACCTTTGAAACATTATAGGAATCGATTCTTATCTTTAGGAAAATAGTTGGAAATCGATTTCTATCTTTTGAGAGGAGTTGGAAATCGATTCTTGGCCTTATGGAAGAGAGCATAAATTGATTTCTCATTTTCATAAAATAGTTTTTGTGTTATGTGCCTTACCTATGTGTATGCATGCATTTTGAAAAAGCTAGTGAAGATGTGAGACTTTGAGAGATGAGCTGACCTTCGAAAGAGCTTACACTTTTTCCTAAGACACACCCAAACCCTAAGCACTACCCTTATATTTAAGGACTACCCTTAAACTTGAATCTTCAATTCTTGAGCTTGATTGTCTTGGATTGTGACTTTGATGTTTTGTCACTTTCATTAACTCTGGCCATCAACTTTGGCTTTGGCCTTTTTACTATTATCAACTTTAGCTTTTTGTCTTTTTCATCATCAAAACCTCTTAACCACTTCATCATCAAAACTTAGCCTGCAACACAAGATATCTACATTCTCCCCCTTTTTGATGATGACAAAATATTTACTCATCTCAAGGTGGGAGGTTAGTTCAAACAGATAATGCATATATATGATACTCCCCCTATCATGATGCTCCCCCTGTTTTATTGACTATATGCATAGTCACAATGCTATGATAGATCTATATGCTCATTCTATATGCTTTATTCAACCCTATATTTCTCTCCCCCTTTTTGTCATGATCAAAAGGGTCGATATATGATAAAGTTTGCGAATCGAATGTCACAGCTATTTGACAAGGTAAAAGAACCATTGCAGATTTATAAGTGATCATCAAAACCAAAGGAAAATCATTTTTGAAACCATGAAGAGAATATTTCATCAAAACATGTAAAAGCTAATTATGAGTCTCAAAAATCTGTGAAGTAGTTTTTAGCCTTCGCACGTTTCATGCTGCTTAGTTTTTGAGAGTTGGTGACGGCAGCTAGAAGGTGGGAAGTAGAGTTTTGGGAAAAATTATTTTAGGTAAACAACGATTGTGAGTATGAATTCTGAAAATTGATATCAGAGCTAGCAATTGATTGTGACAGGAGAAAATAGATTTCAATAAAAGGTAGTACTTCAACTGCTTTAGAAAACACTTTTGGAGCACACAAACTCACAAGTCACAATTTAAATTCACATTTTATAAAATCACTTGAGAAACGTTTAATTGAAAAATCATTTGAGGAACCATATTTTCTTTTGCAATGGATTTGTGAAAACATCAACTAGCTGATTGTGACGACTCAACTGACTCAATCATACTGTCGCCTTTCTAACCATAACCTCTAAGAAGGTGATCTGTAATTTCTATATGCTTAGTCCTAGAGGGTTGACCAGAATACTTTTCTTGTTATTCTAACATTGTTCTTTGATGATGCATGAAATAAAAATCAATCATTTATTTTCTCGCATACATGCCAATCATAATGAATGGATCGATTATAAGGACTAACCTTCATGAAAGTTCTTTCTTCTTACCATAAGATTCAGGGATTACTTTTAGTCACATATTTGACTTAATATACTTTAAGCACATTTTTACTAGAGGTGAATAATACTTTATCAATCTAACCTTTACCGGTGATTCTTCCTCTATTTATCACAAGTCACATGACGGCTTTTTCCAGGGGTGAGTATTAAGAGCTTTGTTGCGTCTCCGGTCATGCGCTTTGAGTCTTTGCTGTCAAGGTATCAATCTGCCCCCATACCTTGAAGCATACCTGCAATGATCTAAAACAAGGTTCTAGGTACCCAAATCTCTTTGGGTCCTTGTGGGTTAGTGCTTGGTATGTTTCTTTTGGGAACCCATAATCATCTTGCAAAGTTTCAGAGTTAAAAGATACCTCAGTTTCACTTTTGTTGTCGTGGTCGGCCATGAGAGCAATTTGATCTTTTTAACTTTCTGATTTATCTGATGAGTTCATGTCATTGTGTTCCCATGCTGTGTAGGCTTTTCTACTTCTGTTTCTCTTGGATCCCTTTGATCGTTTTCTTTGTAATTTTGGGCATTCCATCTTCATGTGTCCGGATTTGCCACATTCGTAGCAAGTTTGTGGACTTGAGAAGTTTTCTTTGATTGAGCCTCTTTTGGTTAGAGAATTCTTTTTGAGAGATCTTTCCCTTCTCATGAACTTTTTGAATTTACTAACCATTAGTTCCATTTTCTCATCGTCTTCATCTTCATCTTCCGAATCATCACTATCGTCGGATGAGCTTGAACTGGAAGCTTTGAGAGCTAAGTTTTTGTTCTTCTTGTCTTTTCCTTCATGCTCTGCTAGGCGAGTGAGCTCTAACTCGTGCTCTAGAAGTTTCCCAGACAGGGTGGCGAGAGTCATGGTAGTCAAGTTTCTTGACTCAGTTATTGCAGTCACATTTGGTTGCCATTCTCTGTTTAGGCATCTCCACTTTGTTGATCAAGTCTTCGGGAGGAAATGATTTTCCTAATGAACCCAATTTTTTCACCATGTGAGTGAACCTTTTCTGCATCTCTGATATTGTTTCACCTGTATTCATTCTAAACAATTCGTACTCTCTGGTAAGAGTATTTGTTCTTGCCCTTTTCACTTCACTTGTACCCTCATGAGTAACTTGAAGATTATCCCACATTTCTTGGGCAGATTTACAGTTTGAAACTCGAAAAAATTCATTAGCACTCAAAGCAGAAGTAATAATATTTTTAGCATGTAAATTAAGTTGCACTTTTCTTTTCTCATCAGCAGACCATTCATTTCTACTTTTTATTGTAAGAATACCATCTACTATGTGTGTGGGGAAGAAAGGTCCTTTTTCCACAGCATCCCAAACATCTAAGTATACCCCTTCAATAAAAATTCTCATTCTTTCTTAACAATATGCATAGTCTTCTCCGTTGAATCCCGGAGGACGGAAAAGAGATGCACCCTCTTGCGTAGACCAACCTGAAGCCATTTCTCTTGAAGCTGCTAGGCCCTTTATACAAGAGTCTAGCTTTGATACCACTTGTTGCCAAGTGGCTTCAGTCTCAAGAGGGGGGGTGAATTGAGATTTAAAAACTTTTGATAACTTTCAAAAACGTTTTTCCCCTTTTCAATGACTTAGATCAATTTTCGCGCAGGTTAAATGGAAGCGAAGGAATTAGAAAATAAAGCAATAAAGAACACAGATTTATCCTGGTTCGGTCACCTCCTAGTGACCTACGTCCAGTCCTCACACCCTTGTGAGATTTTCCACTAACCAAAACAACAAGGCTTACAGGTGCCTTCGAAAACCTTTACAGACTCAGGCACTCTTCTACTAGGATACCCCACCTATAAAGAGCCCTCAAATCTATTACAACAATAACAAGAGATACCCCACCCCTGTTACAACCAGCTGCCCCAAAAAGATACCCCACTTCCTAGTACAAACAGCTACCCTAGAGAGATACCCCACTCCCTAGTACAAAATACAACCAATAAACAATAACAAATTTAAAGACCGAAATACCTCTTAATGTAGGCAGATAATACAACTTGAAGAATGCGACCCCAAGTAACTCTTAGCGAAAGATCACCTCTAACGGACCAGCGGTGCGTGAAGAGCAGAAATAAAAGTGCGAAGAGTTTTTCTCAAAATTTGCTTTGTGAAATGGGTTGGTGAGTAATGGAGGCTATGAGGCCTCTATTTATAGGCTATGAAAAAATAAGGTTTACGTTAAACAAGATGTAGGAATCGATTCTTTGTTGAATTGCATTGGATCTAGGAATCCATTCTCTATTGACTTCTTTTAAGTAGGAATCAATTTTTCCTTACTTAGGAAATAGTAACAATCGATTCTTATGATTCAGGAGGGCTAGGAATCGATTATGTAGTTTAAAGGAAAAGGTTTGAAATCGATTTTCATTTAAATAAGAAAGCAAGGAATCAATTATGTAGTTTAAAGGAAAAGGTTTGAAATCGATTTTCATTTAAATAAGGAAGCAAGGAATCGATTATGTGCTTTAAAGAAATACTAGGAATCTATTCTTTACTTTTGAAAGGAATCGATTCTTATCTTTAGGAAAATAGTTGGAAATCGATTTCTATCTTTTGAGAGGAGTTGGAAATCGATTCTTGGCCTTATGGAAGAGAGCATAAATTGATTTCTCATTTTCATAAAATAGTTTTTGTGTTATGTGCCTTACCTATGTGTATGCATGCATTTTGAAAAAGCTAGTGAAGATGTGAGACTTTGAGAGATGAACTGACTTTCGAAAGAGCTTACACTTTTTTCTAAGACACACCCAAACCCTAAGCACTACCCTTATATTTAAGGACTACCCTTAAACTTGAGTCTTCAATTCTTGAGCTTGATTGTCTTGGATGGTGACTTTGATGTTTTGTCACTTTCATTAACTTTGGCCATCAACTTTGGCTTTGGCCTTTTTACTATTATCAACTTTAGCTTTTGTCTTTTTCATCATCAAAACCTCTTAACTACTTCATCATCAAAACTTAGCCTGCAACACAAGATATCTACAATTTGATTTATCGTTGTAACTTGTACTAGGGAGTGGGGTATCTCTCTAGGGTAGCTGTTTGTACTAGGAAGTGGGGTATCATTTTGGGGCAGCTGGTTGTAACAGGGGTGGGGTATCTCTTGTTATTGTTGTAATAGATCTGAGGGCTCTTCATAGGTGGGGTATCCTAGGAGAAGAGCGCCTGAGTCTGTAAAGGTTTCCAAGGCACCCGTAAGCCTTGTTGTGTTAGTGGAAAATCTCACAAGGGTGTGAGGACTGGACGTAGGTCACTAGGAGGTGACCGAACCAGTATAAATCTGTTGTGTGCTTTACTGCTTTCATATTCTTTATCGTTCATTCCATAAACCTGCGCGAAATTAATCTAAGTCGTTAAAAAGGGGAAAAAAATTTTAAATCTCAATTCACCCCCTCTTGAGACCGAAGCCACTTGGTAACATCATTGATTTTGAGGAACGTATCTTCAGTCAGATTTGAAGTGGCCTACATGTGAGCAGTTGGAGATTTGGTTCTTATTGCTCTCTTAGGGGGTACTATTTGCTCTTTTGTTTGCCATATTTCTAAGAGGTCTTTTGGCAGATTCTTCTAATAACCCTGCAGAGAAGGTCTGACCGATGGAGACTTCACCTAGTTCATCAGGGATGTTTACGAAAGAACCACTGACTGCGTGTGGGCTCACTTCCATAGTTGCGTGGGAGAGACTTCCTCTTTTGCCAATTGGTGGCTTGGCGTCAAAGGATTGGTCTTCCCGTAGTCACTCGGTATCTATGCTGCCCAATACACCAGGAAATCCCATCAAGAGCCTGTTCCTCCACCGAAAACAGTAAGCAAAATCCCTTCGGCTTCCAAGAAGACCACCAAATACACAACTTCTCAACACCGATCATCAACAAGGATGAAAACAACAACCCCAACTATCCATGCTTCAGGTAACCAACACTCTTCGTACCTTCTCCTTTTGCCCTAACTTGGTTTGAAACAGGTCCTCTCTTCAATGAGGAAGGTGATGGATATGATACCCCTCTCACCTTCCGCAGGAAGCCAATGGCTATCATTGAGGAAGTTTGTGATCCTCTAGCATCCGCCAAAAGGACTTCAGTGACCATTACCGGAGCTCGTTCATCAAATAGAACCAAGGTATTATTGCTAACCTTCTCTTACCCCCTCAATCCTCCAACTTCTCTTTTGATTTTTCCTTATGGCGGGAAACCCAACAAGACACCCATGGCAGTTTTCTTGTTCAGGCTGTAGAAACTTCCCTTCTAGAACTTCAATCACCAATTGTTCCTCCTGTCCATAATCCACCCTCAACACCTCACGTAACAGCTGAAGAGGTGGCTCGACATTTCGCCTCCCAAGACCTACCTTAGATTGTCCTCCACCCCACTGAAGAACTGGAGAAATTGGAGGAGACCCTTTGAGGAGGTATCCTTACTGATCCTGTCCAGGTAACAAAGATTAGACCACTGGCCTTTAGACTGGCCTCTTCTGCGAATATTTTGGATACCAATAGGAATGCCCTTCGACAGATAGCCTTCTGGCTCCCCGAGATCTCTCTTCTCTTCTCCACGACCACCACGACACAGAGTGCTGCCCAATAGTCACTAGACCAGCTAGCTCTCCTTCACTCCAAAAAGAGGGCATATGTCGCCTCTTATCTCGAGCAGGAAGCCAAGCGGAAGTTGAGTTTAACCAGCAGCCGCATCAAAGAAATCGAAGAAGAACTTTCTAAGCTATAGTAGGAGCTGAAAACCTTACGTCCAACACAAGAAAAAGCTTCCCGCAAGCTCAACATTTCTCTCCAGGAGCAGAGCTGACTATACCTTTCAGCACCCCCCTGAATCAGCGTATCAAGAACCTGGAATCATAGAAAGCAATTTTCGTTTATGACCTGGTAAAAAGACAAGATGATATTCTCTCGACCAACACTTCTTGGGACAAGCTACGCCTCATTCTAGAAGAAACGCCTACTCTTACTGTACCAAGCATGGAGGGGAGAAAACATAAAGAAATCAGTAAAGATAAAATAAAGACTCTGCGAAAAACATAAAGAGTGTAAGGATAGGTGAGAGGGACGCGTGGTTGAATTATCTAAGGGGCGAAAACATAAAGAAATCAGTAAAGATAAAATGAAGACTTTGCAAAAAATAGTAGATTTGATTTGATTGATGTGTGTTTCGAATGTACAGTTCTACTATATATATATATATATATGTGTGTGTGTGTGTGTGTGTGTGTGTGTGTGTGTGTACACATGAGCCTCCGTTGGCCACTACTCGAGCATACAATTGCTCACCTATGGATCAACTAAGATCAACACCTACGATTATCCCTATTCCCTAGAAAATCCGAGCCATTCTTCCATGACCTCACTAGAACGGGTTAGTGGGGTGAAACCTAGTCGCTCCTATTTCCACGACGCTCTCTTATCCATTGACCTTAACTGCTTCAGCATTATCTCCACGTGCATTGAATGCTTGCGCTCCAAGCAAGGTTTTCTCGCCTCGGCTACAATCTCCCTTGGTCACATTGCTTCCTCGGCTTTCAACAATTGGGGTCCTGGCCGAGCTGCCCCTGTAACAGAGGCACCCTCCGACCGAGCTTCATCTTACCTCGACATACTTTATCATTCCTTTGGGGACTCAGCCTTCATGATATATCTCTTATGTTTCCAAATCGAACTCCTCTTGTAGTCATTCATTTGGCAAATATTATTTGTATCCACACCCCGATGTCTTTATAGCTTGCCTCGGCCTGACCCTATGCTCGGTCTCCTCTTTTCCCTCGGCTAGCAACTTCAATTATTTTGGGCGTTAACACAAACCAAGTGAGCTAGGCGTTGTATTGTTCAAACATTTTAAATTTCTTATGTATACAGTACAACAAAAAGTAGTTTAGGCAACGGCTAAAAACCGTGGCTAGAACTGAAAAAACCGTGGCCTAAACTTTAGGCCACGGCTTTTGAGGCGTTGTATAGGTGGCCGTTGCCTATTCCTTCAGGCCACGGTTTTTTTGACATTAGGCCACGAAATATCAAAACCGTCGCCGTAGTTATTAAAATAGGCCACGGTTTATTAGTCTAGTTTCTGGCCACGGTTTTCAATTGGCCACACATAAATAACCGTGGCCTATAGGTTTAAGCCACGTTTTTCAATTGGCCACACATAAATAACCGTGGCCTATAAGTTTAAGTCCAGTTTTTTTTTATATATCAACAATTAGTCACCATGAAATAGAAGAAAGCCAAAGTCATCAATCAAATTATTTTCCAAGAATAAAAACAAACAAGTGATGTATAGGAACGGAATAAATCAAGCAGCTTGTACAGGAAAAAAATATAAATACACGATGGACTGATTTTTTTTTACAATTGTTACAAAAAACTTAATGAATACACGTGATTACAAGAATACATGATATCACATCATTTCAGTTCAAACATGAGAGATTACCTATATGCTCTCTCAAAACATATCTATCTTAAGGAAAACTGAATTTCTTCCTTTGGTCTCAGGTAAATACAACAGTGAAAGAAGCTACCAAGTTCCAAGGCCACCGCTCAAGTTCTCAGGTGCTATCTCAGCTATTTAAACAGGCACCTAATGAGAAGAAAAACCAGTATCTTAAATAAGTACATAGTATATGCTAAAGATGGTGAAGAATAACAGGATGAGGAAAGCTTATATAAGCTACTGACTTTTCCATAAGATGTAAGCTGAATAAAAGGTGTCCACTTCACTCTGAATTTGGTCCAATTACACCTACAGCTAAGGTGCTACTATTGATATATGCTCAATAAACATTCATATAAGCAACCAAGAAAGATAGAGCATCTCAATCATACCTATACAAATTAAACATATTATAGACTGATAGCTGAAAAATCCTAAAAGCAAAGTTGAATGGAATTAAACATCTCAATCATTCCTTATTTGTATTATTACTAGTTGAAAGTTGCATGAGCTTCATGGTAAAGAATTCCTTTGTTGACAAGGAATTTGCACATGGAGTGAAGGAATATAATTCCTTTGTAGTAACATCATCAATGTTGGATTATTCCCTTGTTTAAGCACAAAACAACAAAAATTCTCTAAAAGAGCTGAAAACAGCTTCTAATAATTCAAACATGAGTTATTTTTACATGAATTACTGGCAAAAAAAGAAGAATGAACTCACATAAAAAGGAGAGGATCAAGAGTAAGCAAGAACAAGAATAAGAGTGCAAGCAGTCTGGATCAATATAAATATCTGAAATAGAAACAAGACCATCAATCCTTGTCATTCAATGGTGAAAGGCATTACAAATTTTTGGATCAAAAATTAAATTTTAAACCTGGTATTGTTGCTTCTTCAGTGTGTGCACTCCTCTTTTGATGAGTTTCTGTCATCCAACTTTCTCTATTAGTGATCTTTCTAGAGCAGCCGTTCTCTATAATGAAAAGTCACCACATTTGAATCATAACGGATACAATCCATGCTAAGGCTGAGCCTAATACGAATAGGCCAAGAATATTCACTGGCATGAACCATACCTGATTGTCAGAGGTCCAGAGGGTGAGGCTTTCACAGAGAAATTGCATGATCAAAGTGTTGTCCTTGTATGACTCCTCTCCCACGTGTATCCAATTCAGCAATTGCCTCATCAAAAGCCTAATGAATATAGAAATGAAGAGAATTGGTCATGAGTAAATACCATTCATTAGAGAACAAAAGTTATTGTACCTAAAAAAAAGAACAAAAGTTATCAAGGAACAAACATAATAGATTCCTATGTAGTTACCATCTAGCAGAACCTAACAAGTTTACTTCATTTTTACATATTGAAATCATTATGGATCAAATTAACATACAACAAACTTTGAATATAATAACATCATTTTCTTAAAATCCTTTAGGCCATCCATATAATTCAAAAGTTATATAAGCTAGTAATATAATAGGTTTCAGCAAGAATAAACAACTGTACTATATGTATCGAGTTTTACATATCAAGTCATCCCATATTTATTATTTTACTAGACATAAGGTTGAAGAATTTTTTTATTGTTTGTAAAGTATAAAATGCATAGAAGAACAAGGGTATGATCTGAACCATTTCCAAGTTCAAATGAATGATTATGCTATCAAACTAAAAAAGTCAAAGAATTCAAAAGTCAAATGAATGATTTTGGTCTTCTTTTGTATAGTGATACTTCCTTCAAAAACAGACACTTCTTTCACAAAATAGCCCAGTAGAGATACAGACCTTTTAGGTAGTAAAACATTGTAACTGATACTATTAGAACATCGAATAAAACCAACGTTATCCAAGGCATTGCAGCAACAAGATGCCGGATCATCATCAACCAAATCACAGACAGAAACAGAGGCAAAATCCCTCCACAAACAAACAGTACAGGCCACGCCTTTCCTATGTCAGATATGTACCTCTGCAACATATAATACACACAAGGCTCAATGGCTGGACAAACGAAACAGTTGAAAGCAAAGTTCCAAACAAAGGTAATTAAGAATGGAATATCAACCTAAAATTAGTTACAGCAAGTTCATACAAAAGAATTCATAAACAGGATGATATAAAATGTAGACTGTTTTGATGGAATATCAACCTAAAATTGAAACAAAATCGGGAAGAAAAAAATAGCTAAAGGATCCAGAAAAGAGAAAGATATAAAAGAAATGATTCGCCACGACTCAATGATCAAGTGATATACTTTTCATTACCTCCTATTTAATGGCTTATGTTTTCAGCCATAGCATTTGATGGGAGAAGGAAAAGAGAAAAACAAAAATGTCATATTGGAACTTACCATTCCCCTATAGTACTGTATTGTCATTTTGATGTATTGGATTGTTATAATGATGTATTGATACCATTCCGCTGTGTTGAGGATATTTCATTATGTACTGTAAACTAAAACAGGTGTTTGTGGGCCCGTCCCTAAACTGTCGTGCTATATATCGTGCCATTGTTTGTTGACTTATGTCACTCGATTATAAGTTGGTGTTTTTTTTATAAGCGTTGAAATGTGACACTTCCTTCAATGATTCATATTCTTTTAAAACTCTGATTTTATATACTGAATAATAGTTAATTTAGAAGGGGGTGTTACATAGTGGTATCAGAGCCAGGTTGGTCTGTCCGACCAAGTGTCTAGATGTTATGTCTGTTGTATCTAATTATGTTTATTTGTGTAGAAATTTGATTCGATGGCGAGACGCGATGATGCTGCTTTGGCTGCTGCTCTGCAAGCCATAGCTCAGGCTGTTGGGAATCAGCACACTGCTGCTGATGTTAATGCTCGTAACTTAGCAACGTTCCAGAGGGAAAATCCACCCACCTTCAAGGGTCGGTATGACCCCGATGGAGCCTTGGCCTGGTTAAAGGAGATAGAGCGGATCTTCCGTGTCATGGAGTGTTCTGCTGCTCAGAAAGTGAGATTGGGGACCCATATGCTAGCAGAGGAAGCTGACGACTGGTGGTTGGGAATGTCGCGAAGGTTAGAGAATGCTGGTGTGGAAGTTACTTGGGAGGTTTTCACAAGGGAGTTTAAGAGAAAGTACTACCCTGAGGATGTGCGAGCTAAGAAGGAAGTGGAATTTCTAGAGCTGAAGCAGGGAAACAAGACGGTAGCTGAGTATGCCGCCAAATTTGAGGAGTTGGCCAAATTTTGTCCTTACTATGCCAATGATGCCGATTCGGAGTTCTCCAAGTGTGTCAAATTTGAGAGTGGTCTGCGCCCTGATATAAAGAAAGCAATTGGGTATCAAGAGATTCGGGATTTTGCTAGATTGGTTGATAAGTGCAGGATCTATGAGGAAGACAGTACTGCTGCTTACAAGGCGGTGAAGGAAAATAGGAATTCTCAGTTTAGGGGAAAGCCCTATGATGTTGCTGGAAATAAAGGTAAGTGGAAAGCAGGTGCTGGTCAGAAGTCAAGTGGGGGAGGTGCCCCTTCAGATATTGTGTGTTATTCTTGTAAGAAGCCTGGTCATAAGAGTAATGAGTGCCCCGAGGCCAATTGTTTCAAGTGTGGTCAGAAAGGTCATAAAGCTGCTAACTGTGAAAAGAAAGGGATTGTTTGCTATAATTGTGAAGAAGTGGGGCATGTGAGTGCTAATTGTCCTAAACCCAAGAGGGAGAGAGCTAAGGGGAAAGTGTTTGCGCTGGCAGGGTCCGAGGATGCTAACGAGATTAGAGGTACTTGCATTATTTATGGTATTCCTGTGATTGCTATAGTAGATACCGGTGCTACTCATTCTTTCATTGCTTCGTTATGTGCTGAAAAATTGGGTCTTGATTTGTCTTCTATGATGAGGGAGATGGTTATTGATACTCCAGCTAAGGGGTCGGTAACTACCTCCCTAGTGTGTGCTAAGTGTCCTCTGTCAGTCTTCGGCAGAGATTTTCTTGTGGATCTTATTTGTTTGCCTTTGGAGGGATTGGATGTTATCCTTGGTATGGACTGGTTAGTTGATAACCATGTGCATATCAATTGCTTCAATAGATCTGTGAGTTTCCTTGTCCCTGAGGAGGAAGAATCTGCCTTGCTGCCTGCTGGTCAATTGCGTAGGTTAATGAAGGAAGAAGTTCATCTATTTGCCTTGATGGCGTCTCTGTCTGTTGAAAGTCAAGATATCATTGAGGGGTTGAAGGTAGTGTGCGAATTCCCGGAGGTGTTCCCTGATGAGATTCCGAGTGTTCCGCCAGAGAGGGAGATTGAATTTGCTATTGATCTTGTGCCGGGTACGAGGCCTGTGTCTATGGCACCGTACCGGATGTCGGCATCTGAATTATCTGAATTGAAGAAACAGCTAGAAGAGTTACTTGAGAAGAAGTTCATAAGGCCTAGTGTGTCGCCTTGGGGAGCACCTGTGTTGTTAGTGAAGAAGAAGGATGGAAGCATGAGGCTTTGCGTGGACTATAGACAGTTGAACAAAGTGACAATCAAGAACAGGTATCCGCTTCCGAGAATTGATGACTTGATGGACCAGTTGGTGGGTGCTAAGGTGTTTAGCAAGATCGACTTGAGGTCGGGTTATCACCAAATCAAGGTGAAGGATGATGACGTTCAAAAGACGGCTTTCAGAACTAGATATGGGCACTATGAATATTCTGTAATGCCGTTTGGTGTTACCAACGCACCCGGGGTGTTTATGGAGTACATGAACCGTACCTTCCATAGTTACTTGGATCGTTTTGTAGTGGTATTTATAGATGACATTTTGGTGTATTCCAAGACGGAAGAAGAGCACGCAGCACTTGAGGTTAGTGCTAGAAGTATTGAAGGAGAATAGGCTTTATGCAAAATTGTCAAAGTGCGAGTTCTGGTTGCATAAAGTGAGTTTTCTTGGCCATGTGATTTCTGGTGACGGTATAGCTGTAGACCCAGCCAAGGTTGATGCTGTGTTACAGTGGGAGAGCCCAAAGTCAGTGACTGAGATAAGGAGTTTCTTGGGTTTGGCTGGTTACTACAGGAGGTTTATAGAGGGTTTCTCTAAGCTAGCCCTTCCGTTGACTCAATTGACGTGTAAGGGAAAGGCTTTTGTGTGGGATGCCCGGTGTGAAGAGAGCTTCAATGAGTTGAAGAAGAGGTTGACCACATCTCCTATTTTGGTATTGCCTGTTCCAGAGCAACCGTTTGTAGTGTATTGCGATGCTTCCAAGATGGGTTTAGGAGGTGTGCTGATGCAAGATGGTAAGGTAGTAGCCTATGCGTCTAGGCAGTTGAGAATTCATGAGAAGAACTACCCTACTCATGATTTGGAGCTTGCGGCGATTGTCTTTGCTTTGAAGATTTGGAGACACTATTTGTATGGTGCTAAGTTTGAGGTGTTCAGTGACCATAAGGGGCTGCAGTATTTATTTGATCAGAAAGAGCTGAATATGAGACAAAGGAGGTGGCTGGAATTATTGAAGGACTATGACTTTAGTTTGAATTACCACCCGGGGAAGGCTAATGTTGTAGCCGATGCTTTGAGTAGGAAGTCCCTTCATGTGTCTGCAATGATGGTGAAAGAGCTCGAATTGATTGAGAAGTTTCGGGATTTGAGTTTGGTCTGTGAAGTAACGCCTAAGAGTGTAAGACTGGGAATGTTGAATCGGCAGTTGGGATTGATCATTCCGAGAGTAAGGATTTTGAGATAGATGCACAAGATGTGTTGAGACACCGTGGAAGAATTTGTATTCCTGATGACGAAGAAATCAAGAAGGCAATCCTTGAAGAGGGTCATCGGAGTAAGTTGAGTATCCACCCAGGAGCCACAAAGATGTACCAGGATTTGAAGAAACTGTTTTGGTGGCCTGGCATGAAGCGAGATGTAGCCCAATTCGTGTATGCTTGTTTGACGTGTCAGAAATCTAAGGTAGAACATCAGAAGCCGGCAGGGTTGATGCAGCCATTGGATGTTCCGGAATGGAAGTGGGATAGTATCTCCATGGATTTTGTAACTGGGTTGCCGAATACAGTTAGAGGATTTGATGCTATATGGGTGATTGTGGACAGGTTAACAAAATCTGCTCACTTTTTGCCGATTAATATGACTTATCCGGTTCCGAAGTTGGCAGATATTTATGTTAAGACTATTGTGAAGCTGCATGGTGTTCCTTTGAGTATCGTGTCCGATCGGGATCCTAGATTTACTTCTGAATTTTGGAAAAGCTTGCAAGAGGCCTTAGGTTCTAAATTGAGATTGAGTTCCGCTTATCATCCCCAGACAGATGGGTAGACGGAGAGAACTATCCAGTCACTAGAGGATTTGTTGAGGGCATGCGTTCTTGAACAAGGAGGTTCATGGGATTCCCATTTGCCATTGATTGAATTCACCTATAATAATAGTTTTCATGCGAGTATTGGGATGGCGCCTTTCGAGGCATTGTATGGTAGGAGGTGTAGGACACCCTTGTGTTGGTATGAATCGGGTGAGAGTGTGGTGTTAGGCCCTGAGATTGTGCGGGAAACCACAGAGAAGGTGAAGATGATTCGAGAGAAGATGAAAGCCTCGCAGAGTAGGCAGAAGAGCTATCATGATAAGAGGAGAAAGGATCTAGAGTTTCAAGCTGGTGACCAAGTATTCTTGAGAGTCACTCCGGTGACAGGTGTGGGCCGTGCCTTGAAATCTAAGAAGCTAACCCCTCGTTTTATTGGCCCATACCAGATTTTGGAAAGAGTTGGGAAAGTTGCCTATCGGGTGGCCTTGCCACCTAATCTGTCTAATCTGCATGACGTGTTCCATGTATCTCAGTTGCGGAAGTATGTTCCTGATCCGTCGCACGTAATCCAGATGGATAATGTAGAGGTGAGGGAGAACCTCACCGTGGAGACTATGCCAGTTAGAATTGAAGACCAGGAGGTAAAAGTGTTAAGAGGCAAAGAGATCAATTTAGTGAAAGTGGTTTGGTTGGGAGCTGTGGGCGAGAGCATGACGTAGGAATTGGAAAGTAAGATGAAAGAAGCATATCCAGAGTTGTTTGATTCAGGTAATTTCGAGGACGAAATTCTCTAAGTGGGGGAGAGTTGTAACTCCCTAAAATAATTTAATTAATTAATTAATTAAGTTATTTAAGGGATTACAATATTTATTTAGGTGGAATAATTAAATTAGAATTTGTTTTATTTCAGGAGGTGAGATGAATTAATAAGGGTGGTGTAAAAATGGGCCCAAGTCAATTAGTGACCCAAGCCCATTCCAAAGACTCCAAAACCTAAGAATTTTGTATCATTCCCACCCAAAAAGAAAGAAGCAGCGAACAGAGGGAGTGAGAGGAGAAGGCAGCGCGACAGCCAGCAAGGAGGAAAAGAAGGGATTTGGTTCATCTTGGCTTTGGGTAAGTTTCTTGATCCTTTCCTTTCCATGTTTTCTTCCTCTTTCAAGTGGTAGTTCCAATCCCTCATTTTTTTCCATTGTTGTTGTTTTCTCCATGGCTTTGGGAAGCCCACGGTTTGCGCAAAGAGAGGAGGAGGAGCTGCTGCGTTTTTGGTGGCTGGGCGTGGCTGAGTTCTTCGAATTATCAAGGTTAGGGGGCTCTACTTTATACCTATAATAATGATAAGATAGGCGATATATGTAGGTTAGGGTGTAGGAGTTGGATTGTTGAATATTATGCTAATATGTTGTTGATGAAATGAGTTAGTGAATTGTGAATAATTGTCACTGTTGTGGTTGTTTTAGTGAGATGGGTTGAATTGTGAATGTTGTGTTAATATATATATGTTGATAAAATGAGTTATCTTGAAATTGTGGATATGATGTCACTGTTGGTTGTTGTAGTGAGATGGATTAAATTGTGAATGTGGTGGTAATGCTTGTTGTAGTAATGAGTTTATGTGGTAAATTAAGTTGAGTGAGGTGAGAATGAACGTGATAGAAATTGTGCCTTTAAGTTACTTGATTAATTACCTCAATGGAAAGAATGTAGTTATATGTCGGTTGCGTTGTAATTAATAATTAATCAATCGAATTGGTGTTGAAGCGGTGTGAACTAATTGTTGAAATGTTAGATAAAATTGTTGTTAAAGTGATGAAAATGTGGTGTGTGCTGGTGGTGTTGCGCAGGGGCGCCAAATTGGGCAGCCCCGTACGCGTGTGGTGCGTGCTGGTGGTGTTGCGCAGGGGCTCCAAATTGGGCAGCCCCGTGCGTGTGTGTTGCGTGTACTGCGTAGGTGTGTGTAGTTGCGGGGAAGTGCAATTGTAAAATTAGATTACTAGCCTAAGGATACAAAGCGGTGTGTGCGGAGTTGTAATTATTGGAGATGTGAAAGCGGTGAGGGACTCCGGTCCAAAGCGGTGTGATAGCCTTAAGGCCTATATGTTGATGATATTAAATTGAGAAATAAAAAGCGGTGAGTTTAATAATTATTATGGTTTATGTGTGGTGTTGTGGTGCATAGTCATAGTGTCACATGACTCATGTTGCATAAAGCGGTGTGTAGGCTTCGGCCAAAGCGGTGCGGTGGCTTCGGCCAAAGCGGTGAGTGCCCTCCAGGCTAATAGCGGTGATGATGGATCCACATGCATGTTGCATTACATGCATTAGTCAAGCATTTGATGAGTTTATGGATGAATTATGAATATGATGATTGTTGTTGATAACGTGGTGAGTTGTTATGAATTAGTGTTGCTTGCTGCCTTCCTTAATATAATGCTTATCTTAATTATTATTATTTGTGTAAAGAGACTCACCCTACTGCCTTTGTTGCTTCTTATGTCGGCAACTTGCAGGTAATCGAGAGTGAGGGCATCCTTATGCCTCTTTTCTAGTAGTGTGTCAGCTCTGATATGTAGCACCAGGGGGAGGGCGTAGTAGTACTGTATTGTCATTTTGATGTATTGGATTGTTATAATGATGTATTGATACCATTCCGCTGTGTTGAGGATATTTCATTATGTACTGTAAACTAAAACAGGTGTTTGTGGGCCCGTCCCTAAACTGTCGTGCTATATATCGTGCCATTGTTTGTTGACTTATGTCACTCGATTATAAGTTGGTGTTTTCTTATAAGCGTTGAAATGTGACACTTCCTTCAATGATTCATATTCTTTTAAAACTCTGATTTTATATACTGAATAATAGTTAATTTAGAATGGGGTGTTACAGCAACAACAGCTACATCCACAATATCAGCTATAGAAAGTGTATCAACCTTTGGAGTTTCAACAAGAGTAACTGCACTGACAATGGGAGTACTTAGGACATTATGATTCACTACTTCTTGGGCAGGCAGTTGGTTTGATCTCTGAGCCTGTATCTGATTAACTGCAGAGGTTAACTGTCCAACTATTATCTCCAATTTCTTAAGTGTGGAATCCGTTGTTTGTTGGAATTGGAGATTTTGAATAGCCATCTGTTTAATGAGGTGCTCTAGTGAAGGTTCATAAATAGCAGCCATGTTATAGTCAACAGAATCGATATCAGAATATAACAGGTTATGCTAAAATTAAGGCAGAAAATAAAAAACGAATCAAACCTAATCTAAAAAATATAAAAACTGTACTAAAAATCTAATAAAATCAAAAGAAGATTATGTAAATTTTTTTTAGATTTTTTTGACAATACGAAAAATTAAAACAAACAAAACGAAAATGTAAAAGAGGTAATTTCGGATTTTTCGGCCTCAGCTCCCAAATGGGAGTCCTACTCTATGATATTTTTCGGATTTACTGACCAATTTTTGGAGCAATCTGACAAGCTCACCCGAAAAGTCAATTTTTTCACCTAATTTGAAACAGAATTGAACGAAGCCGAAATCGACAGAACCTGCAAAGAAGCAAAACTAAAAAACCAATGGTTAGTGGTTAGTGGGGTTCTTGAAGTTGGAAATCCCTAATTAGAGATCCCCGGCAACGGCGCCAATTTGATCAGCGGTCGTACGCGGGTCAAAATAATTTGAAAGTATTAAAATGTAGTATCAAGGTGAGTTAACCTTGGTCGTCTCACAAGGACCTCTAAGATTAAGATTACAAACAACAAGCACGAAATTAACAATAAAAGGGGGCGTTTTTGTAGAAAACATGTTATGTTTAAGGGGAAAAGCAATTAGAGAGACAATCAATTCACCGGTTTCGGGGTGCGCTTCTCAGATTTATCATAGGTTCAAAAAAATAACGTCTCTAAGGATTTCCAATTCCAAATTGATATAAGGCTAAATATATATTTTGGCCCTTTATCTTTAGGGTTGTGGTCACTTTGGCCCTTTATCTTTTTTTTTTCTCATTTTAGACCCTCATGTTTTTTGTGTGTGTCATTTTGGCCCCTGCCGTTATCATTTTGGTCCCTTATGTTTTTAATTGATTTCATTTTAGTCCCTTATGTTTTTAATTGATTTCATTTTGGGCCCTTATGTTTTTAATTGATTTCATTTTCGTCCTTAAAAATTTGCCTAAAAAAACATAAACATAACGGCAGGGGCCAAAATGACACACACAAAAAACATGAGGGTCTAAAATGAGAAAAAAAAAGATAAAGGGCCAAAGTGACCACAACCCCAAAGATAAAGGGCCAAAATATATATTTAGCCTTGATATAAACTAACTAGAACAAGCGCTAATTAGTTTATACAAATTCACACAGTTTCGGGCAAGCGCCGAAACAGTGGGTTCAATCGGCCACGAAAGTGGACAAGCGCCGTTCAAAGCATAACTAATATCATAACAGAATTCATGTCAATCCTCTATCAATTTCAATTTGAATTAAATAAATTAAGCATCCAAATAACTCAAAATAATCAAAAGTTACGAAACGAGATTGTATACAAGCAAGCGCGTACACATACGAATCGCGTTATGCAAAAACAGAATTCAAATGATTCAACCGAAATAAGAAGAACTGAAATTGCAACCATTAAGAGCAAAACCGAAATTGATAGAGACGAATTAGAAACTAAGACGAAATATCATAAACAATAAAGAACTGAACCTCAAAATCCTTATAGCGACACTCGTTCACCAATGAATTGACTTCGGGTTTTAGATCCCTAGAGGTTAGAGCTCAAAGACGTAAAATTGAAAAGTAGGAATGCGTAAGAGAGCCAAGACGGCTCTGAAAAGTGTATTTTGTCTTAAAGAAAACAAAATACCTAAATCCCTAAACGGGTTCTATGATAAAAGCCCGATAAAAATAGTAAATTGGCCCGTAAACCCGTTTTACACAGTACTGCTTCGGTATTTCGCATTTTTCAACTTCAAGACTTCAGAATTGGGTTTCGAGATCAACAGAAGAATTGTAGCTCTGTTCCTTAACTTTCTAACGCATGCTTGCACGCCTCAATCGGATAACCACAGCCAAAGTTATGATCTGCAGAGTCGATAGGGGTCAATATGCAATAAAAACAAGAATTAATCAAGAAATTACTATATTGCTAAATTAAGACCCAAAATCTAGAAACGCGCTAAGACTTAAATATTAGACACAAAGCACAATTAAAATCACCAAGTGAAAAGCTATAAATAGTGCATTAAAATACACTGATCAACCAGTTCTTGCCGTCGAACACCGATAGGTGTGTGTTGATTCCACCATTGCCGTTCATCTTCTCTTCTCTGCGAATCACTCACTCACAATCACTCGTGTGTCCCTACCTTGGAATCAAACGATGATTCCTTCAATTTTGATTTTGCAAATCAATGTGAGATGCGAAATCGAATTGCACACCACTCACACTTCACTCGTGTTTCCCAGGGATAACTCCCTCTAGATACCAGTTTGTTGGAGTTCAACTATGAATTCCATTGATCAGATTCAGATTCATATGCGCAGAGAGATACAGAGAAGAAGATGATAACAGAAATAAGAAGGAGTAACAGAAAACTGTTGTATTGGTAAACTGAATTGAATTACACACACTATATCAATTGGTAAAGAGTTGCAGCTTATATACTACTGCATAAGCAGAGTTGCAGAATTGGTAAAATGTAAAACTAAGACTGAAGTAAAAAATGCAAAGAGGTAGTAATATCTGTATCAGTAAAATAGTAAACTAAAGCTGGTAAAAAGACTATAATGACCTTGAATTAATCACAACAATATTGATGGCACAAAACAGTGCCCTGGTAAAACTATTGGAGAGGACCCTGCAACAGCAACTCTCAACCCAGCCTTCACAAAATGGGTTCCCCAAGATCAATTCATCATCCATGCCATTGTCTCCTTGGTCACCGCAACAGTGGTAACACATCTGGCAACAGTAAAAACTGCTAAGCAAGCTTGGGAAATTCTCACAACTACGTATGCCCACAGATCTAGGGTCAGGGTCATGGCACTTAAGGAAAAAATTTCAACATTCAGAAAGGACACTCAGTCCATGGTAGTCTACCTCCAAGGGATTAAAGCAATCTCAGATTAACTTTCCATCAGAGACCACCCTCTTGACAAGTTCAACATGTCGGGTGCAAAGACAACAACCACACCCCTCTGTTCAACCACTCCTCTCAAGCTGCAAGATGGTTCAGCTCCAGTTGATTCCAAGTTGTTTCGAAGCATCATAGGAGCGCTACAGTATACAGCATTAACAAGGCCAGATCTCTCTTTTTCAATTAATAAGCTGTCGCAATTCATGCATCAGCCCACTCAACTACACTTCCATCAGCTCAAAAGAGTACTAAGGTACCTCAAATTAACTCTGAATCATGGCCTACACCTCAAGAAGCCGAGTCATCTTCAACTCCACGCCCATTGGATGGTTGAAGTGTTTTTCTTAACGAAGAAATTCTTGATTTCAGAATATAAACAGCTTAAAGCATTATAAAACTATGCAGGTCCTATAAAATTATTTTTGGACTTGCAGTTTAAATTATTAAGGCGTTTGTAACATTCTATCATGCATGGTAAAATATTGGTGGACACAGTTTGATGGGAATATATATATTCGTATCCCTTCCTTTTTTTCGTTATGGACGAAAGTAAATGAAGTCCAGCTTGATTTGGCAGACAATATTTGGTTGGTGCTTAAATTTGATGATACTGAAAAGCGAATGAGAAAAGAATCTCAAAAGAAAATGAAAGTGAAAAGAATTTGGGAAAAGTTGGGAAATTAATCGCTTGGGTGTCGTTTATTGTGAATTTAGTAAAGAAAAGAAAAGCACACTAAAGACGAATTAGCAGGCTTCTAATAATGTGAGATTCAGAAAAAAAAAGTGACGGACTATAAAATTGTTTTTTTTTTTAAATTTATTCTTTTTTAAAAATTAAAAAAAATTAATTATATAGCACTTATAGTCTGTTGGAAAACAACCAAGTGAGATATCAATTATAGTCAATATAGCAATTATATGTAAACAAAAGTTTCTCAAAATTTTCAAGCTTCAATTGTATTGAAAATATCTGATGGACGCATTATATTAATGAACTTTATATGTGAAACAACTATAAAATATTGTCCTTAGAAGTTATTCAGTTGTATGATTTACAATATTTGATCCATATTTGGACATATATTTCTTCTGAATCTTCAAGTAACTATTTGGTATTCATTATATTGTTATATTAGTCATCGTTTGACACCATTTATTAGATCATTACATCTATTCAAATCTGTTTAACACTTTTCCACATAGGGACTAGACGAGGGAGAAAATCATTTGCGATCAATTTGGAGATGGGAACGTGAACCATGTCCCCGTGCAGATAGGAGCAACAAAGGAAAACTTCTCATGATGGGGATCGGGGGCGGAGAAAAATTTGAGGGACATGGACTGGATCTACCATATCCCTAAGGGTACAAAGGTGGGGGAGGAAAATTTCTCATAATAGGAAGTGGAATGAGAATAAGGACCACGCTCCGTAGGGATAGGGGCGGGGGAGTAAAACTCCATATGACAGAGATCGAGGGAAGAGACAGAGACAGAGAAAATTTTGGAGTGATCGGACAGGGAGCGAGGGGGTACTCTCCTCCCTTAAGATATGTGAAACAATGTTTTGATGTATAACTATGTGACAACTATTATTTTCTATACCAAAACTACAATTTTTTAAGCAAGCATTGTACACTTTTCTGAAAAAATAATAACTTTTTTTTTTATAAGCAATGTTAGTGGGGGAGGGGGAATGTTAGTTTCCTGGGTTTGAACGCAAGACATCATTCTTGCACTCATTTGGTGCACTCCTTCGTATTTTTTAACTCGCCAACTGAGCTACCTACTTGAGGGAAATGGACAAATAAAATGATATTAAAAAGAGTTTGAATTTGGTAAGCTCGACTTTCCTTTTTTTTTTTTTGAAGCAACCACTTTCCTTTTTTCTATGTCCCAGCTTTAACTGTTTGTAATAGAAAAAAAAAAGTTAATTTTGGAGACAAACTACTGGGAAAACGGGTACACGAGTAGTGCATCATGTGTTGATTCGGAAAACGAATTCTAACTACTTTGAACATTCCTTAGGTCCTCCATCTTTCTGAATTCCATACACAATACAGACGAAATCATTACAACTATCGTAATCAACCAAACCTGAAACTTGACTTACCCATGGACGATCAACATCACTTGGGCACTTAGATAAACCAAACTCTTCCTTTTTCAACATTCAACTATGTGCCTAATGATTTTGGACTTTCATTCCGTCTTAATATTCTTAAGGGAAGGTGTAGCTGCTAACGGACATTTCCGAGAAATAGCCTTCCTTAAGACGCCAAAAGGAATCTTTCCTAATCTGGTTCTTACCTTCTTAACCTTACTCGTTGGGGATTCGCTACATGCTCTTATGCCCAACTAGGGTTTCCATTCTACTCGCACTTAGAGCCTAAGGCTTGGGTAGAGTTGGAATACTTTTTGGAACTAGAATAAAACATATTCCAAACTCCATTGGTATGAGACAACAATCTGTGTTCTATGGTGCTCACTAGTCCTGAACAAATCTAGGACACTAACATTTCTTCTACAAGAAGATTTCTAAACTTATAACTCTCTTTGGGTGACCCCTCACAATTTACATGATGACACGACGGTTAAATCGGTTCCAATCCTCGGATGCCTGTTACTTCCGCTGCATGCTCTGATGAAACAAGAAGTCCAGGAATCCTACGGTTTATGGTTTCGGACATTTTCGGGGCCGAGGCAACTAATTGTCATTATTCTCAGTACGTTGCATGAAATATCGAGTGGATCCAAATTCAACGTCTCACACAAAAAACTAAAAGGTTCTGACAGTCAATTGTCTAAGTCTCTAGCTGACTCAATCTATCTAATCTTTTGACCATTAGGTATCTAAGCCTGACAATGTCGAACTGCCTTGATACTAAAATGTAACACCTTAAATTCACGACTAGGGTGAACCACAAGTATTAACATAATCATAACAATCAGAGTATAACCTGCTCATAATAACGGACCAATTAAACACTAAAGTGGATTACAACCACTTACATAACTTTGAGATAAAATATTTCTCAAATACAATATCCGAATAAGCACTCAGAAGGTACATATTCGATAACATAACATAACTATGATCCATGTACGAGACAAAGTTAGAAAACGCTACATGACCTTGATAACAGTTCAAGGATTTAAACCTAACAATACATGAATAGGGAAATAAGAAAAGTACATAATGAAGATCTCCAAGGAATCTTCACTCTAACTAAGAAGCTACATCATACGCCACTTCACCTCAATCTGCTTTGTTTTCCCTGCACATCTGAAAACACCACAACATATACAGTGAGATTATAAATCTCAGTGAGTTGTTTCGCACCCCCTCAAATACCCATACACTAGGGTACGAGAATCTCTATACAATAGGGATCTCACTGGTGAGGCTAAACGGCTTCCCTATGAGTAGGGTTCACTAAAAGGCTATAGACTTTGTTCTGGACTGGACCTTCAGCCCAAACCGATCCGGGGCAGGCCAAAGACCGGCCCAATAGTGAAGCAGCGCTACACAACCTAGATTCACGGATCAATAGCGGAGATTAAGCCATATGCAATCCTACGGTCGCCCGCAGAGCCTTTGACGCTATATATATATATATATATATATATATATATATATATATATATATATATATATATATATATATATATATATATATATATATATATATAGGGGTCTGACCTCAGCTAAAAGGTACGCATGAAAACATATCGTTACTCTGCTCGAAATTCACCCCACTGGCTTGGGCGTTGGAGTGTCATTGCAGGTACACCCCGCGGGAGCTCCGAACGCGACCAATCACAGTTCGAGGCGGCTCACAACGCCTCACACACCTAAGTCAAAGAGCCAATATAAGCAAAGTGACGTACTCATCCAATCAAAGGAACTAATCGCCCCTAGTAGGGTCCAGTTCATTGGTGACCACAGTGGGAGCTTCTTTCCAACCCTGACTGACATGCCACCACGAGGGCGACCACGCGGCGCCCGGCACTTGCGGAACGCGACCATGATCCCTCGGTAGCAACAACAGACTCCAGAAGGCCACGCCGCCGACGCTGAAGATCCTGCCTCTAGCGCCCAAGGGGCCCCCGCCCATCAAGCAACAATCGTGCTACCAAGTGCGATCATACAGGAATTGCGCGATCTGTTGAGTGTGAGGGACAGACACATCGCGCACCAGGTCGCTTTTGGGAGAGCATATACCGCACCCAAGCAACGTCACCGCGACGACGAATCCCCTGTGCGCAGAGGTAACCCATCCCGGAGGCATCGATCGCCCCCGAGGAGGTCATCTGTGCATCGATCGCCCCCAAGAAGGCGAACAGGACGAGGTGCGATCCAAGTTTGGCCACGGACACCAAGCTCTTCGACGGACCCTACCTACTGGCCCGAGGAGGAAACCTACCAAGAATCTTCGTACAACTCCACTGATTCATTAGCTCGGTCAAGGAGCCGATCGCTCGACAGGTACCCCCGTCCATACTACAATGAACCTCCGCCAGCACGACCTCGTCGCCCTGATTCCACCCCTGAACGACGTGGTCATCGGGGGTGCCGCCTCGAGGACTGACCACCTCATAGGAGAATGAGCGGCGACGACATGGGACCCTTCACTCGCGACATAGAGGAGTATCCCATCCCGCGAGCACTAGAGAAGCCTCCCTCAGACCTCAAGATGTATAGCGTGGTGAAGGACCCGGACGCCCACTTGAGGTATTTCGATTTGGTAATGAAGTACAGAGGGGCGTATGGGCCGGTCAAATGCAAAATCTCCCGATTAACCCTGGAGGGACCCGCCTTGGAGTGGTTCACGGAGTTAAGGCCCAACACTATCTCATCATGGGATCAATTAGCCAGAGTATTCTCCGCTCGGTTCACAGAATCAAGAGTGAAACCAAAATCACACGCGGTACTCAAAGCGATCAGGCAAGGGGAGAACAAGACGCTCCGCAAATATATGGAACGCTTTAATGAAGAAGCCGCCAATATAAGAGGATTGGATGATCACAAGAGGTTGTGGTTCCTGCGAGACGGTCTTAAGACCGGTAGCTGGTTCGAAATTGAAGTCGGCGTAAACGAACCCCTAGACTTGGCCGCATTCCTCCGCCGATCACAAAGGTTCATGAATTACGAAGAGAGGGCGATGGCCACGCCAGCAGTCGCAAGGGGAACTACTGAGAGACCCCAATATGAGCGAAAGTTATGAAAAAGAATAAAATTGTAATAATCGGGCGGGACACTCTTTTTCCCACAGGGTTTTTTATCGAGCACTGCCCGTCCGTCAGTAATAAGACAAGGCATTTTCATTACTTTGAGATAAAGTTTATTTCCCTGTTCCTAAATTCAATTGAAACCCCTGGAACGAGATCCGGAAAACGGCCCCAGAGAGCGGGCTACGATTGAGCCCCGCATGAGCCTATGGGGCGAGGTGAGCCTGAGCCGCGACTCAGTAGACCACCCAGGGCGATTCATGCACAGAGAGCGGGCTACGATTGAGCCCCGCATGAACCTATGGGGCGAGGTGAATCTGAGCTGCGACTCAATAGACCACCCATGGCGATCCATGCATAGAGAGCGGGCTACGATTGAGCCCCGCATGAGCCTATTGGGCGAGGTTAGAGCTGTCAATTTTGGCCCAGCCCAGTGGCCCGATTTTTTGGTTGGGCTGGGCTCTAAAAATAGAGGCCCAAAATCAAACGGTATCTTTTTTGGCCCGGCCCGATCGACCCGATCTTATATATGGGCTGGGCCGGGCTGGCCCGATTTGTTTTTTTTTTTTGTAATTTTCAATTTAACAAAAATTAGTCACACAACAACACACACAAACGCTGGGCTTTGTTTTGGCCCATTGCAGCTTGCACACCACACAACAATGACACTAGATGACCAAAAAAAAAACAATGACACAACAACACAAGTGACACACACGCACGCCCACACCACACCACACACGCATCAGTTCTCCTTCTCTCCAACCCTAGCGCCGCTCTCCTCTCCCTGCTTGGCTGCTTCTCCTTCTCCCCCTCCACTCATCAGCACCTCCTTCAGTTCATCTCCGTTCTCCCCCTCCACTCATCTCCGTTCGCTAGGTACCTCTTTCAGTTCATCACTCATCAGTTCATCACCCATCAGTTCATCATCAGTTCATCACTCATCGCGACCTTGCTACTTCCCTCCGTTCGCTAGGTACCTCTTTCTTCCTCTCCCCTCCGGTAATATATCTGTTTTGGATGATATTTCTCATGTCATGATCTCTGTTTGGCTTGGTCTTGTAGTTCACCATACATAGCAACTTTTACAATGACTGTGACAGATGTATTTTGGTTTCTAGCTTTTAGAGGTGTGCTTTCATGACTTGATTTGTGTAAGGGGTATACTGTCTAGCTGTTGGGTGTGGTTCTATATGAATAAAAAAACGAATGAAGGCATCATGTAAGTGAAGCACAATGAACTTTTAAGGGAAAGCTTCTACATTAGAAAACAATGGGAAAAGTGTTAGTATATCTGTTAATATGGATGTTATGCATGTTTGTAGTTCTTTTAATACCGTGTTTGTGGTTATGGATGTTATGGATGTTTGTATATCTGTTAATACCATGTTTGTAGTTATGGATGTTTGTAGTTCTGTTAATATATCTGTTAATATATTCTGAATCTAGTTCTGTTAATATATCTGTTAATATATTTAATATATTTGAAGTTATGGATGTTTTGGAAATTATGGAAGTTGATTCTGTTTTGAAGTTGATTTAATATATTTCCTACTTCCCTCTGAAGAAACTGATCTGTTAATATATCTGTTAATATATTTAATATATTTGTAGTTATGGATGCTTTGGAAATTATGGAAGTTGATTCTGAAGATGATTTGGAAATTATGGAAGTTGATGAGATTTTGGATGATGTTAAGACTAAGAAAGTCGGGAGAAAAGCCTCTGAGGTTTGGAAATATTTTGAAAAGATGGAGGGGGGGCAAAAATCAAAATGTAAGGGTTGTGGGAAATTGTATTCTTCTAAATCTACCGGTGGTACCAATCATTTACGGCGCCATGCTATTAAATGTGGTTCAACTCCTCAGTTTAATGATGTGGGAGTCATGTTGGATAATAAAGCTACATTGTTGAAGAGATGGAAATTTGATAGTACGGCTTATAGAGAGGCACTTTCTAAAGCTATTATCAAACATGATCTTCCATTTCGGTGTTAAACACATTCTTGAATCCTGAGTTTCAATCAATTTCTAGAAACACTGCAAAAGATGATTGCATGGGTGTGTTTTTAACTGAAAAGAATATGCTTAAGAGTGTGTTAGCATCCATTCCTAGTAGAATTTGTCTTACTTCTGATGTATGGACAGCTGTAACAACACAAGGTTATATGACTGTCACTGCTCATTATATTGATCATGATTGGAAGTTAAATAGCAAATTACTTTCCTTTTGCCACTTAGATGCTTCACATACAGGATTGGAATTATCTGGAAAAGTACTTGAAGCTCTGAAGGATTGGGGGATATCAACAAAAATATTTTCTATCACATTAGATAATGCATCGTCTAATGATTGCATGGTAAGCTTTTTGAAAGATAGGCTTAATTTGCAAGATGCACTGTTAAGCAAAGGTAAATACTTTCATGTGCGGTGTTGCTCACACATATTGAATCTCATAGTTCAAGATGGTTTGAAGGCGACTGGGAATGCTTTGCATAAGATTCTAGAAAGTGTTAAGTATGTGAAGGTTTCAGAGGGGAGGTTGAGGGATTTCAGAACATGTATTAAAGAAGTGCATCTAGATGATGTAAGTGGTGGTTTCTTGAGGATGGATGTCTCCACTAGGTGGAATGCTACGTATATGATGCTTCAAAGTGCCATTAAGTATCGACGGGCATTCATTAACTTGAGTTTCAATGATAAGAACTACAAGATTTGCCCAAGCCATGAAGAGTGGGATAGAGCAGAGAAGATCTGTGCTTTCTCGGCGCCATTTTATACTATTACAAACTTAAAATCCGGGTCATCTTATCCAACCTCAAACTTATACTTCACACAAGTTGCACTTATAGAGATGGGATTGAACGAAAATTTGAATAGTGAAGATGTTGTGATCAAAGATATGGCTACACGGATGAATCTCAAATTTGATAAGTATTGGAGTGAATATTCGGTCAATCTTGCTCTTGGATGTGTTTTTGACCCAACATCAAAGTTTGATTTTATAACTTTTTGTTTTAAAAAACTTTATCCAAGTGAGTATGAAGATAAGGTGAACAAGTTGAAGGAAAGTTTGTATAGTCTCTTTGGTGAATATGCCAACAACACAAGTGCATCACCGTCATCTTTATCTAGTTCATCAAGAGACACTCAATCTCCCTCAATAGACAGCTCATCATATCTCGAGGTAAATTTAGTTAGTTACATTATTCAATATCTATTCATTATTCATTATATATTTACATTATTCACTATATATCAATTATAATGACTGAATACAGTAGCTCTTTAATATTCCGTGATTGCTAATATTCTGTGATTTACATTATATATTTACATTATGGTAACATTATCACTAATATTTTGTGATTGCTAAATACAGTAGCTCCTTGATATTAATTTGCCTTTAACTCTTCATTTTTTTCATGTCTAACTCTAGGAATACAACAAAGAAAGGAGACAAAAGGCTTCTAATGATGGCAAGTCTCAATTGGAAATATATTTAAATGAGCCATGTCTTGATGGGAATGATATTGACATCCTCCATTATTGGAAGATAAATAAGAGTCGATTCCCTCAACTCGCAATTATGGCTTGTGACTTTCTTAGCATTCCAATCACAACAGTTGCTTCTGAATCTTCATTTAGCATCGGGGGTCGTATATTGCATAAATATAGAAATAGCTTACTTCCTGAAACTGTGCAAGCCCTCATTTGCACGCGTAATTGGTTGCACGGCTATACAGAAGTTGGACCATCTGGTAAATACTAAATTAAAAATCTCATGTTATTGATTTCTGGTAATTGGCTGTATTATTTTTGTCACTGACTTCATTTGTATCATTCATTGTAGATGTGCCGGAACTTGTAGAGGAGATAAAGCTGTTGGATATTAGTTAAATGTTCGTTGCTGCTGTTGGAACTTGTAGCTTTTTGCTTTAATGTTGTTAAGCTTTAGTTTTTGGACCAAGATATGTTGTGTTGAGCTATTTTGGCTACTTATGGACAAAGTATTTTGTAAAGCCAAGACAAATTTAGGCTGCTTTTTGGATGCTTATTGTAACGCCCCAAAAATAATTGATTATTTGTTTGATTAATTATTAGGAGTTATTTGGTAGAAAATAAATAGAATAAAATATAATAGAGTACGTGGGCCTATTATTATTGTTGGGGTTAGTAAATGAGAGGTTTTAAGAGGAAAGGGCCTTGATTAGTCGCATGAGTTAAATAAAAAGCCCATAGGATTAATGAGTTTATATAAGGGAATAGGTTCGGGTTTTATTCATTTAGAAGAAAAACCAAAGTTGAGAAGAGAGGGCTAGGAGGGGGCGGCTCTAGCATAAGAGGAAAAGAAAGAGAGAAAGCGTGAAACAAGAGGAAAAGAGAGAGAGAAGTGGCGCTCAAGAGGAGAGAGAAGAAGCTGGGGTTTGTGGTCTTCTAAGGCTAAGGTAAGGGTGGGATTCTATCTATCTAATGGGTTCTATGAATTGTTGTATGTATGGGGGCTAGGGTTTGATGATGTATCACATGTGTGACCATATACTTGTGTTGTTTGATGAATTGCTATATGTGTGACCGTATACTTGTGTTGTTTGATGAATCATTATATGTGTGACTATATATGTTATGTTGTTTGTTGAATTATGTTTGTGTGATCATATGTTACGATACCTTGTTGAGTAATCATGTTGGTGTAATTGATGTTCATATACCCTAGAAATTGTTGTTGTGCTCATAAGATATTGAATTGGTGTTGGAAACTCTATTTGTTGATTGAATCTAATCGTTGATGATTGAATCCATTTATTGGTGTTTAGAATCTATTATTGATATTTGAAAATCAATTATTGATGTTTGAGAATATTTGTTGATGTTTGAGAATATTTGTTAACGATTGGAAATCAGTTTTGGGGTTTTAATTCATGAAAAACTGGGTTTTGGGGGTCCCTGGGCGCCATGGGCGCCGTTGCTGCTGTTCTGGGCGCCATCCTGGGCGCCATGGGCGCCGTTTCCTGCTGATTTTCAGCAACTTCAAACTATTTTGTTTTCGCGATATCTTTTGATCCGGGAATTCGATTGAGGTGTTCTAAAATGCGTTGGAAAGCTTATTCAGAGGCCTAGCTGAATATTCTAATTTGAGGCAAAGTGATCTATTTTTCTGGAAATTGTTAGCCGTTGGCTTAGCCGTTAAATGTTGCTGTTTTGAAAAGAAAAAAATTGTCGCGTTTCAAACATTTTGGAAAATTGTCGTCATCCCAAATATTTTGGAAAATTTTCGTTGTCTCCGGTGTTGGGGAAAATCATCGCGTCTCAAATGTTTTGGAAAAATTGTTGTCATCTCGGTGTCTTGGTGTTGTTTGAGCTAGGTGTGAAGGCTCAAACCCTGGTGTTGTTGGAGCTAGGTGTGAAGGCTCCAAATCTTGGGGTTCCGTTGTTTCGGGTAGTTTGGTGTTTCGGTGTCGTTGGGCTAGGTGTGAATGCCCAATTTTGGTGATATTCGGTGATTGATTTTTGGTGTGTCACATTGTGACTAATCTGTGATGATTGTCTGTGTGCATTCATGGTGTCGCATACAGCATACGCATTTATTTCGGTGAAGGCCTTTGGTCTTGGAGCTGGGTGTGAAAGCTCAATTTTTTCTAAAACTAGTGAGCCGGGTGTGAAAGCTCAATTTTTCTAAATTGGTGAGCCGGGTGTGAAAGCTCTCAATTTTGGTGACGCCTCTATTTACAGGCAAAACTTTCGGTGATTTGGTACCACATGGATATGCCCGTTGGTGTGGGTTGCATTCATTCATTTACACATGATTTTGGTGATGTTTTGCTGATGACTATTGGTGACGTTTATGGGTGATGATTATAGGTGATTGTAATTGATGTTATTGTCGTTGTTGTGTGTTGTTGCTGTTGTTGCTATATGTTGTCATTATTGTCGTTAGTGTGGCTATCGTTGTTGTTGTCGCTGTTGTTGTGTTGTTGATTTTGTTGATGACATTGATTGAGATAATATTGACTGTCGTGACGTGATTGTCGTGCCGTGATAATTTTGATGCCATGACCTAAGTATATACTGCTTTTCATACGATTCATTATATAGTGTGATATCTCACCCCTTCTGTTTGAATGTTACCCCTATGTTGGTAACGTGCAGGTGATCACGAGTGAAGGCGTATTTACCTTCGCTAGTCGAGTCTTGTGTCGTCGCTCTGATACGTAGCACTCGGGGGATGAACACTAGTTTTAGTTATTGTGGTTACCGTTCGGTTTTGGAGTTTTGCAAAGATGTTATAATTTTTTTATTCGAATTTTACTTTTATTTCCGCTGCATGGTGAACAAAGTCATTGTTGGCTGAACAGGTGTTTTGGGTTCGTCCCAATTATATTGTGCTATGTATTCGTACTACCTTAATGAATAAATGTTGTTATTGGCGTGTGATGAAAATTGGTGTAAATGTGACATCCCTTGTGGGTGTAGTGAAAAGAAAAATGTTTTTGAAACTCTGATATTTTAATAATAATTACCGGGTAGAAAAGGGGTGTTACATTAGTGGTATCAGAGCAATGGTTGGTCCGTCCGGCCAAGTTGTCGAGTCGTTGTGTCGGTTAGCGACCAACTGTTGTCTTTTAGTTCTAACCATTGTTTGTGTTGTAGTGATGCTTCCGCAGGTAAAGGTAAACCGAAAGTTGCTGATGGTAAGAGAACTAGTGGGGGAGATGCCCCTACTGGTATTGTGTGCTGTATTGTGTTTCTAGGTGTGAACTCTATGTCTTTGTGCTTGGTTCTCATTGTTAACCTTCTTGTTGTGTGAACCTTGACTTCATTAGTATGATCCCCAATGATTTACAACGTGATTTGGCGATCCAAGATTCAAATGTGTACATGCTGTGCTTGTATGTTTCTAATGATTTACCTTGTTGTTGATACTCACATATGTCTTAATCTGTTCAAATTGTTTTAGTTGATCAACACTAAGTCTTGTATAAACTCCTTTGTAGTATGTTTTGGTGTTTGAGACGAAATGCATTGTAAAATTGTTTTGTTGATTATTCTAGGTTGTTACTTCACTAGTAACTTGCTATGGTGTTTTAATCAATACAAGTGAAAATGTATTTGTTCAAGTGCTATAACTTTGTTTCCAACTTGAAAATGTCTTTTGCAATTAGATGTAACGATTTTAGCGGTGGACTAGGTTATTACTACCTTCACTTTCTTCCCTATTTGCGCAATTTTCCTCAAAGTGTGATCTTGTACGCTTGAATTGTATGACATGATTTTAGTCGTTACCTCTTGGTTTGTGCTATGTGGTTTTGTAATCCGAAAAGTAAAGTGATTTCTGCAATTGCTTTTGAATATCTATTAAACAATTTTATGGTTGGATACTAATATTGGTATTAAAACTTATTTTAATAAATGAACACTGGGTTTTAATGATTTGGTTTTGGCCACTATATTCTTTATAGTTTGTGCAACGTGAATTTGAAAAACCTTAGATTGTGAATTGATGCTATTGGTGCACTTCTAGTGGATTAGCTTTCATTGCCATATGTTCTTAAGGGTGTCTTATTTAAATTGTTTAAGCTGACGTTCAGTCTTGTAGAGAAAATCAATTTCTATAACATGTTTTATTTCTGTATCAGAAACTCTAAGCAAAGTATTTTGGTGTATGTATTTAATTGTACCTTCCGTGTATGTGCCTTTAACTGTGAATCGATGTTTCCATGGATTGGCCCTTCTAGTTGTTTTGAGGCTCTAATTGCTGTTTCCACTAGTTAAATTATTTTCCCTATACCAAACCATATTGGTAGTTATTTCTAAATCGTTAACTCTAAAAGGCTATTATTTTTTTGGTGATTGGTGACTAATATCACTGAACTTGGTTTTTGATTCTCTGCTGGTTTGGAAAAATTCTTGGTTTTCGAAAAACGCAGTAGCTACTTCTTTTGGATCCGAAGGAAAATGTTATCGAGGTTTCTTTGAATTTTCTAAACTGATTTGAAGATTAAGTGCTCTGATTTTGTGACATCGGAGTTTGGGCTGTATTTTCAATGTTGTATTTCCGGTCGTCCTAGCTTTTGTATCAAAAGAAATATTTTACCGCCCTAGGCTTTGATGCTCTTATAAATAATTATTACATGATTTGAGAAGCTGGTGACATCTTCTACTTGCGAAAACTATTTCCAGAAATAAATTGTTGATTTTTTTTGAAAAAGAATTTTTCTCGTTTTTCGCACTCCCGCTTATAAATACTTTTGGGGTAAAAAGGAGTACCGCCTTTGGTGATATGTCAAATGTGTGACTGCTGTGCTGTTTGAATTTTGTGCATTGAGTGTTCACTAATTCCTAGTCATAAGATTTCTTAGTGCCATACTCCTTTGCTCCTTTGGTCTTGAACACCTTGGGACATGCTTTTGTAATTATATGTAAATGTTTGTATTATTGGGATCATGTAGTGTGTGATCTAGGATTAAAATGTGTGCTAAGGATGGATGTACATTTTCTTAAAATTAGTTTTATTGCCAAACGTTCACATAGGTGCTTAAATTAATTTGGTTAAATTAATGTTTAGTTTTGTAATCCTTTTCCTACAACATGCTTTTAGTTTACGCAATTATGCTACCGACTATGTGGAGTTATCCTCGTATTTTTCCAGTACTACTTCTCTACTAATGTGTCATCATGTTTGAACAAAAGGAAAATCTGTTCTAATTCTATAAAGTGTGTCTTCTTTTACCTTCATGACAGATGCAATTAGTGTAAAGGTTTATGATCGTGGTTGTGCGTTTATATTATCATTGACCCACCTGTTTGTTCCGTTTTGTTCCGTTTGCTTAATTGTTCTCAACCCACTATGTGCTGAACTTCCCTAGTTATTAAAATATCCATTTTGTGAGTTTGTGACTTGCCTTGTGAAAAACCTTTTGTCACGACGTGCCTTAAATGTGTATTGATGAATTCGACTGAGTGGTTTGTGGAATCACGTTCTTAGTAATTTTAAGATGTTGCCTTGCTATAACATGCGGTACTATTCTAAGCACTATGAGTAATAGTTTCCCTTCCACCTAAATGCTACAACCATGGGGTTTTGTGTGTAATCAGACGTAATGTGTTTTAAATGTTAACTACATTCTTATGTTGTTTGTTTAACCTTGTTTTGTTCTGTGTGTCTAATCTCCTCGACATCCATTATGATGAACTTTCTGCTTTGTGAATTGTTTCATGACTCCCATGTATAGAACCTGTGCCTGTAGACTCTGATTGTGTGGCTTGTTTTGCAATCGTTATGCACTCTGTAAACCTTGTCGTGATGTTGTGATGAAACTGTGATACTTGTTGTGAGCTCTACATGCATTATTGAATACAGTTGTTGTAGTTGTATTTGTGGTGATGCTATGATAGGAAGGAACTTTAATAGGGCTTGGGGGTGATCATGTGGTACCGACATGATTACGCTCAAAACTCTATCGGGGATCCTTACAGGACCGCTAGGGAATGGGTCTGGTCGTTATTTCTTGAATTACCTGGCTGAGCAAGTAGGAGGGACGGCCGCCCAATCACTTACCGCCGGTAATCAAAGAAATAATGATCAGCATATTAGATAGCACTAGTTGTTGAGGTGACGTTAGTTGGTTAGTGGGGGGAGAGTTCGCGTCGGTAGTTAAATTTCGAGGACGAAATTCTTTTAAGTGGGGGAGAGTTGTAACTCCCCAAAAATAATTGATTATTTGTTTTATTAATTATTAGGAATTATTTGGTAGAAAATAAATAGAATAAAATATAATAGAGTACGTGGACCTATTATTATTGTTGGGGTTAGTAAATGAGAGGTGTTAAGAGGAAAGGGCCTTGATTAGTCGCATGAGTTAAATAAAAAGCCCATAGGATTAATGAGTTTATATAAGGGATTAGGTTCGGGTTTTATTCATTTAGAAGAAAAACCAAAGTTGAGAAGAGAGGGCTAGGAGGGGGCGGCGCTAGCATAAGAGGAAAAGAAAGAGAGAAAGCGTGAAACAAGAGGAAAAGAGAGAGAGAAGTGGCGCTCAAGAGGAGAGAGAAGAAGCTGGGGTTTGTGGTCTTCTAAGGCTAAGGTAAGGGTGGGATTCTATCTATCTAATGGGTTCTATGAATTGTTGTATGTATAGGGGCTAGGGTTTGATGATGTATCACATGTGTGACCATATACTTGTGTTGTTTGATGAATTGCTATATGTGTGACCGTATACTTGTGTTGTTTGATGAATCATTATATGTTTGACTATATATGTTATGTTGTTTGTTGAATTATGTTTGTGTGATCATATGTTACGATACCTTGTTGAGTAATCATGTTGGTGTAATTGATGTTCATATACCCTAGAAATTGTTGTTGTGCTCATAAGAAATTGAATTGGTGTTGGAAACTCTATTTGTTGATTGAATCTAATCGTTGATGATTGAATCCATTTATTGGTGTTTAGAATCTATTATTGATATTTGAAAATCAATTATTGATGTTTGAGAATATTTGTTGATGTTTGAGAATATTTGTTAACGATTGGAAAACAGTTTTGGGGTTTTAATTCGTGAAAAAATGGGTTTTGGGGGTCCCTGGGCGCCATGGGCCCCATTGCTGCTGTTCTGGGCGCCTTCCTGGGCGCCATCCTGTTGTTCGTTGGCGCTGGGCGCCATCCTGGGCGCCATGGGCGCCGTTTCCTGCTGATTTTCAGCAACTTCGAACTATTTTGTTTTCGCGATATCTTTTGATCCGGGAACCCTATTGAGGTGTTCTAAAATGCGTTGGAAAGCTTATTCAGAGGCCTAGCTGAATATTCTGATATGAGGCAAAGTGATCTATTTTTCTGGAAATTGTTAGCCGTTGGCTTAGCCGTTAAATGTTGCTGTTTTGAAAAGAAAAAAATTGTCGCGTCTCAAACATTTTGGAAAATTGTCGTCGTCCCAAATATTTTGGAAAATTGTCGTTGTCTCCGGTGTTGGGGAAAATCATCGCGTCTCAAATTTTTTGGAAAAATTGTTGTCATCTCGGTGTCTTGGTGCTGTTTGGGCTAGGTGTGAAGGCTCAAACCCTGGTGTTGTTGGAGCTAGGTGTGAAGGCTCCAAATCTTGGTGTTCCGTTGTTTCGGGTAGTTTGGTGTTTCGGTGTCGTTGGGCTAGGTGTGAAAGCCCAATTTTGGTGATATTCGGTGATTGATTTTTGGTGTGTCACATTGTGACTAATTTTTGATGATTGTCTGTGTGCATTCATGGTGTCGCATACAACATACACATTTATTTCGGTGAAGGCCTTTGGTCTTGGAGCTGGGTGTGAAAGCTCAATTTTTTCTAAAACTAGTGAGCCGGGTGTGAAAGCTCAATTTTTCTAAATTGGTGAGCCGGGTGTGAAAGCTCTAAATTTTGGTGACGCCTCTATTTACGGGCAAAACTTTCAGTGATTTGGTACCACATGCATATGCCCGTTGGTGTGGGTTGCATTAATTCATTTACACATGATTTTGGTGATGTTTTGGTGATGACTATTGGTGACGTTTATGGGTGATGATTATTGTGTGGATACCTTGTGTTGCAGGTAACCTGATATTGCAGGATGTGTTTTGATGATGAAAAAGACAAAGGTAAGATTGACGGTCAAAGTCAATAAAAGTGACTAAACGTCAAAGTCACAATCCAAGACAAGCAAGCCAAGAACTGAAGATTCAAGTTTAAGGGTAGTCCTTAAATATAAGGGTAGTCCTTAGGGTTTGGGTGTGTCTTAGGAAAAAGTGTAAGCTCTTTCAAAAGGTCAGCTCGTATCTCAAAGTCTCACACACTCACAAAGTTTTTTAAAAGGTGCATGCATATTTACGTAAACATTCTTATCACCTTTAAAATAACAAAATCGATTTCCTCATGCATGAACAAATATCAAAATCGATTTTCAGGTAAAATAGAAAAGCTATAAATCGATTTTCAGGTCATGTACTTTCAGTACATAAATCGATTTCTGAGCCAAATATTTTTTTAAGGGAAGAATCGATTCCCAACCTTTTGCACATAACTGAGAATCGATTCCCACTTGTCTCAGGCAAGCTGAAAATCGATTCCTACTTATTTTCACTAAGTATAGAATCGATTCCTAGCTTTCCATGGTACTCAAGAATCGATTTCCCATATTTTCCAAACAAAGATAAATCGATTCCTCACCTAAATAAATCGATTCCAAGATCAAATACATTTCAACTAAGAATCGATTCCTACACTATTTTCAACGTAAAAATGAATTCCTCATAGCCTATAAATAGGCAGTGCTTCACGTTCATTTTAACAAAACCCATTTCACGAATCAGAGAACTTTTGAGAAAAACTCTTTACGCTTTTACTTTTGCTCGTCACGCACCGTTGGTCCGTCTGAGCTGATCTGTTGCTAAGAGTTAGTTGGGGTTGCGTCCTTCAAGTTGTAATATCTGCCTTCATTAGAGGTATTTCTGCACTTACAATTGTTTATTATTTAATTGTTGTGTTTTGTTCTAGGGAGTGGGGTATCTCTCTAGGGTAGCTGCATGTACTAGGAAGTGGGGTATCTTTCTAGGGCAGTTGATTGTAACAGGGGTGGGGTATCTCTTGTTATTGTTATATTAGATCTGAGGGCTCTCTATAGGTGGGGTATCCTAGGAGGAGAGTGCCTGAGTCTGTAAAGGTTTTCCAAGGCACCTGTAAGCCTTGTTGTTGTTTTAGTGGAAAATCTCACAAGGGTGTGAGGACTGGACGTAGGTCACTAGGAGGTGACCGAACCAGGATAAATCTCTGCGTGCTTTACTGCTTTCCTGCTTTACTATTATACTGCTTTACTGCTTTATATTCTAATTCCTTCGCTTCCACTTAACCTGCGCGAAAATTGATCTAAGTCATTGAAAAGGGGAAAAACATTTTCAAAAGATCAGAAGTTTTTTTTAAATCTCAATTCACCCCCCCTCTTGAGACTGAAGCCACTTGGTAACAAGTGGTATCAGAGCTAGACTCTTGTATAAAGGGCCTAGCAGCTTCAAGAGAAATGGCTTCAGGTTGGTCTACGCAAGAGGGTGCTTCTCTTACCCGTCCTCCGGGATTCAACGGGAAAGATTACGCATATTGGAAAGAAAGAATGAGAATCTTTATTGAAGGGGTAGACTTAGATGTTTGGGATGCTGTGGAAAAAGGACCCTATGTCCCCACACACTTAGTAGATGGTATTCTTACTATTAAGAGTAGAAATGAATGGTCTGATGATGAGAAAAGAAAAGTGCAACATAATTTACGTGCCAAAAATATTATTACTTCTGCTTTAAGTCCTGATGAATTTTTTCGAGTTTCAAACTGTAAATCTGCCCAAGAAATGTGGGATAATCTCCAAGTTACTCATGAGGGTACAAATGAAGTGAAAAGGGCAAGAACAAATACTCTTATCAGAGAGTACGAATTATTTAGAATGAATACAGGTGAAACAATACCAGAAATGCAGAAAAGGTTCACTCACATTGTGAATCAGTTAAGCTTGTTGGGTAAGTCATTTCCTGCAGAGGATCTAATCAACAAAGTTCTGAGATGTCTGAATAGAGAATGGCAACCTAAGGTTACTGCTATAGCTGAATCAAGAAATTTAGCTACCATGACTCTGGCTACTCTGTTCGGTAAACTTCAAGAGCATGAACTAGAACTTACTCGTCTAGCTGAGTACGAAAATACAGATAAGAAAAAGAAAAGTTTGGCTCTAAAAGCATCTTGTTCTAGTCAATTTGATGATAGTGACAACTCAGATGATGAAATTGATGAAAGTGAAGAGAATATGGCTCTTATGGTTCGAAAGTTCAAAAGGTTCATGAAAAGCAACAACTATCCAAAGAAGAACTTCAAATCAAAAAGGTTCTCCAGCAAAGAAAGTACATCCGGTCCTCCTACTTGTTATGAATGCGGGAAACCCGGGCACATGAAAATGGAATGTCCTAATCTACAGAAAAAGGACTCCAAATCTGAAAAGAAGGCATTCAAAAATAACAAAGGAAGAAAAGCCTACATCGCATGGGAAGACAACTGCATGGATTCATCAGATGAATCAGAAGATGAAGAAGCTCAAGTTGCATTAATGGCTGATCATGAAAGCGAAAATGAGAACGAGGTAATTTCTAACCCTGACTCTTTACAAAATGCATATGATGACTTATATGAAGCTTTCACTGAGTTGCATGATGATTCTATGAAGTTAGCTAAGGCATTAGATAAAGCAAAGAAAGTTATCAATCATCTTCAAAATGAAGTAATTACATTAACTAAAGAAAGGTTAGAACTTAGAAAGGAAAACTACAGCCTAGGCTACCTTAAAGCAAATTATGTCTGTGACAAATGTACTGAGTTTGAAAAGAAGGTCCATGAACTAGAATGGACAGTAGGAAAACTATCCAGCTTACAACAGGCACATCCTACACACAACTACACTAAAAGGCATATGCATCATAGATCAAGACCATACATCAGTTGTAGTTATTGTGGTAAAAATGGACATACAGTTTCTGTTTGCAGGACAAGAGGAAGACAAAATGTGAAGAAAGTATGGGTTCCCAAAGGGACCATACTAAGTACTAACTCACAAGGACCCAAAGAAATTTGGGTACCTAGAACCTTTGTTTAAATCATTGCAGGTATGCTTCAAGGTATGGGGGATAAATTGGTACCTTGAAAGCAGAATCTCAAAAGCTCATGACTGGGAAGAAACAGATCCTTAAACACTCCACCCCAGGTTAAGCAGTCATGTGACTTACATCAAAAACAAAACTGAGGAAAGAATCCCCAGGAAAGGTTAGTCCATTTTTTATAGAACTATTAAATTCAATCTCTAAACATGAAATTGGTCTATACAAGTGCGAAATTTCATATTTTATTTCATGTAAAAAATTAAAGGGAAACATCATCCTAGAACCCATGACTCTAATATGTGCATACATGATTAAAAGTTAATCGTGTCTTTTTAACGGCCAGTCAAAAGTATTTTAAAACCATTGCAAAAGAAACAACCTACTCTATTTTTATAAGTTTCATAAAGGTCTCTTTTTGGGCATTTTTCATGATATGAATCGATTTCCAAGTCACTTCCAAAAGCCAATTTTTTAGCTCAAAATCGATTATATAGAATCTTTCACTAAAAATCTTTCAATCGATTATGATCTTTGCAAAATCTCCAAACAAATCAATCCTTTCCTAAAACTTAGGAAAACTAGCGATAATTTCTTATCCTCTCCAACAAGAAAGGCGCAAAATCCCTACAACATCTCACCACATCCTTTCCTATTTTCTTGGGCGCCTATCCCTATATCTTAGTCAATGTATTTTGTAGCGACCCATCTCACTATTTTCATAGTGTACTCACCTAAAAACAAACCCTCCTTTGAGCATAATTCAATGCCTCCAAGAACCAAGAACCTCTGTGTCAAAAGGAAAAGAGTACATGATGGTGAAAGCTCCTTCCACTCCAGATATTTCACCAGTTCTGAACAAGCTGACCTCTATTGCAAAAACTTCTCTCTTAGAGGATTAGGAACCACTTATGCTCTAGACTTACCCTGGTTTCAAAGTCAAAAGGGATTTGAATTCATTGACTGGTTAGAGTTCCATAAACTGCTAGACTTTGCAACTGAAACAGGCCCAGTCGCTCCTGACATGGTTAGAGCCTTCTACACCACTCTTAGCTACAACGATACAACTGAAACACTATCAGCTGAACTAAAAGGAACCAAAATCCACCTCACCCTAGCTCAGTTCAGTAATCTCACTTACTTACCTTGTGATGGTGAGAAATTGATCCATATGAACCCTCCGGAATCTTGGCCCGAATTCGACCTAGGAGATACTTGCATATCTATCTGTCATGCTCTGGCCGAAGTTGGTAAAAAGCCTATTCTAGCAAAATCACTCACAACCCAAAATCGGCTTCTCCACTACACCATAGCCCGAACAATCCTTCCGAAAACCTCAAACATTGCTCAGGTAACCTATGATGAAGTTATTTTACTTTGGGGAATCAAACACCGGAAGAACATAAACTGGGCACATCTGATCGTAAGCCACATGACTCGTCACACAAAGACAAGCGACAAACCTCTTCCATACTGTGTCCTCATTACAAAACTCCTCCAGCACTTCAACATTCCATTCTTAGGGGAGAAAATCATAAAAGGGAAAGCAGCCTATCATATGATAAACACCTCCACCTTAAACCAGATGCAATTCATCCAATCTGGAGATACATGGCATCACTCCTCCAAAGGCATAGCATCATCCCAAGAATATGATCCAAACAGGCCACCTGGTCCGAACACAAACTCCACCATACATGAGGATGGTCAAACAGAACCAAACCAAACTGCTGCTGCTGCAGCCCCATCCACAGCTCTCAATCACTTCTTGCATGCACTCAACATCTTTCAAGAAGAACAGAACGAAAGGATGGAAGAATTAAAAAAAGAAATCATCCTTTCCAGAGAGACCCACAGTCACGAGATTACTGCCTTAAACAATCGATTAACAGAATTTGAGGCTCGAAACAGTTCCTTTTCGCATTGGATGCAAGATCTTTAGATAAAATTATGAGTCAGCATTTTATTTTTATGTTTTGTGCCCTGTTGGCATAACCCTTCTATTATAAGCCTATGACTATTAGCGTTTTTTTTTTTTGGTTACCAAATTGGTTTAATGCAATGATTATTCTTTTCTAATTAAATGACTGTGCTGTTAAGACTCGCATTTTTTATTGCATGTTGCCCTCTTTGATCATGACAAAAAGGGGGAGAAGAATAGAGTTTTTAATATTTAGAATAAAGTTTTAAAAACCAGCATGCATTTGCATTTACTTGCATACAGTCAATGAAACAGGGGGAGCATCATGATAGGGGGAGTATCGTATACATTATCTGTTTGAACTAACCTCCCATCTTGAGATGAGTTAATGTTTTGTCATCATCAAAAAGGGGGAGAATGTGGATACCTTGTGTTGCAGGTAACCTGATATTGCAGGATGTGTTTTGATGATGAAAAAGACAAAGGTAAGATTGACGGTCAAAGTCAATAAAAGTGACTAAACGTCAAAGTCACAATCCAAGACAAGCAAGCCAAGAACTGAAGATTCAAGTTTAAGGGTAGTCCTTAAATATAAGGGTAGTCCTTAGGGTTTGGGTGTGTCTTAGGAAAAAGTGTAAGCTCTTTCAAAAGGTCAGCTCGTATCTCAAAGTCTCACACACTCACAAAGTTTTTTAAAAGGTGCATGCATATTTACGTAAACATTCTTATCACCTTTAAAATAACAAAATCGATTTCCTCATGCATGAACAAATATCAAAATCGATTTTCAGGTAAAATAGAAAAGCTATAAATCGATTTTCAGGTCATGTACTTTCAGTACATAAATCGATTTCTGAGCCAAATATTTTTTTAAGGGAAGAATCGATTCCCAACCTTTTGCACATAACTGAGAATCGATTCCCACTTGTCTCAGGCAAGCTGAAAATCGATTCCTACTTATTTTCACTAAGTATAGAATCGATTCCTAGCTTTCCATGGTACTCAAGAATCGATTTCCCATATTTTCCAAACAAAGATAAATCGATTCCTCACCTAAATAAATCGATTCCAAGATCAAATACATTTCAACTAAGAATCGATTCCTACACTATTTTCAACGTAAAAATGAATTCCTCATAGCCTATAAATAGGCAGTGCTTCACGTTCATTTTAACAAAACCCATTTCACGAATCAGAGAACTTTTGAGAAAAACTCTTTACGCTTTTACTTTTGCTCGTCACGCACCGTTGGTCCGTCTGAGCTGATCTGTTGCTAAGAGTTAGTTGGGGTTGCGTCCTTCAAGTTGTAATATCTGCCTTCATTAGAGGTATTTCTGCACTTACAATTGTTTATTATTTAATTGTTGTGTTTTGTTCTAGGGAGTGGGGTATCTCTCTAGGGTAGCTGCATGTACTAGGAAGTGGGGTATCTTTCTAGGGCAGTTGATTGTAACAGGGGTGGGGTATCTCTTGTTATTGTTATATTAGATCTGAGGGCTCTCTATAGGTGGGGTATCCTAGGAGGAGAGTGCCTGAGTCTGTAAAGGTTTTCCAAGGCACCTGTAAGCCTTGTTGTTGTTTTAGTGGAAAATCTCACAAGGGTGTGAGGACTGGACGTAGGTCACTAGGAGGTGACCGAACCAGGATAAATCTCTGCGTGCTTTACTGCTTTCCTGCTTTACTATTATACTGCTTTACTGCTTTATATTCTAATTCCTTCGCTTCCACTTAACCTGCGCGAAAATTGATCTAAGTCATTGAAAAGGGGAAAAACATTTTCAAAAGATCAGAAGTTTTTTTTAAATCTCAATTCACCCCCCCTCTTGAGACTGAAGCCACTTGGTAACAAGTGGTATCAGAGCTAGACTCTTGTATAAAGGGCCTAGCAGCTTCAAGAGAAATGGCTTCAGGTTGGTCTACGCAAGAGGGTGCTTCTCTTACCCGTCCTCCGGGATTCAACGGGAAAGATTACGCATATTGGAAAGAAAGAATGAGAATCTTTATTGAAGGGGTAGACTTAGATGTTTGGGATGCTGTGGAAAAAGGACCCTATGTCCCCACACACTTAGTAGATGGTATTCTTACTATTAAGAGTAGAAATGAATGGTCTGATGATGAGAAAAGAAAAGTGCAACATAATTTACGTGCCAAAAATATTATTACTTCTGCTTTAAGTCCTGATGAATTTTTTCGAGTTTCAAACTGTAAATCTGCCCAAGAAATGTGGGATAATCTCCAAGTTACTCATGAGGGTACAAATGAAGTGAAAAGGGCAAGAACAAATACTCTTATCAGAGAGTACGAATTATTTAGAATGAATACAGGTGAAACAATACCAGAAATGCAGAAAAGGTTCACTCACATTGTGAATCAGTTAAGCTTGTTGGGTAAGTCATTTCCTGCAGAGGATCTAATCAACAAAGTTCTGAGATGTCTGAATAGAGAATGGCAACCTAAGGTTACTGCTATAGCTGAATCAAGAAATTTAGCTACCATGACTCTGGCTACTCTGTTCGGTAAACTTCAAGAGCATGAACTAGAACTTACTCGTCTAGCTGAGTACGAAAATACAGATAAGAAAAAGAAAAGTTTGGCTCTAAAAGCATCTTGTTCTAGTCAATTTGATGATAGTGACAACTCAGATGATGAAATTGATGAAAGTGAAGAGAATATGGCTCTTATGGTTCGAAAGTTCAAAAGGTTCATGAAAAGCAACAACTATCCAAAGAAGAACTTCAAATCAAAAAGGTTCTCCAGCAAAGAAAGTACATCCGGTCCTCCTACTTGTTATGAATGCGGGAAACCCGGGCACATGAAAATGGAATGTCCTAATCTACAGAAAAAGGACTCCAAATCTGAAAAGAAGGCATTCAAAAATAACAAAGGAAGAAAAGCCTACATCGCATGGGAAGACAACTGCATGGATTCATCAGATGAATCAGAAGATGAAGAAGCTCAAGTTGCATTAATGGCTGATCATGAAAGCGAAAATGAGAACGAGGTAATTTCTAACCCTGACTCTTTACAAAATGCATATGATGACTTATATGAAGCTTTCACTGAGTTGCATGATGATTCTATGAAGTTAGCTAAGGCATTAGATAAAGCAAAGAAAGTTATCAATCATCTTCAAAATGAAGTAATTACATTAACTAAAGAAAGGTTAGAACTTAGAAAGGAAAACTACAGCCTAGGCTACCTTAAAGCAAATTATGTCTGTGACAAATGTACTGAGTTTGAAAAGAAGGTCCATGAACTAGAATGGACAGTAGGAAAACTATCCAGCTTACAACAGGCACATCCTACACACAACTACACTAAAAGGCATATGCATCATAGATCAAGACCATACATCAGTTGTAGTTATTGTGGTAAAAATGGACATACAGTTTCTGTTTGCAGGACAAGAGGAAGACAAAATGTGAAGAAAGTATGGGTTCCCAAAGGGACCATACTAAGTACTAACTCACAAGGACCCAAAGAAATTTGGGTACCTAGAACCTTTGTTTAAATCATTGCAGGTATGCTTCAAGGTATGGGGGATAAATTGGTACCTTGAAAGCAGAATCTCAAAAGCTCATGACTGGGAAGAAACAGATCCTTAAACACTCCACCCCAGGTTAAGCAGTCATGTGACTTACATCAAAAACAAAACTGAGGAAAGAATCCCCAGGAAAGGTTAGTCCATTTTTTATAGAACTATTAAATTCAATCTCTAAACATGAAATTGGTCTATACAAGTGCGAAATTTCATATTTTATTTCATGTAAAAAATTAAAGGGAAACATCATCCTAGAACCCATGACTCTAATATGTGCATACATGATTAAAAGTTAATCGTGTCTTTTTAACGGCCAGTCAAAAGTATTTTAAAACCATTGCAAAAGAAACAACCTACTCTATTTTTATAAGTTTCATAAAGGTCTCTTTTTGGGCATTTTTCATGATATGAATCGATTTCCAAGTCACTTCCAAAAGCCAATTTTTTAGCTCAAAATCGATTATATAGAATCTTTCACTAAAAATCTTTCAATCGATTATGATCTTTGCAAAATCTCCAAACAAATCAATCCTTTCCTAAAACTTAGGAAAACTAGCGATAATTTCTTATCCTCTCCAACAAGAAAGGCGCAAAATCCCTACAACATCTCACCACATCCTTTCCTATTTTCTTGGGCGCCTATCCCTATATCTTAGTCAATGTATTTTGTAGCGACCCATCTCACTATTTTCATAGTGTACTCACCTAAAAACAAACCCTCCTTTGAGCATAATTCAATGCCTCCAAGAACCAAGAACCTCTGTGTCAAAAGGAAAAGAGTACATGATGGTGAAAGCTCCTTCCACTCCAGATATTTCACCAGTTCTGAACAAGCTGACCTCTATTGCAAAAACTTCTCTCTTAGAGGATTAGGAACCACTTATGCTCTAGACTTACCCTGGTTTCAAAGTCAAAAGGGATTTGAATTCATTGACTGGTTAGAGTTCCATAAACTGCTAGACTTTGCAACTGAAACAGGCCCAGTCGCTCCTGACATGGTTAGAGCCTTCTACACCACTCTTAGCTACAACGATACAACTGAAACACTATCAGCTGAACTAAAAGGAACCAAAATCCACCTCACCCTAGCTCAGTTCAGTAATCTCACTTACTTACCTTGTGATGGTGAGAAATTGATCCATATGAACCCTCCGGAATCTTGGCCCGAATTCGACCTAGGAGATACTTGCATATCTATCTGTCATGCTCTGGCCGAAGTTGGTAAAAAGCCTATTCTAGCAAAATCACTCACAACCCAAAATCGGCTTCTCCACTACACCATAGCCCGAACAATCCTTCCGAAAACCTCAAACATTGCTCAGGTAACCTATGATGAAGTTATTTTACTTTGGGGAATCAAACACCGGAAGAACATAAACTGGGCACATCTGATCGTAAGCCACATGACTCGTCACACAAAGACAAGCGACAAACCTCTTCCATACTGTGTCCTCATTACAAAACTCCTCCAGCACTTCAACATTCCATTCTTAGGGGAGAAAATCATAAAAGGGAAAGCAGCCTATCATATGATAAACACCTCCACCTTAAACCAGATGCAATTCATCCAATCTGGAGATACATGGCATCACTCCTCCAAAGGCATAGCATCATCCCAAGAATATGATCCAAACAGGCCACCTGGTCCGAACACAAACTCCACCATACATGAGGATGGTCAAACAGAACCAAACCAAACTGCTGCTGCTGCAGCCCCATCCACAGCTCTCAATCACTTCTTGCATGCACTCAACATCTTTCAAGAAGAACAGAACGAAAGGATGGAAGAATTAAAAAAAGAAATCATCCTTTCCAGAGAGACCCACAGTCACGAGATTACTGCCTTAAACAATCGATTAACAGAATTTGAGGCTCGAAACAGTTCCTTTTCGCATTGGATGCAAGATCTTTAGATAAAATTATGAGTCAGCATTTTATTTTTATGTTTTGTGCCCTGTTGGCATAACCCTTCTATTATAAGCCTATGACTATTAGCGTTTTTTTTTTTTGGTTACCAAATTGGTTTAATGCAATGATTATTCTTTTCTAATTAAATGACTGTGCTGTTAAGACTCGCATTTTTTATTGCATGTTGCCCTCTTTGATCATGACAAAAAGGGGGAGAAGAATAGAGTTTTTAATATTTAGAATAAAGTTTTAAAAACCAGCATGCATTTGCATTTACTTGCATACAGTCAATGAAACAGGGGGAGCATCATGATAGGGGGAGTATCGTATACATTATCTGTTTGAACTAACCTCCCATCTTGAGATGAGTTAATGTTTTGTCATCATCAAAAAGGGGGAGAATGTGGATACCTTGTGTTGCAGGTAACCTGATATTGCAGGATGTGTTTTGATGATGAAAAAGACAAAGGTAAGATTGACGGTCAAAGTCAATAAAAGTGACTAAACGTCAAAGTCACAATCCAAGACAAGCAAGCCAAGAACTGAAGATTCAAGTTTAAGGGTAGTCCTTAAATATAAGGGTAGTCCTTAGGGTTTGGGTGTGTCTTAGGAAAAAGTGTAAGCTCTTTCAAAAGGTCAGCTCGTATCTCAAAGTCTCACACACTCACAAAGTTTTTTAAAAGGTGCATGCATATTTACGTAAACATTCTTATCACCTTTAAAATAACAAAATCGATTTCCTCATGCATGAACAAATATCAAAATCGATTTTCAGGTAAAATAGAAAAGCTATAAATCGATTTTCAGGTCATGTACTTTCAGTACATAAATCGATTTCTGAGCCAAATATTTTTTTAAGGGAAGAATCGATTCCCAACCTTTTGCACATAACTGAGAATCGATTCCCACTTGTCTCAGGCAAGCTGAAAATCGATTCCTACTTATTTTCACTAAGTATAGAATCGATTCCTAGCTTTCCATGGTACTCAAGAATCGATTTCCCATATTTTCCAAACAAAGATAAATCGATTCCTCACCTAAATAAATCGATTCCAAGATCAAATACATTTCAACTAAGAATCGATTCCTACACTATTTTCAACGTAAAAATGAATTCCTCATAGCCTATAAATAGGCAGTGCTTCACGTTCATTTTAACAAAACCCATTTCACGAATCAGAGAACTTTTGAGAAAAACTCTTTACGCTTTTACTTTTGCTCGTCACGCACCGTTGGTCCGTCTGAGCTGATCTGTTGCTAAGAGTTAGTTGGGGTTGCGTCCTTCAAGTTGTAATATCTGCCTTCATTAGAGGTATTTCTGCACTTACAATTGTTTATTATTTAATTGTTGTGTTTTGTTCTAGGGAGTGGGGTATCTCTCTAGGGTAGCTGCATGTACTAGGAAGTGGGGTATCTTTCTAGGGCAGTTGATTGTAACAGGGGTGGGGTATCTCTTGTTATTGTTATATTAGATCTGAGGGCTCTCTATAGGTGGGGTATCCTAGGAGGAGAGTGCCTGAGTCTGTAAAGGTTTTCCAAGGCACCTGTAAGCCTTGTTGTTGTTTTAGTGGAAAATCTCACAAGGGTGTGAGGACTGGACGTAGGTCACTAGGAGGTGACCGAACCAGGATAAATCTCTGCGTGCTTTACTGCTTTCCTGCTTTACTATTATACTGCTTTACTGCTTTATATTCTAATTCCTTCGCTTCCACTTAACCTGCGCGAAAATTGATCTAAGTCATTGAAAAGGGGAAAAACATTTTCAAAAGATCAGAAGTTTTTTTTAAATCTCAATTCACCCCCCCTCTTGAGACTGAAGCCACTTGGTAACATATTGGTGATTGTAATTGATGTTATTGTCGTTGTTGTGTGTTGTTGCTGTTGTTGCTATATGTTGTCATTATTGTCGTTGGTGTGGCTATCGTTGTTGTTGTTGTTGCTATTGTTGTGTTGTTGATTTTGTTGATGACACTGATTGAGATAATATTGACAGTCGTGACGTGATTGTCGTGCCGTGATAATTTTGATGCCAGGACCTAAGTATATACTGCTTTTCATACGATTCATTATATAGTGTGATATCTCACCCCTTCTGTTTGAATGTTACCCCTATGTTGGTAACGTGCAGGTGATCACGAGTGAAGGCGTATTTACCTTCTCTAGTCGAGTCTTGTGTCGTCGCTCTGATACGTAGCACTCGGGGGATGAACACTAGTTTTAGTTATTGTGGTTACCGTTCGGTTTTGGAGTTTGCAAAGATGTTATAATTGTTTTATTCGAATTTTACTTTTATTTCCGCTGCATGGTGAAGAAAGTCATTGTTGGCTGAACAGGTGTTTTGGGTTCGTCCCAGTTATATTGTGCTATGTATTCGTACTACCTTAATGAATAAATGTTGTTATTGGCGTGTGATGAAAATTGGTGTAAATGTGACATCCCTTGTGGGTGTAGTGAAAAGAAAAATGTTTTTGAAACTCTGATATTTTAATAGTCATTACTGGGTAGAAAATGGGTGTTACACATATGGTTTTGGACAAAGCATTAATGTATTATTCATGGCGATTTCTAGAGCCAAAACGGATTTAAATTGGCTTTGTTTGAGCCGAAACAGATTTATTTATGTGTGTTGCTCATTTTTGTAGAAAAAAATTGGTAAAAATTCTAAAAATTCAATTTTGGCCCATTGGGCTGGCCCGTTGGCCCATGGGCTGATGGCGGGCTGGGCTGGGCCATAAAATATGCAGCCCATTAGAATATTGGGCCGGCCCGACCCAACCCGCGTATGCTGTTTGGCCCTATGGGCCAGGCCGGGCCGGGCTTGGCCCATTGACAGCTCTAGGCGAGGTGAGCGTGAGCCGCGACTCAATAGACCACCCAAGGCGATCCATGCATAGAGAGCGGGCTACTATTGAGACCAGCATGAGCCTACGGGGCGAGGTGAGCCTGAGCCGCGACTCAGTAGACCACCCATGGCGATCCATGCACAGAGAGCGGGCTACGATTGAGCCCAGCATGAGCCTAGGGGGGGCAACTGTTCTGGACTGGACCTTCAGCCCAAACCGATCCGGGGCAGGCCAAAGACCGGCCCAATAGTGAAGCAGCGCTACACAACCTAGATTCACAAATCAACGATGGAGATTAAGCCATATGCGATCCGACGGTCGCCTGCAGAGCCTCTGACGCTATATGGGGTCTGACCTCAGCTAAAAGGTACGCACAAAAACATATCGTTACTCTGCTCGAAATTCACCCCACTGACTTGGGCGTTGGAGTGCCATTGCAGGAACACCCCGCGGGAGCTCCGAACGCAACCAATCACAGCTCGAGGCCGCTCACAATGCCTCAGACACCTGAGTCAAAGAGCCAACATAAGCAAAGTGACGTACTCATCTAATCAAAGGAACTCAAACAGGCACACGAGTGGTGCATCCTGTGTTGATTACGTACGGTATTGGGATAGCTGTAGTATCAAAGAAACAAGAAAATAGAAGAGTTCCTTTAAGGAATCAAACAGGCACACGAGTGGTGCATCCTGTGTTGATTCAAAAAACGAATTCTAACTACTTTGAACATTCCTTAGGTCCTCCATCTTTCCAAACTCAATACAGAATATAGACGAAATCATTACAACTATCGTAATCAACCAAACCCGAAACTTGACTTACCCATGGACGATCAACATCACTTGGGCACTTAGATAAACCAAACTCTTCCTTTTTCAACATTCAGCTATTTGCCTAATGATTTAGGACTTTCATTACATCTTAAGATTTTCTTAAGGGAAGGTGTAGCTGCTAACGGCCATTTCCGAGAAATCGCCTTCCTTAAGACGCCAAAAGGAATCTTTCCTAATCTGGGTCTTACCTTCTTAACCTTACTCGTTGGGGATTCGCTACATGCTCTTATGCCCAACTAGGGTTTCCATTCTACTAGCACTTAGAGCCTAAGGCTTGGGTAGAGTAGGAATAATTTTTGGAACTAGAATAAAACATAGTCCAAACTCCACTGGTATGTGTAGACAATTTCGTTAGCTTTCCAACGCATCCTGGAATACCGAAATCGGAGTTCCGGATCAAAAGTTACGGATAAAACAAGTTGGAAGACTAACGAAAATTTCCCACATATGAACACTGGCATGCTCCTAATCGGAGTGTAGAGATACAGTTACTTCCCTTGCATGAACTAGTAGTCCCTTCTTGATAGGAACCCAACTCAGAGTTTTGACCTGATAGCTAGTCTATCAAACACTGGGTGGCACTACTTGTCAAAATGGCAAGCACTATGACAGATTACTAGCTTGGTTTCCTAACTTTGGAAAAGGTGTTTCTTAGGAAAGGAAACCTATTCAAGAACCATGACTATCCCGAAGGACCTTACTTGGTTAAAGCATAATTTAAAGATAATCTATGCTACACAGTAAGGCTGACTAATAGACGTCATCTCAGTAACTGAGAGACTGGTCAGACAACAATCAATGTTCTATGGTGCTCACTAGTCATGAACACATCTAGGACACTAACATTTCTTCTACAAGAAGATTTCTAAACTTATAACTCTCTCTGGGTGACCCTTCACAATTTACATGATGACACGACGGTTAAATCGGTTCCAATAACTAGACGGTCGCCCACAACTCCGTGAACCAACTCAGATGAAACAAGAAGTCCAGGAATCCTACGGTTTATGGTTTCATAGTTTTTCGGGGCCGAGGCAACTAATTGTCATTATTCTCAGTACGTTGCATGAAATATCGAGTGGATCCAAACTCAACGTCTCACACAAAAAACTAAAAGGTTCTGACAGTCAATTGTCTATGTTCCTAGCCGACTCAATCTATCTAATCTTTTGACCATTAGGTCTCTAAGCCCGACAAGGTCGAACTACTCTGATACCAAAATGTAACATCTTAAATTCACGACTATGGTGAACTGAAAGTATTAACATAATCATAACAATCAGAGTATAACATGCTCATAATAATGGACCAATTAAAAACTAAAGTGGATTACAACCACTTACATAACTTTGAGATAAAATATTTCTCAAATACAATATCCGAATAAGCACTCAGAAGGTAGATATTCGATAACATAACATAACTATGGTACATGTACGAGACAAAGTTATAAAACGCTACATGACCTTGATAACAGTTCAAGGATTTAAACCTAATAATACATGAATAGGGAAATAAGCAAAGTACATAATGAAGATCTCCAAGGAATCTTCCCTCTAACTAAGCAGCTACAACATACGCCACTTCACCTCAATCTACTTTGCTTTCCCTGCACATCTGAAAACACCACAACGTATATAGTGAGATTATAAATCTCAGTGAGTTCTTTAGCACCCCCTCACATTTCCTCTCTCGGTGTTTTCCATTTCTCGACACGAAGTCGTATTCTTATCCTCTCAGACATTAAGTCTGTTACTCGACACGAAGTCGTATTCTTTAACCTTAACTCGCACACTAGGTCCATTTCTTGACACGAGGTCACATTCTTTACATTTGTTATGTAATCTTAGACACTTAGGTCTATTCTTGACCCTTTGTTGTTTTCTCTCTCTCTCTCGATACAAAACTATTCCATTTGCGGTTACACATAACATAACTTAACATATCATTTCCTCGTTTTGTACCAAGATAAATAAACGTTTTGGAACATGAAACATAAGTGATTTGAGGCCTAAAAACATTCAATCATCAATGGGAAGGGTTAAGGAAATGATCGGGAGAGGTTTGGAATCGAAAGGATCAACTTCAGACACTTTTAAAATAGGGTGGCAGAAATCTGGGCCCGGTCCGTGCAGCTTTGACAGCATTGAAAAGTTTGCCATTTTCTTGTAAAATCCGTTTTCCGATCGATTCCGATTCTCGTTCCGCTCGATTCCTAACTTAACCACAGTCCAAACAACATCGAAACATATCCAATCAACAACAATCAATATCAAATCATCAATCAATCAATCAAAAACAAGTTTGATATCAATTGTGATTTTAACGGTTTTCGTACAAAAACATTTCTCGATAAAGTACAACAAACGGAGACATTACCTTCAACTTGACAATCAATCAAACATACACTTGGCAATCACACCACATCACTCATAACATTCAATCACACCTCAACATCAATTTCATCAAAATCCATCAATTGTTCGGTTTAACGGTTTTTCACCAAAACGCTATAGAATCACCCCTCAAACCGAAACAAAACACATTCAACCAATCACATCAATTAAATAAACTCAACCTATATCATAATATTCAACAAATCAAACGAAACCTCAATAATCGAAGAACTCACCTAGCTCGTCGACTCCAACACACGAACACACGGGAAAACTCAACTTTGAAGCATCAATTTCGAATTTAGGCACCAACCATAAGCTCCTAATCTCCCAAACGGAAACCCAAAATTCCAAACTTGATTTCCAAAGCTTTGAACTTATACTATGAACTTCACCATCATCCCTAAGCCTCTTTGAACCTCTAATCACCCTTCCTAAGCTCCAATTTGAGCTTCAGCCTTCAAATCCCCAATTTGAAACCCTATCTTTTGCTTCTTCAAAAACCACCCTAACTTTAGTACCCAAACTCCTATTTTCAAGTTATCAAGCTCCTTGAACCAAAAGGAAGTGAAAACTCTCAAGATTCTCTCATATGTGACTTTGAGAGCAACAATGGTGAAAAGTGATAGAGTGATTTGTGGTTTTTGATCTTTGTATCAAATGAAAGAGGATGAGAAGGTGATTTCAATGGTAGGAAGAAGAAGAACTCACTTTGGTTATTTCACTTTCCCTCTTCTCTTCTCCCCTACGCCTATCTCTCTCTTTTCTTCTCCATTTTCTTCTTTTTTTTTCTTTTCTTTTCTTTCCTTTCTTTCTTCTCTCGGGCTTCTCTCTTTCTCTTTCCTTTTCTTTTCCTTTTTCTTTTATAAATACCAACATAAGTGAGGGTGTGGGTAAAAGACCCTTATACCCTTACTCTCTTCTTTATTTCTAATTAAACCCCACTCAAAACCATATTTAATACTAGCAACCATTAAACAACTTCCAAAATTATAATCCCAAGAAGGTAGCTCAGTTGGCGAGCTAAGGGATACCGAAGGAGTGCGCCAAATGAGTGCAAGAAGGAGGTACCGGGTTCAAACCCGGGAAACTAACATTTCCCCCACCCCCACTAACATTGCCTATCAAAAAAAAACTTCCAAAGTTATAATTATACACCAATTAGTGAAATAATTAATTAACCAACTAAAATAATTAATTGAAACAATTATTTTGGGATGTTACATGCTCCGTCCTGATGATCATTTTTTTCCTTCGATTTCTTCATTGTTTCTTATGATTTCATCATCATCACTTCATTGTTCCCTTAGATTTTTTCATCGTCTCCTTCGATTTCCTTATTTCTTCATCATATTTGCAACAGATTAGGGGTTCTTCTACCTATTTGTTTGTCCTTCCAACAAATCAGGGTAAAATCATTTGTCAATCCGGGTAAAATTGTTGCTCGATTTCGAAGATCTGCAAGTTTCAAAGTTCTAGTAGACCAACCTCAGTTGCATTTCATTACTCTTAAGCATACCAGTTGGATTTCAATTGCTCTATATATTCATTCATTAATAGTTAATTTGTTTATTCTATTTGGTATTTGTAGGGTATTATTTGCATTGATATTATTGTTTGAAGCTGGTGATAGGAATTAGAACTTGTCTGAGCTGAAGACTGTAGTGTATGTGGTCTCACTCACTTATTTGGTTGTATTTTATTTGCCCAAACGTGATACTTACTGATTTGGGGTGCTCATATTTGAGTACTATTGTTGAATGTATTCCTATGATCTTTTCTGATCTGATCTTTCATCCTTAATGGAGACACCATTTTCAATTGTATGCTTTCTGATCTGAGTACCTATTAGTATGCCCATTATGCACATGGTGTCTCCATAAAGGTCGGCACAAAACTTTGCATGTCTATTGCTGCATAATGTCATACTCGTGTTGATTTTATCTTCCACCATATCTTATGTTTTTTGATAAATCTGAATATTGATCCCTCTAAGTTCATTCACATTCATCAACAAGTTTTTGTCGTTTTTTTTCTTTCTTCTCACATCATCTTTTGGAGAGAACAAGAGTTGCTTCTAATTTTGGATCTGGTATTATGATGGTGTTCATTTCATTCCAAGTTTTTGTATCAATATTTGTTTATCTTTCTTTGATTCATATCATTTTATTCCTAGTTTTTGTATCAATATTTGTTTTGTCTGCACATTCAAATTTGTCTTTTCCCTCCCTTATGTGCATATCTTATGTCCTCATCAATACTTTTTCCCTTTCTTTAGTCAAGTAATGAACTTGAGTAAATTTTCTTTTGTTATTTCAGGCAAGTGATGGTGCAAGTGAGCCTAATCCAACTATGGATTCAAGAATATCATCTAAGGCAGTAAACACTTGATACTTTTTACGATCCTTTAGTGAAGACTTCTTATAAATTGAGTTAGATGACATTAGGTATTTGAACGACAAATATTTGACAGTAGAATCTATGAATTACATTTGTTATCGTGGTTTTATTTTTAATGAACTTTTGAGTGTTTGGATTAAATTTGTTCAATGTTTTTAAGATGTATATATAACCACGATAACAAATGTAATTCATAGTGAGGGGAGGATCGTAACAAATGTAATTCATAGATTATGAAAACGCCTGGAAATCAATTTGCGGAGGTCGAAAACTCCCGCAAATAGACTGATTTTTTGTACTGGATTGGTGGACTAATCCCTTAGGGTATGTTTGGGAGGAGAAGGGAGGGGAGGACATATTTTTCAATTCTAAATGGAGGAAGTTATAAAATGTCTCTAAACATAAATCAAGTGTCATTAAAATTGTTATATTGTTATATATCAAGTTATTCTTTTATTTTTTTAAAATCTCAAATATATATAAAAATATAGACCAATTTTTTCAAGCCCTCCCCAGGCATACCCTTAGTTCTTACTGTGATTGTAACTGTCACCATTAACTTGTCAGGTTATAGACTAAGGTTTCGGGTGGTGTATATAGGGGTGAGGGGGTTTGGGCCAACTATTAATGTTGGTGATTGCTTTCCCCACACCCCCTCCTACTCTTCGCACACCCCCGAACTTATTTTTCCCCAAAATGACCTCGCGTGAGACGCTCGTGTAACACGGGTTAAGTGACTGTTCGAACGAGGTTATGCGAACCAGTTCGAACGACGTTGTGCGTGTTAAGGAATTTGTATTGTTCGCATGACATCGTTCAAACCTGTTCGAATAATGTCATCCGTGTTAAGGAATATTGTTAACTGATGGTGTGAGGGTGTGTTTTGGCTGCCTCGAATGACTTTATTCGAACGTGTTCGAATGGGTGCGTTCGAACAGGCGTTCGAATGGCCACATGCGAACCACTGTTATGCAGAAACAGAAACTAAATAAATCAGCACACAGTTTTGGTGATTTCAAAATATAAACCTAACTTTAACATTATGTATCAATAGATGAACCACCGTATAGTTATCATCAGGCTTCATCAATTTCAGCTCATTCAGTATCAATTTTGGCCGAGTATGGTTCCTAGTCATTCTAGCCACTAGATCATTCTCTTCTGAAGATAACCTACCAATGTACGGACGTCCTTCATGATAAGTAGCCATACCATGGTTATGAGTTCCATTCATAACCCTCAAAATCCATCCTCCAAGCTTCTTAATAAATTTCCCTTTCAGTCTGAACTGACAACAACATTTTCTAGTGTTCGTGCCTTCCTCAACATTTGTCTTGTAAGATCCAGCTTTATCACAAATCAACATGCAGTATTGTTTACCTGATCGTCGTCCGGTGTCAGATCTTCCTATAACAATCACCATCCCAAGAGATTTTCCAACCGCACGCACCCACGTCAGCAGCTCACCACGACTAGGGAATAACTGAAATTCAATTACTAAGTGTCAGTTAAATAAATTGAATAGTTCGCTAAAATTAAAACAACTAATTCATTATTACCGTATCCGTTTTGAACGAACTAGTAAAATCTTGGGATTCTACGACGTCAGTTGACATCTCATCTGCTACAGTTGGGATTATGCGAACACTGTTCGAACGGCCTTATGCGAACACTGTTCGAACGACCTTATGCGAACCAAGCAAAGTCACACCCCATTAAACACTTGTTCGAACACGATCATTCGAACATGTTCGAACGACCCTGTTCGAACGGAGCGCGAATACAGAAAAAAAAATGGCGTGAAAAACTGAAAACAGAACCAAAATGAAAAAAGTTTGGTAGGGTTATTACCTTGAGCTAGTTGCCAATGTTGGGTAGTTGAATAGGAGTGAATGATGAAGGTGAGGATGGGTGGGTTTGGAGTGGAGAGGGGGGGGGGGAGGTTTGGGATTTTAGAGGGGTGTGTTGTGTTGTTGTGTTGAAGGAGAAGAAGAGGGAGAGGGGTAGAGGGGGAAAATCAATTTTAAGTGGGGTTAGTTTGGTAAATGTGTAGAGTGAAGGGGTGTGTTTTGAGTAGGAGGGGGTGTGGGGAAAGCAAATCCCATTAATGTTTATGTTTTAGAACGGTTGAAACCCACAACAATGATGCTAAATTTTTTTTAAAAAAATTTAATTGGCACTATTAATAGATATCAATTGACCAATTTATAAAATCCTGATATACAAAATTATTTTCAGAGAGCAACTCATAATAAATTAATAAAAATACTTCAAATTCTAATGAAATTTAATGTCATACAATACAAGTCATTAATCTTATAAGTTCTACAAATTTGTTACACAAAATTCTACAAATATTACTAAAAAGGTCTACCATCCATTAAAAAGGCTAACAATAATGAAGTAATTGTAAAAAAAAAAAATAACGAAGTAGCAAGAGGTTCCAAAAGTGCCTTGGCTTTTTCTATCACTTCAAACTCTCTAACCCCTTGATGTGCAAATGCTCGTTTCTCTGATTCTGGCCATTGTCTAAAGGAATTGAACCATCACATACCTAAAAATAAACAAACAAATTAATTAGTACAAGTCACAAACAAAACACGTTATCAAATAATTATATTCACCAAGGGAAGTATAACAATAACAGTAACAACGTTTCTGGAATATTGGACAACCAATCTAGGATTTGATAAATTCAGGTGTGTGTATTACTTTTTTGGGGTTGGCTACATTTTCTAATGGTTCTTTTATATCTTTTATGGTAAAGATTACTCTTGATACTGCTGATTAACCAAAGCTAAGGAATGAACAATTAGTAAAAGGTTATTTAGCTTACGGATGCCTTCCCATGCTTAATCCAGACATCATCTGTGCAAGATTCTGTGAGTCATTACACTTCAAACGACTGGCAATGATTTGATTGAAATGGGGATGTGGCTTCTTAAGCTGTTTGATGAAAATAAAAAGTTGAGAGTTACAAAAGAAATAAGTCATACAATTACTATTGATTGAAAACAAAGCATTTGGCCGCCGTCGCTGGGAGCCCCTCCCCGGTTTCTTCCCCTCTCCTCTCAGTGCTCCTTCGCCCTGCTGTCGCTATTGGCTTCGGTCTGGTTGAGTCAGTTCCTCTGATCTGCACTCTTTTGGATCTGTTGGATATGTTGTTAAGCGATTTGGATCTCTTCGCGATCTGGATCTGGATAAGTTCTTGCGCCGTCGCCGTTTCGTGGTTGGATCTTCGACTTCGGTTGTTCCGGTGGCTGTAAATTAATAAAAATGGGTTGGGCGCTGCTTGGGTTGGAACCGCCGTTGGGGGCTCCCATTCCTCGGATCTGATCTCCTCTGTGACGTCCACGACCTCTCCCCCGAGGCGTTGATGGTCGGATCTCCCTGTTGGTGGATCTGCGCGCTTTTGGAGGTACTATGGAGTGCTTCTGTTCGCGGTGGTTTGTGGCTCTGTTCGCGCAGGGGTTGGTTCTGATGCGGTGTTTTGCGGTGTTTCGCGGTGGTTTACGGTGGTTTGTCTGATGTTCGCAATGGTGGCTGTCGTTTCGGACTTTGGACCCGCAGTCACGCCTCCTCTCCTTTTGTCGTGGGCACTCCTCCCTGTCGCTCGCGGATTTGCTTGATTGTGCCACGGTGTTGGCCGGGGGCGCAAGGCCGCGGTGGTGGCTGGTGGCTCGGCTACCTCAATCAAGCTAGGTGTTGTCGCGGTGTTGGCCGGTAGCACGACTTCGCGATGGTGGCTGGAGTCACGGCGCCGGATTTCTGGGGGTGTGCTGTCGGTGGGTGCTGATTCGATAGTTTGTACCTTGTCGGACGCCAGATTGCAGTTTGCAGATCGCCGGGCTCCTCCCCTTTGCCTTCTGCTTCTTTGCCCCCTCCCAATCGTCTCCGGGCCTCCACCTCTAACCTCGATGCTTTGTGATGTGCTTAATGTGAGGATAGCGAGGTGATGCAGGCTGTTGTGGTTTGGAGTGTGAGTTCAGGAGGTGGTGGGTGGAGGTTGTGTGGGGACTCTCAGGTGTTGCCCTGCCTCCTTTCGGGTTTTCTGTTCGCCTTAGAATTTCTTCCATTAGAGTTCTATGGTTGTTTATTTTAGAGGCCTTGTTGGGCATTCTATTATTGTCCTTATTACCAAGGGTTTTGGTCTAGTCTCCCCTTGTGCTTTTTATATCTCTCTTTATTTTATTAATAAATTCGGGCTGACTGCCTGTTTGATTAAAAAAAAAAAGTCATACAATTACAAGTATAATTAGATAAGCAAAAATTGCTGCACAGTCTAAAGGTTAAAAACAAACAAGGTCACCTTTTCCACAGCTCTCCAATATAGCAGGAGCAGAGAAAAAGTTGAAACCATGTGCAACGATAGAGCGTGGTCTGGAATCATCTTTAGCTGCAAAAAATTTTCTTGGCAATTTATCCTTTAGTCCAGGGCTAGCAGATTGTTGATCAATGGTCATGAAAACATCAAAACAAAGTAATAGATCATTGAGGATCAGTTCCCATTAGGCACTATCATCTACATGCACATATATATAGCAAATTAGAAACTTAAAGAAATAGATCATCTTTTCCTCTGGTTAACTCATAACAGCATAGCACATATCTATAGCAAAGTGTATGTTAAGCAAATGGAAACAACACTTTTTCTCACATGACATGAGCAGTGAGTATGGACAAAGCAAGACAAGGAGGAGAGGAGGGAGACTAGCCAAAAGAGAAGAAAACATAGGAAATGCATGAATGGCAGTAGCATGATTCCTGCATTATTACTTAGACCAGAAAAAGAAGCAGATATTTTTCAGAGTATAAAATAACATATGTTGAAACTTTACAATCTAACATTCTTCTAGTGAAAAGGAATTTTGGTGATGGCCATACTGACAGAGAATACCACAACTTTACATAAGCTAGGAGCGATCTGTAGTAACTTACATAAGCTAGGAGTGATTTGTTAGAACTGCACTAACTTCTGATAGTAATCCTGGTCTATCACTTCCCATTAGTTCTATTGCTGTGTGGTCCTTTGTTTGTTTTACACCAATAGATCTCACATGAAAACATGATTCTGGACAACGTGACTGTATCAATCCATAAAACATAGTATAAGTGGTTATACCTTAAAGAGAACTATATAAATCATCGGTCTCTATATCTTCCAAAGAAAACTATCCTCCTTGCAAATTCCAAAGAGAAAGTTTAGACATTCCTAACCTGTAAACTAGCAAAACTATCTTCAGCGTCCCCTGGTTTTGAAACATCCAGTCCCCTGGCCAACCATCAAAGGAGTTGGTAAAAGTGTTTCAACATCTTGAATAAACAATATATTCAATAAAAAACACAACAATGCAAGATGCAAAGAAATAATTCTTACTTCCATTGAATTCTGTTCTTGAGCCTCTTTTGCACCCGTAGACATAGAAACATCATCAAGATAACTTTACGTAATCAGCATGGAATCTTTAGACCAGAAGAAAATGATACCCCCAATGCCGTCACTGCAAAAAAGTATAAGAATGAATAAAGAAAACAAATGTCTTTTAATTTCTATCGCAAAATATATTGAGATGCTAAACTATGTATTATTAGACCAATAATTAACCTTGTGCTTGTATCTGACTTGTTTGACTCTAGTGAAAGGGAGCAAATTTTCTCAGCCAACTTGCTACTACTTTTCACAAACAAACTGTCAACTTTAACCATGTTTCTTTTTGCTTCACTTTCCTACAAAAACAAAAAACAAAAACAAAGATTCAAAAGGACCTTCACAAAACGGTGTCAACTCATGTTCTCATATATATGTGTAGTGAGTAATTCCTACAGATAATCCCTTTTTGAGTTCTCTGGTTTCAGCTAAAAGCCATCTTTCGCCTACGTATGAAACTTTGCAGATGCCCTAAATGAGGCACATTCTTTGTTTTAGTAAGTATACATTTGCATTGTGCATTAAAATATATCATGATAAATATTAGAACATTTTGAAGGGAATTGAGTAAGATAACCTGCCACATGAAGCGCTTTCCTTCTATGTCAATTTCAAAATCTATTACAAATCCAAAAACATAATAAGAACAAGAACAAGGACACATGTACAAATAATTAAATACTTGAAGAAAGTAAAAACTTCAAACGAGATAAACTAGCTTACTTTATGGATACATGTCATGTATACTTGATTGCTCATCTAGCATCAGTTGTGCGTAGGTTTGTGGAAGTGATTAAGCACTGCAGGGGTGTGGAAGCAGATAATTTTACCATGGAAACAGATCCAAAACCCTAACCATTCAAAGATGAAAACTTAGGGTTTCGAGCGAGCAAGCGACAACGAGCAAGGCGACGGCGAGCAAGGCAACATCGACGATGAGCAAGGCGACAACACATAACGATGAAGAGTGGACGAAATCCAATACACGCAAAGCAAAACCAGAAGGAAAGAATCAGATACGATGAAGAGTGGATGAAATCGAAGGGAACCAACAATGAAGTTATGAAATTCAACAGAAAAATACTTAGGGTTTATCCAATATTCACAAATCGAAAGGAGATTTGTTACCTTGGTGTATTGCAGAGCAGATGAAACCTAATCAGCTGCAAATATGATGAAGAAATCATAAGAAAGATGAAGAAATCAGAAAAAGTGGTAAAGACATGATGAAATCAGAAGAAGCTCTGGACGGAGCAAAAAACTTACCGCCAGGCCAAAAAAGTGAGCGAAGATACTTGAACAGTGCGTTTCAAAGATGGATTCTGGACAGATGCTTGACGATGTGCGAAGATGATTGATGTTTCGTTTGCGAAGATGGATTATGAACCTAGCTTGACGATGTGCGAAGATGGATTCTGAACCTAGCTTGACGATGGATTCTGAACCTAGCTTGACGATGTGCGAAGATGGATTCTGAACCTAGCTTGACGATGTGCGAAGATGATTGATGCTTGACGATGTGCGAAGATGATTGAGTGTTTGTGCGAGGGAAGGAAGGGAGAGGATTCTGAACCTAGCAGAGTTCGCAAATAGTGCGTGAAAGGGTAGAGGCTTAGTGTTTGTGCGAAGGATTGATTAAAATGGGTATCGACATTTAGCATCGGGTCTTTTAACAGCCGATGCTAAATGTACCTGAATTGGACATTTAACATCGGTTGTTAAAAACAACTGATGTTAAATGTCCAGTTCAGGTACATTTAGCATCGACTGTTAAAAGACCCGATGCTAAAAGTCTAACGTGAACTTAAATTTTTGCTCTTAATTTCAAAAATGCCACCGGTCACACATTTAGCATCGGGTGTTCAAACAACTGATGCTAAATGGTGCTTTTTAATGTCAAATTTGCACTAGTGAATTAACCAAGTTTTTTAGGCCACTAATCAATTAACCAAGTTTTTAGTCAATGGCCTAGAAAACTGGAAAAAAGTAGGTTTGTTAATGGCCTAAAAAACTTGATTAATCGGTGTTGTAATATGGTTTTTGACTTGGCTAAAAAAAAATGACTTGGTACCAAATTCTCTCGTGTTTCTCTTCCACCTATCTAAAAAAATTATAATTCTCAAAAGCACCCAAATATACCAAAAATTTGTAATAGTCCTAATATCTATTAAAAGAAGAGAATAGAAGAGGAAATAATCGGTTGTCAAAAAAAAAAGAAGAGGAAAGAATCATAAAGTAGAGAGTGGACTGAGGATCAGAATTTCACAATTTCCTAACCTTTTCCCATGACTTACACATGTATATACATCTTATTTTTACTACACACAACTTTACACACCCTCTTTTTTTTACTTATTGTCACAACTAATATCCTCCAGCTGACTTGGCTCGTTTTTTCCTAATGGTCGATCATTACAAAATGATTTCTGATACAAAAAAACCAAAAATAAAGTTTCATTTCCCATATTTATACGTACGAAAATACTTTACACAATTTCAAGAAGACTTTATGATTGTGATCGAATATATTCAGAGGACCAGTCCAGAGCTAAAGTGCTATTTTACGTGTAATCTTAGGCCAGCCAGAAACAACCAAAGCCAGCAAACACACTTGTTATTGAAGCGTCCAAGGCACTACCATACTATTCCTTTTCTACACATATATATAAATCTCATCTCACACTCCCTTTCTCTACGTTAATATATAATTAATTCCATTAGAAAACGACCAAACCAAAGAAGAAAGTTGAGTTTGCATTTTTGAGAAAAGTGTTAATTATCTTCATCAAGTTACTTATCATATGATGAAGAGAAGCTGGTCGTTTAAGAAGATGAGCAAGGAGTATTTGAAGCCATGGAAGTTCTCAAATTCTTCGTTTCGTTGGAAACGACTTCATTTGCATACAAACATCGTGGACACCGTCGTTTACAAGATAGTGTATGTGGTGGAGGGTGTTGTCATTGTTTCCTCACTTTGTTTCTTTTACCTTTGTTGTGGTTGCCATGTCTGAATTCTTGGAGCGTTTCATTCATATTTTTTAGTTGTAGCTAGGAATCATCTATAATAAGAACCTGGCTTTATTGATGTAGAAATTAATCATGTATATCTTTTCCAGTATTTTTTGTTGTGAGACAAATGAATTCAAAAAAGATAAAATGAAGAGAACTCGAACTAAATCATAGGCACGAGTAACACGTTTTAACCCCAATAGTATGTTATATAGCTACCCAATTAATTTTAATTATCTAAGGAGATAAAAGAACAATAACAAGTCCATTAGTTTAAGTCCAATTAGTCTATTATTATCACAAACAAATATGGTGATTTTTGTTAACTTGGTGATTTTGGTCCTTCTATTTTACTTTTGACAATTTTGGTCCCCACTTTTCCTAGTTTCGCAATTTTTATCCTCAAATTCATGGATTATTTACATTTTTGGTCTTCAAAAATCTTGAATTTTGGAAAAATGGGACTAAATTTGCACAATCCATGATTTTTAACGACCAAAAGCACAATGAAAAAATTACATGGACCAAAAGGATCAAATTAGAAGAGAAAAATATGTTTAATTGGTATATACCATCGCTGTAAAAACTCTTTAAGGTAGGTGAGATAAAATCTGCAAACATTTTTTATGATGTGTTGTTTCGTGAATTACTGACGTTATAAAAAATTTCTAAGACAACCCTAGGCCAGGGTCCTGGAGACGCCACTGCCTAGAACCACTTACAAACTACTATATATAGAGTTTACAAGGTACAACTTCCTATTTGCATGGTGGACACATATCCCATTCGAAAATAATCTAACTATTAACTATCTAATGATTGTTAATCATACGCCGCCACATCATCCTGGCCTCTTAGATGTTGTGTAACATCCCTGAATTTCGGTTAATTTCATTTTATGAAATTAACTAGCGAATTATTATTCGATAAAATAATAAATCGAGTCACGGACATGTTAAGAGAGTGAAAACAACATTTAGTCACTACAAAAAATTCGGCGTTTACCCACGGTTAAAACCGTGGCAAATATAATTAGCCACGGTCAATAGAACAGTGGAAAGAGGAGGCGTTGCTAATTTTTAGCCACGGTTTTTTCAGCTTTTAGCCACGACAAATGTAAGCGTGGTAACATGAATTTAGCCACGGTTGTCTGTTTGTTTGGCTACGGTTAAAGTGTGTCAATATAATGTGCTTGAATTTCTGTCGAGGTTTAGCCACGGTTTAACCGTGGCAAACTTAGTGTTTTTTTTTTAAAAAAAAAGAAGCTTTTCAAAGGGAGCTAGTTTCTACCAACAAGATTACAATTCCATTCTTCTCATACATAATAAGTAGGTAAACAATCTACATATAACATAATAAATACACCCAATATAGAATAAAATATTCCATAACTACAAATGATAAAAGACTAACAAAAGAGCCCTGTCTAAGTAGTTGTAGTAAACAGAGCTTGATTATCAGTAATACATTGGCTTCTCATTGTTTTTATTTTATTACTTTGTTGAGTCCAACAAAATTAGTGCTATAAAAACATGAAAGAAAAGAACCCTTACTGGTACCAAATGGGAATGAAATGTTGATGCAGCAAATTAGGGATTCTGTAGAAAACATGAGAGCAAAAAATACAGTAATTAGAAAAACTTACGACATCAAATATACTACCACGTGCATCAAAGTCCTGAACTAATCAAATATTGCGCAAACTCAGACCAAGCTAACACATTGCAGCCTAACTTGTTGGTTAATCCTAACTTGGAAAGAGTAATAAAAGAGTGAAATCTAGTCAAAGAGTAAAAGCTTAATGAGAATATCTAATAACATAAAGAGAGTATCTAATAACATAATAACATAATAGCGACCATAGCAATTATGTTTAATATTAGCATGTTGGTATGATTAGTAAAGTGGTCCATTTCAAATCAAATATCGCAAAATACCTCAAGTTACTCCCATATTTAAGCAAGCTGGTTAAAGTGATCTATAGAGGAATAATGAGACGCGATTAGGAGTGATAAGAATTAGAATAAAAAGACAAGCTAGAGAATTAGAAATCCTGAGCTGCATACTTGGAATCAGTTGGCAAGCAGAATAAATGCTTTTTAAATTTTACACTTCAGAGCTCAAACAAGCAACACTACAAAATGGACATTGGTTTGTAAGACAGATGAAAGATACTGAAATAGCAAGTTCTGTCTGCCATTACTAGCACCCCCGGCTATCTCAGTCCTACTGAATTCCTGGAATACTCCTTAAACAAACACATGGAATCAGAATCCCAAAGCTATCTTAGGCATCTAATCCTAAACACCTAACTGAAAAAAGCTAATATTTAATGCCTCCTCCCAATACCCAACACACCCTATTTTTAAAGTCCCAATCCCAAATTCAACCATCAATACAAGTCTCTTTTGTTCCTTACAAGAATCCATTCAAACAATAGCCATTGAAATGGTTGAGGCAACAAAAACAAAAGGAGTCAAAGCATGCTATCAAGAGATGTTTGTCCAGAATCAGAGATAATCAATTACCTTTAATTTCAAGAGATGTTTGTCCAGAATCAACAGCTGTCAAAGCATGCTCAATCTGAACAAGCTTTCCAGAAGGGCAGTTCCACAACACAATAGAATCGGTTTAAACGCACACCACCTCCATTGTCTTTGCAAACAAGAAAGAAGGAAAAAAAAGTATTGGTAATAAATATATTAATGATCAAACAACCAATAACCAGAACTAAATTACCACAATGATTTTAATTCACAAATTGAATTTATATGTGTGACTTTCTTTTAAATGACTTTAAGAAAATAACTAACCACAATTCACAAATTGAAAATCCACTATAAGGTAATCACGAGCCTACCCGTTCCCAAGTTGTTCCGATCTTGGAACACTTCCATGAAAACATCACAAAGGATCTACGAAGCATATGCATCGAACATTACAAGATGGAATTCGTTGGGCATAAGATTGGGGAATTCAGAGCATATGCATCAGTGATTAAATTGAGGACAGTTAAACCCTAAGAATGGGATGCCTAACCTGTTTGTCGAAAAGCGAATTGACGAAAGAGCGTGGTAGCGACCGAGACAAACGCGGCAGAAGCGAACGTCGTTGGTCCCAAGTTGTTCCGACCAATATTTTTGAGTCCTCAAAGCCTGGTCACCGCCACCACAAAATGCCTTGGTTTCCCTACAATATCAGAATGTCATTAACATCAATTCCACACTCGTTTTTTTTACCAAAACTTGAACATTATTACAAATCATGTCCTCACAAAGTCCAGTTGCTCATAGTACAACAACATGCCATATCTCAGATGTGTGTTTATAGCTATAGCAGAGTCCAGAAGCATCTTGGCATGGCATGGCTCACAACACATTATCTATAACGCCCAACCGAAAGCAAAAGCAAAAGCACAATCCATACGCAATACATAAAGAAATGGTAACACAAACAAGCATATAATCAATTAATAACAAATCAAGCATATAATCAGTTAATAACAAATCAATTGTCAAATTAAAAATGATCAACATGCTTATACATTTAATAGAGAGAAAAAAGGAACTTACAGAGTATCACCTATACATTGAAATTACAATATTTGCAAAAAAAATTATAAAGTGAAGCATATTTGTTTCGAATCCAAGGATCCAAGTTTCAGAAAACATGTTAATTCTCATGCAAGCAAGTTTTGGTCCTTGATATCAATTTGCTAACAAAACAAAATAGAAAGGAGTTTGAAACAAAATTGCAGCGCAAAGCATTCAAAGGAAACTTAGAAGGGTTTGAATTAATGAAAGGAGTTTGAATACTCACCAGATACGCACAATGATATAGCGGAAGCGCATAGATTAGGGTTTTCACCTGTAGAGAAAAGCAATGGGGCTAGGTTAGAAGGAGCGAAAGAGAAGACAGCGCACGAAGGTGAAACAATCTCAGGACTAGCGCACGAAGGTGATATAACATATCTGATTCGAAGAAGCAGAAGAAGAATTACCTTACGAGCAGGAAATCACCTGAAGAAGAAGGAAACAATTATTAGCGGTTTCACCTTGCAAACAAGGAAGAAATTTATGAGGGAAGAAGGGAATCACCTTGTGATTTAGGAATTAATTTTTGAGGAAAGAAGGAAATGAATGTCTGAGGGAGTGAATCAGGAAAACAATTTCTGATGGAGTGAATTAGGAGACCGCGCTTCATCTTCATGCTCTCTTTTATCTTTCTGATGTAGTGCCACGAAGGAGCGAAATAGCGAAGGGAGCGAAACGAAGGGAGTGAATTAGGTTACAAACACGAAGGAGCGAAATAGCGAAGGGAGCGAAACGAAAAAATGGAGCGACAAGTGAAAATTGTGTTCGAACTCGCGGGCTGTTTTGCCACGGGTGTAACGTGGCCAATATATTACGTTAGCCACATTTACAATAACTGTGGCCCATATAGCGTGGCAAAGAGCCGCATTTTTGGTAGTGAGTTGCTAATTGTATGAATTATGTGTGATTGATTGTGTTTGATTTGTTAAACAAGGAGTTTAAGTGAAAATTAGAAAGTAAGGGTAGATTAGTCATTTCTCAGTATTTTTAAAACCTCAGCTCACTTGGCACCACTAGCTGACCCTCCATCCCACACTCTCACAAAACATCACCCTCACTTTAACAGAACCGAAAAAATAGAAAAGAGAATAGGGAGAGAAAGGGAAAGGAATCGCGAGAGAGAAGAGGAAGAGAAGGAGAAGGGAAGATCTAGGAACCTTGATGCATGTAGGTGTTTTCTAACCCATTCTTCTCCATTTTCAATTCCCTTTCCAGTGGTACTAATTTCGATAGCTGATTCTCCCTCTTCCATCATCCTCCATTTTCGAACTTGAAGCTCCATCTTGGCCATTAATGGAGTTTTAAGCCCTTAGGGACTTTACTTGTTCAAGTGAAGGCTAGATTGGGGTAGAAGTGAAGCTACATTGTGATTTGAAGCAAATAGAAGGAAAGTTCAGTAGCAAGAAAGAGTAGAGTTGTTGTTTTCGAAGTTCATAGTGAGTGGATTTCGGTTTTGAAGTCTTGGGCGCGTTTGGTACGAGTTCGTGAAGATTCGGAGTCGTTGAACTTCAAAGTCTTGGGTGTTGCGTGATTTTCATCACGATCAGTGAGTTTTACTCACATGTAGGGTTTTTATATTTCAATTGTGGTTGTTTTGATATGCTGTCATGTAGTGTATTTTCGTTTCGAAAGTTTTCAAGAGTCGAAAACCATTTTCGGAAAAATTACGCGTTACGGTTTATTTGTCAAAATATGTGCTAATATGTGAATTGTTACTTGGACTGGATTGACTGGAATATTGCCCGGTGTTTTCTGTGTTTATGTTGGATTTCGATCAGAATACGGATTGGACTCGAACGAAATTGCGAAAACGAGAAAAACGGAACAAATTGGTGTGCTGATAGAAGCGCACGGATCGTGCGCCAGCTTCTGGAATGGTTTTTCAAAAAATGTTCAGTGCGCACGGGTCGTGCGCCTAGGGCACACGGACCGTGCATGAGCTTCTCTTACCGCACACCGAATTCTTGTTTCGCCGCTCTTTTCTATTCCGAACCTCTTCTAATCTTCTTTCCAACCCTTTGTGATGATTTTTCACTTATAAAACATCATTTTTGACATGTTCAAGATGGTTTCGGAATTTTTCTTCAAACCTATAAATGTTTCAAAAACAGAAAAGTAGTACACGTGAGCGGACATGGGTTATGTTAAAGGTCATGGAACTAGTTCTTTCAAGGTTAAGATATATAAATTATATCAGAGGATGGGTGACGACCTAGTATATTAGTATACTAGGGGAGGGTAAGTCATGAGCCCCAGAACCTAGGCCTCAGAAGGTTTGAAGCTAGTGTAAACTAGTGGAGAGGTTCGACGGTAAAGGCAGAGCTTTTGCCGAAGATGTACTATGGCATGACAGGAAAAGCTATATGCACGTAGGACCTATATGGACTAGGATTAAATGAAAAGGAATAAATGGACCGAGAGTCATTGTGAGGGGTTACGGTAGGACTCACTGAGATAATGTTTATCTCACCCTTCATATGTTGTTGTTTTACAGATACTCAGGGAAAGAACAAGGCAAGGAAGCAATATGGTTGAGGCCATAAGGAGAGCATGAAGTTTTAGACTATGTTCATATTTGTTTTTCCCTTAGTGATTGTACTTCGATTTGATGACTTGAATTTGCTTTAAGTTATGTAATCGTTTCCGTTTTTCTTGTGATGGTATTGAACACTAGGTTATGAGGATATTGAAAGACATGGAACCTATATGGTTTTTAATTAAGTTATGAATGTTAAGACTGTTTGATGTTAATCATAGAAAAATGTTAGTTGTGTTCAATATCTAAACAGGAAATATTACTCTGATGTATGCTATTTCGCGCATCTTAGCATTTCTACTCGATAGAAATATTAGGGTGTTACATGTTGTACACCTATCTTCACGCCTTAAGCTTCTCCAGAAAACAACAGAAACTACCTCCAACTTCGACGCGTTTTGAGTGCACTCTCGAATTTACCTTGAAACTGCCCTGGAAACCGCCTACCAATTCGAATTTTGCCCGAGTTTTGAAATTACCACTTCCCTGTTGATGTGTCAACATAGTTAATTTTAAAATTTGAAAATACACTGTAATGGGCGTTTGTATAATGGGATGTTTTGCAATTCTTTTAACTGCAAAATGATCCCTTTAGTTGTAGGTATTCAAAACTAAAATAAATAACTTATATTTTATTTTAATACTATCCTTGATAATCCTCAACCAATTAAAAGATAAGATATTAAATTAAGGTAAGACATAACCGAACAACATCATCTTCAAGTTATCAAATGAAATTCCTTAAACATCACATTTCATAGTCTCACAGTAAAATATAATCCCATCAAAATACCTGAAAATAATTTAATTGATTAAGTTAATAACAAATAAGCTATTATTTCCTTGCTACCAAAATACAACCTTTTTCCATGTTGATCACTCCTATAATGAGATCATGGAATCCTGTATAAAATGAAACAACATTAATAAGAATTAAAAAGAATTGTAAATAAATATGTTGGTATGAATGTGAGAGTAAGTGATGAAAAAAAAAAAAAGACTTACGAACTGCAATCAATATTGGGGCTGATAGAGAACGAAAGGCTAATGTGGCAAAGTTGAGGGAGATTTGTTATTCTATCTGCATTAAGATATAATTGTTTTGCAGTAGTTTTGAAACAATCGCATAGATTCCTACGAGTTTGAGTGGTGTCAGCACCTTGAAAAACAACATTAGCACCCTGACAACAAGGGGCATATGGATTTTCTTGGAAGCCTAAACTTGACAAATATGGCAAACAAGGTGCCAAATTTGGTATAGCCTCAGAGCATGTGATGGCATCAATTTGGCTTTCAGCAAATGTTGTCGCCAATAAGAAACCTAAAGCCATCATAGGAATGAAAAAAATAGCAATTTTGTTTCCCAACATTTTAATTTGATTAATTGTATATCTCTTTCTTTATCTTAAGAATATGATTAACCATTATAATCATGACATAATTTATAGCCATGACCTGCTACCATTTTATGGTAACGTCTTTTTGTATAGAAGTTTTCTTTCCCTTTTTTTGCGTATAAACGTTACAATCCATATGCATGAATGCTCAAAATTTTTAATGAAGGAAATATGTTTGATTTTTAAGAATTTTGAAAGGTAAAGAGTTATATTTTATATTCATTTTTATTTATCTTTTTAGAAAGGAAGTTTTTTTTTTTTTTTTACAAAATCAAAAGGAAGGTTGTTAGGAATTCAAGGCGGTTTTATCATTAAAGATAAATCAATTTACCACCATCACGTGCCCAGTCATTCCTATGAGTTCCACTATTTGAGTCCATGATAAATCAATTTGCCACCATCACGTGTAGCTCCTACAGTGAATCAGCATCCCAGAATGATGATCTCTTAATAAGTATGAACAGACCACTGCAGTTGATTGATTGTATGACCCCAATGCGCCAAATAGTCTGTACAACAACTCCAGGCCAATATTTTCTATCTCCAATGGCAAGGCTTCCCAAAAATTGTACCAATTACATAGCCAAACACCAAATCAGCCGCACTATCAGTTGAAGAAAAACTCGAGCCTCACACCACCAGCAGCCAAGGCTACCAAAAGCAGACACCATACCACTTAACTAGGAACACCATACCACTTAGCACTAGATCCAAGTCAGCTGCACTTCTCCACATGGTTGTTTTTGTGTTTTTGATCCTATTCTTGTTTTCACAACCACTCTTGGTTCTTGATTCTTTACAAAATCCATTTCTGGCCTGATAACTGCCTCAAAAAAACTTTGCTCATCATCATCCTTACTGCCCTCAGTATTTTCTTCAATTCTGTCCTCATAGAACTTGCAACTGCCTTGGCACTCTGGTTCTTCAACCCTGTCCTTGGCGCCATTTGTCCCTAGAAGATCCCCTTTCATTTATACAAACTGTCAAATAAGAAAACTGTCATACAGCAGTTATTACTACAGTTATTGCAGACACAGTACTTCCTATAATGTGAAATCTTTAATGTGAAATCTTTAATTATTGCAGACACAGTACATCCTTTAATGTCAACATTATTTCTCCGCTTCCTTTAATGTCCTTTGTTCTACTTGTTTAATCACATGCTTCCTTTGTTCAACATGAACATGTCCTGTTTCAATTTACTTTTTTTTTATGTTTATACAGTTTGGGTTTATAGTTATAATGAGATTGACTTGAAGTAGTAAAAGACTGGTTTGCAGCTGTAGAAAAAAGATGTTTTAGTATTTCGGTTTTGTTGTTTTAGCAGATTAGTTATGGACCAAAAGTCAGCATAACTGATTTAGTAGTTAAAGACTATTTGTGCTGTTGGTATTTTTGTTGTTGGTTTAATTACAAAGACATCATAACACATTTAGCAATTTGGTATTTGTGCTCATGTTTGATTTTTTTTCTTTTCAGAATGAGTATGAAAGTCGTATTCTTGAAAGAGATTCGCAAGAGGTACTAGGAGATGGTGTGTCCAACGAGCAATCTGACAACAATATCTTCTTAGAGGTTGTTGGAGGTGTAAACAAGAAGAAAAGAATATTTGGTTTGGGTCCTGAAGGAGAAAACCACATTTCTGCTTCCAAACGATCTACTGGAATTTCTGTGTCTGAATATATGCAAATGAAGGATGAATATATGCAAATGAAGACTGGATTTACTAACTTGACTGCTGAAAACCAAAGTCTTAGGGAGCAAATGAGTGGGCTTAATGCAAACCAAGAGAAGATGCTTAAATTTATGGAAACTTTTTATCAGAGTCATCCACGTCCGCCTTCACCTCCACCTACAAACGAGGATGGTCAACAAAATGATGATGATGATGATGAGTATTATGATGAACTAGGTGGTTGATGTGCTTTTTGTTTTTTTTTTCAAACAATGACAATGTCTTTTGGATTGTAAGCTATACTAGTTTTATGAAACTATAAGGTTTATGTATGGATTATGCTTGTACGCTTTATTAGTAATAGAAGATACTTGTGTTTTTTGAAAAATTTTGTAGTCTATGTTTTAAAGCACCACTCCTTTGACATTAAAGATATCTTACAAATAGGTGGAAAAAGATAAATTAAAATAATAGGGAGAAATATTGGTATTGAAATCCCTCACCAATAGGTGGAAATAGTTCCCTCACAGTTAGAGAGGAAATTGTTCCCTCGCTGTTAGTGACGACATTTGTCCCTCACTGATAGAGACGGAATATATCCCTCTCTATTAGAGACGGATTTTTCCCTCTCTATTAGAGACAGATTTTTCCCTCTCTATTAGAGACGGATTTTTCCCTCTCTATTAGCGACGCACATATCTCTCTCTATTAAAGACGGATTTCAGAATCCCTCTCTAAATATTTAGTGACGCCAAATTTCGGTACGGATTTTGGTTCGTCACAAATTCCGTCTCTAAAATAGTTAGTGACGGATTTTTTCTGTTTAGAGAGGGATTTTGGCCCTCTCTAATTTTCGTTTTTCTAGCTGTGGATAATACTAATGGGTTATCCAATGTGACAATTATACGGTCATCAGATTTACTTTTTAGGGATGGATGAATAAACAACACTAACATGAAACTATTTTGGTTTTGTTGTGTATGGTTTATTGTGTGTTTGGATCATGCATGCAACATAAATAAAAAATGAACAACAATAAATAAGTAAAAAGTTGTTGCTACATACATGCGCACTAATTTTTTTTTATTTGGTTGCCGCATATCTAACGTTCTCAAAAAATAATGTATAAAACGATTATGAAGTGGTCATGGTCCATGCTTCATACGGTATTAATTAAATACATAAAACTTCTAAATTATACCATTTTACTTTAAACTTTTATTGTTAAATTAAAATTAATATTTATGATTAATTTATTAATTTCAAAATCACGGATAATTTTTTTCTTTGTTAATTAAGATGACATGAGATATGCTAATTAATATCGTAATATGTACAATTAATTTTAATCTAATTGTTATAATTAAAGTTCTCATTTCTCATAAAAAAAGTTATCACTCAAACCATCATTATATATATATATATATATATATATATATATATATATATATATATATATATATATATATATATATATATATATATATATATATATATATATATATATATATATATATATATATATATATATAGGCTATATTACATGTAACACCCCGGTATTTCTATCTACTAAAAATACCAAAGTGCACCCTAGTAACACATCAGAGATATATTTCCTGCTTAGACACTGAATATCACTATAAATTTTTCGCTGAATAAAACCCAAACAGTCTTATTTACAACAAGACAAGATGGTTCTCAGACCATATACCATCAGCATTTATAGCATTCAGTATCATACAAGAAAGCGGAAGAAAGATATACACTAAATACATAATGTTTTAGTATACAGACAACAAAAGGGAAATAAGCTTAAACATAAAGCTAGGCTATCAGCAACCAGTCCGAGCCCAACCTACTCATGCCTCTTGGATTTCCACTGCCCCTGTGTCTCTGTAAAACAACAACATTTAAACAGTGAGATACAATCTCAGTGAGTTCTACCGTAACCCCTACTAGCTCTCTCGGTACTAGTTTAAAACATTTTTAATCTCAACACGGCATCGACTGCGTAACCGCTACTCCCGATGAACCGCATTATTTTACACATAGCATTCCACCGACTGCGTAACCGCTACTCCCGGGGAATTTGCTATAACTTAGTACGACACCGACTGCGTAACCGCTACTCCCGGTGAACCGTACTACAATTAATTTAACATAACACCGACTGCGTAACCGCTACTCCCGGTGAACCCCCCTACCAATAGTACATTCTCCCATTGGCATGGAGCCTAGGGTAAGGGATCATGACTGCCCTGCCTAGTATGTTACACATGGGTCGTCACCCAACTCGATACATATACACACACAGGTCTGTATTCATATGAACTCAGGGTCCATCACCTCAAATAACCAGTTGAACACTTAACCCACGCTTTTATAAAACCAAGTTCACACTCGCACTCTAATTTACCTCTTTTCGACACAATTTTCAACTTCGAAAACAGTTTATTTTGCCTTAAAACTAGAATATTCAGTTAGGCCTCTGAATAAGCTTTTCAACGCATCTTAGAACACCTCAATCGGGTTCCCGGATCAAAAGATATCGCGAAAACAAAAGCAGTGAAAAACTGTTGAAAATCTGCAAAGCGTCGCGACGCGAGCTGCTACCGTCGCGACGCGAAAAATGACAGAAAGTTTTTGCGTGACAAAACTGGGCCAGGTCGCGACGCGAAAGGGACGGGTCGCGACGCGACCCTCTGCAGAAAAGTGCAGGTTTTCCGTTTTCTTGCGAAATTCGCTATTCTGCTCAATTCCGATTTTCGTTCCGATTAAAAACAGATTTGACAACCATAAAAACAGTTCCAATCAAAGTCACACAATCATTCAAGTCAATCAAAAACTCATTCAAAACGGATTTTATCAAAACGCGACATATTTCCCAATTAACGGTTTTTAAGTCAAAATCTTTCGAAATCAAATCACCAAAAATTCCATTTCAACGCGACACAACTCGAGACTCGCTCCGATCGATTCCTAATCCGAAACAGACAATATCCAGAAATATTCCAGTCCAGCGAAAGCGGTAAAATAGTTAATTAATTAATTCGAAACATAAAATCCTAAACGTGAGTAGAACTCACCCTCGAAGCGTGTGCCGACACCGAGACTTCAAAATCACTGAGACTTCGCCAAATCACCGAGACTTCCCGCGACACCGCTTTTCTGACGAAACCACACGAACGTTCCCCGAATCAACTACACGCTTCGGCGACGTCCGCAACCGCTCCCAAAGTTTCCCACTCGACTTCGAGGCATCCTTTTGACCGAATTACCGAATTCCCCGAAATCCTCCATGAATACTATTCATCATCTTCCCCAACTTCAAACCACTATTCAACAAAAACCCCAAATATGATTTCTCAAATCTCACCCAATCAAACCTTGATTCTTTCACCCCAAGCTAGTACCCAAGCCTCCATTCGAACTCCCCTAGCCTTCAAACCGCTTTATTGACGAAGATAGCTCTCAAAAACGCCACCTTGAGCTTCAAACCGAAAATGGCAAATTCGTGTAGAGTGAGTTGATGATGAAGATCTTGGTACCAAATCGAAGAGGAAGTAACGCTGAGCATTTTTCGTGTTGGACGGAAGTCGTTTTGATGAGCCTAACCTTCCGCTTTTTCCTCTTCTTCCTCCTCACCCTTTCTTTCTCTTTTCTTTTCTTTTCTCTCTTTTCCCTCTCTGTTTCTCGCGTGCTTCCATTCTTTCCTTTCTTTCTTTCATTCATTCACACACACACATATATATATATATATTTATTAATATATAAGTTGTGACGCGGTCAAATTACCATATTGATCGAAATTTCCTATTTCGATTCCGAAACTTCCTTGATCCGTATTATCCGGTTAACGATTCGATGACAACCAATAAATAATTTTAGCACTCAGTAAATTTACCAGTCGAGTACTAAATTAATTTAATTGGGTTAACATCCAAATAATTCGGATAATTATTTTGAGGATGTTACATTCTCCCCAACTTGAAAGAATTTTGTCCTCAAAATTTCGCTAAGTCTTTTATCCGACTAACCGAGAATCGACATTCTCAGAAAGGTCTAAATTTGTTGGAACACAATCTTGAATTAACGAAATAAGTGTAGAAAATCTTTCTAAAGTTGGCACATCAATCTCCAAGTATGATCCACTACTACTTTGATACGAACTCTCTGGTTACGAATCAACACGAGAAACTCCTCTTTCGCCTACATAGGCTCGGCACCACATTCGAAAACACTTCCGAAGCTTCATTCCTCACTTGCTCCCCAACTTGATTAATCCAAATCAAAGTACTTCTCGATAGATGTAAAAACAAACACGATTTCCTCGAAAGGTGTAAACACTTTCTCAACAAATCTTCTAATATCCTTAACGCTTCTCGTACATACCGACAATGTGACGAAAAAGTCACTTGTGAAACTTCTTGACTCGCCCCCAAGATTTCGAGATAATACTTCTCGAAGGAAGATGAAGTGAGGATTTACCAGAAACGTTTATCTTAAACGTAGAAATAAACCACGGGGACATCAAGTAAATTGAACGTAATGAAAATCACCTCAGTTGTTCTCCAAACAACTATCAAACAGAACTCGGAGCTCCTTTCCGAATTAGTCAATAGCGTTGAGAGCTTCCCCTCAACCTAAGTGCGCCTCCTATGATTTTCTTCAATCAGGTCCTATTAGCCTCTTGATTCGTTCCCAAAATTAACCTTAGCATGCGGGTTTTCACAACAACGATTTTTCAAAACTATTATACCGCACGCCAAGCTTCACTTCGGAAATTTCAGTCACTTACAAGCAGATCCATCAATTAATCCTTTGATGGTTATTCGCAACGTGAAAACAGTCAGCAGTTACCTCACCTACATATTCGTGTTCACGTTCGACTTGTCAAACAGAATCTCATAATACTATCTCATCTTCGGTCGCACAGATTCTACCGTTGAAACAATTGACTCCATCACTATCCATGGTAAAATCTGGAAATACCTTTTGTGATTGTAGCTTCACATCAACTTCCTATGCTAAGCGTATAGAATCCCTTAGGGAATTAGAGATCCTCATATGGCTCAACACTAACCGGATTCTCCTTGATCTTGAATTCAGATTTAAGTCTCTATCAGACTCTAATAATTCCATCTAATGCATCATAATACTGCCGTGAGTAGCGATTTCCTATTACTCGCATCAGCTACAACATTGGAATTTCCTGGATGATACTTCAACCCGAAGTCATAATCCTTCAGAAATTCTACACACTCCTCTGCCTGCTATTCAGTTCTTTTTGATCAAACAGATACCTTAAACTCTTGTGACCACTAGAGACTTCGAAACGAGACACATACAGGTAACGTCTCCAAATCTTCAGTGCATACACAATAGCTATTAACTCCAATTCATGAGTCGGATAAATCCTCTCATGAGACCTTAATTGTCTGGACGCATAAGCTATCACTGGTTGATTTTGCATCAGAATACATCCTAAACCCTTCCCTGAAGCGTCATCGAAAATTTGAAATTCCAATGACGGATCCGGAAGAATCAGGAATGGAGCAGAAGTCAACCAAACCTTCAATTCTTGAAAACATTCTTCACAATCAGCATCCCACGTAAACGGATGACCCTTACGAGTTAACCGAGTAAGTGGACAACGAACTGTGAGAACCCTTTAACGAACCTCTTACAGTAACCGGCTAGATCCAGAAACTTTTGATCTCTGCGACTGACGTCGGTCACTCCCATTCAACACCGCTTCCTTCTCACTGGGACCTACAGAAACTCCCGACTTGGGGAATCACATGTCCCAAAGGCTTTACCTCTGACACCCAAAGATCACACTTCGAAGGTTTCACGTACAACTCCTTTTCTCGGAGTACACTCAGAACAATGAGGAGATGTTGGACATACTCCTCAATGGTCTTCGAGCACATCAAGATATCATCGAAGAAAACGACTTCAAACTGATCCTAATACGAATGAAAAACTCGGTTCCTGAAATCCACGAATACCGCCGGAGCGTTAGTCAAACCGAAGGCCACCACTACAAATACATAATGTCCATACCTAGTATGGAAAACTGTCTTCGGAATATCTAAGGCTCTAACTTTTATTTGATGATGTCCTGACCTCAGATCAATTTTAGAAAACACTGCAGCGTCTCAAATTACTCAAGCAAATCGTCTATCCTTGGCAAGAGATATTTATTCTTGATTGTCACTTTGTTAAGTTGTCGATAACCGATGAGCAATCTTATGCTACTAACTTTCCTTTTGACTAATCACACCAGAGTACTCCTTAGAGAAGCACTCGGTCGAATGAAGTTCTTTAACATCGACTCTTCAAGTTGAGACTCCATTTTCTTTAATTCTAGAGAAACCTTTAATAAGGAACAGTAGATATTGATCCCGTGCCAGGAACCAATTCTACAGTAAACTCTACCTCTCACTCTGGAGGTTCAGAAGAAACTTCATCGTGAAAACATCCAGAAAGTCACTCACAACCTGAATGTTCGCCAAATCTAAACTAGTTTCAGTGGATGCAGATAACATACTAACATGTGCTTCCGCACCTTGGAATGAAGATTGGCCGTCTAAGGTGAACTAGGTAACCGCTTCAGAATTTGTCCCAGACAATTCAACTGATTCTGAAGCGAAGCTGATAGCTAATTAACACGGTCGTTTGTAACCTGATTTGCATTCATCCAATTCGTACCCAAAATGGTGTCCACACATGATTGAGTTATAAAACAATGGGTTGCACCCGAATCGTATAATGTACTGACAGAGTTATTGAAAAGTAGATCCCACACCCCTCAGTAACCTGTCAGCAGTTGTAACTGTCTGAGCATCCAAAGTGTTGACGCATCCTTGCCTTGGAGCTGCTTGTAACCCTTGGAACTCTTCCTTGCTGGGCACTCTTTACCATAGTGACCCTCTACATTACTAAAATAGCACCGATTAGATCTTCGCTTGCAATTACCACTGTGAGGCTTTCCACGGTTAAAATATCTTTTGACCCTTGAAGAATCAAAGAATTGCATCTGCTTTTCTTTTGACGAAATTATCTTAGGACTTTGCATTCGGAGTTGATAATTCAACTACCTTCTTTCCTTTTCCATATTTCCTATGAGATCATCCTCGGCGACATAGGCTGATTGCACTAAGGCAACATAATTGGTAGCAGTATAAGAACTGAGACCATAAATCATAAAAGCACTTATGCCCGTCATATACTTCTGCATTCTCCATTCGTCATCCGAAGCTTACTTTACCACTTGGTAAAACTGAGACAACTTTTCAAACTTAGCGGTGTATTCTTCCACCGTCATGTCACCTTTCCTGAGGATGCACCGGTTGAAGATTCCGATTTTGGTCGAGGATTGCATCTTGATCATCCAGTCATAATTCCGCTTATGATGCACTAAGTATTAAGTTGATCAGGCCCAATGTCTCTTAGCATCACAAGTGTAATTACAAAAAGGACTAACAAGGAATCGACTCAACCCTAAACTAAGTCCGACTAGGTCGAACTGCTCTGATACCAACTGTAACACCCCGGTATTTCTATCTACTAAAAATACCCAAGTGCACCCTAGTAACACATCAGAGATATATTTCCTGCTTAGACACTGAATATCACTATAAATTTTTCGCTGAATAAAACCCAAACAGTCTTATTTACAACAAGACAAGATGGTTCTCAGACCATATACCATCAGCATTTATAGCATTCAGTATCATACAAGAAAGCGGAAGAAAGATATACACTAAATACATAATGTTTTAGTATACAGACAACAAAAGGGAAATAAGCTTAAACATAAAGCTAGGCTATCAGCAACCAGTCCGAGCCCAACCTACTCATGCCTCTTGGATTTCCACTGCCCCCGTGTCTCTGTAAAACAACAACATTTAAACAGTGAGATACAATCTCAGTGAGTTCTACCGTAACCCCTACTAGCTCTCTCGGTACTAGTTTAAAACATTTTTAATCTCAACACGGCATCGACTGCGTAACCGCTACTCCCGATGAACCGCATTATTTTACACATAGCATTCCACCGACTGCGTAACCGCTACTCCCGGGGAATTTGCTATAACTTAGTACGACACCGACTGCGTAACCGCTACTCCCGGTGAACCGTACTACAATTAATTTAACATAACACCGACTGCGTAACCGCTACTCCCGGTGAACCCCCCTACCAATAGTACATTCTCCCATTGGCATGGAGCCTAGGGTAAGGGATCATGACTGCCCTGCCTAGTATGTTACACATGGGTCGTCACCCAACTCGATACATATACACACACAGGTCTGTAATCATATGAACTCAGGGTCCATCACCTCAGATAACCAGTTGAACACTTAACCCACGCTTTTATAAAACCAAGTTCACACTCGCACTCTAATTTACCTCTTTTCGACACAATTTTCAACTTCGAAAACAGTTTATTTTGCCTTAAAACTAGAATATTCAGTTAGGCCTCTGAATAAGCTTTTCAACGCATCTTAGAACACCTCAATCGGGTTCCCGGATCAAAAGATATCGCGAAAACAAAAGCAGTGAAAAACTGTTGAAAATCTGCAAAGCGTCGCGACGCGAGCTGCTACCGTCGCGACGCGAAAAACGACAGAAAGTTTTTGCGTGACAAAACTGGGCCAGGTCGCGACGCGAAAGGGACGGGTCGCGACGCGACCCTCTGCAGAAAAGTGCAGGTTTTCCGTTTTCTTGCGAAATTCGCTATTCTGCTCAATTCCGATTTTCGTTCCGATTAAAAACAGATTTGACAACCATAAAAACAGTTCCAATCAAAGTCACACAATCATTCAAGTCAATCAAAAACTCATTCAAAACGGATTTTATCAAAACGCGACATATTTCCCAATTAACGGTTTTTAAGTCAAAATCTTTCGAAATCAAATCACCAAAAATTCCATTTCAACGCGACACAACTCGAGACTCGCTCCGATCGATTCCTAATCCGAAACAGACAATATCCAGAAATATTCCAGTCCAGCGAAAGCGGTAAAACAGTTAATTAATTAATTCGAAACATAAAATCCTAAACGTGAGTAGAACTCACCCTCGAAGCGTGTGCCGACACCGAGACTTCAAAATCACCGAGACTTCGCCAAATCACCGAGACTTCCCGCGACACCGCTTTTCTGACGAAACCACACGAACGTTCCCCGAATCAACTACACGCTTCGGCGACGTCCGCAACCGCTCCCAAAGTTTCCCACTCGACTTCGAGGCATCCTTTTGACCGAATTACCGAATTCCCCGAAATCCTCCATGAATACTATTCATCATCTTCCCCAACTTCAAACCACTATTCAACAAAAACCCCAAATATGATTTCTCAAATCTCACCCAATCAAACCTTGATTCTTTCACCCCAAGCTAGTACCCAAGCCTCCATTCGAACTCCCCTAGCCTTCAAACCGCTTTATTGACGAAGATAGCTCTCAAAAACGCCACCTTGAGCTTCAAACCGAAAATGGCAAATTCGTGTAGAGTGAGTTGATGATGAAGATCTTGGTACCAAATCGAAGAGGAAGTAACGCTGAGCATTTTTCGTGTTGGACGGAAGTCGTTTTGATGAGCCTAACCTTCCGCTTTTTCCTCTTCTTCCTCCTCACCCTTTCTTTCTCTTTTCTTTTCTTTTCTCTCTTTTCCCTCTCTTTTTCTCGCGTGCTTCCATTCTTTCCTTTCTTTCTTTCATTCATTCACACACACACATATATATATATTTATTAATATATAAGTTGTGACGCGGTCAAATTACCATATTGATCGAAATTTCCTATTTCGATTCCGAAACTTCCTTGATCCGTATTATCCGGTTAACGATCCGATGACAACCAATAAATAATTTTAGCACTCAGTAAATTTACCAGTCGAGTACTATATTAATTTAATTGGGTTAACATCCAAATAATTCGGATAATTATTTTGAGGATGTTACATTACCATAGGTCCTTTAAGTTATTTAATTGTAACAAGTTGATCCTTTAAGTTTTCTCGTACCACTCTGATGAGACCACTTGACAATTTTGAGAAGTGAGAACACTTAATTATAATCGTTAGATTACAATTATTGTTTCATATTATGTCATTAATTACAAGATCTCGTATGATTGTTTCCATTTTAATGAAAAATCACAATAGATGTTGTAATTAATATCATAATCTGAACCATTAATTATAATTATCTAACGATTATAATTGAATGTTCTCATTTCTAATAATAACCAAGTGTTCTCATCCGAGTCGTCCCCTATATATATATATATATATATATATATATATATATATATATATATATATATATATATATTGAGTGTATTAGGTGAGAACAAGTGCTTCTGCTTCTTGTGAGAAACGAGAACTCTAAATTATAACCATTAGATTAAAATTAACGGTTTAAATTACGTCATTAATGACACAGGGACAATTTAGGGAGAATATTTAAATCAATGTTTCTAATAACACTATTAATTACAAGATTTTCTGTGAGATTTACTTAAAAAGGTACACTATAAGGAAATCAGGTATAACCGGGGTATTTTTTCCGCCGGTACGTTTCCGGCGGTTTTTTTTCGACGGTAAATTTCCGGCGGATTGTTTTAAATTTTTTTTTTTAAAAATCCGCCGGAAATTCAAAAAAATCCACCGGAAATGTCCCTAGAACATTTCCGGCGGATTTTTTGAATTTCCGGCGGATTTATTTTAGAATTTTTTTTTATAAATACCGCCGGAAATGTCACCGGAACACTTCTGACAGATGTTTTTTTAAAAAGAATTCAATTTTTTTTTTAAACAAACCGCCGTAAATTCGAAGATATCCGCCGGAAGTGTTAAAAATCCGCGGGTAAATCAGCCAGAACGTTTTGAACTTCCTATAAATAAAACTTTCTCCTACACTCTTCTCATTCTATCATTTCACTCTTTATTTCCTTCTCACTTTTTCCTACACTCTTCTTGTATGATGGTTAGGGTAGGTTAGGAGCAATTAGAATAGAGATGAAAACACAAAAGACTTCATTTCCGCACACAAATAGAAAAACACGACCGTGTTAGAGAAACACTGGCTCCAGTGTTAGTTTCGGTTTGACTGTGAATTTTTTGTAGCCTTCCAACTTGTTCCATTCATAATTTTTGATCCATAATTCTGATTTAGGTGTTCTTAGATGGGAAGGAAAGCTAAAGAAATGATCTACAATTATAAATAAATATTGGATTTTGTTTTTATCTTGATTATAAAAGTATCCCCCAATGTATCATAACCCTAATGAATTAAAGGATTATGTGACATACTTGGGAAGGGTGACTTGGGAAGGAAAGCTAATGAATTTTAGATAAGGAAGTGAAGTCCACAGAAGGTAAAGGCAAGGGGAAAGAACCCAAGTCCTGGGGTGACCGTGTGACATTCAAGACGAATTTCTTGTCTTATTTTTGTAAATCCCATGTGTTGAGAAATTATGTACTAACCTTGTCTTATGTTAGTTATGATGACTCTTTTGGGGTATCTTGAACAAGATTATGGTCAAGTTATGTATAAACAATTTTGAGTTGTATAACATTGTGAGAGTCATATATGGATATTCATTAATCCATTTTAATAATTTAAATCTTAATTGTGCATCTCTGATTGGGTAAAACATAGTATTCTAGATTTTAGGCTAAAGTGTTCCCGGGGTCCCTTATCTTTATTTAAAGTAACGATTTGGTCCTTTATCTTTTTTTTGTCCCAAATCAGTCCTTTATGTTTTAAATTTTTGACACATAAATCCTTTTCTGTCCCAAATCAGTCCTTTATGCTTCAAATTTTTAACACATAAATCCTTTTTTTTGACACATAAATCAGCACTGTTAACGGAAAAAGATTTATGTGTCAAAAATTTGAAAGATAAAGGACTTATTTGGGACAAAAAAAATATAAAGGACTAATTCGTTACTTTAAATAAAGATAAGGGACCCCGGGAGCACTTTAGCCTAGATTTTATTATTGACTAAAATTTAGGGTGTTACATAGACGGAGTGGCAATTGCCACTACAAACTCACGCGCACAACTGTAAAGTCTGGGTTCAAACCTGGGACATGATATCCAACCTTACAATTTCGGCATTTTCGAGTTGAGCTAAACCTTACAGATTATTTCACGTTTTCTTAATATAACGTAAAAGGAATGATACTGAGAAATATAATGCGTTTGTAAGAAAATAGAATTCTAATGGGACTTATGACTTATCTTTTTAAATAATACTAATGAATCTTTTACGATAAAAAAAAAATACTAATGTATCTTATCGAATGCATCAATTTTTTTAGTCACATCTGTAACAAACCACATTGACTTCGTTTTTTTTTAGTTTTGATGCATATCTTTTACGTAAATATTTCACCAATAGGTAGTCATCATTATTTAGGTCCTCTTTCCTAAGAAGTTTATGTTTAGGTTGTTTGAATTGTTGAAAAAAAATAGAAGCTTGCAATAATGAAGGCTAACTAAATTCAAAAATTATGTATTTACGAAGAGTCATGTTATTTTCTCAAAGAAGCGTATCGTTAATATCATGAGGAAATAAAGTGATTACTAACAAAGAAAAAAATTACTGTTGGTAATTGATTGTAAAATTTTTAAACCAATTTATATTAACTTTTACGATTTTTTTAAATGATACTTTGACCTATTCATTCAATTTTCGTAGGTGGAAATTTTAAATGAAACTGAAAGTTTATATAATCAAATGGTATTTTTGTCATCTTAGACGAAATGACAAAAACACAGTATACAAACACTATTACACGGTCAAACCCAAGATAAAACTCACGAGTCGGGTCCCCATGTAACTAAAACAGCCATTGCAACCTGTAGTTGTTGACAATCATTATGGTATTTTTTAGGAATGCAGACAAAATGGTAATTGTTACCCGCAAATACACAAAGTGCAAACCCGAGTACGAATCCGAGTAACCACGAAAAATATTCAGTCTAGCAATCAGTTGTGCTAGGCCTTACAGATAATCAAAACGCATTAAATTTGTTGAATCAGACAAAATGGTAATTGTTACCCGTAAATACACAAAGTGCAGACCCGAGTACGAATCAGAGTAACCACGAAAAATATTCAGTCTAGCAATCATTTGTGCTGGGCCTTACGGATAATCAAAACGCATTAAATTTGTTGAATCATACCTAAAAATAAAATTAATATTATATTGTTGCAATAGACCAACTATTTTATTACAATATAGTTGGAGACATATTCAACTTGAAAAAACCTGAAATAATATTTATTGGTAACATATATGTCTTTTAACACTCTTCTCTCTACAGTTGTTCTTGCTTTATGTCAATCACTCTCATAATGGGATCATGGAATCGTGTGTAAATGTATAACGATCACTCTCACACAGGAATGCTACTTTTTTTTTTTATAAGCAATGTTAGTTGGGTGGGAGAATATTAGTTTCTGGGAGTTGAACCCGAGACCTCCTTCTTGTACTCATTTGGTGCACTTATTCGATATCTCTTAGTTTGCCAACTGAGCTACCTACTTGGAATACAAGAATGCTATTGTTATTGAAAGATTAAAATTTTATCTTATCCCATGAAAAAAATACTATTCCATCTTATCAAATCCATCAATTTTTTTATTCACATTTGTAACAAACCACATTGACTTAGTTTTGTTTTAGTTTTGATGCGTTTCTTTTACGTATATATTTCACTTATAGGTAGGTAGTCATCATTATTTAGGTCCTCTTTGCTAAGAAGTTTATGTTTTGGTAGTTTGGATTGATGATAAAAAGGTAGAAGCTTGCTATAATGAAGACTAACCAAGTGGTATCGTCAATATTATGAGGAATAAAGTGATTACAAACAAAGGAAAAAAATTGTTGTTAATAATTGACTGAAAAAATTTAAACCAATTTATATTAACTTTTTTGATTTTTTTTTTACTAAAATGATACTTTGACCTATTCATTCAATTTTGGTAGGTGGAAAAATTATATGAAAATGAAATTTTATATAGTCGGATGATCTTTTTTTGTCATCTTAGACGAAATGACAAAAATACACCATACGAACACTATTATAGGGTCAAACCCAAGTTCAAACTCGCGAGTCCGCTCCCCATGCCGCTAAAACTGCATTGCAACCTATAGTTGTTGACAATCATTATGGTGCATTTCAGGTTTGGACACAAAATGGCAACTATTACCCGTAAATTCACAAAATGGAGACTCAAGTACAAATCCGAGTAACCACGAAAAATATTCAGTGTATCAACCAGTTGTGCTAGGCCTTACAGATAATCAAAACACGTTTAATTTATTCAATCATACTTAAAAATAGAATTAATATTATATTGTTGAAATAGACCAACTGTTTTATTACAATATAGTTGGAGACATATTCAACTTGAGAAAAGATGAAACAATATTTATTGCATTTGTGTTCAAGAGAGGATTTATAGGGGCTGAACTTGAATTTGGGGATTTTTGGGAGTTGTTGAAGAGAGAGACCTCATTCCACTTGCATTTGTATTTCCAACATCACAAGTGAGTTCTTTGACTTAAGTTTTGATTCTTTGGATGTTGTTGCTTATAGCATTATAAAAACACGGTTCTTGTTCGGAAAATATTGGTTATACTATATTGAGTTAAGGATATGTTTATCGTCTGAGAAAAACCGAAAGTTCAGTAAATACATAAGATACCATGTGGATGACGATCCCAAGCTAAGAGCATACTTGGTAAAGGGAAGTCATGAGCCCTAAGCCAAGCCCCAGAATAAGTTGCCTCAGCAATAGCTATTGTCGGATGGGTTCTCCGGGGAAGTTATGTAGTAATTACCCGGGGTTGTGCTAAGAAAAGAGAAAAGATAAGTAAAACACTGAGAGTTTAAGGTGATGGGTCTCGAAAGAACTCCCTGAGATTGTATCTCACTATTTATGTTGTGGTGTTTTACAGATGAGCATGGCAAGGCAAAACAAATAGAGAAGAAGTAGCTGCTGAACTCGGTTACTGTAGTTTCAAGGATCCTTAGGGATCAAGTTTATTATTTGTCTAGTCTATCCTAGTTATGTATTATGTACTAGTTGATACTTTTACTTTTGATATTCTAATCGAAGTTATAAGTATTTTGAGAACTGTACTTTTGGATATTGAACAATAGTTGTATGAATGACTTATGAAAACTGCTTTCTTTGATGTCATTATGTTTTCCTTTTTGGTATTTATGCTCTGATTTTTGCTAAGTGTTAATTTTCTTGGTATTTCTTCCAAAGTTGAAATATTAGGATGTTACATTTTGGTATCAGAGTAGTTCGACCTAGTCGGGTTTAGATTAGTTTAGGGTTGAGTATGATTCCTTGTTTTTCCTTGTTTTAGTTGTTCTTATTATGATAAAAGACATTGAGTCCGATCAACTCAATACTTGGTGCATTGTATGCAGAATTATGGTAGGACGACCGAGACGCAATCCTCAGCCGAGACCTAAAGTTCCTCAAAATCCTATTCCGGATTGGATGCAGCCAATACTTCAAACAATGCAAGCTCACCAACAAATGAACCATAAAATGTTGACCAACCAGCAAGCCATGATGCAACAGATGTTCATTGCCCAATATCATCCACCACCACCCCCGGTACAACCCCCAGTGCCACAGCCACCCGTAGATCCACACCAAGCCTACTCTAGGTTCTATAAGATGAAACTCTCAAAATTCAGAGGAAGGTTAGATGTTATGGAAGCTCAACACTGGACTGATGACGTGGAATTTTTTTTTCCGAACTCTCCAAAGCAATGAAGAGAAAGTGAGGTTGGCTACCCATAAGTTGCGGATACATGCACTACAAGAAAAATTGGTTTTTCGGCAAGCAATATCCGCCGGAAAAGCCAAAAATTCGCTGAAAATGTGGACTTTCCGGCGGTAGCCAGCTCGCAGGAAACGGTTTCCGGCGAATTATCCACCGGAAATTTCCGGTGGATTTCGTGGCGCCGAAACATCCGCCGGAAAATCCAAAAAAAATTTGTATGAATTTATCCACCGGAAAGTCCCCAAATCTGCCAGAAAAACCGTTTTTTTTTAAAAAGAAATTTAATTATTTTTAAAAAATAAAAATTATTTTTTTTTATTTTAAAAATTAATATTATTTTATTAAAAACTTTAATTGATTATTTTATTAAAAACATTAATTATTGATAAAAAAATAATATTTAATAATTAATTAATTTACTATTTAAATAAATATATATCCATACAACAACAAAAATATCCATACAATAAAAAAAATATTCATACAACAAAATAAAATAATCCAAAGCTATTGGGGCGGCTGCTGGTCTGACTCATCACCCTGATAATAGGTATCATCAGATGAAAGAAAAACACTAATCGAATCTATATTATTAAGATCGATGTGGGGCTGCTGGGGTGACCGCCGCTGGGGGATGCTGCTTTGGCTGGTTTGGCTGGTGGGGTGACTGCTGCTGGGGCTGCTGGTATGGCTGCTGGTATGACTGATATGGCTGAGGTGCATACTGTTGGGAATACTGGGGTGCATACTGCTGCTGAGGCCACTGCTGAAATGCACCGCCGTAATGCTGTTGCGGCAGGTAGGATGGCATATGTGATGAGGATGGCCTCGAGTGCTGAGACATCAGCTGATCCTGCAAAAACTTAAAGCGCTCCTCATTTATCCTGGCCTGCTCCGCAGCTAACCTAGCCTGCTCCTCCATGCTCTCCGCAGTTACCCTAGCCTGGTCCTCCATGCGGTCCTCAGCTATCATGGCTTTCTCCCAAAGCGCCTGCACTTCCTGTTCATTTTGCTCCTGTCGCTCGGCAAACTGACGCTGGGCCTCGCTCAGTTGCTGCGTCAATTGCGTAACAGCATGCAACTCACCAGCATTGGGAACATAAGAGCGACCAGTACTCGAGGATCCAGAATATTGTGAAGCTGATAGACTCGGAATAATGCTTGTTCGGAAAGCAGCCGGTCCAATACTACCTGATCCCACCATACGATTACTCTTTTGGGAACCAACTGCTCTCTCCCAAATATCACGAGCTACTCTAGCCTCCTCCACTGGATCGATATCAGCTGCCCCACTGCTCTGTTGTGACTGATGGTACTCAGTCAGCCCACCCTGGAAGCTCTCCAGAAAAAAATAACCCAACAAATAAATAATTATAGCAATAGTAGTTTTAATTAATATAATATTCCTCGCCCGATATAAAGATTAATATAAATAATAAACATTAATATATAATTGTAAAAGTAGTTTTACCTGAATATTCCTCGCCCGATCTGTAGCAAACTCATCAGTGTCCTCCCGCATATGAAGGTAGCGATGAAACTCAGGCAAAGTGATTGCCCTTTGTTCCCCCGCCTCCTATATATATAGAAATTATCAATTAATACACATGAAAATGACTATTTAATTATAAATAATTAATTAATCAAGTAATAAAGTAATAAATTTACCAAACGCCTGTGATGCGTTGCAGTATTAACACTCCCCCCTGTGTGTGTGCAGCCACCTTTTTCAGAAGCACGATTCTTCTTGGCTTTCTCACAAAAATTCCTAAATTCTGGTGTCTGCCAGTACTCCTGTAACCCAGCCCAAGTTGAGTCTCCCATATAAGATGGCTTCGCATTCTTATCGCGCGCCTCCCGCAGTAATTCAGAATAGCGATGGGAACGTCTCTTATGGAAGACTCTCTCAACTTCCCTTTGCTGCTCTGGTAACCATGTACATTTTTCCTATTTAAGAAATTTACAATAACGTTGTTAATTATAAGACAAATTAATTAATCAAGTCAATAAGATAATACACCAAATTAATTAATTATTTCGTAGAACAACTTACCAAAAATGATTTTAACATCCTCCCAATTGCCTCTGTGTCTTTTCTAACAGCCGTCCAATTCTTTCAGCTGCTGGTGAAATTCTCATTGATTATTTTTGTGATGGCGGTAGCCGTAGCCTTCGAAGGAAGAAACCTGCATTAAAAAAAGATGAATTTTATTACACCAAATTATAAGTTATATAAAAGGAAACAAAAATAAATTAATAAATAATAATATATATACTTACGAATCGCCAGCAGTCTCCAATATGATACGCCCATCAGGTGTATACCTCACCACCTCACGGTCAACAGTGAATGTGCGTACCCCATCAGAATCAACATCTGTCGGGGCTAAGCCCTCAGTAGCAGCAGGAATCACTAGGTCCCCTGCAGTACTAGTACTAGCACCCTTAGACCCAGGTAGTGGCAAATATCTGCCACCAGAAACAACAACACAAGCAGGCTGAACACGACGCCCTAGGCAAGTAGAAGTCTTCCGCCTGCTAGTGCTGGCGACATCACCCGTAACAGGTGGATGAACATATGTCTCGTCATCGGATCTTGAGTGAGATGCCATGCTAGACATATACATTTAAACAAACAAACATACACTAAACAAGGTTAACATAAACATACTAAACAAAAAATGTATGTTTAATATTGATTTTAATATTGTACCAAAAATGTGATTTGAAAAAACCAACTTCTAAGACACTACAATTAGACACAGGAATATGTATTCAAATCATCGACAAAAAGCATTATTAAAAGTCACCAATTAGACACAGGAATATGTATTCAAATGCCCCTAACACAATACTCAGAGGATTCTTCCCTCACTATCATTCATCATCAGGGCATCATCATCAACAAAGTTGATGGTGTCTGTTTCGAGGGGCGAGACGCAATGCAGTGTAGGCTTAAACACAAAATAACATTCGCTGCCCTAAAAGATAAACTGCTGGGTAAGGTGCAAGTGGAGGGCGACGAGAGAGAGATAACTCGTATAGTTTATCAGAAACCCGATTGGTCTGATGGACGTGTGCACTGGTCTACAATGGATGTCAAGAACAACGATGGCGTCCAAGCAATGATGTCCATTTATGTCCTGTTTAAATGGAAGAGTTATCTGCATTTGTACGTGGAAACCACACGGACCGTCGCTGAGATCCTTAGTCGTTTAACTCCACCAGCTCAGTAGTTTCTGTCATTTTATCGTTTTCGTGTATTTCAAGTTTTATGTATGGTGACGTTTTTTAATAATAAAATTGTTGTTTAATTTAAACGGTACTGTAAACCAAAAATAATCAACCCAATATTTATTCATTACTAAATCAGTGACGTCCAATTACAATTATTGATAAACAAAATAACAGTAAAAAACTACAACTAAGTAACAACATAGTCGGATCCAGCATCACTTGCAGTATCACTGTCACTCCCACAACCATCAGAGGCAACCGCCGGCATAATCCTGGCGACCTTGAAGCTCCCGGTCTGATAGTATGTTAACGAGGCTTCCACACTCTCAATACCCCCATACGCTTGGCAGATGGCATGCGTATCAGTAAGGATGTTGCCAAAGCGCCTGTTGTTGAGACCACGAATACAAGTGCCAACTTCCAAAACAAAATAAAAGTCACCAGGCAACTCTAGTCTCCAAATCTCATTTGGAATGGAAATCCTCCCAGCATTTCGTTCAATGAGGGTAACGAATTGGATCATACCTGCAACCGAACATATCAAACACATCATTTGGAGAAAAGATTTATATAGAAGAAACGAAGTCAAACTGTCAAAAGGCAGAATCCGCCGGAAATGTCATTTACCTGGGTTGTAATTTTTGGACCCATGTTTTCCATTCGTCTGGTGGTGCTCGCCACCCCTTGTATCTTACTTCTATTGGCATGTTTTTACAAGTTTAAGAGAAGATGGGAAAAAGGGGTGGAAGAGAGTGAGGTGGAGGTGAGTCTTCTTTTTCTATGCAAGGGTTGAGAAAATAACCGATTCTTAAACGTGGGTCTTCACCAGATGTTGGTGAGACCATGTTTTCTACTTTGGTATATAACTTTTTTTTTGCCCCACAATGGTTTTTTTGTCCCAAATCTCATTTGGAATGGAAATCCTCCCAGCATTTCGTTCAATGAGGGTAACGAATTGGATCATACCTGCAACCGAACATATCAAACACAGTATCTGGAGAAGGGATTTATATAGAAGAAACGAAGTGAAACGGTCAAAAGGCAGAATCCGCCGGAAATGGAATTTACCGGCGGATTTAGGGGGTTTCCGGCGGATTTTCCCCTCGTTTTTTTCAAAAAAATCCGCGGAAAAATACCTTACCGGCGGATGTTTTTTAAAAAAAAAAAATTTTTTTTTCGTAGACTCAAATCCGCTGGAAATACCTAAAATTCCGCCGGAAATGTTCCGGAGGAAAAAAATTTGCCGGAAAAACCAAGAAATCCGTCGGTAATGTTTCGGCGGATAAAATCCGCCAGTAAGTCCTAAAATCCGCCGGAAATTTTTCGGCAGATGTCAATCCGCCGGAAAGTCCTGGCCGGAAAAAACAGTTTTTCTTGTAGTGATGGTGGAGAAATGCTCAAGCCGTGATGATGGCTCAAGGTACTCCCGAGACTTGGGAAAATTTCCGTAGAATGTTTCTTGGGCAATTCTTCCCTACAGCCATGAAGACAGAAAAAGAAGATGAGTTCTTAACTCTTAAGCAGGATGATTTGACTGTGGGGCAATATACTGCCAAGTTTGAAGAATTCTACTAGTTCTTCGGATTGGTCATATGCTCCTAATGACCAATGGAAGACGCAGCAGTATAAACATGGATTGAGAGAAGACATTGCTCAGAGCATGAGTTCGTTTGCTTACACCAGTTATGTTTCCTTGGTTCAACAAGCATATGTAGCAGAAGGAGATCTGAAGAGGCTATATGCCAGCAAAAAGGAGTATGGGAAGAGTAAGAAAGGTTCTGGATCCTCAAGTTCACAGATGGGTGCGAAGGGAAATATCAACAAGGGTAAGCAGGTATAGAAATTTGAAACTCAAAAGTCTGGAGTTTGTGCTAGGTGTGGAAGATTCGACAAAGGAGAGTGCCATATTGGGTCAAAACAGTGTTACTACTGCAAGAAAGATGGTCATTATATCAATGATTGCCCAGAGAAGAAAAAGAATTGACTGGATCTACCGCTCCGACTCAAGGGAGGGTATATACTCTGGATGCAAGGAAGGTCACAGTTTCTGACAATCTGCTGAGGGGTACGGGATCTCTCTTTTATAATCCTGTAAGTAATTTATTTGATTCCGGTGCTACTCATTCTTTTATATCTTAAGTGTGTGTTGAACGGATGAAATTAGCTTTAACACAACTGTCTCATCCAATCACTATTTTGACTGTTGCTGAGGGTAGTGTCCAGACCCAATCCTTGTGTGAAAATTGCTTGCTTGCTATAAGAGATAGAACCTTTGTCGTAGACTTTGTGTGCTTACCAATGAAGGGTATGGACATTGTCTTCGGTATGGATTAGCTTTCCGCTAATCATGTCACATTGGATTGTTTTGACCGAACAATCAGTTTTTCTTCTGAGTCTGTAGAGTTAACCAAAACGTATTCAGAAGCATTAATTTCTTTTACCTCTACAAGTCACTGGTTGTTTCTAGGAGGCGAGGACTAGGTGATGATGTTGACATTAGCTTCTGAAACCGGTTTAGATCTAACTTCTATTCACGTTGTTAATGAGTTTCTCGATATTTTCCCTAATGAATTTGCCTCCTTTCCTCCGGATCGTGAGATAGAATTCTCAATAGAGTTGGTTCCAGGCACAGGACCACTTTCTATTTCTCCCTATATAATGTCTCTGTTAGAATTGAAAGAACTCAAATCCCAACTTGAAGAGCTCATTTCAAATAAGTTTATCTAATCGAGTGCTTCGCCTTGGGTGCTCTGATATTTGGTCAAGAAGAAAGATGGAAGCATGTGATTGTGTATTGACTACAGGAAACTCAACAAGGTAACCATAAAGAACAAGTATCCGTTGCCTAGGATTGATGATTTATTAGATCAACTCAGAGGAGCAGCTGTATTCTCAAAGATTGATTTGAGGGCAGGTTATCACCAGATTAAAGTTCGAGCTTTCGATATTCCGAAGACAGCTTTCCGTACTAGTATGGACACTATGAGTTTGTAGTGATGCCTTTCGGATTAACCAATGCTCCAGCAGTGTTCATGGATTATATGAACCGGGTCTTTAATCCATATTTGGATCAGTTTGTGGTAGTCTTCATTGACGACATCTTGGTGTATTCTAAGACAATAGAGGAACATGAACAATGTCTTCGTATTGTTCTTGGTGTACTCCGAGAGAAACAACTATATGCAAATCCAACTAAGTGTGACTTCTAGATGTCGGAAGTTAAATTTCTGGGACATGTAATATCTCAAAATGGGGTTGTAGTGGACCCTAGTAAAGTGGAAGCAATGCTGAATTGGAAACAACCATCCTCGGTAACCGAAGTAAGAAGTTTCTTGGGGTTTGCAGGTTATTACAGCAGACTCATCCAGGGGTTATCTAAATTAGTTCTTCCACTCACTCGGTTAGCTCGTAAGGGTCAACCGTTTGTGTGAGACTCTGATTGTGAAGAATGCTTTCTAGAGTTAAAGACTCGTTTAAAATCCGCTCCAATCCTGATCATTCCAGATCCAACCCCGGGGTTTTATATTTACAATGACACTTCTGGGAAGGGTTTAGGATGTGTTCTTATGCAAAATCAATAAGTGGTTGCTTATGCTTCTCGGCAACTAAAGACTCATGAAGAAAGTTATCCTACTCATGACTTAGAGTTAGCTGCCTTTGTGTATGCTCTGAAAATTTGGAGACATTATCTGTATGGTTCTCGTTTCGAAGTTTTCAATGATCACAAGAGTTTGAAATATTTATTTTATCAAAAGGAGTTGAACAACAGGCAACAGAGATGGGTGAAATTTTTGAAGGACTATGACTTCGAATTGAAGTACCACCCAGGGAAGGCTAATCTAGTAGCATATGCTCTAAGTAGAAAGTCTCTTCACACAGCTACATTAATGATTCATGAAATGGCTCTTTTGGAATCCTTTAGGGATCTCAATTTGAAGGTGAGGTCTAGGAGAAACAAATTGGTGCTAGGTCATATTCAGATGTCCAGTTCACTAAGGAATTCAATCTGATCAGCCCAAGAAGTAGATATGGAGTTTCAAGCTCAGAGAGGTTTGCCTGATTTCACCGAAGATAGTGATGGTGTTGTTTGTTTCAATGGTAGAATTTGTGTGCCTAATCATTAGGATATTAAGGGCCAAGTTTTGGAAGAGGCTCATAAGAGTTAGTACTCAATACGTCCTCGGTCTACTAAGATGTATCGAGATCTCTAGCAAATGTACTGGTGGCCGGGAATGAAGACCGAAATTGCTGAATTAGTGTCTCGATGCTTAACTTGTCAAAAGGTTAAGATAGAACACCAAAAGCCTTCCAATCAGATGCAACCGTTAAACGTTCCAGAATGGAAGTAGGAGAGTATCTCTATGGATTTTGTGATGGGGCAACCTCGGTCCCAGGCGGGTAATGATTCCACATGGGTAGTGGTTGATCGTTTAACCAGATCTTCTCACTTTATTCCAATTCAATCTAACTACAGAATCTCCAAGCTAGCAGATGAATACCTCAAAAACATAGTGAGACTACATGGAGTTCCAACCAGTATCATTTCAGATCGTGATCCGAATTTACTTCTCGCTTCTGGAGAGCTTTGAACTTAGTCTCTTCACATAGCTACATTCGGGATCTCAAGTTTACTTCTCACTACTCATGACTTAGAGTTAGCTGCCATTGTGTATGCTCTGAAAATTTGGAAACATTATCTGTATGGTTCTCATTTCGAAGTTTTCAATGATCACAAGTGGTTGAAATATTTATTTCATCAAAAGGAGCTGAACAACAGGCAACAGAGATGGGTGGAATTTTTGAAGGACTTTGACTTCGAGAGGTTTAGTTCACTAAGGAATTCAATCTGATCAGCCCAAGAAGTAGATATGGAGTTTCAAGCTCAGAGAGTTTTGCCTGGTTTCACCGAATATAGTGATGGTGTTGTTTGTTTCAATGGTAGAATTTGTGTGGCTAATCATTAGGATATTAAGAGGCAAGTTTTGGAAGAGGCTCATAAGAGTTAGTACTCAATACATCCTCGGTCTACTAAGATGTATCGAGATCTCAAGCAAATGTACTGGTGGCCGGGAATGAAGACCGAAATTGCTGAATTAGTGTCTCGATGCTTAACTTGTCAAAAGGTTAAGATAGAACACCAAAAGCCTTCCAATCAGATGCAACCGTTAAACGTTCCAGAATGGAAGTAGGAGAGTATCTCTATGTGTTTTGTGATGGGGATACCTCAGTCCCAGGCGGGTAATGATTCCATATGGGTAGTGGTCTATCGTTCCAATTCGTTCTAACTACAAAATCTCCAAGCTAGCAGATGAATACCTCAAAAACATAGTGAGACTACATGGAGTTCCAACCAGTATCATTTCTGATCGTGATCCCAAGTTTACTTCTCGCTTCTGGAGAGCTTTGAACTTAGCATTGGGTTCTAAACTCCATGTTAGTACAACTTTTCATCCTCAGGATGATGGTCAGATCGAGAGAACTGTCCATACATTGGAAGACATGCTTCGAGCTTGTGTGCTTGATAGTGGATGCAGGTGGAAGGATCATCTTCCTTTAGTAGAGTTTCCGTACAACAATAGTTCTCACTCCAGTATCGGGATGGCTCCATATGAAGCGTTGTATGGACGTAAGTGTCGGACACCACTTTGTTGGTGGGATCAGATTTGGTTCAAGAAACTACAGAGAAGATTCATCAGATTAAGGCATGAATGAAAGAAGCTCAGAGTCCTCAGAAAAGTTATGCGGACAAGCGTACTAGACCATTGGAGTTTGATGAGGGAGATCATGCATTTCTTAGGGTTACCCCTACAATTGGTATTGGTGGGACATTGCGAACCAATAAACTCAATCCTCGATATATTCGACCCTTCCAAATCATAGAGAGGATTAGACCAGTTGCATATCATATTGCTTTGCCGCCATCCTTGTCAAATTTGAACAATGTATTCAATGTGTCCCAGTTGCGGAAGTATATTCCCGATCCTAGTCAGCCGTTGAGTTTTGAGACAGTTGATCTTCGATCAGATCTTACTTTCCAGCCTTATCCCAGCCAGCTGATAAAGCATGGTGAAAAGACTCTCTGGACAAGGACGATTCTGATTGTCTAAGTTGTTTGGAATGGATTCTCTCCCGAAGAGGCAACATGGGAACTGGAGGACGATATGTGGACTCGTTATCCGTATCTTTTTCAATGGGTAAGACTTGACAAATTTTTGAGGAGAAATTTTTTTCAAGTTGGGGTGAAATGTAACACCCAAAGTACGTAACTTTAATTACCTTGTTTGCTAGTGAATTAATCATTGGATTGTTTGGATTGATAATTGTATGATTAAATGACTTTATGTAAACTTGAATAGTAAATAGTTCTTGACTAGTTATTTTTTTAATTGGGCGTTTTTAGAAAATTTGAGAGAAGTATAAGGGCACAATAGGTATTTCCCTCTCCAAACATTCGCTCAAATCCACTCACATGCTGAACTCAAGACACACACACACACACACACACACACACACTCACTTATCCACATTTCAGTTTTTTTGTCCATTTTAATCAAAACAAAACATAGACAGAGAGGAGGAGATAGAGAGAGTTGCGAGAGAAGAGAGAAAGAAAAGAAGAAAAAAGTCTCAAACCCTCACTCACCCATGGAACCAAACCGAAATTCACTCATGAAATATCTTCTTCCTCTCTCTACTTCACTTTAGTGTAGAGAATATACATCAAGTTTTAGCCACCAACTTCCTTCCTCCTCTTCCAATCGATTTTGCATGTGGGTGAAGAAAGTGGTTTTGGGGTTTTCCTTGTTGCATGTGTGCTTGGGGAGTGGAGGAAGACATTTGAGAAGCTACATTGTTGATTGAAGTGTTCAAAGAGAGGATTTAGGGGCTGAACTTGAATTTGGGGATTTTTGGGAGTTGTTTTAGTGAAGAGAGAGAACTCATTCCACTTGCATTTGTATTTTCAGCATCACAAGTGAGGTCTTTGACTTAAGTTTTGATTCTTTGGATGTTGTTGCTTATAGCATGATAAGAACATGGTTCTTGTTCTGAAAATAAGTGAATGGCTTGTGTTTTATTGTTGTTGAGTATATGAAATGCTGAAATTATGTTCATTGAGCTGAAATGGGTATATTGACATGTTTGTTGAACAAATTGATATTCTAAAAACTCAAATTCATTCATAACCCAGTATAATTGTGTTGTTTGTCATGAATTTCGTGAGTATTAAGTGTTTGAAGTCTTGTTTTGTGACTTGGTTGAGCTTGGGAATCAAAACAAAGAGGGAAAAAGAGTCAAGTTTTTGCAAAATCTGCATAATCTGCACTTGACAGTATTGGTCGTGTCGCGACTCGAGTTGTGGCCTCGCGACCAATCACGAAATGTGAAGAGAAAAGCTATTGGACCTTATCGGGATGCGATGGGACAAGGTCGCGTCGCAACCATGTGCAAATTTCAGCAATTGTACATTCATATTAATTCAGCGATAACTTTGGATTCGGGAACCCGATTGAGGTGTTCTCAGATGCGTTATGAACCGTACCTTGATTGGTCTAGGTTGGTCCGATTAGATGCCTGGTTATCCTGCCTGATGATGAAGTCAGGAGTACAGCTTAGGCCGGGTTGTGCCTGCAAAGACACTCTGACGCCCAAGTCAGGGAGGAGGAGTCAAAGCAGAGTATGACCAGTGTGTCTGAATGCGTCCCTTTTGGTGAGGATTGACTTCTATTTATAGAGCGAGGCAATGCTCCTTAACCATAGGATTGTCCGAGTCGATCTCGGCCGTTGATCATATTTCTTGCTCCGTTTTGTGTCCCTGGCGAGTGGATCGTGTGAATATATGCCTTGACAGGAATAATTTTGTTTTGATGATTGACAAAAGGAGTTCTAAAATGTCAAAGTTGCAAAAAGCGGAAAAGGAGATCAAACTTTTAAGTCATGAGTTACTTGGTTTATTATTTGTATTGTATGTTTTAGGATATTTGTGTAAGTGGAAATAAAGCTCTCTAATATAAAATAAATCACACACTCACATTAATTTTCATAAAAATACGGTTTGCATGAAAATATTTTTAAAACAATTACTAATTGATTATAATTAATCAATTATGTGGAAGAATTATTTTTCTTCATATTTATAATTGAGTGCATAATCAATTGGACCATTCATATTTACTTCACGTTATTCTTCTATGGCCAAATCCTATTATTTTATTGTTCAACAAGTAAATAATTGATTCGATCCCTTCGTTTTTTCGTTGTCTTTTATTCAACAAAAAGATCATATTATCATGTTTTTTATTTAATGTCCTTGTTTGATTTAAAATTGAAATCAACAAGGACATTAAATAAACATCATGATAATATGTCAATTTTTATTATCATATCTTTTCTCCAACCGGCCAATTTTTAATTCCTTTTGAAATCAACACATATATCATACCTTTGCTTTCCAACGGACTAATTTGAGCGTCAACTGAAATCATTTCTTATATGGAAATTCAATTAATTGACTTTGATTTTGTTACCGTTGGAATTTGGTTAGTGTGAATTGTTTTTTATTTTAGTCTCTTTTATTCTATCTTTTCTATAAATAGAAGACTTGTGGTGGCTCTTTAACACAACTCATTTTTACATTGAAACTATATCAAAATTATCTTCTCATCACTCTCATACATTTTCCACTTCCTAATATTTTATTTGAGAGCTTTATACTCCACATAGCTTTATACTCCACATTTTCCACTATCTTCAATTTGTTCTATCTACACTAATGAGTGTATTATCTTAATCTTTTTTATTTCTTATTTTTTGGTGTGATCCGAAGTTATTTCCACTATATCTCTTTGTTTGGAAGCTCTTTTACATACGGAGGTGATATCCTGTTTTTGTGTAAAGAGGGTGTTCTTTGGCTGTAAAGGTTTCTAGCTGAACTTGTTCTAAAAACTAGTGTTTGATTGATTAAAACCCCTTTGTGTGTTTTGCTTTGGGGACTACACGTAGGCCTCAGGAGTGGCCGAACTAGGATAAATTTCCGTGTGTCTATTTCCTTTCGCTTTATCTCTTTTATTTTCCTTTGCAAGTTATTTTTCTTATTATTTATTTCAACTTCTTTATTTTATTTCAAACATTTTCTAAACACTTTATTTAATTTGATTAATTTTTATTTAAGTTATTCATTTTTAATCGCTATTTTTAAGTACACAATTCACCCCCCCTCTTGTGTTTGAAGTCACTTGGTCAACAAGTGGTATCAGAGCTAGACTCTTGGTAAAGACTAACTATCTCAAGAGGCAAGATGACTTCAAACAATGACTCCTTAAACAGACCCCCATCTTTCACTGGTGAAGGGTATGATTATTGGAAAGCAAGAATGAAAATTTTCATTGAGGAAGTAGATTGTGATATTTGGAATGCCGTCATAAATGGTTTGTTTGTTCCCACTCATCGTGTCAATGATGTAATGGTGAACAAACCTAGATCTCTTTGGACCAAAGATGAAAAAGAAAAGGTTCAATACAATTTGAAAGCTAAGAACATCATTATAACTGCTTTAAGCGTCGATGAGTTCTATCGCGTATCACATTTTATAATCACCAAGGAAATGTGGGACGCTCTTCAAGTGACCCATGAAGGTACTACCGTGGTCAAAAGTGTCAAAATCGGAGACACGATACCATGTCAAAATCGGAGACACGATATTGATCACGCAGTTCGGCCAAACTTTGCCTACGTCTGTGACTATAGAGAAGCTGTAGTTCCGTTTTATTGATTGTGTGTCTTGATCCTTTGAGTACAAACACCAATGAGTTTAAATAGGCTATTCTATGAAAACCTAACGGTTCTGGGCCGAATACATATGTAAATAAATCTACAAATCTACTATTTACAACCTTCCTTATTTCCTTATTCACATCCCCCCTCAAATTGATGCGGGTCATCAAGGAGCATCAATTTGTTGACAAGAAACCGATGGCGTGGACAAGGAACAACTTTGGTCAAAATATCTGCAACTTGAAATTGAGTATTGATATGAGGGATGGATATAACATGATTATCATAGGCTTCATGAATAGCATGACAATCAACTTCAATATGCTTAGTACGCTCATGAAAACCCGGATTTGCAACAATCTGATTGGCACTTGTATTGCCAGCATAGAGAGATATCGGTTCGGTTTGAGGAAATCCAAGTTCACCCAAAAGACCACGAAGCCAAAGGATTTCGGAGCATGCCGTAGACAAAGAACGATACTCTGATTCGGTTGAGGACTTAGAGACTCTTGCTTGCTTCTTACTTTTCCATGAGATCAACGAAGAACCAAGAAACATGCACCAACCAATGACAGAGCGGCGAGTTTCAGGACACCCAGCCCAATCAGCATCACTATAGGCAATCAACTTAAGAGGGGTCCCACTAGGAAAGAACAAACCCCGTTGAGAGGTAGCTTTCAAGTAGCGAATTATACGACGAACAGCTGCCAAGTGAAGATGACGAGGAGAATGCATCAACTGACTTACTTGCTGAACAACAAATGAAATGTCGGGTCGTGTAATGGTCAAGTAGTTATGACTACCTATGAGGTGTCGATACAATAAAGGGTCGGTCAAAAGTTCACCCTCGTCACGGTGGTATTTAACATTAACCTCAAGAGGAGTATTCACAGGATTAGCGGATTGGAGGCCAGCCATAGCAATAAGGTCGGTGGCATACTTATGCTGATGGAAAAATATACCCTTAGAGGTAGAATGAGCCTCGAGTCCCAGAAAATAATGTAAAAGACCAAGATCTTTCATTTGAAATGAGGCGTGAAGCTTTTGTTTAACTTCCTGTATGGATGCTGCATCAGAACCCGTAATGATCATATCATCAACATAAAGAAGGAGCAGAACAATGCCCATAGATGTGCGGTGAATGAACAAAGACGAATCATACTGACTTTGAGTAAAAGAGAACCCAAGTAGAGTGGAACGGAATTTCGCATACCATACTCTACGCGCCTGTTTCAAACCATATAGAGAGCGTTTCAGTCAGGTCGCCATGAAGAAATGCATTCTTCACATCCATTTGGTGGAGAGACCACCCATTTGAAGCAGCTATAGAGAGCACCATTCTAAGAGTAGTCATTTTAGCAACCGGTGCAAATGTCTCATCATAATCAATACCATATTCCTGCTTGTTGCCTAAAGCAACCAATCGAGCCTTGTACCGATTGAGAGATCCATCAGAATTCAATTTCACAGAATAGACACATTTACAGCCTATGGGTTTGATACGAGGAGGGAAAGGAACAATATCCCAAGTGAAGTTGTCCTGAAGGGTCTGAAGTTCCTCATTCATGGCATTTAACCAAGACACATCTTTAACAGCCTGCGGGTAACAAGTAGGAATAGATGTGCCAGATAGAGAGGCAGTTAAAGCAGTATGTGTCATACCCCAATTTTGTCCGACTTAGGTCCAAACCCTAATTTTCCACACAAAAATAAATTATGCATTGCATTTTGGGTCCTAGAAACCGCTCCAAAGTTTTTGAAATCATTTTTAGGGTTAGAATGCACTTTTTGGGGAAATTAGGGTTTTAGGGTCAAAAAGGGCATTTTGGTCATCACTCACAAAAGATTTCATAAAAATGATTTTTGCATGAAAATATGTTATGCATGCATGGCAAGCTTTGGAAAATATTTTATGCATGCATGGCAAAGACCTAGAAACATTTTTGTGGAAAGCAAGAATCAATTTCTATTATATACCATAGGCCAAGAATCGATTTATGATATATTCTAAAGGCCATGAAATCGATTTTCAGGCAATCCTAAAGGCCAAGAATCGATTTCTCAATCATATGTTTAAAGCTTGAAATCGATTTCTACATATACTCAAGGCAAAGCTAAAAACCGATTTCCCTCTTTTTGCATATGCCTTGAAATCGATTTTCAAGCTCTTCCATAGGCCATGAATCGATTCCTCATTGTTTTGATTAAGGGAAGAATCGATTTTCACCTATAAAGGAGGTCCTGAAAATCGATTCCTCATTGTTTTAACTAAGGGAAGAATCGATTTTCACCTATAAAGGAGGTCCTGAAAATCGATTCTTCATTATTTTAACTAAGGGAAGAATCGATTTTCACCTAATAAAGGAGGTCCTGAAAATCGATTCCTACCTGTTTTCAAAGAACAAAGAATCGATTCCCATGTTTTCCAAAGAATAAAGAATCGATTCCTCACTATTTCAACTATCCAAAGAATCGATTCTTGAGGCTTCTAAAATGATAAGAATCGATTCCTCACCTTTTTAACTTCATGTCACAATCGATTCTTCACTTTCATTAAATATTTTTTCAGATCTACGCTTTCCTAAAGCCTATAAATAGGCAGCCTCAAGTCACATTTTGGGGACAGATTTCACGAGATCAGAGAAACCCACGGATTTCACAAAAAACGAAATTTCACAACTCCTCTCTGCTTCTCAGAGACAGATTTTCAGGAGATCAGAGAAAAAACCCATTTTTCTCGAAATCTCTCACATTTTAGAAAAACTCTTCTACGCTTTATTTTTTCGCTCTATTCGTTCCGTTGGTCCGTCTGAGCTGATCTTCTGCAAGAGTTAGTTGGAGTTGCGTTCTTCAAGTGGTAGTATCTGCCTTCATCAGAGGTATTTCTGTCTTTATATTTGTTAATATTTAATCATTGTGATCCATGCCAAAATTGCCCTATGTGATTTAACTTAGTTATAGTGTCATTGTTGATGATGAACCACATGATTCCCACTTATGCCTAGTGCATCATGTTCTGAGTGGTGAAGATGGTCTCAGATGATTCAACCCTTTTAGTTTATATGATGATTGGCAATGTGATTCACACTTGTGCACTTGTGCACTTAATCTTAAGTGTGAGGATTGACCAAAGTGATTCAACATTCTTTGATACTTCGGTCGCTAAATAATTTGCTTGCTTATGCTGGCCAATGATCATGATTGAGGCAACTCTTTTGCTTGAGCTTACAGTGTCATCGTCTACTCTCATATAGAATATCATCAATACTTAGATGGGTCCATTCCTTACATTGCAGCTTCCACTAGATGTGCATTTAGATTCCCCTTGCGTTTTGTAGAAATATTTGAGTATGGTTCTCGCCTAGCATCTTCCACTAGATGTGCATTTAGGTTCAATCTTGCCTACTCTTGTATTTTTGCTTGATGCCCAATTCAAGTTCCCTCCTTGCCTATCTATGCGTTGTGATCTACTATGTGTAGTTTAGACTTGATTTCTGTTGGCGAATTCAAATATTGTTGCTTAATGATTTGATTCCACTGATTGTGTTATGCTTGAATCCACCAATTCTTTCTCGCATTCATTGTTTTCATTTCTAAACGACCTGGCACAAAAACGGTTACTAGTGGTAATCCATCACAACCTTTGATTGGTTTGATGGCCATGAAAGCCTCAATTTCAAAAGAGTTTTCGTAAGCATAAAGCAAGCTACTAGTGATAATCCATCACAACCCTTGTTGGTTTGATTATCATGAACGCGTCCAATTTCAAAAAGCATTTGTCTAGGTATCAAAGAATCAAAAGCAAGTTATTAGCGGTGGTCCATCATAACCTTTGTTAGTTTGATCATCATGAAAGCTTTCATTTTCTAAAACCTCATCAAAAAGATTCTCATTTTTAAGGCTCGTTAGAACTACGTCGCTTTGATTCCCATTTGGGATACGTAGGAGCGAGTCACATTCTCGTCAAGCGCAACAAATAAAAATCCTTTTCGCAACCATAAACAAATCATTTTCATGAAACAAATAAAAAAGAATCATTTTCAAACCCATTGTTGCCAGTAGCTCATCAGAGCCTTTGTTCGTTTAGCTATTAGTGGCAATGTCCTTTTCTCATAAGAATAATAAACGATGATCCATCATAACCTTTGTTAGTTTGATCATCGTGCAATCAATCACTTTCAAAGACCACTTTCAAAAGAGCAAATAAAAACGGGTTGCTACTAATAGTCAATCGGAACCTTTGTTCGTCTGACTAGTGGTATTGACCCTCATTTTCTAGAGTATTTAGCGGTGATTACCCATAACCTTGGTTAGTTTAATCATTCACTAAATGCCCGTCCTATTTCGAAAACTCACTAAAAAAGATAAAAAACAAAAACTTTTCAAAGAGACAAAGAAGAACTACGGAGCTTTGAGTTCTCCATCGCACCGGGAGATACGTAGGAGCGGGCCTTGTCCCGTCAAGCGTTTTTTCTAAAAAACCATTTTTCCCCTTTTTTCATAATAAATAAAGATTTTCATTAAGAGTTTTTCAATAAGAAGTAGAGAGGCAAAATCAAGTATTTTCAAGTCAACACACTAAAATCACACATTTAATTAAAGGTTCCCTCTCAGTAGAGAGGACGTGTGGGGTGCTAACACCTTCCCTGCGCGTAACCGACCCCCGAACCCTATTCTCTAGTTTCGCAAGACCAATCGCTTTCCAAAAAAGGTTTTCCTAATATTTTTCTTAATAAATATTGGTGGCGGCTTCATTGTCTTAGGAAAAGTTGTGAACGAGGAAGGTTCTCCCTCGGGGACTTTTTCGGGCGCAACAGCTGGCGACTTCACTGGGGAACTTTTTTTTAAGACGAGGGTCAAGCCTAACTAATTAAAATGTGTGGTTTAATGTATTGTTGATTTGATTACCTTGTTTGCCTTTCTTTCTTATCATTGATTGTGGGCATATGCATTTGTCTTCTTTGTTGTTCCCTATCTCTTCTTTTAATCCTTTTCTTTTTATATGTTTATGCTCGTGCATTCTTCCAACCCCCATGTTCCCTTCTTTCTTTGCTCCTTTTCTTCAAGGTAAGCTCATGCATTTCTCCCCAATTCTATCATGTCCTTTCTTCTCAGCTCCCTTTCTGAAATAAGTAATGCGTTTGTTGTTGGTACCCTAGGCTAGTTGTATTTGAATGATATTGAACCCTAGGGTAGACGACATGTTATTTCTTTCTATTGTCTGGACTGTTCCGGATTTTCAATTGCAGGTGGGGTAGTTTTTAAGGAAATGCCCTTCGCACACACACACACTTGTACCTTGAAATTATATGATTAGAGAAAGAGACCATAACCCAGGTCTGTTAGGATACCTTAGGATGAGTGGATTCGAGTAGTGGGAGCCCATCAGGACCTTTGTCCGTTTGGCTACTCGCGAAAGTTTCAATCAGAGTTGTGCTCTTTCATGATGCTTCGTATCTAGCAGTTTGCTGCATTTACGGGGATTTTCATGAGAGGGACTGTGGCTCTGATGACCTTTGTGAGGGTGAATAGAGCTACATGAGAAGATTATCCCTAAAGTGCCTTAGCTCACAGGTTCTACCCCCTTTTAGGTCACAAGGGCTTTCCAAATTGTGTGTTGCATCGTTGCATTCAGTTCAAATCAATGTTTCCTTCAGAATTTTCGAAAATCAAAAAGGATGTGCTTTTCCTTTCCAATAAACGCCTATATGAGGTGGCATATAGTGTGAAAATTTTCAAATCACCACCTGTAAATATCCTCTTTCTGCAAAAACACAAAAAAGACGCATCCTTGCATCATCACATCATTGCATCATTACACCATTGCGTCATTTGCATTAAATAAAATTCCAATTTTGGAAAAAATCATTCATCTTGCATTCCGTTTCATTACATAAAGATAAAACAAAAAACAATTATCATCTGCATAGCATAAACATTTCATTTATAATCATGCAAAAAATCCTCGTCAAGTTCATCCAAGACGAGGCATTCATGCATAAGCATTATTTCAAAAAAGAGACACAGTAGAACTACGTAAGCTTTGATTCCTCATTACAATGGGGATACGTAGGAGCGGGTCATACCCCGTCAAGCACATTTTTCTAAAACCCTTTTTCCAATAAATCATTTGCATCTCCAAATAATTTTCAAAATCATGTTCCAAAACTAAAAAAACAAAAAAGAAAATCATTGTGAGTATATCATGCATTTCATTGCACAAAAAAAAAATGAAAACAAGAAAGTATCTCATTCATAAAAATCATCATCAAATTTATTCAAGATGTAGCATTCATGCATCATTTCATTAACCTCATCACTTTAGTTCAAATACGTCATTCCTCCATATATGCATCTTCCAAAAAAGGAAGGGGCATTGGCATTTCATACTTTGCCTTGCCTCTAAAAAAAAAATCATCATTTAGAAAAAAAAAGAAGCATCATTCCTGCATCTTTCATCATTCAAAAGAAAAAGGGGGCATTGGTATTTCGTACCTTGTCTCGCCTCTAAAAAATAAAAAATAAAAAAATCAAAATCAAAAAATCATTTTGAAAAAAAAAAAGGGGGCATCATTCTTGCATCATTCGCATTGGCATTCCATATTTTGTCTTGCATTAAAAATAACAAAATTATTTAGAATAAGCCACACTCTTCGAGTGGTCATTCTCCACGCATTTGCATCATACTTGCATATCATAATTTGTTCATTCATTCATTGCATAAAATAAGAGTTGTGATGGGAAGCGAGACGTTCTTGCGAAACAATCATCCTTTTTGAAAAAGTTTATCCTTACTTGGTTGCAAACTCAAGGTGTTCCAAGGCACTCAGTTTTTCAAATCAATAGCTCATTTGCATTTCTTTCAAAAGCACTGCATCCCATCCATTCTATGAAAAAAGACTGAAATAGTGTATCAAAGAAAAAACAAATTTTTAACTGATGTTAACTCTCTGTGAAGCATTCTTCTAATGAGCGTGCATTCTATTGTTTGGGTCCGTTGGTTTTCCTCCCTTACCACAGTTTCCCGTCCAAGTCTAGTCCCGCCCCGTCCACCCATAAAGTGCATATTCTCCCCATCAGTGCGTATTTGACTTTTGGTTCAAGTCCTCCATGCTGGGGCAAGTCTGTGATCACTAATTTTCCTTGTCGGTATCATATTCCTTCAGTGCAAGTCTCTCAAAATAATAATAATAATATAATAAACAAGAAAACAAGCTCGCTAGGTTGAAAACCCGCAAAGGGCGGCCTAGGCAAAAAGGAGCGCCCGGTGGACTGAAAACTCGCAAAGAGCGGTCCAGGCAAAAATTAGGGCACAAAAAAAAAAGAGCAAACACATGAAGATAGATAAATTATTGTTCTAAAGTTAAGTCTTATAGAAATAAGCAATCGGGATTTGAAATGAAGTTTGGCCATCTCCTCAAAAACCCCAAAACCCCAGAAAGTCCCTTTCCTACCCACCTTGAGCCAAGAAAACCAAAATCCAAAAATCACCCTAGACAAGGATCACCCCAAATAAAAAAAAATAGTGCATCACTTTTTATCAGCTCACCCGAGTCGAAAAAAAAAAAGGGGCGGATTCAAAAATGAAAATCCCAAAACAAAAGAAAATACAAAAGAAATGTAAGTGGTGAGCTGGTACATGTTACCACAAAATACAAGAGATCATTGTCTAAATAAACCTTCAAACACTTCATCATTCCAACACCTGATTCCATAAACCTTCAAACACTTCCTTTGGCCTCAACATCAAACCCCTTAGTCATTCTACCATGAGACACGAATTTGCTTTAACAGAGCCCAAACAAGCCCAATAACCATCTCCCTCATAGACCATTAACCGTCAATCAACGCCGAACAAAAATCATCCTCCCATTAACCTCAAACACTTCATTAAGCCTAACCCTCCTTCCTCCACAAAACACCACAATCCCGAAAAGCCCATTCCGATCAATGACCGGTTGCTTTTGTTCACTCAAATTCTAATCTTAGGACGAACAAGCTTATCTATGTACAATGTGTTTGCTCAAAAGAAAAACAAACGATCAGAAAAAAGAAAGCTGATCAAGAAAGAATAAACCCTCAGAAAAAAGAGAACCGAGGGAACAAAAACGAACAGTCAGAAAAAAGAAAGCTGACAAAATAAAAAGGGACTTGCACTCCAAAGCACACTCAAGATGCATTAAAACAAGGTTTAGTGATCACCAGGTAAGGATTCTTTTCGCACCAAAAAGTCAAGACATCAGTAGAGAACCAAAGCTTTGCACTGAGAATACCACTCAGACCCAAAAGTTGGGGCATTCTCTTCACCACCCACACACCCTAGTCTTGGGAAATTCTGTTCAATGCCCATCCCATGTCACTCCAGTTGTCAATGTCATTCCAAAGTGGGGCAAGTGCATTCCCATTCCTTCACCTCATTCATTCCCATAAAAACCTCACCGGGGCAATCTCTCAACTCACTATCCTAAACAAGGCCTTGTCATTCTAATTGGGGCAGCTTTGTCCTTGTTATGACTGGGGCAACATCAAACTTTATGGGTTGAGACAAAATCTCTTTTGATCCACCTTCCCTTTCAAAAGCCGAAGCATTCCCAATTCATCACCTTCTACGCCCCTAGTTGTTGTCACCACTAGACAGGGGCAAACTATTCAAAGACCTGAATTGGGGCAATCTTGTATCTCTTGAGCCCTCATGAGCTTCGGCAACAACCATGTCTGTCATTCCTTCACTTGCCATGAAAGTCCATGCCCTAAACCAATTCCAAGTTAACTGACTCATTCATTCACATTTGCACTCCTATGCATGCTTACTAGATAATGCTTCAAAGGAGAGAACACAAGTTGTTTACGTGATATCTAAAATTCAGTCATCATGGAAAGAAAGAGAAAACAAGTGAGGTTGTTTGTAAATAAAAACCTTGAGAACACCGGAGTTTGAATCAAATTCAATTTTTCAAACAGAATGGTCAATAATCATCTCAGTTCCTTGCATTCAAAGTCTCGCATCTCATCATCACAAAAATGTTTACCTCATGCATCTAGGCATTATAGCATATGCATCAAAGCATTACATTTGCATCTTCACATTTTGTGCATTCATCACATAGCAAAAAGAAAAAAAAACATTCCACGTCAGTTACACAGAAAAAGCAGAAATCTTTTCATTGCATTGGCATCATATTAATGTTCGCACTTCATAAAAAGAAAAGAACAAATCATTGCATGTCATTCATCACTAGAGCATTACATTTAGCATCAGATATTTCACAGAAAAAGCAAAGAAAGCAAAAAGAAAACAAAGAAAAGAAACCACAAAAGCAACACAAAAGCATTCCATATCATTCATCATTTCACAAGCATTCCTTTGTCATTCAATCATCAAACATTAAAGCAGTGCATATGCATCATATTAACGTTAGCATTTGTTGCACCCCGAAAAATCCCAGTTTGGGTTTCTCAATGTACAACGTGGAAATTTTTGAAGCCGCCACCAATATTTATTTTTAAAGACTAAAACATTGGAAAAAAGTCTGTTGAAAAAGGCGGATGGTCTTTCGAAAACATTGAGATGTAGGTTCGGGGGTCGGTTAGGTACGGGGAAGGTATTAGCACCCCGCACCTCCTTTCTACCGAAAGGGAACCATTAACTTTGATATGTGGCTTAGAAAAAGTTGACTTGAAATGATTTTTATTCTACTTCCTTTCTTTTTATTTCGTTTGAGAAACGGTTTTATTGAGAAGAAAAATATTTTTGGTATCTTTGAAAAGCGGAACAAAACAAAGATTTTTAAAAGGGTGCTTGACGGGTTATGACCCGCTCCTACGTACCCTCTCTGGAAGAGGGATCAAAGCTACGTAGTTCTCGGCTTTTGCGTTTGGAAAACGGCTTAAGGGTTTTTCGCAATTGGGTGACAAAATGAAGATTTTTTAAAAGTGTGCTTGACGGGTTACGACCCGCTCCTACGTACCCTCTCTGGAAGAGGGATCAAAGCTACGTAGTTCTAGTCTTTTTTTAAAAGTGTGCTTGACGGGTTACGACCCGCTCCTACGTACCCTCTCTGGAAGAGGGATCAAAGCTACGTAGTTCTCGGCTTTTGGTTTTGAAAGTGTTTTTGTGTTTTATCTTATTTAATTTTTTTTTTGGTTTTTTTGAAATAGGACTCAAGTCTTCACGAATACCAAACAAGCAACGGCTTCGAGTGGCGTTCATTACTAACTCGAAAGAAAAGAGTCGAAACCGGTAGTCAAACAAGCAAAGGCTTCGAGTGACTACAAGTAACAACGATTTATTATCTTTTTTGAAATCATTTTTGAAAAAAGGTGAGCATTGGTGATAATTACGTTGTTTTTGAAATTGGAATTTATTTATTTTTTAGTTAAGGTGTGGGAGCTTTCATGATAGCCAAACAAGCAAAGGCTTCGAGTGATGGCTAATGATTTATTTAAGAAAATGCCCTAGGTTTTTTATTAGAAAACATTTGATTTAATTTGAAAATTAGTTCTAAGAAAAAGATGATTTGGAAAAGGATTTCGGAAAAATAAGTAGAACATTTCAACCAACTCCGAGTCCATAACCAAAAGATGCGACATGAATGAATGAAATACAAACACATTCACTAATCAAGCAATTATGAACGTGTTGATCACTAACTGAGATTAAACATGCCAATACAATCAAGAGATACAGTTATTGAGGATGCAAAGTAAAGTTCTCAAAATAATTGTGCGGGTGTGAGGGAATTGCTTACGTGGCAAAGGAAGAATGTGCAAGGATCTTAATGACTCTAGTAGTCTTACGTCTTCACAAGAACACATGCAAGTAGAAGGTAATTGTACACAATTCAATCAAGACATTTAAGTGGCATCAACAACAAAAGAATACAATTGATCATAGGCATAAAATAGTCTAAGTTAAATGGATGAGCATGTGATCATGATGTGCTAGATTAGATAAGCATGAATGCATGTAAATGCATGAACATTTGAGAATGAATGCAAGAATGAGTATATACAAAGATGCATGAGCATACAAGAATGCATGAGCATTTGATTAATGAATGCATGGACATGTGAGGATGAATGCAAGAATGAGTATATACAAATATGCATGAGCATACAAGAATGCATGAGCATTTGATTAATGAATGCATGGACATGTGAGGATGCATGGTTATTTAATTATGAATGGACATGTGAGAATGCAAGAAGTATAAACAAGTAAGGATGCATGAGGTACTAACAAGTGAGAGTGCGAATGAATATGCAAGAGATATGAATATATGAAAAGGCATGAAGATTAAAACAAGAGAGTATGCAAGAGATACAAGCAAATGAGAATGCAAGAGAGTGAATAAGGTTTTATTTACGTGCAAGTGTGTGAGAGTGTGTCATAAAAAGTGGTAAAAATTTAGTTACCTTATTCTTAGGAAATGGTGAAATGTTTTGGTGTTTTTAGAGTCTTAGGAAAAAGTGGTAAAAAGTATTTTTGGGTTGATTTTATAAAGTTGAAAAGTTATAAATGTAAACTAGAAAATGTTTTGGGTCTTTTTGTAATTTAAGAAAGGTAAAAAGTAAAGGTAAATTATTAATGAAATGGTAACTTATTTAAGTGAAGGTGGTGAATTATTTAAGTGAAGGTAAATGGTAAAAGTAAAAGGTAAAATGTTTTTTAGGGTTTTAAGTGAAAGGTAAAAAAAAAGGTAAGAAAATGTTTTTTTTACTATTTAGTAACACTTAAGTGAATGGTAAAAACTAAAAGGTAAAAAGTGAAAAAAACACAATTCACAAAAATTAATTTACCAAACAAGATCAAACAACAAATTTGAGTAAGTAAATTGGTCACAAAAATGGCTTTATGGCCGAAACATACATATACACAATAAGGCTCAAATTCAACAAATTTCTTGGAACCAAATCACATCATTAGACACACACACATAAACCCTAAGATTTACACATGTATATCACACTCAAACAATCATCATTTCATCATTTATTCAACACACAAAATCAAAGAAAATAAAAGATGATGAAACCCTAATTTAGGGACCTAAACCCGAATGCACTATTGGTCCTATATACCATTCTTATTCAACTTTGACACATGAAATAGACAAGAAAACATGAGGATCCTAATTTCTAACCCAAGGCCGAAGCAAAAAGGCAAGGAAAAATAAATTTTACTTGGTGAAAATTTCATAAAACAAAGTGCAAATCACAAGAACAACACATAATCAACACATAGTCACAAGAACAATTTATTTGGTGGGTGAGATGCCAACTCTCACCCACAACAGCCCCTAATCTACATTTAAATGATGTTATGAGATGCAAATATAAGTTGAAAAAGGATTTTGATGCAAGAAAGTGGATGAAAATGCAAAGGGTTTTAGGTTATACCTTGGTTCCAAGCTAAACAAGAGTAAAAATGAAAATCAAGAGTAACCAATCACCAACACTCTTCAAAAATCACCAACAACAGCCACGTAACCTTGAAGGATCAGCCCCTTTGATGATGTAAATGTGGAATCAAAGATGAAAGGAAGAGGATATATGAATATGGAATGAGTTTGAGGTGATTTGGTGGATGGAAGTTGAAAAGAAAATGGAGGAGGAGGGGTGAGGGGGCTACGGCCAAGGGAGAAGGGAGGAGTGGAGTTGGTGTGCTAGGGTTTTTTGAATGGAGAGTGAGGCTAAGAAGATGTGTGGGTTGATCATATGAAGATATATATAGTGCTCACTTATCATTAAGGGCTTCTAGGTCATTTTGATTTCCATTGTGCTCTAGGATTGCATCTAAATTTTGAACCAAGGGTCAAGATCAAATGTCACATGGATTAGGGGCAATTAGAAAGCACAAAGTGAGGAGAGAGAGGGCTGAGGGGCGCAGCATAAGGAGGGTGGTGAAGGATAAGTTCAATTACAAAATTGTATTTTTCCATGAAGCTTATTACAAGAGTGCCATTTTAATTCAAATGAAGGGTGAGGATTGCATTTAACACTTGAATGGAAGGCCATGATTTAAACACAATTTGCAATCAATAAAATAAACCAAAAATGGGGGAAAAAGGGCTGGAATTCGCAGCCAAAGGAAAGAGAGTGAGTGGAATTGCAACTTGTACTATTGTACTACACTTGACCTTTCAAAATTCAAAGGGATATTCCTTATTCCCTTCTAGATAATTCTTCTAAATTCTTGCCATTTTGGGCCATGTCCCATGATTCAATGATTGGGCTCTGAATTTTATGATCTCACCAATCCCAAAATCGATTTGTGGACCCCACTCCAAAGGAAATGACCATTTTACCCTTTTGTTCAAAAAAACCGAATTTCATGCCAAAAATATTCCCATGATGCACAAAAAAATACACAACTCCACTCACTTGGACTCACATAGATTCCTCAAGAGATGCATAATGGTTTTTACCGAGAAATTATTTATTTTAGTGAAATGACCAAAATGCTCTTTTGGTCCCAAAAACCCTGATTTTGCTCCAAACTTCATTTCCACTCTAACAATGATCCTGAGACCCTTTGGATGACTCTAAAACTCTAGAAATGCATGCATGATGAGAAAATAAGTCTTTTTTGGCGAAATTACCAAAATACCCTTTGAACTAGGAAAACCCTAGAAACCCTAAAAATGCTCTAAAGTGCTCTAAAATGCCATGCAATGCTTTTCTAACCCTAAATTGCATTATGAAACTTCTAAAATGCAAGCATGATGCCTTTCCTATCCTCTAGGATGACTGTCAAGACTTGACTTATTTATTTTTATTGAAAATTAGGGTTTTGCCCTAAGCCAGACAAAATTGGGGTATGACAGCTGCCCCTCTTTATTTGGATTTTGACAAGAAATATGAATTGCGCAGGACATATTTCGAGGCAAAATAGAAATAAAGAATTCAGAAATTATACCGATTTTGTCTGCTTAGGAAACCCGTATTTTCCTCTTTTCTTTTTCTATTTTTTTTGAATAGATGGGCTTGAGAACAAACGGGGAACGGTTAACATTTGGCGTATTAACCGAGAGAAAGAAAATGACGGACCACTCGGGATCTGAAGGAGCACTAAGGCTCTGAAGGACCACTCAGGGTCTGAAGGACCACTCAGGGTCTGAAGGAGCACTAAGGCTCTGAAGGACCACTCAGGGTCTGAAGGAGCACTAAGGCTCTGAAGGACCGCTCAGGGTCTGAAGGAGCACTAAGGCTCTGAAGGACCACTCAGGGTCTGGAAGGCCGCCTAGGCCTTAATTGAAGGACCATCGTGGTCTGAAGGAGCGCTACTAGCTATGGTACTAGTAAAACGGTCTGAGGGGGGCCTTTGCATTCGAGCGGCCATGATGGGTCAAGATCAGATCCGGAACTGATATGTTGACCATAAAGGACGTCCGCTGTGTCTTAGGCTGACACAACTAGTCTGAAGGACCACTTGGGGTCTGAAGGACTTACCCGCAGCTCGAATACGAGGTGAAGTCTGCTTTTGAAGGGACACTTGGGTCCTGAAGGGATTCACGAATCCTGTTGGTTGATGGGCACTTGGGCCTGAAGGGACACTTGGGTCCTGAATGGATTTACGAATCCTGCTGATTGGTTGAGATGGCCAATGCTGCCGCACTGGATTGAGGTACCTGCATACGTCAGTTGATGCAAGGAATGATGCAAGGAGTGTGGATGCATGTTATGCGAAGGCATGTTATGCAGATGCATGCTATGCGATGAGTTTGGTGTAATGATGAATGTGATGAAATGCTATTCCTGATTCTTCATCCCTTTGATTTTTCGTCATGTGATGAATGCACAAGATGCGGTTATGCAAATGTAATGCAGATGTATGCTACGTGGATGCATATGACGCTGATGCATGTAATGCTGGACGCTTTTGATATTCTCTTTTGGCTTTCCTTGATGGTTGTTTTTTATTCATGAAGTGAGGGTATGGAAATGCAATGCTTGAGAGTTGTGAAATGCCTTGGTTTATTTGATGGAATGCTAAATTATGGACTTGACATTAGTCTGATTTAAGGACCACAACGAGTCTGGTTTATGGGCTGACAAGCTTGGTTTATGGAGCAATATGTGTCTGCATATTGGTCTGATTTATGGACCCTAAAGGTCTGGTTTAAGGACACAAAGGTCTGGTTTATGGATCACAATGATCTGGTTTAAGGACACAAAGGTCTGGTTTATGGATCACAATGATCTGGTTTAAGGACACAAAGGTCTGGTTTATGGATCGCAATGATCTGGTTTAAGGGCCGACATGCCTGAGTTATGGAGCAATATGTGTCTGCATATTGGTCTGGTTTATGGACCCCAAAGGTCTGGTTTAAGGACACAAAGGCCTGGTTTGACCTAATGGTTTGTGGAATTTCGGTGCAAGTGTATGCAATGGAAGACTTTGCTTTTGTTTTTTTTTTCCTATGAGATGCACGATGCAAATGCAATGCTTTGATGCAAGATTTTTTGTTGTTCTTTTCCTTTTATGAAATGCAAACATTAAGATGATGCAAATGAAATGTTTGAGTCCAACTGCTATGGTACATGTAGCAATAATATGAAATGGTTGATTGGGAAACATTAGGATTTTGGATGGCACGCGATGAATGCATGAAATGCGAATGCAAATGAGATATTTGGATGCAAATGTTATGATTGTTATTTTCTTTTTCTTTCTCCTATGATGAATGCAAATGCAAATGTCTGAATTTCTCTTTTCTTATTATTATTTCCTACGTCTGAGGAATGTATGATTTTTGCATGATGAATGCAATGCATGATTGTGTTTGTTTATTGCCCCTTTTTTTTTGCTTATTTTTTTATTTTTGCTGGTTCAGCCAACCCGCGACACTCATGACACGAGACTGAGGAACCTGTTGGACTTGCGGGGCTCATGGGCCGAGTGCATGTTGGTCTTGACTTTGCTGGTTTGAAGCAATCGTGGATGTAGTTGCTCTCTCTTGCATGATTGACTGATTTTGAGGATGTGCTTTCTCTCATGACTCCTAAGAACTTCGTAATCATTGTAATGCTCCATGATTTATGCACATGTTTTACAGTTCAGGACCATCATCATCATAAAACGTTTATTTTGAGCAGAAAAAGCAGAAAATAAAAGAGTGAACAGATACGAGAAATTTGAACTTTATTAATGCGGAAACCGGTCGCACAAGAAGTTACGCCGATTGTTTATTGCATTTGAAAGTTTAAACTATAAAAAGACACGAAAAAAGAGAGAAACTGAATTCTGACTGTCCGTCTCTGTGGAACAGTGCCAAACATCTATGTCCTTGACCTTGATCACTCCCTCATCCAAGCTTGTAGGAGAGTTGTATGCCTTTCTTTGCTTTTCATGCCTAAGTTTTCAGACCCTAATTTTTGCCTGGATCGCCCTTTGCGGGTTTTCAATCCACCGGGTCGCTCTGATTTTGCCTAGGCCGCCCTTTGCGGGTTTTCAACCTAGCGAGCTAATTCTTACTTGGCTTGTCTTTCTCTTTTTTCATCTATTTCTTTTAGGCATAATACTTCTTCACTTGATCTGAATTGACTGGATTCCTGAGATCTTCGCCGTCTATGTTTATGAGTATCGGCGCTCCTTTGGAAAAAGTTTTCTTGACTTCATATGGACCGTCATAAATGGGTATCAACTTCCCACGGAGTCAGTCTGGATAGGTAGGATCTTTTTGAGTACAAGGTCTCCTTCGCCGAATTCTCGAAGACGGACTTTCCTGCCGAGAGCTGCCTTCATCTTTTGTTGGTACAACTGGCCATGGCGCAGGGCATCAATTCTTTTCTCTTTAATGAGATTCAGTTGATCTAGACGGGCTTGGATCCATTTTGCTTCTTCTAACCTGGCCTCCGTGACTACTCGTAGAGAGGGTATTTCAACCTTGATGAGAAGAACTGCTTCTGACCCATACACTAGAGAAGAAAGGGGGTTTCCCCTGCATGATTTCAATGAATGTGAGTGCGACAAGGGATGAGATAGGTGTAGGGTCAATCTGCCCAGTTGTAAGAAGGGTGAAGAGCGACAGAATTGCCCCACTTGGCATATTGTAAACAAATTTATTTGTCCTAGAGTTAAAACTTTGAGAAAACAACAGCAATCGATCATTGATCAGAATGGACTTTTCGGGACTGTGGTGTTTTGTGGAGAAGGGATGACTGAGCTTGTCGGAGTGTTTGGGGTTGATGGGAGGATGGGTCTTATTCAGCGTTGGCTGATGATCGATGGTTTATGATGGTTAACTGGCTTGATGAGGTATTAGGAAGTTTTATTCCTGGCTAAGGGTCTGTGGAGGGCGGGTTATCGCGGTCAAAAGGAGAGTGTTTGCGGTTTATGAGAGGTATGGGAATGATACAGTGTTTGAAGGTTTATTGAGAGGTATGGGAATGATACAGTGTTTGAAGGTTTATTGAGACGAGGATCTCTTGGGTTTTGTGGTAACACGTATCAACTCACTACTTACATTTCTGTTGTATTTTGATTTTGGGATTTTCCCTTTTTGAATTTTTTTTTTGAGCTTGGGTGAACTGATAAAGAACGATGCACTGTTTTTTTTTTTTTGGTGATCTTTGTCTAAGGTGACTTTTGGATTTTTGGTTTTTTTTTTTTTTTTTTTTTTTTTTGGCTTACGGTGGGTAGGAGAGGATTTTGTTTTTCTCTTTGGGATTTTCTTGGCTTAAGGTGGGTAGGAAATGGATTTTCTGGGATTTTAGGTTTTTGAGGGTATGGAGGGATGGTCCAACTTCATTTCCAATCACGATTGCTTATTTCCTCAAAAATTAACTCTGGGACAATAATTCACTTATTTTCATGCACTTGCCCTTCTTCTTTATTCCCTTTTTTGCGCTCTAATTTTCCTTTATTGAAGTACCCATCTTGATCTCTTTTCTTGCTGTCCTCTGCTGTACCTAAATTGATCACTTCAGTGGATTCCCCGTGATGCTGAATAACCCTTTTTCCTTGCTTCATTAACTTTCTGGAGGATTTTCCGGTCTTTCTCAACGTCCCACTCTGCTTGATTGATAAGGTGGTCAAAGTCAAAATATGGACCGTTGGCACTGTTATTTTGAGAGACAATTGCTGTGGATTTGCTTTTTGCCGAGGCGAAAAAGCAGAATGAAAGGCGAAACAAACAAACAAGCAATAATAATGCAAGGAAAAGACACACGAAATGAAAAGGAATTGATTTTTATTGATTGGAATTCAAAAACAACGTTTTTATTGATGATGATGATTTAGAAAATAAAAACATGTGCGCCCCTAACAACTGGTCCTGTGGCCTTGGGCAGAGCCACAGGGTTGCATTACAATGATCATATTGAATTAAAAGTCACAGGAAAGGCAGCAGCTTCCTCATTCTTCAACTTTCTCTGGCAAGGCAGCGACGAACCAAACCAGTCTCACTTTCTTCAGCTTCGGATCCATTTTTGATGACAACTATTTGGTCGTATTGTTCCTCTTCCTCATCCCATCCTGTAGGCTGGATGTCTTCCATTCGGATTTGAGCACTCTCGGGAACGTCATACCTGACCAAGTAATCAAACTTTCCACTAGGCTCCCCTAGGGTATCCCAACATCCCTCTTTCACAGGCACCGCTGTTACTTCCTCATTGATTTCTTCTTCACCATCAATATCATGGGTCCCTATCTGAACCACGCACCGATCTATCAGGTCTTGCAAGATCACCTTAAAGCTTTCGCAATTCCCCACGCATGCGGAATCAGCAAATCCTTCTTCATGGCAACACCCCTTTTTAACCACTCCAGCATGACATAACTCAGAGTAGATAACATCCAACGGGGTCTTAACCTTCTTCACGTCCTTTACCAATTGCCCGACAGAACCTTCTAAAGCATTGATAGCTGGCCTTTGATGATCTAGCACTGGATCAGTCGTTGTGCTTGGGCTGTCCTGTTTGAACGAGATCCACCTAGCATCTACTAGGTCTTGCACTACATGCTTGAAGGCTTTACAGTTCTCCACGACATGCCCCACCGCTCCCTCATGGAAGGCACAGGTACTGTTAGGGTTGTATCCTCTGAAATATGGTGGTCGGACGGGTTTCATTGGTCTTGTGGTAATGAGCTTGTTTGTGATGAGGTAGTTAAAGAGATCTGTGTTTGGCATGGGGATGGAGTCAAACCGACGCGACTTTCTTCGTTCCCCTATAGCATTGTTGGCGCCAATAGGATTGCAGGGGACTCTTCCTCTTTTTATCTCGACTTCGAGTCTTGCCCCTACTCTGATCACATCTGAGAAGCTTGAAGGTCCCCTTCCGATCAGACGCTTGTAGAAAACAGCTGGGAGGGTATCCATGAACATAGACACTATTTCCTTCTCAGTCAACGGGGGCTTCACTTGTGCAGCTACACTTCTCCACCGCTGGGCATATTCCTCAAAAGACTCACGATCTTTCTTGCTCATAAACTGTAACTGAGACCGGTCTGGAGCTGGGTCCAAGTTATGCTGGTAGTACTTCAGAAATGCTTTAAAGAGATTCTTCCAACTATGAACATCGGAGGATTGCAGCTGCATATACCAATCTAACGATGCCCCAGTCAGACTGTTCTGAAAATAGTGAATGAGCACCTTATCATCATGGGCATAAGCTGCCATCTTCCTAACATACATCTTCAGATGGTTAGATGGACACCCAGTGCCGTGATATTGATCAAAGTCAGGTACTTTGAATTTAGGAGGAATGAAAGTAACAACTCATTCAGGATTTTCAACAGCGATAGCCCCAACAGCGGCCTCACCCCTCTGCAGCATACTCATTTCTTCGGTTATCTGTGCTTCTTCAGCTTTATTCTTTGGAGCTTGACTCTCCCGATCCAGCTGCTTAGGATTAAGAACCTCTGCAACTAACTCCTCTTGGCTCCGGCGGCCCTTATTCTTAAGATTCCGATTACTAGCCATCAACCTTGATTGCAGACGGGTGGAGTATCGGTGTTGGTGAACCAGCTTACCTTTCATTTCTGTTTGTTTAGATTTTTATTACATAAGAATCAAGATGAATGTATGAATGGATGTATGAATGTATGTACAATGTTTGCTTGGTGCCGGGAACCACGGGATGCCTTATCTTATCATAAGCGCATTAACTTTTCTTCTTTTTTGATTTTTTTTTTTGATTTTAAGAAGTGAAGAAAAACGAGGAACCGAAATAGCAAATCAACCTTCTTCATAACTGGGAGGCGAGAAGCAAGTGAAGCCTTGCTACTTGATTCCATTCTGATGCACCTATGATAAGACGGTACATTATTCAGTGATCCCCGGCAAGCAAACGCAAATGAGATGCAATATGAATGCAAGTAAATTGTAACATCCGCAAAATAATTAACCGAATTATTTGGATGTTAACCCAATTGAATTAATTTAGTACTTGACTGGTAAATTTACTGAGTGCTAAAATTATTTATTGGTTGTCATCGGATCGTTAACCGGATAATACGGACCAATGAAGTTTTGGAATCGAAATAGGAGATTTCGATCAATATGGTAATCTGACCGCGTTACAACAAATATATTAAATAAATATATATGTGTATACGTGTGTGCATGTGAGAGGAGAAGAAAATAATTAATTGAAAGAGAAAGAAAGAAAGGAAAGGAGGCAGCGAGATAAGAGAAACAGAGAGGAGAAAAGAGAGAAAAGAGAAAGAAGAGGAAAGGGGCATGGAGGAAGAAGAGGAAAAAGGGAGGACTTCGGTTCACCGAAACGACTTCCTTCCAACACGAAAAATGTTCAACGTTACTTCCTCTTCGTTTTGGTACCAAGATCTTCATCATCAACTCACTCTCTCTCATTTTACCATTTTCGATTTGAGAGGAAAAAATAGAGGTTTTGTGGTTCAAGCTCAAGGGAAAGCTAAGGACGATGTTTAGGAGCGAGCACGAGGTGGATTACTCGAGTATTGAAGATCGATTGGGTGAGTTAGGTTGAAAAATCAAGATTTGAGGTTTATGTGAATAGTGGCTTGAGGTGAAGAAGATGATGAATAGTGCCCATGGAGAATTTCGGGAAATCGGTATTTCGGTCAAAAAGCGGTTTCGTGATCGAGTGGGAAGCTTTGGGAGCGGATTGGGTGTCGCCGGAGCGGGGAACGTTCGTGTGGTTACTCGGTGGATTCGGCCGCTCGTGGTTCACGCTTCAAGGGTGAATTCTACTCACGCTTAGGATTTTATGTTTCGAATTAATTAATTAACTGTTTTACTGCTTTCGCTGGACTGGAATATTATTTGGTAATCGAGTTTGAGAGATTTTGGGTTGAAAACCGATAATTGGAAAATATGTCGCATTTTGATAAAATCCGTTTTGAATGAGTTTTTGATTGACTTGAATGATTGTGTGACTTTGATTGGAACTGTTTTTATGGTTGTCAAATCTGTTTTTAATCGGAACAAGAATCGGAATTGAGCGGAATAGCGGATTTCGCGAAAATCGCAAAATTCTGCACTTGACAGGCCCCCTTACTGCCAGTCCACGCGCCGTTTGCGCGCCGTTTGCGCGCCGTTTGCGCGCCGTTTGAGCGCCGTTTGCGCGCCACGCGCCACTCGCGCGCCAGTTGGCAGAATTTCAGCAACTGAACACTGTTTTTCGTTTCGCGATAACTTTTGATCCGGGAACCCGATTGAGGTGTTCTAAGATGCGTTGGAAAGCTTATTCAGAGGCCTAACTGAATATTTTATTTTTAAGGCAAAATGAACTGTTTTTGATATTGAAAATTGTGTCGAAAAGTGGTCAACTAGAGTGCGAGTGTGAACTTGAATTTTATAAAATGTGGTTTAAAGTATTTCATTGATTGACTGATTTGATGGACTGTGGGTTCATAGTGTTGTAGATATACGTATATAGTATATCGAGTTGGGTGACGACCCATGTGTAACATACTAGGCGGGGCAGTCATGATCCCTTACCCTAGGCTCCATGCCAATAGGAGAATGTACTATTGGTAGGGGGGTTCACCGGGGTTTAGCGGTTACGCAGTCGGTGTTATGTTAAAAAGATTATTGTGCGATACACCGGGGTTTAGCAGTCATGCAGTCGGTGCCGTACTTTGTTTGTTGTGCGATACATCGGGGTTTAGCAGTCATGCAGTCGATGCCGCATTTTGTGATAACACGTTCACCGGGGTTTAGCAGTCATGCAGTCGGTGCCGTGTTAAGTTAAAACGAATTTATCAATTGAACCGAGAGAGTTAGTAGGGGTCACGGTAGAACTCACTGAGATTGTATCTCACTGTTTAAATGTTGTTGTTTTACAGAGACACAGGGGCAGCGGAAATCCAAGAGGCACAAGTAGGTTGGGCTCGGACTGGTTGCTGATAGCCTAGCTTTATGTTTAAGCTTATTTCCCTTTTGTTGTCTGTATACTAAAACATTATGTATTTAAGGTATATCTTTCTTCCGCTTTCTTGTATGATACTGAATACTATAATTGCTGATGATATATGGTCTGAGAACCATATTGTCTTGTTGTAAATAAGACTGTTTGGGTTTTATTCAGCGAAAAATTTATAGTGATATTCAGTGTCTACACAGGAAATATATCTCTGATGTATGTTTAATGTGCACTTGGGTGTTTTTAACAAATAAAAATACCGGGGTGTTACAATTGGTATCAGAGCAGTTCGACCTAGTCGGACTTAGTTTAGGGTTGAGTCGATTCCTTGCTAGTCCTTTTGTAATTACACTTGTGATGCTAAGAGACATTGAGCCTGATCAACTCAATACTTAGTGCATCATAAGCGGAATTATGACTGGATGATCAAGATGCAATCCTCGACCTCAATCGGAATCTTCAACCGGTGCATCCTCAGGAAAGGTGGCATGACGGTGGGAGAATACACCGCTAAGTTTGAGAAGTTGTCTCAGTTTTACCAAGTGGTAATGTAAGCTTCGGATGACGAATGGAGAATGCAGAAGTATAAGACGGGCATAAGTGCTTTTATGAATTATGGTCCCAGTTCTTATACTATTACCAGTTATGTTGCCTTAGTGCAATCAACCTATGTCGCCGAGGATGATCTCATAGGAAATATGGAAAAGGAAAGAAGGTAGTTGAATTATCAACTCCGAATGCAAAGTCCTAAGATAATTTCGTCAAAAGAAAAGCAGATGCAATTCTTTGATTCTTCAAGGGTCAGAAGATATTTTAACCGTGGAAAGCCTCACAGTGGTAATTGCAAGCGAAGATCTAATCGGTGCTATTTTAGTAATGTAGAGGGTCACTATGGTAAAGAGTGCCCAGCAAGGAAGAGTTCCAAGGGTTACAAGCAGCTCCAAGGCAAGGATGCGTCAACACTTTGGATGCTCAGACAGTTACAACTGCTGACAGGTTACTGAGGGGTGTGGGATCTACTTTTCAATAACTCTGTCAGTACATTATACGATTCGGCTGCAACCCATTGTTTTATAACTCAATCATGTGTGGACACCATTTTGGGTACGAATTGGATGAATGCAAATCAGGTTACAAACGACCGTGTTAATTAGCTGTCAGCTTCGCTTCAGAATCAGTTGAATTGTCTGGGACAAATTCTGAAGCGGTTACCTAGTTCACCTTAGACGGCCAATCTTCATTCCAAGGTGCGGAAGCACATGTTAGTATGTTATCTGCATCCACTGAAACTAGTTTAGATTTGGCGAACATTCAGGTTGTGAGTGACTTTCTGGATGTTTTCACGATGAAGTTTCTTCTGAACCTCCAGAGTGAGAGGTAGAGTTTACTGTAGAATTGGTTCCTGGCACGGGATCAATATCTACTGTTCCTTATTGAAGGTTTCTCTAGAATTAAAGGAAATGGAGTCTCAACTTGAAGAGTCGATGTTAAAGAACTTCATTCGACCGAGTGCTTCTCTAAGGAGTACTCTGGTGTGATTAGTCAAAAGGAAAGTTAGTAGCATAAGATTGCTCATCGGTTATCGACAACTTAACAAAGTGACAATCAAGAATAAATATCTCTTGCCAAGGATAGACGATTTGCTTGAGCAATTTGAGACGCTGCAGTGTTTTCTAAAATTGATCTGAGGTCAGGACATCATCAAATAAAAGTTAGAGCCTTAGATATCCCGAAGACAGTTTTCCATACTAGGTATGGACATTATGTATTTGTAGTGGTGGCCTTCGGTTTGACTAACGCTCCGGCGGTATTCGTGGATTTCAGGAACCGAGTTTTTCATTCGTATTAGGTTCAGTTTGAAGTCGTTTTCATCGATGATATCTTGATGTGCTCGAACACCATTGAGGAGCATGTCCAACATCTCCTCATTGTTCTGAGTGTACTCCGAGAAAAGGAGTTGTACTTGAAACCTTGGGAGTGTGATTTTTGGGTGTCAGAGGTAAAGTCTTTGGGACATGTGATTCCCCAAGACGGGAGTTTCTGTAGGTCCCAGTGAGAAGGAAGCGGTGTTGGATGGGAGTGACCGACGTCAGCCGCAGAGATCAAAAGTTTTTGGGTCTAGCCGGTTACTATCAGAGATTTGTTAAAGGGTTCTCACAGTTAGCTTTCCACTTACTCGGTTAACTCGTAAGGGTCATCCGTTACGTGAGATGCCGATTGTGAAGAATGTTTTCAAGAGCCGAAGGTTTTGACTTCTGCTCCAATCCTGATTCTTCCGGATCTGTCATTGGAATGTTAAATTCTCGATGACGATTCAGGGGAAAGGTTTAGGATGTATTCTAATGCAAAATCAACCAGTGATAGCTTATTCTTCCAGACAAGTAAGGTCTCATGAGAAGAGTTATCCGACTCACGATTATGAGTTGGCAGCTATTGTATATGCACTGAAGATTTGGAGACGTTACCTGTATGGGTCTCGTTTTGATGTCTTTAGTGATCGCAATAGTTTGAAGGTATCGGTTTGATCATAAAGAACTGAATAGCAGGCAGAGAAGTGTGTTAAGTTTCTGGAGGATTATAAATTCGTGTTGATGTAACATTCAAGAGAGGCCAATGTTGTAGCTGATGCGCTAAGTAGGAAATCCATTCATATGAAAGAGTTGAGGACGCAAGAAATGGGATTGTTAGAGTCTTTTAGATCTAAGTTGGAGTACATCCATAAGTTCCCACTTTGGTGGCGAGGTATTGGTTTGTTAACCTCTCCTTTGTGAAAGTTGACAACGAGATTGTCTTACGAGATTCCGTTTGACAAAATGAACGTGAATACGAATATGTAAGTGAGGTAACTGCTGACCGGTTTCACATTGCGAAAAAGCACCAAAGGATTAATTGATGGATCTGCTGCAAGGGACTGGAATTTCCGAAGTGAAGCTTGGCGTGCGGTGTGATAATTTTGAAAACAATCATTTTGTGAAAACCCGCATGCTAAAGTTAATTTTGGGAACGAATCAAGAGGCTAATAGAGTATGATTGAGGAGGAAAAATCCTTGGAGGATTACTTAGGTTGAGGGGAAGCTCTCAACGCTAATGACTAATTCGGAAAGGAGCTCTGAGTTCTGTTTGATAGTTGTTTGGAGAACAACTGAGGTGATTTTCATTACGTTCAAATGTATTTGTTGTCCCCACGGTTTATTTCTACGTTTAAGATAAACGTTTCTGGTAGATCCTCATTTCATCTTCTTTTGAAAAGTGTTATCTCGAAATCTTGGTGGCGAGTCAAGAAGTTTCACAAGTGTATTGTATTAAACCCTTTGATTTAGATTAATCAAAGTTGGGGAGTAAACGAGGATAATTGGAATGAAGCATCGGGAGTGTTTTCAAACGCGGTGCCGAGCCTATGTAGGCGAATGATGAGTTTTTCGTGTAGATTCGTAACAAGAGAGTTCGTATCAAGGTAGTAGTGGGTCATACTTGGAGATTGACGTGCCAACTTGAGAAGATTTTCTACATTCATTTCGTTAATTCAAGATTGTTTTCTCGCAAATTTAGACCTTTCTGAGAATGTCGATTCTCGATTAGTCAGATGAAAAACTTGACGAAATTTTGAGGACAAAATTCTTTTAAGTTGGGGAGAATGTAACATCCGCAAAATAATTAACCGAATTATTTGGATGTTAACCCAATTGAATTAATTTAGTACTTGACTGGTAAATTTACTGAGTGCTAAAATTATTTATTGGTTGTCATCGGATCGTTAACCGGATAATACGGACCAAGGAAGTTTTGGAATCGAAATAGGAGATTTCGATCAATATGGTAATCTGACCGCGTTACAACAAATATATTAAATAAATATATATGTGTATACGTGTGTGCATGTGAGAGGAGAAGAAAATAATTAATTGAAAGAGAAAGAAAGAAAGGAAAGGAGGCAGCGAGATAAGAGAAACAGAGAGGAGAAAAGAGAGAAAAGAGAAAGAAGAGGAAAGGGGCATGGAGGAAGAAGAGGAAAAAGGGAGGACTTCGGTTCACCGAAACGACTTCCTTCCAACACGAAAAATGTTCAACGTTACTTCCTCTTCGTTTTGGTACCAAGATCTTCATCATCAACTCACTCTCTCTCATTTTACCATTTTCGATTTGAGAGGAAAAAATAGAGGTTTTGTGGTTCAAGCTCAAGGGAAAGCTAAGGACGATGTTTAGGAGCGAGCACGAGGTGGATTACTCGAGTATTGAAGATCGATTGGGTGAGTTAGGTTGAAAAATCAAGATTTGAGGTTTATGTGAATAGTGGCTTGAGGTGAAGAAGATGATGAATAGTGCCCATGGAGAATTTCGGGAAATCGGTATTTCGGTCAAAAAGCGGTTTCGTGATCGAGTGGGAAGCTTTGGGAGCGGATTGGGTGTCGCCGGAGCGGGGAACGTTCGTGTGGTTACTCGGTGGATTCGGCCGCTCGTGGTTCACGCTTCAAGGGTGAATTCTACTCACGCTTAGGATTTTATGTTTCGAATTAATTAATTAACTGTTTTACTGCTTTCGCTGGACTGGAATATTATTTGGTAATCGAGTTTGAGAGATTTTGGGTTGAAAACCGATAATTGGAAAATATGTCGCATTTTGATAAAATCCGTTTTGAATGAGTTTTTGATTGACTTGAATGATTGTGTGACTTTGATTGGAACTGTTTTTATGGTTGTCAAATCTGTTTTTAATCGGAACAAGAATCGGAATTGAGCGGAATAGCGGATTTCCCGAAAATCGCAAAATTCTGCACTTGACAGGCCCCCTTACTGCCAGTCCACGCGCCGTTTGCGCGCCGTTTGCGCGCCGTTTGCGCGCCGTTTGCGCGCCACGCGCCACTCGCGCGCCAGTTGGCAGAATTTCAGCAACTGAACACTGTTTTTCGTTTCGCGATAACTTTTGATCCGGGAACCCGATTGAGGTGTTCTAAGATGCGTTGGAAAGCTTATTCAGAGGCCTAACTGAATATTCTATTTTTAAGGCAAAATGAACTTTTTTTGATATTGAAAATTGTGTCGAAAAGTGGTCAACTAGAGTGCGAGTGTGAACTTGAATTTTATAAAATGTGGTTTAAAGTATTTCATTGATTGACTGATTTGATGGACTGTGGGTTCATAGTGTTGTAGATATACGTATATAGTATATCGAGTTGGGTGACGACCCATGTGTAACATACTAGGCGGGGCAGTCATGATCCCTTACCCTAGGCTCCATGCCAATAGGAGAATGTACTATTGGTAGGGGGGTTCACCGGGGTTTAGCGGTTACGCAGTCGGTGTTATGTTAAAAAGATTATTGTGCGATACACCGGGGTTTAGCAATCATGCAGTCGGTGCCGTACTTTGTTTGTTGTGCGATACATCGGGGTTTAGCAGTCATGCAGTCGATGCCGCATTTTGTGATAACACGTTCACCGGGGTTTAGCAGTCATGCAGTCGGTGCCGTGTTAAGTTAAAACGAATTTATCAATTGAACCGAGAGAGTTAGTAGGGGTCACGGTAGAACTCACTGAGATTGTATCTCACTGTTTAAATGTTGTTGTTTTACAGAGACACAGGGGCAGCGGAAATCCAAGAGGCACAAGTAGGTTGGGCTCGGACTGGTTGCTGATAGCCTAGCTTTATGTTTAAGCTTATTTCCCTTTTGTTGTCTGTATACTAAAACATTATGTATTTAAGGTATATCTTTCTTCCGCTTTCTTGTATGATACTGAATACTATAATTGCTGATGATATATGGTCTGAGAACCATATTGTCTTGTTGTAAATAAGACTGTTTGGGTTTTATTCAGCGAAAAATTTATAGTGATATTCAGTGTCTACACAGGAAATATATCTCTGATGTATGTTTAATGTGCACTTGGGTGTTTTTAACAAATAAAAATACCGGGGTGTTACATAAATGAATGCGACATGATGAGATTATGATGTGAATGATGCGTGTGGAAAAAATAAAGGCGATGCATGTGGACGGAAGTTCAAAAATTGAGGAGCCACGCTACGTGCCGTCTCACGCACTGGTTTATTTAATGAAGGGAAATATATTATTATTTGAAAATGAGGACCGTACGTCATTTCATATGGACCGGTACGAGAAAGGCTACAGCGGTAACTCTTTCTCTTTTTTTTTGAAAATGAAGCGGGCCATATGTCAATTTCGTACGGACTAGCGAAAGAAAGGGCTACAATGGAAACCCTTTCCCTCCTTTTCTTTTTTTATTTTTTTTTTGGAAAGACATGTCTAAATTACAATGCAACATACAATCCGTATGCCCTCGTGTCTTACAAAGGTGGGAATCCTAAGTTCTAGGGCAACTTCAAAGGTTCCTCCCATGTAGTTCTAATTCACACCCTCACAATGGCTGCCAGAGCTATAGAATCCTCATGCCGACACCACAAATGTAGAATACTACCAAGTGTGGGGCGTCATAAGAAAGCGTACTCTGGTTGAGACTTTCATGAGTATCAGACAGACAAAGGTCTCGAATGACAGTCACTAATCGTCTCCACTCCCCTAAGTGTTTGTTGGATCCGGGTATAGGAGCCCACTCATAGCACACAAATCATAAGGTGTGAAAGTGTGTGATTGAGGACATACTTCCTGAAATCTACCCATCCCCACCTCCAGCACAGCCAGACAGAAGTGTAACATCCTCAAAATAATTAATCGAATTATTTGGATGTTAACCCAATTGAATTAATTTGGTGCTTAATTGGTAAAATTATTGAGTGCTAAAATTAATTATTGGCTGTCACAGGATCGTTGACCGAATAATATGGGTCAAGGAAGTTTCGGAATCGAAATAAGGGATTAAGATCAATACGGTAACTGGACCACGCTACCACTTATTTATTAATTAAATAAGTATGTGTGTGTGTGTTAAATGAAAGAATAAAAGAAAGAAAAAAGAGGAAAGAAAGCGCAGAAGAGAAGAAACAGAGAAGAGAAGGGAAAGAAGAGAAAGAAGAGAAAGGAGAGAAGAGAAAGAAGAAGAGATTGTGGGAGCATCACTCATCCCCAAGGTCCCAAATTCCATCACCATCTTCATCTCATCCTTCTCATCAAAACCCATATCCTTGGTAAGCCTCTCCTCCATTTTTCCCCCTTCCTTGTGATTTCGAAAATTGAGAGTTTGTGGGGAAAACTTGTTGAAATCATGGATTGATAGGTTGTGTTGATGATTGGGTTATGTTTAGGATCGAGGCTAGGAGCGGATTGATCGCGTTGTGAAGTTCGAATCGAAGTTTGGAGCGATTTGGTGAAATAGGGTTCCGTTCGAGAGTTTTTCAAGTCTCGACAAATTCGGTTCGATATCGGGTCTCGCTTCAAGGGTGAGTTTTACTCACGCTTAGGATGTTTTTAAGCTTCGAGTATTTTTACGTCAATTGATGTCAAGAGATTTTGGAACGAAAACCGTTATTTGAAAATATGTCGCGTTCTAATACAATTCGTTTTGATTGAGTTTTTGATTGGATTGATTGATTGTGTGGTTTGTATTGGACTCATTTTACTGGTTGTCAAATCTGTTTTCGATCGGAACTAAAATCGGAATTGAGCGGAATCGCGGTTTTCGCGCGAAACCGCCAAAATCTGCCTTAACAGACCCCTTGCTGCCATTTCGCGCTCCACCTGCGCCCCAGGCGCGACTCCAGCGCAATTTGACAGAACTTTCTGCCAGTTCGCGCGTCACTTGCGCGCCAGGCGCGACTCCAGCGCCATTTGACAGAATTTCAGCAACCAAACACTGTTTTTCGTTTCGCGATATCTTTTGATCCGGGAACCCGATTGAGGTGTTCTAAGATGCGTTGGAAAGCTTATTCAGAGGCCTAACTGAATATTCTATTTTTAAGGCAAAATGAACTGTTTTTGATATTGAAAATTGTGTCGAAAAGTGGTCAACTAGAGTGCGAGTGTGAACTTGAATTTTATAAAATGTGGATTAAAGTGTTTCATTGATTATCTGATTTGATGGACCGTGGGTTCATAGTATTGTAGATATACGTATATAGTATATCGAGTTGGGTGACGACCCATGTGTAACATACTAGGCGGGGCAGTCATGATCCCCTTCCCTAGGCTCCATGCCAATGGGAGAATGTACTATTGGTAGGGGGGTTCACCGGGATTAGCGATGTTCCGCAGTCGGTGTTATGTTAAAGATTATTGTACGATACACCGGGATTAGCAATGTTCTGCAGTCGGTGCCGTACTTTGTTTGTTGTACGATACACCGGGATTAGCAATGTTCTGCAGTCGGTGCCGTACTTTGTTTATTTTACGACATTCCGGGAGTAGCAATGTTTTGCAGTCGGTGTCGTGTTAAGCTATAAGAGAACTAATAACTGAACCGAGAGAGTTAGTAGGGGTCTCGGTAGAACTCACTGAGATTGTATCTCACTGTTTAAATGTTGTTGTTTCACAGATAAGCAGGGACAGAAGAAATCTCAGAGGCACGAGTAGGTGGCCCCCGGGAAATGGATTATGACTTAGCTTTATGTTTAGTTTATTTTCCTTCTGTTGTCCATGTATCACAACACTATGACATCAGTGTTACGTTATCCTTCATTCCGCTTTCTTGTATGATACTAAGCAGGATAGTTCGCTGAATTTTATGGTCTTATGTGTATTAAGACTGCTTGGCTGTTGTCCAGTGAAAACTATTTTTGCAGTGTTCAGTATTTATGCAGGAATTTTATATCTCTGATGTGTTTCTAATGTGCACTTGGGTATTTTTAACAAATAAAAATACCGGGGTGTTACAGTTGGTATCAGAGCGGTTCGACCTAGTCGGACTTAGCTTATAGGGTCTTTGCTTTTTTTTTCAGTCGTGATTTTCTTAGTATGCTATTAGACATTGAGCTTGATCAACTTAATACTTTGTGCATATTTCGCAGAATCATGGCCAGAAGAGGTAGAGGCGTTCCTCCTCCTGTTGATCCAAATTTTGAGTGGATGCAGAATGTCATTGAGAACCAGCAGAAAATGATGCAAGACATGATGCTTATGCATCAGCAGCAACAACTCCAACAGCAAAATGCTCAGCAGCATCAAGCTCCAGAGCCACAAGTGAACCCAAGGAGAATTTTCACAGAGTTCCTGAAAATGAAACCCTCCGAGTTTAGAGGTGGGCCGGATGTCATGAGAGCTCAACATTGGCTGGATGACATTGAAAAGATCTTTGTAACAATGCAAGTGACCGATGAAGATAAGTTGAGGTTGGCATCCCATATGTTGAAGGGAGAGGCCAATAACTGGTGGACAAATGCTAGGGCCATGATGGAGACAATGGGAACTCCCCCGACTTGGGAAAATTTCCGAACATCATTTTTGGAACAATTCTTCCCCACGGCTATGAGGTTGGATAAGGAAAATGAGTTTTTGGCTCTTACACAGGGAGGCTTGACCGTGGGCCAATACACGGCTAAATTTGAAGAGTTGTATCAATTCTTCGGTCTAGCTGGATATGCCCCCAATGACCAGTGGAAAACTGACAGGTACAAATATGGGTTGAGAGAGGATATTGCTCAGAGTCTCAGTTCTTTTCCGAGGACCAACTATGCAGCCATGGTACAACAAGCCTATATCGCCGAAAGTGATTTGTCAAGGTTGTATGCAAGCAGAAAGGCATTCCATCAGAATAGAAAGAGCACTGGGTCATCTAGTTCTCAAATGGGTCCCAGGCATGACTCGGGCAAGAGTGGTAATTATAAAGGAAAGCAGGTGCAAACGGCCGACCAAATGAAGTTTAGGAATTGTTTTAAGTGCGGAAGGTATCACCACGGCAGTTGTGCACAACGATCCGATAGATGTTATGTCTGTAATGAGGAAGGTCACTATGCAAATCAGTGCCCAACAAAGAAGAACTCCCAAAGGGCACCAAATGCTCCTGGTCAGCGGCGGATCAACACACTCGATGCTCGAACCATCACACCTACGGATAATCTTCTAAGGGGTACGGGATCTCTTTTTAATAATTCAGTCAATATTTTATACGATTCTGGTGCAACTCACTGTTTTATCTCGCAAGCATGTGTGGATCGGTTGGGATTAGCATTGTCTGAGCTATCCGAACCGATAACTATTTTAACTGCTGCCAAGGGTCGTGTCCAGACCCAATCATTATGTGAAAATTGCCTACTTGTCATAGGCGACAGACAGTTTGTTGTGAAATTTATTTGCTTGCCTATGAGAAGCATGGACATTGTTCTGGGTATGAATTGGATGGCTGAAAATCATGTAACAATCAACTGTGCCGATCGAACTATTAGCTTCGCCTCCGAATCCGTAGGATTGACACAGGCAGATTCTGAAGCGACGATCTCTTACACCGAAGCAAGCCAGTCATTATTCCAAGGTGCGGAAGCTATTCTTATTATGTTGTCTGCATCTACTGAAACGGGTTTAGATTTGTCATCTATCCAAGTGGTAAATGAATTTCTAGATGTCTTTCCAGAAGAAGTTTCATCCTTACCCCCTGACCGAGAGGTAGAATTCTCAATAGAATTGATTCCTGGTTCAGGATCAATCTCTATTGCTCCTTATAGAATGTCTCCTTTAGAGTTGAAGGAACTGAAGTCTCAACTTGAGGAATTAATATCGAAAAGGTTTATCCGACCGAGTGCTTCTCCATGGGGTGCTCCGGTGTTGCTAGTCAAAAAGAAGGATGGTAGCATGAGGTTGTGCATAGATTATCGGCAATTGAATAAAGTGACGATCAAGAATAAATATCCCTTGCCAAGGATAGACGATTTGCTCGACCAACTTAGAGGTGCTGTGGTATTTTCAAAAATTGATCTGAGGTCGGGCTATCATCAAATAAAGGTACGAGCCTTAGATATTCCGAAGACAGCTTTCCGTACGAGGTATGGACATTACGAGTTCGTAGTGATGCCCTTCGGTTTGACTAATGCTCTAGCGGTATTCATGGATTACATGAACCGAGTGTTTCACACGTACCTTGATCAGTTTGTGGTAGTTTTTATTGATGATATTTTGGTGTACTCTAAGACCATTGAGGACCATGTTCAACATCTCCGCATTGTTCTGAACGTACTCCGAGAAAAGAAATTGTATGCCAAGCCGTCGAAGTGTGACTTCTGGATGCCGGAAGTGAAGTTTTTGGGACACGTGATTTCCCAATCGGGAGTTGCGGTGGATCCCAGTAAAGTAGAAGCGGTGTTGAACTGGGAACGACCAACATCTGTCACCGAAATAAGAAGTTTTTTTGGGTCTAGCTGGTTACTACAGGAGGTTTATCCAAGGTTTTTCACAATTAGTTCTTCCACTTACTCGGTTGACTCGCAAGGCCCAACCGTTTATATGGAATGCCGATTGTGAGGAATGTTTTCAAGAGTTGAAGGTTAGGTTGACTTCTGCTCCAATCCTAATTCTTCCAGATCCGTCTTTGGATTTTCAAATTTACAGCGATGCTTCTGGGAAGGGTTTGGGATGTGTTCTCATGCAGAACCAACAAGTTGTAGCTTATGCTTCCAGACAGTTGAAGACTCATGAAGAGAATTATCCAACCCATGATTTGGAGTTGGCAGCTATTGTGTACGCACTGAAGATTTGGAGACATTACCTGTACGGGTCCCGTTTCGAAGTCTTTAGTGATCATAAAAGCTTGAAATATTTGTTTGATCAGAAGGAGCTGAATAACAGACAAAGAAGGTGGGTGGAATTTCTGAAGGATTATGACTTCGAATTGAAGTATCATCCGGGAAAAGCTAATGTTGTAGCCGATGCACTAAGTAGGAAATCCATTCATATAGCAGGATTAATGATGCATGAAATGGAATTGTTGGAGTCTTTCCGGGACTTAAATGTGGTTTCAAAGCCAAAAAGGAACCGGTTGGTGTTGAGCCACATGAGGATCTCTAGTTCCATAAGGGATTCTATTCGCTTAGCACAGGAAGTTGATGTGAAACTACAATCACAGAAAGTGTTGCCAGATTTTACCGAGGACAGTGATGGAGTCATTTGTTTCAACGGTAGGATTTGCGTACCCGATGATGAAGGTATTAAAAAGCAAGTGCTAGAGGAAGCGCACCGAAGTTTATTTTCTGTACATCCTGGATCCACCAAGATGTATAGAGACTTAAAGCTGATGTATTGGTGGCCTGGAATGAAGTTAGAGATTGCTGAATTTGTATCAAAATGCTTAACTTGCCAAAGAGTTAAGATAGAGCACCAAAAGCCTGCTGGTCTGCTACGGCCACTAGACGTGCCAGTATGGAAGTGGGAAGATATTTCTATGGATTTTCTAATGGCGTTGCCAAGGTCTCAAGCCGGTAACGACTCCATTTGGGTAGTTGTGGATCGGTTAACTAAATCAGCTCATTTTATTCCAGTTCGTTCCAGCAGTAAAGTATCCAAGTTAGCTGAGGTGTATTTGAAGAACATAGTAAGGTTACATGGGGTTCCTACCAGTATAGTGTCGGATCGAGATCCGAAATTCACTTCTCGATTTTGGAAAGCTCTGAATGAAGCATTGGGAACTAAAGTACTTCTTAGTACCGCTTATCACCCGCAGACCGATGGTCAGACCGAGAGAACTATCCAGACATTAGAGGATATGCTTAGGGCTTCGGTACTTGATAACAGAAAGAAATGGGAGGATCATCTTCCATTGGTGGAATTCTCATATAACAACAGTTATCATTCCAGTATCGGAATGGCACCTTTTGAAGCCTTGTATGGTAGGAAATGCAGGACTCCATTGTGTTGGTGGGAAGTAGGTGAGAACCGATTGTTAGGGCCCGAAATGATTCACGACACTACTGAAAAGATCCGCCAGATCAGGGATAGAATGAAAGCTGCTCAGAGTAGGCAAAAGAGCTATGCTGATAAAAGAAGAAGGCCGTTGGAATTTGAGTCGGGCGATCATGTGTTTTTGAGATTATCACCAACAATTGGCACAGGTAGGGCATTACGGGTGAAGAAACTCAGTCCTCGGTATATTGGACCTTTCCAGATTATCGAGCGAATAGGGCCTCTTGCATACCGTATTGCTTTGCCTCCACCATTGTCAAATCTGCATGATGTATTCCATGTGTCTCAGTTGCGGAAGTACATTCCCGATCCAAGTCAACCGTTAGATTTTGAAACAATTGACCTTCGACCGGACTTGTCCTTCCAACCTAATCCGAATTACATCATGGAAAGTGGCGAGAGAACGCTACGGACAAAGTCAATTCCCATCGTCAAGGTAGTTTGGGATGGTTTTTCCGCCGAGGAAGCTACTTGGGAGTTGGAGGACGATATGCGGACTCGGTATCCGTATTTGTTCCCTTGAGGTATGTTGTGTTTAATTTTGAGGACAAAATTCTTTCAAGCTGGGGAGAATGTAACATCCTCAAAATAATTAATCAAATTATTTGGATGTTAACCGAATTGAATTAATTTGGTGCTTAATTGGTAAAATTATTGAGTGCTAAAATTAATTATTGGCTGTCACAGGATCGTTGACCGAATAATATGGGTCAAGGAAGTTTCGGAATCAAAATAAGGGATTAAGATCAATACGGTAACTGGACCACGCTACCACTTATTTATTAATTAAATAAGTATGTGTGTGTGTGTTAAATGAAAGAATAAAAGAAAGAAAAAAGAGGAAAGAAAGCGCAGAAGAGAAGAAACAGAGAAGAGAAGGGAAAGAAGAGAAAGAAGAGAAAGGAGAGAAGAGAAAGAAGAAGAGATTGTGGGAGCATCACTCATCCCCAAGGTCCCAAATTCCATCACCATCTTCATCTCATCCTTCTCATCAAAACCCATATCCTTGGTAAGCCTCTCCTCCATTTTTCCCCCTTCCTTGTGATTTCGAAAATTGAGAGTTTGTGGGGAAAACTTGTTGAAATCATGGATTGATAGGTTGTGTTGATGATTGGGTTATGTTTAGGATCGAGGCTAGGAGCGGATTGATCGCGTTGTGAAGTTCGAATCGAAGTTCGGAGCGATTTGGTGAAATAGGGTTCCGTTCGAGAGTTTTTCAAGTCTCGACAAATTCGGTTCGATATCGGCTCTCGCTTCAAGGGTGAGTTTTACTCACGCTTAGGATGTTTTTAAGCTTCGAGTATTTTTACGTCAATTGATGTCAAGAGATTTTGGAACGAAAACCGTTATTTGAAAATATGTCGCATTCTAATACAATTCGTTTTGATTGAGTTTTTGATTGGATTGATTGATTGTGTGGTTTGTATTGGACTCATTTTACTGGTTGTCAAATCTGTTTTCGATCAGAACTAAAATCGGAATTGAGCGGAATCGCGGTTTTCGCGCGAAACCGCCAAAATCTGCCTTAACAGACCCCTTGCTGCCATTTCGCGCTCCACCTGCGCCCCAGGCGCGACTCCAGCGCAATTTGACAGAACTTTCTGCCAGTTCGCGCGTCACTTGCGCGCCAGGCGCGACTCCAGCGCCATTTGACAGAATTTCAGCAACCAAACACCGTTTTTCGTTTCGCGATATCTTTTGATCCGGGAACCCGATTGAGGTGTTCTAAGATGCGTTGGAAAGCTTATTCAGAGGCCTAACTGAATATTCTATTTTTAAGGCAAAATGAACTGTTTTTGATATTGAAAATTGTGTCGAAAAGTGGTCAACTAGAGTGCGAGTGTGAACTTGAATTTTATAAAATGTGGATTAAAGTGTTTCATTGATTATCTGATTTGATGGACCGTGGGTTCATAGTAGTGTAGATATACGTATATAGTATATCGAGTTGGGTGACGACCCATGTGTAACATACTAGGCGGGGCAGTCATGATCCCCTTCCCTAGGCTCCATGCCAATGGGAGAATGTACTATTGGTAGGGGGGTTCACCGGGATTAGCGATGTTCCGCAGTCGGTGTTATGTTAAAGATTATTGTACGATACACCGGGATTAGCAATGTTCTGCAGTCGGTGCCGTACTTTGTTTGTTGTACGATACACCGGGATTAGCAATGTTCTGCAGTCGGTGCCGTACTTTGTTTATTTTACGACATTCCGGGAGTAGCAATGTTTTGCAGTCGGTGTCGTGTTAAGCTATAAGAGAACTAATAACTGAACCGAGAGAGTTAGTAGGGGTCTCGGAAGAACTCACTGAGATTGTATCTCACTGTTTAAATGTTGTTGTTTTACAGATAAGCAGGGACAGAAGAAATCTCAGAGGCACGAGTAGGTGGCCCCCGGGAAATGGATTATGACTTAGCTTTATGTTTAGTTTATTTTCCTTCTGTTGTCCATGTATCACAACACTATGACATCAGTGTTACGTTATCCTTCATTCCGCTTTCTTGTATGATACTGAGCAGGATAGTTCGCTGAATTTTATGGTCTTATGTGTATTAAGACTGCTTGGCTGTTGTCCAGTGAAAACTATTTTTGCAGTGTTCAGTATTTATGCAGGAATTTTATATCTCTGATGTGTTTCTAATGTGCACTTGGGTATTTTTAACAAATAAAAATACCGGGGTGTTACAAGAAGCAAGCAATAATAAGTCGTCTACCCTAGGGTTTAACAAAATAAACTACACTAAGGTATCAACAACAAACATATAGCTTACCTCAAGAAAGGGAGCGAAGAAGAAGGGATCATAAGGGCATAAGGGTATGATGCATGAGATTACCTTGTAGAAAGGGAGCAAAGAAGAGGGGACATGGGAATTGAGAAATGCATGATAAGAGAAGAAAAGGAAGAGGTAGAACAAAGTTTTCAAGTTAAACATTTTAAGCCACACGTCAGGTTAACTAGGCTTGACCCTCGCCTTTTTGAAAAAGGGTTCCCAGTGAAGTCGCCAGCTGTTGCACCCCGAAAAATCCCAGTTTGGGTTTCTCAATGTACAACGTGGAAATTTTTGAAGCCGCCACCAATATTTATTTTTAAAGACTAAAACATTGGAAAAAAGTATGTTGAAAAAGGCGGATGGTCTTTCGAAAACATTGAGATGTAGGTTCGGGGGTCGGTTAGGTACGGGGAAGGTATTAGCACCCCGCACCTCCTTTCTACCGAAAGGGAACCATTAACTTTGATATGTGGCTTAGAAAAAGTTGACTTGAAATGATTTTTATTCTACTTCCTTTCTTTTTATTTCGTTTGAGAAACGGTTTTATTGAGAAGAAAAATATTTTTGGTATCTTTGAAAAGCGGAACAAAACAAAGATTTTTAAAAGGGTGCTTGACGGGTTATGACCCGCTCCTACGTACCCTCTCTGGAAGAGGGATCAAAGCTACGTAGTTCTCGGCTTTTGCGTTTGGAAAACGGCTTAAGGGTTTTTCGCAATTGGGTGACAAAATGAAGATTTTTTAAAAGTGTGCTTGACGGGTTACGACCCGCTCCTACGTACCCTCTCTGGAAGAGGGATCAAAGCTACGTAGTTTTAGTCTTTTTTTAAAAGTGTGCTTGACGGGTTACGACCCGCTCCTACGTACCCTCTCTGGAAGAGGGATCAAAGCTACGTAGTTCTCGGCTTTTGGTTTTGAAAGTGTTTTTGTGTTTTATCTTATTTAATTTTTTTTTTGGTTTTTTTGAAATAGGACTCAAGTCTTCACGAATACCAAACAAGCAACGGCTTCGAGTGGCGTTCATTACTAACTCGAAAGAAAAGAGTCGAAACCGGTAGTCAAACAAGCAAAGGCTTCGAGTGACTACAAGTAACAACGATTTATTATCTTTTTTGAAATCATTTTTGAAAAAAGGTGAGCATTGGTGATAATTACGTTGTTTTTGAAATTGGAATTTATTTATTTTTTAGTTAAGGTGTGGGAGCTTTCATGATAGCCAAACAAGCAAAGGCTTCGAGTGACTACCACTAATAACTCCTCATTAGCGATCAAACAAGCAAAGGCTTCGAGTGATGGCTAATGATTTATTTAAGAAAATGCCCTAGGTTTTTTATTAGAAAACATTTGATTTAATTTGAAAATTAGTTCTAAGAAAAAGATGATTTGGAAAAGGATTTCGGAAAAATAAGTAGAACATTTCAACCAACTCCGAGTCCATAACCAAAAGATGCGACATGAATGAATGAAATACAAACACATTCACTAATCAAGCAATTATGAACGTGTTGATCACTAACTGAGATTAAACATGCCAATACAATCAAGAGATACAGTTATTGAGGATGCAAAGTAAAGTTCTCAAAATAATTGTGCGGGTGTGAGGGAATTGCTTACGTGGCAAAGGAAGAATGTGCAAGGATCTTAATGACTCTAGTAGTCTTACGTCTTCACAAGAACACATGCAAGTAGAAGGTAATTGTACACAATTCAATCAAGACATTTAAGTGGCATCAACAACAAAAGAATACAATTGATCATAGGCATAAAATAGTCTAAGTTAAATGGATGAGCATGTGATCATGATGTGCTAGATTAGATAAGCATGAATGCATGTAAATGCATGAACATTTGAGAATGAATGCAGGAATGAGTATATACAAAGATGCATGAGCATACAAGAATGCATGAGCATTTGATTAATGAATGCATGGACATGTGAGGATGAATGCAAGAATGAGTATATACAAAGATGCATGAGCATACAAGAATGCATGAGCATTTGATTAATGAATGCATGGACATGTGAGGATGCATGGTTATTTAATTATGAATGGACATGTGAGAATGCAAGAAGTATAAACAAGTAAGGATGCATGAGGTACTAACAAGTGAGAGTGCGAATGAATATGCAAGAGATATGAATATATGAAAAGGCATGAAGATTAAAACAAGAGAGTATGCAAGAGATACAAGCAAATGAGAATGCAAGAGAGTGAATAAGGTTTTATTTAAGTGCAAGTGTGTGAGAGTGTGTCATAAAAAGTGGTAAAAATTTAGTTACCTTATTCTTAGGAAATGGTGAAATGTTTTGGTGTTTTTAGAGTCTTAGGAAAAAGTGGTAAAAAGTATTTTTGGGTTGATTTTATAAAGTTGAAAAGTTATAAATGTAAACTAGAAAATGTTTTGGGTCTTTTTGTAATTTAAGAAAGGTAAAAAGTAAAGGTAAATTATTAATGAAATGGTAACTTATTTAAGTGAAGGTGGTGAATTATTTAAGTGAAGGTAAATGGTAAAATGTTTTTTAGGGTTTTAAGTGAAAGGTAAAAAAAAAGGTAAGAAAATGTTTTTTTTACTATTTAGTAACACTTAAGTGAATGGTAAAAACTAAAAGGTAAAAAGTGAAAAAAACACAATTCACAAAAATTAATTTACCAAACAAGATCAAACAACAAATTTGAGTAAGTAAATTGGTCACAAAAATGGCTTTATGGCCGAAACATACATATACACAATAAGGCTCAAATTCAACAAATTTCTTGCAACCAAATCACATCATTAGACACACACACATAAACCCTAAGATCTACACATGTATATCACACTCAAACAATCATCATTTCATCATTTATTCAACACACAAAATCAAAGAAAATAAAAGATGATGAAACCCTAATTTAGGGACCTAAACCCGAATGCACTATTGGTCCTATATACCATTCTTATTCAACTTTGACACATTAAATAGACAAGAAAACATGAGGATCCTAATTTCTAACCCAAGGCCGAAGCAAAAAGGCAAGGAAAAATAAATTTTACTTGGTGAAAATTTCATAAAACAAAGTGCAAATCACAAGAACAACACATAATCAACACATAGTCACAAGAACAATTTATTTGGTGGGTGAGATGCCAACTCTCACCCACAACAGCCCCTAATCTACATTTAAATGATGTTATGAGATGCAAATATAAGTTGAAAAAGGATTTTGATGCAAGAAAGTGGATGAAAATGCAAAGGGTTTTAGGTTATACCTTGGTTCCAAGCTAAACAAGAGTAAAAATGAAAATCAAGAGTAACCAATCACCAACACTCTTCAAAAATCACCAACAACAGCCACGTAACCTTGAAGGATCAGCCCCTTTGATGATGTAAATGTGGAATCAAAGATGAAAGGAAGAGGATATATGAATATGGAATGAGTTTGAGGTGATTTGGTGGATGGAAGTTGAAAAGAAAATGGAGGAGGAGGGGTGAAGGGGCTACGACCAAGGGAGAAGGGAGGAGAGGAGTTGGTGTGCTAGGGTTTTTTGAATGGAGAGTGAGGCTAAGAAGATGTGTGGGTTGATCATATGAAGATATATATAGTGCTCACTTATCATTAAGGGCTTCTAGGTCATTTTGATTTCCATTGTGCTCTAGGATTGCATCTAAATTTTGAACCAAGGGTCAAGATCAAATGTCACATGGATTAGGGGCAATTAGAAAGCACAAAGTGAGGAGAGAGAGAGGGCTGAGGGGCGCAGCATAAGGAGGGTGGTGAAGGATAAGTTCAATTACAAAATTGTATTTTTCCATGAAGCTTATTACAAGAGTGCCATTTTAATTCAAATGAAGGGTGAGGATTGCATTTAACACTTGAATGGAAGGCCATGATTTAAACACAATTTGCAATCAATAAAATAAACCAAAAATGGGGGAAAAAGGGCTGGAATTCGCAGCCAAAGGAAAGAGAGTGAGTGGAATTGCAACTTGTACTATTGTACTACACTTGACCTTTCAAAATTCAAAGGGATATTCCTTATTCCCTTCTAGATAATTCTTCTAAATTCTTGCCATTTTGGGCCATGTCCCATGATTCAAAGATTGGGCTCTGAATTTTATGATCTCACCAATCCCAAAATCGATTTGTGGACCCCACTCCAAAGGAAATGACCATTTTACCCTTTTGTTCAAAAAAACCGAATTTCATGCCAAAAATATTCCCATGATGCACAAAAAAATACACAACTCCACTCACTTGGACTCACATAGATTCCTCAAGAGATGCATAATGGTTTTTACCGAGAAATTATTTATTTTAGTGAAATGACCAAAATGCCCTTTTGGTCCCAAAAACCCTGATTTTGCACCAAACTTCATTTCCACTCTAACAATGATCCTGAGACCCTTTGGATGACTCTAAAACTCTAGAAATGCATGCATGATGAGAAAATAAGTCTTTTTTGGCGAAATTACCAAAATACCCTTTGAACTAGGAAAACCCTAGAAACCCTAAAAATGCTCTAAAGTGCTCTAAAATGCCATGCAATGCTATTCTAACCCTAAATTGCATTATGAAACTTCTAAAATGCAAGCATGATGCCTTTCCTATCCTCTAGGATGAATGTCAAGACTTGACTTATTTATTTTTATTGAAAATTAGGGTTTTGCCCTAAGCCGGACAAAATTGGGGTATGACAGCATTTCCATAAAAGAAAAAGAACAAGAATCATTGCATCAAAGATCAGAGCATTGCATCATATTAATGTCTGCATTTCATAGAAGAAGCAAAAAGAAACAAACAGAAGTTAGAACAGGAGCATTTCAGTCATCAAAGCATCAATCACCGCATACATTTGCATTCAAACATCAAAGCAATACAGTTGCATCACATCAATACTGGCATCTCATACAAGAAAAGAAAGCTAGAACATCCCATGTCATTCATCATTTCATGCCATTCATCATTTTACAGTAATGTCCCCATTTCATAAAAAAAAAAAAGGAAGAGAAAGTTTTCCTTTGCATGTCATTCCATTAAAATACATGAGCATTCCATGTCATCAAACACCAAAGCTTTGCATTCGCATACCCATGATTCTTAAAAGAGCAAAAAGAGAAGCTAAAAGAAAGAAAAGAGAAGTGCCAAGAGAGCAACAAAAAGAAAAGACAAGAGAAGAAAAGGAAAATCATTGCATTCATCAAGCATATAGGAACAGTAGAAGATCATGCATTCATCCAACATAAACAAAGGAAATAAGAAACTCATCATTCATTATAAGAAAAAGAAAACAGAAATCATGGCATTTGCATTGCATGCAGGTACAAAGAGAGGATGAGCACTTCGATGTTAGCCCTCGCCCCCAGATTCCATAAAATGTTCCCCCAAGTTGGGAGTTCAGAAAGAAAAAAAAGAAAAGAGAGAAATAGAAAAGAAAGAGAGAAAAGAAAAGAGAGCGCTCAAGCGCGCATTGCGGATCGGAGCACAGAGATCATCGCTCCCTTCTGCCCAGGTCTCACATCGTGTACGAGCAACGCGATGGACCGCAGCCCCATGTGAGGTTCAACGGAATAGTTGTATCAGCCTAAGATACAGTGGACGCCGTGCATTGATCAGTATATCAGTTCCGGAGCTGAAAACGATCCCCCCGGTCGCTCGAAAAGGCCAACAGGAAGAGCGTGCTCCTCAAAGCCACGTGCAAACTCGGATTCGTCAAGAGTTCGTTTAAGGATTACAGGTTTTAGGCAGCCTGGGCAATTTACCGCTTTTCGCACGCCAAGTGCCCATTTACTTTCCTGTTTGCACGCCAAGTGCCCATTTACTTTTCTGTTTGCACGCCAAGTGCCCATTTACTTTTCCGTTTGCACGCCAAGTGCCCATTTACTTTTCTGTTTGCATGCCAAGTGCCCATTTACTTTTCTATTTGCACGCCAAGTGCCCATTTACTTTTCTGTTTGCACGCCAAGTGCCCATTTACTTTCCTGTTTGCACGCCAAGTGCCCATTTACTTTTCTGTTTGCACGCCAAGTGCCCATTTACTTTTCTGTTTGCACGCCAAGTGCCCATTTACTTTTCGGTGTGCACGCCAAGTGCCCATTTACTTTTCGGTCTGCACGCCAAGTGCCCATTTTACCTTTCTGTCCGCACGCAAGTGCCCATTTTACCGTTTCTGTTTGCACGCCAAGTGCCCATGTTACCTTTCAGTCTGCACGTCAGTGTTCATTTACTGTTTTCGCATCAACACGAAAGTGTCTATCTTTCCAAAAAAAAAAAATTTGGATTTCTCCAAATGGACAAAATTGGTATAATTTCTGAATTCTTTATTTCTATTTTACCTTCGAAATATGTCTCGCGCAATTCATATTTCTTGGTAAAACCCAAATAAAGAGGGGCAGCTGTCATACCCCAATTTTGTCCGGCTTAGGTCCAAACCCTAATTTTCCACACAAAAATAAATTATGCATTTCATTTTGGGTCCTAGAAACCGCTCCAAAGTTTTTGAAATCATTTTTAGGGTTAGAATGCACTTTTTGGGGAAATTAGGGTTTTAGGGTCAAAAAGGGCATTTTGGTCATCACTCACAAAAGATTTCATAAAAATGATTTTTGCATGAAAATATGTTATGCATGCATGGCAAGCTTTGGAAAATATTTTATGCATGCATGGCAAAGACCTAAAAACATTTTTGTGGAAAGCAAGAATCAATTTCTATTATATACCATAGGCCAAGAATCGATTTATGATATATTCTAAAGGCCATGAAATCGATTTTCAGGCAATCCTAAAGGCCAAGAATCGATTTCTCAATCATATGTTTAAAGCTTGAAATCGATTTCTACATATACTCAAGGCAAAGCTAAAAACTGATTTCCCTCTTTTTGCATATGCCTTGAAATCGATTTTCAAGCTCTTCCATAGGCCATGAATCGATTCCTCATTGTTTTGATTAAGGGAAGAATCGATTTTCACCTATAAAGGAGGTCCTGAAAATCGATTCCTCATTGTTTTAACTAAGGGAAGAATCGATTTTCACCTATAAAGGAGGTCCTGAAAATCGATTCTTCATTATTTTAACTAAGGGAAGAATCGATTTTCACCTAATAAAGGAGGTCCTGAAAATTGATTCCTACCTGTTTTCAAAGAACAAAGAATCGATTCCCATGTTTTCCAAAGAATAAAGAATCGATTCCTCACTATTTCAACTATCCAAAGAATCGATTCTTGAGGCTTCTAAAATGATAAGAATCGATTCCTCACCTTTTTAACTTCATGTCACAATCGATTCTTCACTTTCATTAAATATTTTTTCAGATCTACGCTTTCCTAAAGCCTATAAATAGGCAGCCTCAAGTCACATTTTGGGGACAGATTTCACGAGATCAGAGAAACCCACGGATTTCACAAAAACCGAAATTTCACAACTCCTCTCTGCTTCTCAAAGACAGATTTTCAGGAGATCAGAGAAAAAACCCATTTTTCTCGAAATCTCTCACATTTTAGAAAAACTCTTCTACGCTTTATTTTTTCGCTCTATTCGTTCCGTTGGTCCGTCTGAGCTGATCTTCTGCAAGAGTTAGTTGGAGTTGCGTTCTTCAAGTGGTAGTATCTGCCTTCATCAGAGGTATTTCTGTCTTTATATTTGTTAATATTTAATCATTGTGATCCATGCCAAAATTGCCCTATGTGATTTAACTTAGTTATAGTGTCATTGTTGATGATGAACCACATGATTCCCACTTATGCCTAGTGCATCATGTTCTGAGTGGTGAAGATGGTCTCAGATGATTCAACCCTTTTAGTTTATATGATGATTGGCAATGTGATTCACACTTGTGCACTTGTGCACTTAATCTTAAGTGTGAGGATTGACCAAAGTGATTCAACATTCTTTGATACTTCGGTCGCTAAATAATTTGCTTGCTTATGCTGGCCAATGATCATGATTGAGGCAACTCTTTTGCTTGAGCTTACAGTGTCATCGTCTACTCTCATATAGAATATCATCAATACTTAGATGGGTCCATTCCTTACATTGCATCTTCCACTAGATGTGCATTTAGATTCCCCTTGCGTTTTGTAGAAATATTTGAGTATGGTTCTCGCCTAGCATCTTCCACTAGATGTGCATTTAGGTTCAATCTTGCCTACTCTTGTATTTTTGCTTGATGCCCAATTCAAGTTCCCTCCTTGCCTATCTATGCGTTGTGATCTACTATGTGTAGTTTAGACTTGATTTCTGTTGGCGAATTCAAATATTGTTGCTTAATGATTTGATTCCACTGATTGTGTTATGCTTGAATCCACCAATTCTTTCTCGCATTCATTGTTTTCATTTCTAAACGACCTGGCACAAAAACGGTTACTAGTGGCAATCCATCACAACCTTTGATTGGTTTGATTGCCATGAAAGCCTCAATTTCAAAAGAGTTTTCGTAAGCATAAAGCAAGCTACTAGTGATAATCCATCACAACCCTTGTTGGTTTGATTATCATGAACGCGTCCAATTTCAAAAAGCATTTGTCTAGGTATCAAAGAATCAAAAGCAAGTTATTAGCGGTGGTCCATCATAACCTTTGTTAGTTTGATCATCATGAAAGCTTTCATTTTCTAAAACCTCATCAAAAAGATTTTCATTTTTAAGGCTCGTTAGAACTACGTCGCTTTGATTCCCATTTGGGATACGTAGGAGCGAGTCACATTCTCGTCAAGCGCAACAAATAAAAATCCTTTTCGCAACCATAAACAAATCATTTTCATGAAACAAATAAAAAAGAATCATTTTCAAACCCATTGTTGCCAGTAGCTCATCAGAGCCTTTGTTCGTTTAGCTATTAGTGGCAATGTCCTTTTCTCATAAGAATAATAAACGATGATCCATCATAACCTTTGTTAGTTTGATCATCGTGCAATCAATCACTTTCAAAGACCACTTTCAAAAGAGCAAATAAAAACGGGTTGCTACTAATAGTCAATCGGAACCTTTGTTCGTCTGACTAGTGGTATTGACCCTCATTTTCTAGAGTATTTAGCGGTGATTACCCATAACCTTGGTTAGTTTAATCATTCACTAAATGCTCGTCCTATTTCGAAAACTCACTAAAAAAGATAAAAAACAAAAACTTTTCAAAAAGACAAAGAAGAACTACGGAGCTTTGAGTTCTCCATCGCACCGGGAGATACGTAGGAGCGGGCCTTGTCCCGTCAAGCGTTTTTTCTAAAAAACCATTTTTCCCCTTTTTCATAATAAATAAAGATTTTCATTAAGAGTTTTTCAATAAGAAGTAGAGAGGAAAAATCAAGTATTTTCAAGTCAACACACTAAAATCACACATTTAATTAAAGGTTCCCTCTCAGTAGAGAGGACGTGTGGGGTGCTAACACCTTCCCTGCGCGTAACCGACCCCCGAACCCTATTCTCTAGTTTCGCAAGACCAATCGCTTTCCAAAAAAGGTTTTCCTAATATTTTCCTTAATAAATATTGGTGGCGGCTTCATTGTCTTAGGAAAAGTTGTGAACGAGGAAGGTTCTCCCTCGGGGACTTTTTCGGGCGCAACAGTATGTGAGGAAACAAACCTGTCTGGGGAATATCTTTCAGGTGCTCGAGACGTTCTACCAGAACGCCGTGGTGCCGGCGGTACATGATCAGGATCAGGTGGCGGATCAGCGTCGGAAGGGGAAATGGGAACGAGTCCCGGTTTATTAAAAAATTGGGGAAGTATAGCAATATCATTCAAACCAGGAGAAGAGCAAGGAAACATAAACTGATTATCAAAAAATGCCACATTCCTAGAAATGCGAAAACGGTGGTTAGAGACATCATAACACACAAAACCCTTATGATACTGACTATACCCCTATAAATGCACATTGGGCAGATTGTGCTCCAAGCTTATGTCTTTCAGTGGATGGGAGGTGAACAAAACATATACACCCAAAAGTATGTAAACTACTGTAATCAGGCTGAGTTTTAAAAAGACGAAAGTATGGAGAATCAAACCCAATCACCGTGGAAGGAAGACTGTTGATCAAAAAAACAGCTGTGGAAAGACCCTCCACCCAAAATTTGGATGGAACAGAGGCCTGGAGAAGTAAGGTACGTGTCACATCCAACAAGTGACGATTCTTACAATCTGCAACACCATTTTGCTGAGGGGTATTGGGACAAGATTGTTGAGACAATATACCTTTTTGTTGTAAGAACTCCTGAAACTCATGAGACATATACTCACCACCAGAATCAGACCGAAGAATTCTAATACTGGTTTGAAATTGATTTTCAACATACATCAGAAATTTCTTAAACATAGAAAACACTTCAGATTTAGATTTAAGAAAATAAATCCAAGTAAAACGGCTATAATCATCGATAAAGGTGACAAAATATTTATAGTGAGCATGAGAAGCGACAGGAGAGATTCCTCAAACATCACTATGAATCAACTCAAAACAAGTAGAAGCACGATGAGCACCAGACGGAAAAGGAAGTGTTTTACTTTTAGCTAATTTGCAAACCGAACATGAAATAGGGGTACTAGAATCCATCAGTTTAGGACCTAACAAGCCAGTCTTAAATAAGTGAGACAAAACAACAGAGTTTGGATGACCCAATTTCCTATGCCAATCCTCACATGCATTCAAAACACTATTAAATGATTTGAAATAAACTGGAGTGGAAACACTCTTCCAACTTTAGGCCCCTTCGCGATCACCTTCCCCGACACCCGATCCAGTACAAGACAACCATCCGGAGTAAGATTAACATCACAACCTTCATCCACTAATTGACCAGCAGACAATAAATTTGAGGCAAGCCCAGGTGCTACCAGGGCATTATGAAAATTAGAATTTATGTAACCAACATTAGTTATAGGAAGGGTACTGCTATTAGAAATTTGAATTTTTTGATTACCAATATAAGAACGTAAATTGTGCAGGAGTTCAGAGGAACCCGTCATGTGATTCGTTGCACCAGAGTCAAGTAACCAAGATATGAAAGAAGACATACCAGTAATGCCCAAGGCAGAAAGAGCAGATAGTACCATTTGTTGAATTAATTCAGGCTGTAGAGCACCACCATCAGATGCACCAGTGGTGGAAGGACAAACGGTAGAGCTAGTAGTGGAATGGAATGCCTACACCGGACGCTTAGTCGGTCGTGGAGGACGCGTAGGACATGTAGAGATGATATGACCCCGCTGCTTGCAATAATTGCAAAATTTCTTAGGACAACTACGAGCAACATGTTCAAATTGTTTACAAGAAAATCATTGAGTTTGTCGCATATCACGGCCCACGCATCTATTTTGCGCAGCATATGCAACTGTCACAGGTTCAGAATGGACGAGATCATTAAGCATGGTTCCTTGAGTATTAAGACGCTGTTCTTCCCTGAGCAGTTCAGCAACACAGATATCCAAGGAAGGAACAGGGTTCCTATTCAGCAAAGCACCTCGAACGACGTCAAATTCCGGACGAAGTTTCATGAGAAATTGATCCCGTTGACTAGTATCATAAACATCACGAACGACCGACAATGACGGCTTGGGAACAGCAGCATAGATAATAGCAGAGTGTTCTGTCCATAAATTCAGAAAACCAGAATAATAATCTTGAATTGCCAAATTAGCTTGTTTGTAATTGGTGATCTCCAACTCCAACTGGAAACGCTTAGCCTATTGTCCTAATTGTAAATACGCTTCAAGTAATCCCACATTTCTTGAGCGATTGAAAAAGATCTCAAATTATTGATCATCTGAGGATCAATTGTACTGAGGATCCACGAAATAATTTGAGCATCTTTGACTTCTCACGCATCTAAGGCAGTGTTATCTGTCGGCGCCTTAGAAATCTCATCAAGGTGATTCCATATTCCTTTCTCTTTGACATACATCTTGAATTGAAATTCCCAAGCAGCATAATTTTTTCCGGTGAATCGAACACAAAAATTATCTCGTTCCTTGTTAGAAGCCATTAAAAACATGATGTCGTGAACAAATCAGAATTTTCCTAAAAAAATATACTAGACCAAATAATCTCCCTGCCAACAGAAAGATGCCAACCAAAAAAGGAAACAAATATTGCCAACCAAAAAAGGAAATAGAATCGTGAAACAAGAAAGCAGGAACACCAATTTCGAAAGCAGGAGAGCGACGGAACGCCCACACTAAAATCACGAGCGACGGAACGCCAATTACGAAAGCAAGAGCGGACACCAAGATCATACCTAGACTGATACCATGTCAAAATTGGAGACACGATATTGATCACGCAGTTCGGCCAAACTTTGCCTACGTCTGCGACTATAGAGTAGCTGTAGTTTCGTTTTATTGATTGTGTGTCTTGATCCTTTGAGTACAAACACTAATGAGTTTAAATAGGCTATTCTATGAAAACCTAACAGGCCTGGGCCGAATACATATGTAAATAAATCTACAAATCTACTATTTACAACCTTCCTTATTTCCTTATTCACAAAAAGGGTTAGATTGAACACATTAACCCATGAGTATGAGATATTTAGGATGAAACCGGGTGAAACCATCCAAGAATTAAACAAACGATTCGTCCATATAGTTAACCATCTTAGAGGCCTTAAAAAATCATTCGAAAATTGGGATTTGATCAACAAAGTTCTGCGATGCCTAAATAGAAATTGGCAACCCAAAGTGACTGCTATCTCGGAATCTAAGGATTTATCTTCTATGGACTTAACCACTTTATTTGTTAAATTGCAGGAACACGAAGTCGATTTAAATTGACCCACTGAAAGTGAGGAGGTGAAAAGAAAAAGAAAGGACTTGCTCTAAAAGCAAGTACCAAAGAAAGTGACATGGAATATTATGATAGTCCTAATGAATGTGATGAAGACATGAGCGTAATGGTTCAAAGGTTCAAAAAGTTCATGAGGCAAAAAGGCAAACCAAAACTGTTTTCTAATCCTCAAAAGAAAAATGAGGAAGGAACTTCCTTCAATCCAACATGTTATAAATGTGGTAAGAAGGGGCACATAAAGTCGGATTGTCCTCAAAATCAAAAATATGAGAAACCGGATAGAAATCCCCGAAAGGAAACAAAAGGAAGAAGGGCATATATCACTTGGGATGAAATTGATAGGGAATCATCCAATGAATCTGAAAATGAGGAAGCAAAGCTATGTCTCATGGCAAAGCATGAGGAAGATGAGTTAAACTCCCTTAAAGTCGAACCCGATTTAACTTATGATGATTTGCTTAGTGTTTGTGAAGAACTAAATAATGAGTCAACTAAACTTAGTAAAATTGTTTCCACTTCAAAGAAAACTATTTCCACTCGCCAATTTAAAATCGAAACTTTAAACAAAGAAGTAGAAGTTCTTAAAGAAAAATAAATTTTTGTAAGTGAAGTCTCCTCTTGTAAATTTTATAAAAATCAAAAGGAGAATATTCCCAAGTGTGAAGAATGCAATGTTTTGAAAAATAAAGTTGATAATTTGCACAACACTCTTGCAAAATGTAACATCCTGGGCCCTTTTCTTACTTAGTAGGCTACCCAGCAATGCACTCATGATCTTCTCTACCCCCCATGTAGAGTTTTTGCCTTCCGTGGGAATCGAACCACGTACCCTGAGGCTTAGGTACATGCTCAATGCATTTCCACTACCAATTGAACTAATGTAACCTCCTCAAAATAATTAGTAGAATTATTTGGGTGTTAACCCAATTAAATTAATTTAGAACTTGACTGGTAAATTTATTGAGTGCTAAAATTATTTATTGGTTGTCATCGGATCGTTAACCGGATAATACGGGTCAAGGACGATTTGGAATCGAAATAAGAGATTAAGATCAATATGGTAATTTGACCACGTTACCACTTATATATTAAATAAATATATATGTATGTGTGTATGTGTGTGTAAGTGAACGAAGAAAAGAAAGAGAATTAAAAAGAAAGAAAGGAAGCATGTGAGAGAAACAGAGAGAAAGGAGAGAAAAGAAAGGAGAAGAGAAAGAATGGGTGTGGAAGAAGAAGAGGAAAAAGGGGATACTCCGGTTCATCAAAACGTCTTCCCTCCAACACGAAAAATGTTCAGCGTTCCTTCCTCTTCAATTTTGTACCATTATCATCACCATCAATTCACTCTCTCTCACTTTGCCATTTTCGAAAGTTTGAAGGAAATGGAGGTTTTTTATGGTTCAAGCTCAAGGATAGCTTGGGATGGTGTTTGGCGCGAACCCAAGGATGGTGGATCGGTGATTGAAGTTCGATTGAAAGATTGGAAGCTAGTTGGGTGAGTTGGGGTTGAAAATCAAGATTTTGGGGTTATGAGTGAATAGTGATTTTGAACTTGAAGATGATGAATAATGTTGATGATTCAAGGATGATTAGGAGTGAACCCGAAGCGTATTGAGTGCGGATCGAAGTTCAATTTCGCGAATTTGAAGTTGGTTGGTGATTAGGGTTTGAATGGGGGATTTCGAGGAATTCGGTATTTCGGTCAAAAAGGTACCTCGTGATTGAGCGGAAAGGTCGGAAGCGGATTTGGGGGTCGTCGGAGCGTGGAAGTTTATGAGGGGATTGTTCGTGTGGTTATGTGGAGATTTTGAAGTCTCGGTGATTTCGGCTCAGGGTCGGCTCTCGCTTCGAGGGTGAGTTTAACTCACGCTTAGGATGTTTTCACTTTACAATAATTTTTACGTTGATTGTTGTCGAGAGCTTTTGAGTCAAAACCGCTATTTGGAAAATATGTCGTTTTTGATAAAATTCGTTTCGACTGAATTTGTTATTGATCTGATTGATTGTGTGGTATTGGTTGGGTCTGTTTTGTTGGTTGTTAAATCTGTTTTCAATCGAAACAGGAATCGGAATTGAGCGGAATAGCGAATTTCGCGAAAAACCGAAAAAAAAAACTGCAGAGATCTGCAGATGGTCGCCTCGCGACCCGACCCATCGCCTCGCGACCAGATCCAATTTTGCAACAAAAAATTCCTCTGTCCCTTCTCGCGTCGCGACGGTTTGCAGTTCGCGTCGCGACGGTTTGCAGATTTTCAGCATCAATACACTGATTTTGTTTTCGCGATAACTTTTGATCCGGGAACTTGATTGAGGTGTTCTAAGATGCGTTTGAAAGCTTATTCAGAGGTCTAACTGAATATTCTATTTTTAAGGGAAAATGAACTATTTTTGGAGACGTAAAATGTGTTGAAAGGTGATGAATTAGTATGCAAGAGTGAATGTGGATTTAAATTGTAACGTGAATTAAATGTTCAATTGATTGTCTGAGGTAATGAACGCTGAGTTCATGTGTCTGTAGATATATTTATTATATCGAGTTGGGTGAGGACCCATGTTAACATACTAGGCGGGGAAGTCATGATCCCTTACCCTAGGCCCGTATACCATTAGGGAAAGTACTATTGGTAAGGGGGTTCACCGGGATTTAGCACATGATTGCAGTCGGTGTTATGTTGAAAGTTTTGTTGTACGATACACCGGGATTTAGCACTAGATTGCAGTCGGTGTCGTACTGTACGGTTCACTTGGATTTAGCACAGGATTGCAGTCGGTGCCGTACTGAGTCTTAACACGTTCACCGGGATTTAGCACTGGATTGCAGTCGGTGTCGTGTTGAATTAAAATTCACGTGGTTAAATTAAACCATGAATGAAAGAAAGTCCTATAATACGGTTCACCGGGATTTAGCACTCGATTGCAGTCGGTGTCGTGTTAAGTTAAATAGGATTCATAATTGAACCGAGAGTGTAGATAGGGGTCTCAGTAGAACTCACTGAGATTGTATCTCACTGTTTATATGTTGTTGTTTTACAGAGAAACAGGGACAGCGGAAATCCAAGAGGCACGAGTAGGTTGGGCTCGGGAGACTGCTGATGTCTTAGTACTACAACTCTATGTCTTAGTATTATGACTTTATGCTAGAGTTTATATTTCCTTTTGTTGTCTATGTACTACAACTCTATGTCTTAGTATTATGACTTTATTCCGCTTTCTTGTATGATATTGAGCACTATAGTCAGCTGAAGGTTATGGTCAGGGAACCTTTTTGGTCTTATTTGTATCTAAGACTGTTTTGTAGTTATTCAGCGAGGACTATATTGCAGTGTTCAGTATCTATGCAGGAATTTTATATCTCTGATGTTTTAGGGATGTTGCACTTGGGTATTTTTACTCGATAAAAAATACCAGGGTGTTACACAAAATTCACCAAGGGAAGAGACAATCTAAATATCATTTTGGGAAATCAAAGGGGAACTTATGATAAAGCCGGTTAGGGCTATCAACCAAAAATTCATGAAAAATTTTTTAAAAGTTTTTTAGTCCCAATAACATTTCTAGTAGCCCTTTTGTGAAATGTTTTTATTGTGGCACAAAAGGTCATACATCCTCTATTTGCAATGCAAGGAAAACTAAAATTGTGGATGGTAAAATGGTTTGGGTACCAAAAGCCAAAAATTGATTTTGTGTTGTAGGTGTGCTTGAAGGCCAAGAACTCAAATTTGTATCTTCATTGTGGCTATTCAAATCACATGAAGGAGGATAAATCACATTCGTGACATCATTTAAATTTCTTTTCCAAAAAGGAATTGCAAATTGATGATAAACAAAAACGGTTTACACTTATTGCTTGAATATATGCCTTGCCACAGTTCTTTCTTTCCCGCTTTTTGATAATGCCAAAAGGGGGAGAGTTATGTGATTTGTATGTTTCAGGGGGAGAAATGTTTGCATATAGAAAGGGGGAGTATAATTTGCGCTTATCTCTGATATATACATTGTTACAAAATATTTCTATCCTAACCCCTTCATTGAGCAAATCCCCTCTAATGATGTTTGCAATCATCAAAAAGGGGGAGAATGTGAATATATGCCTTGACAGGAATAATTTGTGTAAGTAGAAATAAAGCCCTCTAATATAAAATAAATCACACACTCACATTAATTTTCATAAAAATACGGTTTGCATGAAAATATTTTTAAAACAATTACTTTTTTTTAGATAAGCAAATATTTCATTCAAGGAGCACTAGGGTTGCTCAAACCCAAACAACAAGTTGAATTACATATTGTTTAGGCAATCTAGAGGATTACTCCACCATGTAACACCCCTTTTCTACCCGATAATTATTTAATAAAATCAGAGTTACAAAATTTTATTTCATACTTCGAAAAGAGATGTCACACATTCATCGTTAAATAAAACGTCTCATACGATATAAATAACTTTGTCAAAATACATCACCACGCAGCGGAAATAGAAATAAGATTCAAAACAATAAAATCATGACGTCCTGAATGGACTCCAAACAAATAAAATGCAACAACCAAAAATTAGCGTTTATCCCCCCTTGGGTGTTACACATCAAAGCAAAAGACACCGACGACACTGGCTCAGAATAGCGAAGGTACCTAAGCCTTCACTCGCAATCACCTGCACGTTACCGCATAAGGGTAACATTCAAACAGAAGGGGTGAGATATCTTCAATATAATAGTGTAAAATGATAGGCAATATGTTAGAATATGACAACTATAGCTACCATTCTACTACACACATATAATCATAAACACAAATCAAATTGTAACACCAGAATCAGTCACCAAATGTCATGACAATTTATGAATGCAACCCACACCAACGGGCTTATGCATGTGGTACCAAATCACCAAAATTTTTGCCTGTAAATAGAGGCGTCACCAAAATTGAGAGCTTTCACACCCGGCTCACCAATTCACCAAAAATTGAGCTTTCACACCAGGCTCACTAGTTTTAGAAAATTTGAGGTTTCACACCTAGCTCGAAGACCAAAGGCCTTCACCAAAATAAATGCACATGCTGTATGCGACACCATGTATGCACACAGACAATCATCAAAAATTAGTCACAATGTGACACACCAAAAATAATTCACCAACATCACCAAAGTTGAGCTTTCACACCTAACCCAACGACACCGAAACACCAAGACTACCCGAAAACAACGGAACCCCAAAATTTGGAGCTTTCACACCTAGCTCCTACAACACCAAGGTTTGAGCCTTCACACCTAGCTCAAACAGCACCAAGACACCAAGAAGACAACAGTTTTCCAAAACAACACCAATACACCAAGATGACAACAATTTTCCTAAACATTTAAGACGCGAGGATTTTTCCCAACACCGGAGACAAATGACAATTTTTCCAAAGTATTTGAGACATGACAACTTCCCTTTTTAAAACATCACCATTTAGCGACTACACCAACGGTTAACAATTTTCCAGAAAAATGGATCATTTTGCCTCAAATTAGAATATTCAGCTAGGCCTCTGAATAAGCTTTCCAAAACATTTTGAAACGTCTAAATCGGACTCCCGAGTCAAAAGATATGTCAAAAACAAAACCGGGGAAAAATTGAGGAACATCCTGAAAATGGCGCCCAGCCACTGGGCGCCTAGCAGGCAACATGCTGGAAACTGGCCAGCAACAGAAACTGGCGCTCGTGGCGCCCAGGCAACACAAAACGCAACAAGACACAGGATTTGGCGCCCATGGCGCCCACAGGCAACACAACGCAGAAACTGGCGCCCAGGGAGGCACCCAGCAGGCAACGCTGCAGGAATTGGCGCCCTTGGCGCCCATGCAGCAGGGAACACAACAGAAACGCAACTTGGCACAGGAATTGGCGCCCTTGGCGCCCAGGTAACTTGGAACATGGCACAGCAACGCAACACCAACAGGGACATGCACCAGACACGACGCCCAGGCACTGGGCGCCTAAAACAGCAACACACAGGAAACGCAACACACCCAGGATGTGGCGCCCATGGCGCCCCTGCGCCAACAGCGTGCAACACAACACACACTGGAACATGGCGCCCACACCCAGGGCGCCAAAAACAGCAACACGACCGAACGCAACATGACCCAAAGACGGCGCCCATGCACTGGGCGCCAAACACAGCAACATGACACCAAGCAACAATTGGCACACTGATAAGTCTATTTTTAGAGTCTTTTTAATAGTTATTTTATTAAGTCTTTTTAGTATTTTAATTATATTTTTGATCTATTTTACTGCAAATGTTTACTTTTTGCCTTCAGGTTTTATTTTGAAGCAATTTCGACTGCTTATGTCTCAGCAGGTCAGAATTCGACTGGATCTCCCAGAATTCGACTGCATCTTCCAGATTTCGACTGCTTCTATCTCAGCAGGCCAGAATTCGACTGGATCTCCCAGAATTCGACTGGATCTCTCAGAATTCGACTGGATCTCCCAGAATTCGACTGCATCTTCCAGATTTCGACTGCTTCTATCTCAACAGGCCAGAATTCGACTGGATCTCCCAGAAATTCGACTGGATCTCTCAGAATTCGACTGGATCTCCCAGAATTCGACTGCGTCTTCCAGATTTCGACTGCTTCTATCTCAGCAGGCCAGAATTCGACTGGATCTCCCAGAATTCGACTGCATCTTCCAGATTTCGACTGCTTCTATCTCAGCAGGCTAGAATTCGACTGGATCTCCCAGAAATCTGCTGCATCAGTCGAAATTACCTTGCCCACTTGTTGATGGATATTTTTGCCCACTTTTTGATGACCATGTGCTTTGACCACTTGCTCATGTGCATTGTCCACTTGAGGATGGCTCTTTGATGACTACCTTGGCCAACTTGATTTGCCACTTTTTCCTCTTTTGGACGATTTTGCCCCTCATATTTTCCTATAAATAGAGGCTTGATCCTCACTTGTACCTAAGCTTGAATTTTGTTAGAAAATCAATGACAAAGGCTCTCTAATTATTCATGACTTCAATTTACTCTTTATGCTTTTTATGATTCTTGTTTATTTACTTTCTTGCCCTTTAAATTCTTGCTATTTATTTTCTTGCCCTTCTTCTTTCCAAGTCATTTACTTTCTTGCTCTTTAAATTCTTGCTCTTTACTTTCTCGCTCTTTACTTTTCACTCTTTACTTTTTCGCTCTTTTATTTTCCCTGCTATTTACTTTCTTGCCCTTTTATTTTCCAAGTCATTTACTTTCATTGCTATTTAATTTCTCGCTCTTTACTTTTTGCTCTTTACTTTTTCGCTCTTTTATTTTCCTTGTTATTTACTTTTTTGCCCTTTAAATTTCCAAGTCAAGTAAACTACTGGCAAGTCAAGTAAATTACTGGCAAGTCAAGTAAATTACTGGCAATTTACTTTTCAAGCAATTTACTTTCTTGTCATTTACAATTCCGCTATTTATGATTTTTGCACTTTACCGCTTTCTTTTATTTCTCGCTATTTAACTTTATGTCTTCTTCTTTTATTTTCTTTTCTCCTCTTTTGTCTACAATGATCATGAGTGAGTAGACTTTACTAAAATATTCCTTCTTTCCAAAAACACTTTCTTTTCAGTTAATCAACTTTGAAAAATTAGATTGGTATTCACCTAGGCTCTCCCTGTGGATCGATAACTCTTTTATTACGCGATACGACCCGTGCACTTGCGGGGCTATCACACACGGCGCCCACACCCAGGGCGCCAAAGACAACATCACCCCAAATTCACCAAAACACCACATATGTAAATCATATCATCAATTAGGCTCATCAATTCTCAACCACCAATGTCAATTATCATAATTTGCTAATCACAACACCAAACAAACATTTTATCGAACACCTAACATGAAATTAGGACTAACAACAATGAATCACCAATTTCTTTGAGTCACAACAATCACCAACAAGCAAATATTTTCAATCAACCTAGTTATGATCCAACTACCATCAAACTACACATCAAAATCAAACCGTAGGCATCATAGGATCCATTCCCACATAACCCCTGTTGCACCCCGAAAAATCCCGATTTGGGTTTCTCAATGTACAACGTGGAAAAATTTTGAAGCCGCCACCAATATTTTAATTTTAAGACCAAAACATTGAAAAAAGGTCTTTTGGACAAGTCGGATGGTCTTTTGAAAACTAGAGATATAGGTTCGGGGGTCGATTACGTGCGAGGAAGGTGTTAGCACCGCGCACGTCCTTTCTACCGAAAGGGAACCTCTAATTGAATGTGTGGTTTTAACGTTTGATTTGAAAAATACCTAGATTTGCCTATTTATTTCTTGTTTGAAGATGAATGAGAAAACTTAATGAAATTTTATTGTTGGTGAGAAAGGGGGGAAAAAGAAAGAGTTTTAGAAAAAGTGTGCTTGACGGGACATGGCCCGCTCCTATGTATCCCCCGGTGCAATGGAGAATTCAAAGCTACGTAGTTCTTGGGTTATCTTTGAAAATCAGGACAAAACAAAGATTTTTTAAGAGTGTGCTTGACGGGACATGACCCCGCTCCTACGTACCCTCACTGGAAGAGGGATCAAAGCTACGTAGTTCTCGGGTTATCTTTGAAAATCAGGACAAAACAAAGATTTTTTAAGAGTGTGCTTGACGGGACAGGACCCCGCTCCTACGTACCCTCACTGGAAGAGGGATCAAAGCTACGTAGTTCTCGGGTTATCTTTGAAAATCAGGACAAAACAAAGATTTTTTAAGAGTGTGCTTGACGGGACAGGACCCCGCTCCTACGTACCCTCACTGGAAGAGGGATCAAAGCTACGTAGTTCTCGGTGTTTTTGAAAATGGTTGTTGGTTGGTATTTTTTAATATAGGGGTTTTAGGATTGTGTGATCTGTGTTGAAGGACCACTGGGGGTCTGGAGTGCCGCTGAGGGCTGAAGGAGCACTGGGGCTCTGGAGGACCACAGTTCACTTATCCTAAAACGATGACTAACCCGGCCGTACGACCGACTTAATCCCCTACTTTAAAAAATAAGATTTTTGGTTTTTGAAATGAAAGAGATGTGTTTGTATTTTTTATTTGGGAAATTGTTTATTTTTGCGCTTGACAGGGGCGTGGCCCTGCTCCTACGTATCTCCGGGTGGAGAATCAAAGGCGACGTAGTTCTAACTTTTTTGGTGAGTTTTTGCAATAGGACGAGCATTAGTGAATGATTAAACTAGCAGAGGCTATGATGAATCACTACTAAATACTCAAAAAAAGAGAGTTGTACCGCTAGTCGAACGAACAAAGGTTCTGATGGACTATTGATAACAACTTGTTTTTCTTATCTTTTTTGAAAGTGATTTTCGAAAGAGATTGATTTGCACGATGATCAAACTAACAATGAGTTTGGAAACGATTCTTTTTGTTTGTTTCATGAAAATGATTTGTTTATGGTTGCGAAAAAGGATTTTTATTTGTTGCGCTTGACGAGAACGAGACTCGCTCCTACGTATCCCAAATGGGAATCAAAGCGACGTAGTTCTAATGTTTATGTTTTTTGGAAAAGGTTTGGAAGGGGAAGAGCTTTCATAATGATCAAGCAAGCAAAGGATTTGAGTGATCACTACTAATAGCCCTTGATGGCGTTCATGACAATCAAACAAGCCAAGGCTTTGAGTGATAGTCACTAATAACTCGCATTAAATGGAAAAGAGTTTGAAAGATTTTTGGAAAAAGGGTGAAGTTATTATCAATGATTGGTTACAAAGTTCAAGCACATTCAATAATCACGGAATCATGCATATGTTGAACATTAATTAAGACTAAACATGCCAATATGATCAAAAGATCCACTTATGAAGGATGCAAGATAAAGTTCTCAAAGCAAATGTGTGTGCGTAGGAAGGGGTGTATTTACCCTAATGACTCTATGCTACAACATGCATGTAGACTTACGTCTTCATTAGGAGGTCATACACATGGATGGAATGGCATATAATTGAATCAAGACATTTAAAATGCATCAAAAACAAGCAAGCAATTGGTCATAGGCATAGAATGATCTTAATTAAACTAAGGAACATATGAGCAATGAATTCTCAATAACATGAACAAAAGGGGAAATTGCATCAAGGCTATGGTAAGCCTATCCTTTGCATTCATGAATAAGTGCGCAAAGGCTAGTAACACAATCAAAGAGGAGGGAGCATCAAGGTTTTGGGTAACCTATCCTTTGCAATACCCCATGGACCTTAAACCATAAACCTAACTATCTCATCTTTTATTCATTAAGAAGTTTAAAGGGGAAGGTTGAATCATCTAAAACCATCCTCGCCACTTAGAATATGATTCACTAGGCATAAGCGGGAATCATATGATTTATCCTCAACAATGGACAATAATAAAATTAGAATACAAGAGCAAATAAATAAACACTAAAGCTAAGTTGAATCACATAGGGCAATCCTCTCACTTTGAGAAAAGTGCACTAGGCACTAGTGAGAATCAACTTGCCTATCATCAACAACTTACAATAATCAAACTAAGACACAAAGGTAAATGAACACAAAAACTAAATTGAATCCTTTCTAGCAATCTTCACCACTTGGATCAAGGTGCACTAGGCACTAGTGGGAATCATGTTGCTAGGTCATCAACAAACAACAATTCCCACGATTAAACAAAGAAGGCTCATAAACAAGGTTGAGTCATATCTTGCAATCCTCTCACTTAAATTATGATGCTCTAAGCACAAGTGAGAATCAAGTTGCAAAATCATCAACAAACAATAAACAAATAAAACAAGAGTAGTAAACTAAGATGAGGTTGAATCATGTTTTGCAATCCTCTCACTTAAATTATGGTGCTCCAAGCACAAGTGAGAATCAAGTTGCAAAATCATCAACAAACAATAAACAAATAAAACAAGAGTAGTAAACTAAGATGAGGTTGAATCATATCTTGCAATCCTCTCACTTAAATTATGATGCTCCAAGCACAAGTGAGAATCAAGTTGCAAAATCATCAACAACACAAGTATTTGCAAGTAATATGGACTAAAAGTCACATTTAACACAAGGATTTAAACACTAATAACAAGGTTGATCAACATCAAGTAAAAAGGAACAACAAGGTAAATTAAAACCCCAAAATAATGCGAACCACATAGGAGACAAAATCACATGCTTATTCCATTAAAATGCAAAGATCAACACAAAATAACAACAAACTATATTTTAAAGATGAAAATGATGAGTATGCGAAAATGATGAAGAGAATATGAATTTTGATGCAAAATATTGTAAATGATGTAAGGGTTTTAGAGATTCACCTAGGATCCAAACTAGTAGAAGTAGGAAATGAAGAAAAAATAACCAAGTCAACTAGAATCTTCAAGAGATAAATGGTGAAAGGAGGAGGATCTATGAAGGAGGAGTGGACTTGAGGTGATTTTGTGGTGTTTGGGTGAAGGGAACAAAAGAAATGGAGGAGAGGAGAGTGGGGGGAGGGCTACGGCCTATGAGAGAAGGGGGAGAGGAGGAGAATTGTGTTGATTTCAAGTGAGAGAATGAATGAGCAAAAATTGTGATGTGTGGAGAATGAAAGGGTATTTATAGGATTGGTGAAGGGCTAGGGTTAAAATGGTAATCAAACCAATTAAATCAATTAATATTCAGCTGAATATTAATAAATAAAATTAATTTGAACTTGGTCACCAAGTTAGAGGGTATTTTAGTCATTGGCTTTGAGAGGTGCACTAGGATTAAACTTTGAATTTGAATGGAGGGTGGAGATGCATCATCACATGGATTGAGGGTGTTGAAGAAACACAAAAATGTGAGAGTATGGAGAGCGGGGGGCGAAACTTAGAGGAAAGAAAAAGGAAAAGAAAAATGAATTTCTTATTTTAGAAGAGATATTTTATGTGAAGTAGGGTTAAGGGCATTTTGGGGGAGAATTGTTACCAAAGAGGGAACTTTGGGTTTTCTTATGAATAGGTTAGTGTAAGTGAGTGGAGTAATTTACCAAAAAGGGTATAATGGAAGAGTGTGGAAGAAATTGGAGAGAGAGAGAGAGAGAGAATTCGTAGGTGGGGAGAGGAGGGAAGAAAAAAAAAACTTGTTTTTTGGTATTTTGTCTTATTGAGGACACTTCCCTTTTTTTGTTTTTGAAATTGAAATTTTTGGGCATGGGAAATAATGGGAATGCAACTATTGAAAATGTGTTACATGTTTTTGGGAACCATAAAATATTCCCTCTAGTCACCCATGACAATAAAAATTGTCACTTAAGAATTGAGGAATATTTAATGGTCCCTTTTTTCATTTTTCTATACACTAAAAATGAAAAAAATACATTTTTAATTATTTTTGACTAGGATTTTCTTTAAAAAATTGTACAAAAATTATCCTTGATATAATAAAAATGTACTTTTTGTGGATGTGCATTTTTTGCGAGAAAATCATTTTTTTTGCGAAAAATGACCAAAATGCCCTTTTTGACCCTAAAACCCTAATTTGCCCAAAAAGTGCATTCTATGACCAAAATGATTTCAAAAATTTTGGAATGGTTTCTAGGATCCAAAATGCAATGCATAATGCTCCTCACTCCTCAATTTATTTATTTTTGTGGAAAATTAGCGTTTTGACCTAAGCCGGACAAAATTGGGGTATGACAACCCCATCATAAAACCCCATTATAAGGAAGAACCCCACCCTTACCTTATAGTAGGAGAGCACCAATCCTCTTGAGCAAGTCACCAACAGAACCTCAGCAACACAGCTCCTCTCAGCTCTCTTGAATTCGCGAATTCCTCTTCTTCCTCTCCCTTGGATATGCGCGCAGTCCCTTTCTCTCTTCTCCTCTCTCTATTTCGCAACTTTTCTTTCTTTCTTTCTCCAAGCAATTCGCAAATGAGCACCAAACCCTAGCCTAGGTGCATCACCTATGCGCCTAGCTAGTGGGCTCATGGATCACGGGCTTTCCTCCAGCTTAAGCCCGATCACTAACACCATCCCCTAATATCCAAATATACACCTCTTAGTCAACGCTAATATATTTATACCAACTAAAATAAATAAATAAATAATTGAATACCTAAATATTTAATTGAATAATTTAATTAAATATTTGGGCGTTACAACTCTCCCCCACTTAGAATGTTTTCGCCCTCAAAAACTCACCTGAATCAAACAGCTCTGGATAGGACTCCCGCATCTTACTCTCCACATCCCAAGTCATGCTCTCACCGGCAGCTCCTAGCCAAACCACTTTCACCAAAGCGATCTCCTTGCCTCTTAGAGCCTTCACCTCATGATCCTCGATACGCACAGGCATCGTCTCCACAGTGAGATTATCCCGTACTCGCACCTCATCCGCTTGAAATTCCAATTCCTTTCTTCGCTTATCATGATGACTCTTCTGTCTACTTTGCGAAGTTTTTCCTTGCTCCCGAATTAATTTCCGCGATTGTCTAGCAGACAACAAACCAGCTCCCTCCTTGATATAATAAAAATGTACTTTTTGTGGATGTGCATTTTTTGTGAGAAAATCATTTTTGTTGCGAAAAATGACCAAAATGCCCTTTTTGACCCTAAAACCCTAATTTTGCCCAAAAAGTGCATTCTAACCCTGAAAATGATTTCAAAATCTTTGGAATGGTTTCTAGGATCCAAAATGCAATGCATAATGCTCCTCACTCCTCAATTTATTTATTTTTGTGGAAAATTAGGGTTTTGACCTAAGCCGGACAAAATTGGGGTATGACAGCTGCCCCTCTTTATCTGAATTTTAACGAGGAATATGAATTGGCCGAAACATATTCCAAGGTAATAATGAAGATAAATAATTCAGAAATTATACCGATTTTGTCTACTTGGGGAAACCCGAATTTTCCTCTTTTTCTTTTTCTATTTTTTGAATAGATGGGCTTGAGAACAAACGGGGAACGGTTAACACTTGGCGCATTAACCGAGAGAAAAAATGACGGACCACTCGGGATCTGAAGGAGCACCAAGGCTCTGAAGGACCACTCAGGGTCTGGAAGGCTGCCTAGGCCTTAATTGAAGGACCATCGTGGTCTGAAGGAGCGCTACTAGCTATGGTACTAGTAAAACGGTCTGAGGGGGCCTTTGCGTTCGAGCGGCCATGATGGGTCAAGATCAGATCCGGAACTGATATGTTGACCATGAAGGACGTCCACTGTGTCTTAGGCTGACACAACTAGTCTGAAGGACCACTCGGGGTCTGAAGGACTTACCCGCAGCTCGAATACGAGGTGAAGTCTGCTTTTGAAGGGACACTTGGGTCCTGAAGGGATTCACGAATCCTGTTGATTGATTGATTGAAATGACCAATGCTGCCGCACTGGATTGAGGTACCTGCATACGTCAGTTGATGCAAGGAATAGTGCATGGAGTATGGGTGCATGTTATGCAAGGGCATGTTATGCAGGTGCATGCAATGCTATGATTTAGGTGTAATGATGCATGTGGTGGAACATTCCTGAAGTTCTTCTTTTGGTCTGACCCCTTTTTTTTTGGCATAGGGACCTTAGGATTCTTGAGTGATCAATTCAAGTGTCCTATCATGATGACTATTTCGAATGTACATTCGACTTGGTCTCCTATTTATTGAAAATGATTTTGTATTTTGAAAATTGATTTGATGTCTGATACAATGATGATGAATGCTTGGTTTGCTAGAAAGAAAGCAGTAAATGAACACTTGGCGTGCTGATGCGAAAATAGTAAATGAACACTTGGCGTGCTGATGGGAAAATGGTAAATGAACACTTGGCATGCTGATGAGAAAGCAGTAAATGAGGATGAACACTTAGCGTGCTTTTAATGAACCACTTGGGACCCGAGGGCATTTGAACTCTGAACTGAAGGAGCGACTGAACTCTAAACTGAAAGAGCATTTGAACTCCGAACTGAAGGAGCGACTAGGAATGAGATTTTGAGGCTGACAAGTCCAGGATGACTGACTTGAGAATTAGATTGAAGACTGACACTTGAAGTGCTAATTCTTAGAACTAGGCATGAGGATTAACACCTTGTGTTCGTCCGCATTTTGCTTAGCAATGCAATGAATGACACATGTAATGCAAACATATGCCGTGATTGATGTCTTGAATATTATGGAATGCTTTTGTTCTTTTGTATTTGCTTCTTCTTTGTAGTTTATGAAATGCAAATATCAACATAATGCTTGGATGTTTGAATGCAAGTGTACGCGGTGATTGATGCTTTGATGAATGGAATGCTCCTGTTCTAATTTCTGTTTGTTTCTTTTTTTTGCTTCTTCTATGAAATGCAAACATTAATATGATGCGATGCTCTGATGTTTGATGCAATGATTTTTGTTCTTTTTCTTTTATGGAAATGCTAACGTTAATATGATGCAAATGCAATGACATGGGATGACGTGTTTTTGCTTTTTCTTTCTTTATGATGCGATGCTTTGATGCTTGATGGAATGAAATGGAAGATTTTTGCTTTTATCCGTTGCTTCTTTTTTGTTGTCTTTCATGAAATGATGATGTTGGCACGATGCAAATGGGATACCATGATAAACAAAATGGAACGCCTAATAAGATATGAATGATTGGGGTAATTGAACATTTTTGTGATGATGAGATGCAAGACTTTGAATGCAAGGAATTTGATTCAACCTCTGGTGTTCTCAAGGTTTTTATTTACAAACAAGCTCACTTGTTTTCTCTTCCTTCCAATGACGACTGAATCTTAAATATCGCATGACTAACTTGTGTTCTCTCTCTTTGAAGCATTGTCTAGTAAGCATGCATAGGAGTGCAAATGTGAATGAGTGAGTCCGTTAACTTGAGATTGGTTTAGAACATGTATGACAAGTGAAGGGATGACAGACAAGATTATTGCCGACGCTCATGAGGGACCAAGGGATGCAGGACTGCCCCGGTTCGGGCTTTTGATGAGTGAATAGCTTGCCCCTGTCTAGTGGTGACAACAACTAGGGGTGTAGAAGATGATGAATTGGGAATGAAAAATGGAGCAAAAGAGATTTTGTCTCAACCCATAAAGTTTGATGTTGCCCCAGTCATAACAAGGACAAAGCTGCCCCAATTAGGATGACAAGGCCTTGTTTAGGATAGTGAGTTGAGAGATTGCCCCGGTGAGGTTTTGTAGGAATGAATGAGGTGAAGGAATGGGAACGCACTTGTCCCACTTTCGAATGACATCACAAATGGTTTCTTTGAGTGAGGTTGTGAAAGGCGATGGATTTTGCCAGACTGCTCCAATCCAGGCTTGGTGACTAAGAATGAAAGGCTTGCCCCTGTTTGGTGATATTGACGATTGGAGTGAAAGGGCAGATATGCGGGAACTGGCGTCATGGATAACACCTGGTGAAAGGATGAATGACATAGGATGGACGCTGAACAGGCTTTCCCAAGACTAGGGTGGGTGGTGGTGAAGAGAATGCCCCAACTTTTAGATCTGAGTGGTGTTCTCAGTGTAAATCTTTGGTTCTCTGTGAATGCCTTGAATTTTGGTAATGAAGAGAAGCCTCACTTGGTGGTCACTAAACCTTGTTTTAAGGCAATCTTTGGTTCTCAGTGTAAACCTTGTTTTTTTTGTTTCGTCAGCTTTCTTTTTTCTGACTGTTTGTTTTTGTCTCCTCAGTTCTCTTTTTTCTGAGGGTTTATTTTTCTTGATCAGCTTTCTTTTTTCTGATCGTTTGTTTTTCTTTTTGATCAAACACATTGTAAACAGATAAACTTATTTGTCCTAAGATTAAAATTTGAGAAAACGAAAGTAACCGGTCATTGATCGGAATGGACTTTTTAGGGTTGTGATGTGGAGAAGGGGATGATTGAGCTTAATGAAGTGTTTGGGGTTGATGGGCTGTTGGGTCGTATTCGGCATCGGCCAATGGTCAATGATTTATGAAGGAAAGGGTTATTAGGTTTGATGAGGTGCTTGGGGTTTTATTAGGACGAGTTTGTGTTTCATAGTAGAATGGCTGAGGGTTTACGGAGAGTTAGATGTTGAGGCCAAAGGAAATGTTTTTGGGTTTTATGAGAGGAAAGATGATGAAGTGTTTGAGGATTTGGGGAAGAAGGGATGATTTATCAAGACAAGGACCTCTTATGTCTTATGGCAAACTGTACCAGCTCACAATTTATACTTCTTTTGTATCTCTTTTTTCTTGGTCTTTCTTTTTTTCTTTTTTTTTTGGATTTTTCATTTTTTTTTGAATCTTTTTGTTTGTTTGCATTCTTTTCCTTTGGACTTGGGTGAGCTGATAACGATGATATACCATTCTCGAGGTGGAATTGATTCTTGTCTAGAGTGATGGAGATATCCTGGGGCTTTCTTGACTTAAGGTGGGTAGGAGGGGGATTTTTCCCTTCTCTTTGGGATTTTCTTGGCTTAAGGTGGATAGGAAGTGGAACTTCTGGATTTTGGATTTTCTTGAGGTTGTGGGGAGACGGCCAAACTTCATTTCAAGTTCCGATTGCTTATTTTTTCGTAAAACCTGACAGCAATTTATCTATCTATATGTGTTTGCTTTTTTTCTTTGCATTTTTTTATGCCCTAAGTTTTGCCTGGACCGCTCTTTGCGAGTTTTCAATCCATCGAGCGCTCCTTTTTGCCTAGGCTGCCCTTTGCGGGTTTTCAACCTAGCGAGCTTGTTCTTCTCAATTATCTCTTCTTTTTTTTGTTTTGTTTTTGTTTTTTTTTTCTGGAAAGACTTGTACTAAAAGAAAATAATGCCGATAAAGAAAGTTAGTGATCACAGAATAGCCCCAGCATGGAGGACTTAGAGTGTTAGTGAGAATGAACCAAAAAGTCAAGTATGCACTGATGGGAGAGAATATGCGTTTTATGGATGGACGGGGCGGGGTTAGACTTGGATGGTGATGATGACAAGGAAGGAAACTGGCTGACTCAAATGAGAGAAGCTGCACGTGTCGTGCACGTTCACTATAGGAATGCTTCGCAGAGAGTCAACATTAGTTAGAACAATGAATTTTTTTTTTTGATGAGCTGCTTCAGTCTTTTGTCATGGAATGGATGTGATGCAATGCTTTTTTTGAAGGAAATACAAATGAGCTATTGATGTGAAAAAACTGAGTGCCTGGGAACACTTTGAGTTTGCAAATGAGTGAGACTAAACTTTTCCAAAGATGAATAAAAAACTTCGCAAGAACGTCTCACCTCTCATCACAATTTTTTTTAGAATTATTATTGTTTCTCTAGAATTATGCTCATTTTTTTATGCATGATGTAAATATGCAAATGAATGAGAATGCAAAATGGATAAATACGCATGGAATGAGAATGCGAATGAAATGAGAATGCAAATGAATAAATGTGAATGAAATGAGAATGCGAATGGATGAATGTGGATTTATTGCGTCGGGGAATTATAAGCTTTTCATTTGAAGAGTACAGTACAAAATTTGATTTTGACTTTAGCATGCATGGCTTCTCTCCAAAATAAAGCTTTTAACTCTCTGATGGTCATAAAAATTCATGCAACATGAGATGTTTATTTGATTATTTTTGTAATGCAAAGAAAAAATGCATGTAGTATGTGTTTCTAAAAACTTGTGGAAAATAACAATTTTGATTTTTCTTGATTTTTGATTTTTTTTTTTTGATAAAAGACTGTATGCGCTAATACTTGTTTGAATGCAAGTGCAATGCAACATGTATGATTTCCTGTTTATCTTAGTGCCGGGAATCACGGCGTACTATGTCTTGCCATAGGTTTAACGGTGGGTTTTGATTATTTTTTCTTTGAAACACAACAAGGTTAAAATCAATAAGCAAAACAAAGCACATTCCATGCATTCAAACTTAAACAAACACCTCGGAGTGTACGCTGTTTCACTTTTGATTCCACACCGTGCCTATGACAAGATATTACTTTGTGATTCCACACCATGCAATGATGCGTGCATGAGTTGCAGAAACTTATGTTTTATGTTATGCGGGGATGTATGCAAATGATGTAATGATGCAATGATGCCTTTTTTGTGTTTTTGCATGGAGTGGTATTTTGAATTTGCAACCTATATGCCACCTCACATAGGCATTTATTGAAAAGGGAAAAGCATATCCTTTTAATTTTTTTTTTTGAAAATTTTGAGGGCAAATTTTTTGACTAAACTGAATGCGACAATGCAGCACATAATTTGGAACGCCCTTGTGACTTAAAAGGGAAGAAACCTATGATCTAAGGCATTTTGGGGGTGATCTTTCCATGTAGCCCTATTCACACCCTCACAAAGGTCATCAGAGCCACAGTCTCTTTCACGAAATTCCTTATAAATGCAGCAAACTGCTAGGTACAAGGTATCATGGAAGAGCACAACTCTGATTGAAATTTTCGCGAGTAGCCAAACGGACAAAGGTCCTGATGGGCTCCCACTACTCGAATCCACTCATCCTAAGATACCCTAACAGACCTGGGTTATGGTCTCTTTCTCTAATCGTAAAATCTCGGGGTACAAGTGGTGTGTGCGAAGGGCATTTCCTCAAAACTACCCCACCTGCAAATGAAAATCCAGACAGTCCAGACAATAGCATGTCGTCTACCCTAGGGTTCAATATCATTCAAATACAACTAGCCTAGGGTACCAACAACAAACACATTACTTATTTCAGAAAGGGAGCTGAGAAGAAGGGAACATGGGGATTGGAAGAATGCATGGGCATAAGCGATAAAAGAAAGGGAATAAAAGATGAGACAGGGAATCATAGAAGAACACAAATGCATATGCCTACAATCAATGATAAGAAAGAAAGGCAAACAAGGTTTTAATCAGATCAACAATACATTAAACCACACATTTAAATTAGTTAGGCTTGACCCTCGTCTTTTAAAAAGTCCCCAGTGAAGTCGCCAGCTGTTGCACCCCGAAAAATTCCGATTTGGATTTCTCAATGTACAACGTGGAAAAATTTTGAAGCCGCCACCAATATTTTAATTTTAAGACCAAAACATTGAAAAAAGGTCTTTTGGACAAGGCGGATGGTCTTTTGAAAACTAGAGATATAGGTTCGGGGGTCGATTACGTGCGAGGAAGGTGTTAGCACCGCGCACGTCCTTTCTACCGAAAGGGAACCTCTAATTGAATGTGTGGTTTTAACGTTTGATTTGAAAAATGCCTAGATTTGCCTATTTATTTCTTGTTTGAAGATGAATGAGAAAACTTAATGAAATTTTATTGTTGGTGAGAAAGGGGGGAAAAAGAAAGAGTTTTAGAAAAAGTGTGCTTGACGGGACATGACCCGCTCCTACGTATCTCCCGGTGCGATGGAGAATTCAAAGCTACGTAGTTCTTGGGTTATCTTTGAAAATCAGGACAAAACAAAGATTTTTTAAGAGTGTGCTTGACGGGACAGGACCCCGCTCCTACGTACCCTCACTGGAAGAGGGATCAAAGCTACGTAGTTCTCGGGTTATCTTTGAAAATCAGGACAAAACAAAGATTTTTTAAGAGTGTGCTTGACGGGACAGGACCCCGCTCCTACGTACCCTCACTGGAAGAGGGATCAAAGCTACGTAGTTCTCGGGTTATCTTTGAAAATCAGGACAAAACAAAGATTTTTTAAGAGTGTGCTTGACGGGACAGGACCCCGCTCCTACGTACCCTCACTGGAAGAGGGATCAAAGCTACGTAGTTCTCGGTGTTTTTGAAAATGGTTGTTGGTTGGTATTTTTTAATATAGGGGTTTTAGGATTGTGTGATCTGTGTTGAAGGACCACTGGGGGTCTGGAGTGCCGCTGAGGGCTGAAGGAGCACTGGGGCTCTGGAGGACCACAGTTCACTTATCCTAAAACGATGACTAACCCGGCCGTACGACCGACTTAATCCCCTACTTTAAAAAATAAGATTTTTGGTTTTTGAAATGAAAGAGATGTGTTTGTATTTTTTATTTGGGAAATTGTTTATTTTTGCGCTTGACAGGGGCGTGGCCCTGCTCCTACGTATCTCCGGGTGGAGAATCAAAGGCGACGTAGTTCTAACTTTTTTGGTGAGTTTTTGCAATAGGACGAGCATTAGTGAATGATTAAACTAGCAGAGCCTATGACGAATCACTACTAAATACTCAAAAAAAGAGAGTTGTACCGCTAGTCGAACGAACAAAGGTTCTGATGGACTATTGATAACAACTCGTTTTTCTTATCTTTTTTGAAAGTGATTTTCGAAAGAGATTGATTTGCACGATGATCAAACTAACAAAGGTTATGATGGATCACCGTTTATTATTCTTACGAGAAAAGGAGATTGCCACTAAAAGCTAAACGAACAAAGGCTCTGATGAGCTACTAGCAACAATGAGTTTGGAAACGATTCTTTTTGTTTGTTTTATGAAAATGATTTGTTTATGGTTGCGAAAAGGGATTTTTATTTGTTGCGCTCGACGAGAACGAGACTCGCTCCTACGTATCCCAAATGGGAATCAAAGCGACGTAGTTCTAATGTTTATGTTTTTTAAAAAAGGTTTGGAAGGGGAAGAGCTTTCATAATGATCAAGCAAGCAAAGGCTTTGAGTGATCACTACTAATAGCCCTTGATGGCGTTCATGACAATCAAACAAGCCAAGGCTTTGAGTGATAGTCACTAATAACTCGCATTAAATGGAAAAGAGTTTGAAAGATTTTTGGAAAAAGGGTGAAGTTATTATCAATGATTGGTTACAAAGTTCAAGCACATTCAATAATCACGGAATCATGCATATGTTGAACATTAATTAAGACTAAACATGCCAATATGATCAAAAGATCCACTTATCAAGGATGCAAGATAAAGTTCTCAAAGCAAATGTGTGTGCGTAGGAAGGGGTGTATTTACCCTAATGACTCTATGCTACAACATGCATGTAGACTTACGTCTTCATTAGGAGGTCATACACATGGATGGAATGGCATATAATTGAATCAAGACATTTAAAATGCATCAAAAACAAGCAAGCAATTGGTCATAGGCATAGGCTAGTAAGTGCGCAAAGGCTAGTAACACAATCAAAGAGGAGGGAGCATCAAGGTTTTGGGTAACCTATCCTTTGCAATACCCCATGGACCTTAAACCATAAACTTAACTATCTCATCTTTTATTCATTAAGAAGTTAAAAGGGGAAGGTTGAATCATCTAAAACCATCCTCGCCACTTAGAATATGATGCACTAGGAATAAGCGGGAATCATATGATTTATCCTCAACAATGGTCAATAATAAAATTAGAATACAAGAGCAAATAAATAAACACTAAAGCTAAGTTGAATCACATAGGGCAATCCTCTCACTTTGAGAAAAGTGCACTCGGCACTAGTGAGAATCAACTTGCCTATCATCAACAACTTACAATAATCAAACTAAGACACAAAGGTAAATGAACACAAAAACTAAATTGAATCCTTTCTAGCAATCTTCACCACTTGGATCAAGGTGCACTAGGCACTAGTGGGAATCATGTTGCTAGGTCATCAACAAACAACAATTCCCACGATTAAACAAAGAGGGCTCATAAACAAGGTTGAGTCATATCTTGCAATCCTCTCACTTAAATTATGATGCTCTAAGAACAAGTGAGAATCAAGTTGCAAAATCATCAACAAACAATAAACAAATAAAACAAGAGTAGTAAACTAAGATGAGGCTGAATCATGTTTTGCAATCCTCTCACTTAAATTATGGTGCTCCAAGCACAAGTGAGAATCAAGTTGCAAAATCATCAACAAACAATAAACAAATAAAACAAGAGTAGTAAACTAAGATGAGGTTGAATCATATCTTGCAATCCTCTCACTTAAATTATGGTGCTCCAAGCACAAGTGAGAATCAAGTTGCAAAATCATCAACAAACAATAAACAAATAAAACAAGAGTAGTAAACTAAAATGAGGTTGAATCATATCTTGCAATCCTCTCACTTAAATTATGGTGCTCCAAGCACAAGTGAGAATCAAGTTGCAAAATCATCAACAAACAATAAACAAATAAAACAAGAGTAGTAAACTAAGATGAGGTTTAATCATATCTTGCAATCCTCTCACTTAAATTATGATGCTCCAAGCACAAGTGAGAATCAAGTTGCAAAATCATCAACAACACAAGTATTTGCAAGTAATATGGACTAAAAGTCACAATTAACACAAGGATTTAAACACTAATAACAAGGTTGATCAACATCAAGTAAAAAGGAACAACCAGGTAAATTAAAACCCCAAAATGCTTATCTAAAAAAAAAAAAAAAAAAAAAAAACCCCAAAATAATGCGAACCACATAGGAGACAAAATCACATGCTTATTCCATTAAAATGCAAAGATCAACACAAAATAACAACAAACTATATTTTAAAGATGAAAATGATGAGTATGCGAAAATGATGAAGAGAATATGAATTTTGATGCAAAATATTGTAAATGATGTAAGGGTTTTAGAGATTCACCTAGGATCCAAACTAGTAGAAGTAGGAAATGAAGAAAAAATAACCAAATCAACTAGAATCTTCAAGAGATAAATGGTGAAAGGAGGAGGATCTATGAAGGAGGAGTGGACTTGAGGTGATTTTGTGGTGTTTGGGTGAAGGGAACAAAAGAAATGGAGGAGAGGAGAGTGGGGGGAGGGCTACGGCCTATGAGAGAAGGGGGAGAGGAGGAGAATTGTGTTGATTTCTAGTGAGAGAATGACTGAGCAAAAATTGTGATGTGTGGAGAATGAAATGGTATTTATAGGATGGGTGAAGGGCTAGGGTTAAAATGGTAATCAAACCAATTAAATCAATTAATATTCAGCTGAATATTAATAAATAAAATTAATTTGAACTTGGTCACCAAGTTAGAGGGTATTTTAGTCATTGGCTTTGAGAGGTGCACTAGGATTAAACTTTGAATTTGAATGGAGGGTGGAGATGCATCATCACATGGATTGAGGGTGTTGAAGAAACACAAAAATGTGAGAGTATGGAGAGCGGGGGGCGAAATTTAGAGGAAAGAAAAAGGAAAAGAAAAATGAATTTCTTATTTTAGAAGAGATATTTTATGTGAAGTAGGGTTAAGGGCATTTTGGGGGAGAATTGTTACCAAAGAGGGAACTTTGGGTTTTCTTATGAATAGGTTAGTGTAAGTGAGTGGAGTAATTTACCAAAAAGGGTATAATGGAAGAGTGTGGAAGAAATTGGAGAGAGAGAGAGAGAGAATTCGTAGGTGGGGAGAGGAGGGAAGAAAAAAAAACTTGTTTTTTGGTATTTTGTCTTATTGAGGACACTTCCCTTTTTTTGTTTTTGAAATTGAAATTTTTGGGCATGGGAAATAATGGGAATGCAACTATTGAAAATGTGTTACATGTTTTTGGGAACCACAAAATATTCCCTCTAGTCACCCATGACAATAAAAATTGTCACTTAAGAATTGAGGAATATTTAATGGTCCCTTTTTTCATTTTTCTATACACTAAAAATGAAAAAAATACATTTTTAATTATTTTTGACTAGGATTTTCTTTAAAAAATTGTACAAAATTTATCCTTGATATAATAAAAATGTACTTTTTGTGGATGTGCATTTTTTGCGAGAAAATCATTTTTTTTGCGAAAAATGACCAAAATGCCCTTTTTGACCCTAAAACCCTAATTTGCCCAAAAAGTGCATTCTATGACCAAAATGATTTCAAAAACTTTGGAATGGTTTCTAGGATCCAAAATGCAATGCATAATGCTCCTCACTCCTCAATTTATTTATTTTTGTGGAAAATTAGGGTTTTGACCTAAGCCAGACAAAATTGGGGTATGACAACCCCATCATAAAACCCCATTATAAGGAAGAACCCCACCCTTACCTTATAGTAGGAGAGCACCAATCCTCTTGAGCAAGTCACCAACAGAACCTCAGCAACACAGCTCCTCTCAGCTCTCTTGAATTCGCGAATTCCTCTTCTTCCTCTCCCTTGGATATGCGCGCAGTCCCTTTCTCTCTTCTCCTCTCTCTATTTCGCAACTTTTCTTTCTTTCTTTCTCCAAGCAATTCGCAAATGAGCACCAAACCCTAGCCTGGGTGCTTCACCTATGCGCCTAGCTAGTGGGCTCATGGATCACGGGCTTTCCTCCAGCTTAAGCCCGATCACTAACACCATCCCCTAATATCCAAATATACACCTCTTAGTCAACGCTAATATATTTATACCAACTAAAATAACTAAATAAATAATTGAATACCTAAATATTTAATTGAATAATTTAATTAAATATTTGGGCGTTACAACTCTCCCCCACTTAGAATGTTTTCGCCCTCAAAAACTCACCTGAATCAAACAGCTCTGGATAGGACTCCCGCATCTTACTCTCCACATCCCAAGTCATGCTCTCACCGGCAGCTCCTAGCCAAACCACTTTCACCAAAGCGATCTCCTTGCCTCTTAGAGCCTTCACCTCATGATCCTCGATACGCACAGGCATCGTCTCCACAGTGAGATTATCCCGTACTCGCACCTCATCCGCTTGAAATTCCAATTCCTTTCTTCGCTTATCATGATGACTCTTCTGTCTACTTTGCGAAGTTTTTCCTTGCTCCCGAATTAATTTCCGCGATTGTCTAGCAGACAACAAACCAGCTCCCTCCTCTTCAGGGGTAGAAAAACTTACAGACTTGATATGACAATTAATATGGGCATGGTTATACTCTAACCAGTTCATACCTAAGATCACATCCACTCCGCTTAATGGCAACCAAATTAAATCAACAACAAAGTCTCTGTCGAAAATCGACAAGGGACACCCAGAACACACAAGAGAAGTAGTCACCGACCCATTAGCTGGAGTGTCGACAACCATCTCTCCATCCATAGAAGACAATGCCAGACCCAATCTTTCAACACACTCAGCAGCAATAAAACAAAGAGTAGCACCGGTATCAACAATATAAGTTAGAGGAATACCATTAATGAAGCATGTACCTCTAATAAGTCTGCCCTCCTTAGCAGTCTCTGTCCTTACCAAAGCGAACACTTTTCCACCCACTCGTTCCTTCTTCGGTTTCTGACACTGACTACTGATGTGTCCTCCTTCGCCATAATTGAAACAAACCACCTCCTTATGCTCACACCCGGACATCTCATGCCCGACCTTACCGCAACGGAAACACCTCTTCGTCTCAACTTTGCACGCATTACTCTTATGACCAGCTTCGCCACATTTGAAGCACACAATACCAGTAGGAGCATCTCCCCCACTAGTCCTCTTGCCCTCAGCGGCTTTCGGTTCACCTCTACCAGCAGGAGCATCATACAGTTTACTTGATAGGCTCGCAAGTGCACGAGTCGTATCGCGTAATAAAAGAGTTATCGATCCACAGGGAGAGCCTAGGTGATTACCAATTTAATTTTTCAAAGTTGATTAACTGAAAAGAAAGTGTTTTTAGAAAGAAGGAATGTTTTAGTAAAATCTACTCACTCATGATCATTGTAGACAAAAGAGGAGAAAAGAAAATAAATGGCTTGGAAAATAAAGGGCAAGAAAATAAATGACTTGGAAAATAAAGGGCAAGAAAATAAATGACTTGGAAAATAAAGGGCAAGAAAATAAATGACTTGAAAAATAAAGGGGCAAGAAAATAAATGACTTGGAAAATAAAGGGCAAGAAAATAAATGACTTGAAAAATAAAGGGCAAGAAAATAAATGACTTGGAAAATAAAAGGCAAGAAAATAAATGACTTGGAAAATAAAGGGGCAAGAAAGTAAATGACTTGGAAAATAAAGGGGCAAGAAAGTAAATGAGTTGGAAAATAAAGGGCAAGAAAATAAATGACTTGGAAAATAAAGGGGCAAGAAAGTAAATGACTTGGAAAATAAAGGGGCAAGAAAGTAAATGACTTGGAAAATAAAGGGCAAGAAAATAAATGACTTCGAAAATAAAGGGGCAAGAAAGTAAATGACTTGGAAAATAAAGGGGCAAGAAAGTAAATGTGCAAGAAAAATAAAAGACTTAGAAAATAAATTGCAAGAATTTAAATAGCAAGAAAGTAGAAGAAGATGAAGAACATGAAGAACATGAAGAACAATCTTTAGAGAATTTTTGAGATGAACTTTGTCACCAAATTCAAGTCCTTTACAAGTGAGGATCAAGGTCCTATTTATAGGAAAATATGAGGGAGGGGCAAAAGAGTAAATTACAAGTTTTGGCAAAGATATGGTCATCAACAAGTGGGCAAGGCAAAGCCATCAACAAGTGGGCAAAAATATCCATCAACAAGTGGGGAAAGTATAGCCGTCAACAAGTTGACAAAGGGCTTAGGTTGAGGGCAAAATGGTCAAAAAGAAGAAAAAAATCAAGTTGGCAAAGGCGGCCATCAAAAAGTGGCCGTAGCCAAATTTTCCAGCATTTTGCCGCCCATGGCGCCCATGCCTGCGCCAGTTCCTGCGCCAGTTTCTGTGTTGCGCCTGTGTTGCGTTTTTGGCGCCCATGCCTGCGCCAGTTCCTGTGTTGCGTTTTTGGCGCCCATGGGTCCTTGGGGTCCCTGTCTTGCGCCAGTTTTGCGTTTTTGGGGCCCTTGGCGCCCATGAGGGTGTCTAGTGCCTTAAAAATTGCTCCTCCTCAAATATTTCCTTTTTTCTTTATTTTAGCTCATATTTTCTCTTTTGCTTCAAAATAAAACCTGAAAATAAAAAGTAAACATTTGCAGTAAAATAGCTCAAAAATATAATTAAAATACTAAAAAGACCTAATAAAATAACTATTAAAAAGACTCTAAAAATAGACTTATCAAACTCCCCTATGCTTGAACCTTTGCTTGTCCTCAAGCAAAAACAGTGTAAATCTTTAGGCCAATTCTGAAGGAAAATTATTTTCATATCGAAACCTTAAGTGAACTGTGGGGCAATTCTAACACTTTGGTTTGAGAGCTACTATTTTGGCATTCTTGTGGAATTGAGAGACAACTTTAAAGTATCAGTACTCTAGAGAGGATATCAATGTCATCATAGAACCGGTTCCCCAACATTCTTAAGCTTGGGTCCTCCTTTTACTAAGACCGGGTCTCAAAGGAGGGTCTTTATACGTTGGGTATTCAAGCATTTTTCTTTTCTTTTTGATTTTATATGCTAACCATTTATTTTGACATTTAAAATGCACTAACTTTTGCATTTTTGAATTGGTTTTGCATATAGTAACCGCGCATCTAGTAAATGTCACCAAGAGAACCAGGTTACTAGTTTCTTTTCAGTCCCTCTAATTGTATTAATAACTGAAAATAGTCTCAATAGTGTGTGTGTGAAAAAGCCCTAGAAGTAGAAATCGAACCATGATACAATTTTGTTGTTCCCAACCAGTCCACCTAGATGATTGCTAATGAAAAATTGAAAAATTATTTTTGTCCAGAAAAGGCTTATCTAAAACATGCTTAGGGTTACAAAGTTTCGTGATGGAGGGAGCAGATACAACTCAAAGTAAAAAAGAAAAAAACTCGGCAAAGCAATAAACACATTCCTAATAAAAGTAATAAAATACCCCCCCATGCTTGGACTAGGCATTGTCCTCACTGATTTTTCAAATAAAACAAAAGGGGTTAGGAGAGCTCACCTGGCTTTCTGGTTCAGGATACTCGGCCCTGGGGTATTTTATTTTTCAACAAATCGAAAAATACATTAAGCCGTGGGTTGCCTCCCACGCAGCGCTCTTTTAACGTCACTAGCTTGACGATCAAAATTTCAATTGGGATCTTGCAGAACTAAACTAGTTTCTTTCTCAATTGGGTCACCAATTAAATAATTTTTCAACCTTTGACCATTGACTTTAAACGATCCGGTTTTCTCGCTCCAGATCTCTACAGATCCGAAGGGGTAAACCTTACGGATTTCAAAAGGGCCGGACCATCTTGACTTTAATTTTCCCGGAAAATATTTTTAGCCTGGAATTAAACAATAACACCAGGTCACCCTCCTTGAATTCTCTACGAATGATACGCTTATCATGCCAATTTTTTGTTCTTTCTTTGTAAAGTTTGGCATTCTCATAAGCATCCATTCGCAGTTCTTCCAATTCGTTTAGTTGGAGTTTTCTTTTTTCTCCGGCTAATTCCATGTTCAGGTTAAGGCGTTTAATTGCCCAGTAAGCTTTGTGCTCTAGTTCTACCGGAAGGTGGCAAGACTTCCCATAAACTAATTTGAAAGGAGTCATTCCTATGGGAGTCTTGTACGCAGTCCGATAAGCCCAGAGAGCATCATCGAGCTTTACCGACCAGTCCTTTCTTGAGGCCGAAACAGTTTTTTCTAAAATACTTTTAATTTCTCTGTTCGATACCTCAACCTGACCGCTTGTTTGAGGGTGATAAGGCGTTGCAATTTTGTGCCTTACTCCAAACTTTTGCAGTTACATTTCAAAATGTTTTGAGATGAAATGGGATCCTCCGTCGCTTATGACAACACGAGGGACCCCGAATCTTGGAAAAATTATTTTTTTGAAAAGTTTTATGACTACCTTTGCATAGTTTGTAGGAGAAGCAATGGCTTCGATCCATTTTGACACATAGTGAACGGCTACCAGAATATATTGGTTTCCAAAAGAAGAAGGAAACGGTCCCATGAAATCGACACCCCAGACGTCGAAAATTTCAACCTCTAAGATATTATTTAAGGGCAATTCATTTCTTTTTGAAATATTTCCTGTGCGTTGACACTGGTCGCATTTAGAAATGAATTGATGCGTGTCTTTAAAAAGGGACGGCCAATAAAAACCAGATTGTAGAATTTTCGTAGCAGTTTTTGAAGAACTGGCATGGCCGCCATAGGAAGAAGAATGACAATGGTATAGAGTGTTACTTACCTCTTCTTCCGGAATGCATCTTCTAAACACCCCATCAGCTCCCCTTTTAAAAAGCAGTGGCTCGTCCCAGTAATACTGTTTAAGATCATGGAAGAATTTCTTCTTCTGCTGATAATTTAAATCTGGGGGGAGTACTCCTGCTGCAAGGTAGTTTACAAAATCTGCATACCATGGTGCTTTAGATTTGACCAATGAGAAGAGTTGATCATCCAAAAATGTATCATTAAGCGGCAACTCTTCTTCTTTTGTTCCTTGTAGACGGGACAAATGATCAGCCACAACATTTTCAACGCCTTTTTTATCCCTTATTTCAAGATCAAATTCTTGTAGGAGTAAAACTCATCGGATCAATCTCGGCTTGGCATCTTTTTTGTTTAACAAATATTTTATGGCCGAGTGATCAGTAAAAATGATGATTTTTGAACCTACCAGATATGATCGAAACTTATCAACGGCAAAAACTACCGCCAATAATTCTTTTTCAGTTGTGGCGTAATTCATTTGTGCCTCGTCTAAGGTCCTGCTTGCATAGTATATGGCATGCAATTTTTTTTCTTTTCTTTGTCCCAGGACTGCCCCAACTGCATAGTCGCTTGCATCGCACATTATTTTGAACGGAAGATTCCAGTCTGGTGGCTGTATGATCGGGGCAGTAACTAAAGCCTTTTTCAACCTGTTAAAAGCTTCAAGACAAAGATCGTTAAAAATAAATGCTGCATCCTTAAGGAGCAGACTTGTCATAGGTTTTGAAATTTTTGAGAAGTCTTTTATGAACCGGCGGTAGAAACCCGCATGGCCTAAAAAGCTTCTCACCTATTTTACTGAGGTGGGAGGAAGCATTTTTTCAATCACCTCAATTTTTGCACGATCTACCTCAATACCTCTATGAGAAATTAAGTGCCCTAGGACAATTCCTTCATTAACCACGAAATGACACTTTTCCCTGTTTAGAACCAAGTTTACCTTCTCACATCTCTCTAAGACTTTTTCCAGATTGGCTAAACAGTTTTCAAAATTTGAGCCATGGACGGACAAATCATCCATAAACACTTCCATTATGTTTTCAACAAAGTCTGAGAATATGGACATCATACACCTTTGAAAGGTAGCGGGAGCATTACATAGGCCAAAGGGCATCCTTCTATAGGCGTAAGTGCCAAAGGGACATGTGAAAGTTGTTTTTTCTTGGTCGCTAGGGTGGATGGGAATTTGGAAATATCCCGAATAACCATCCAAATAGCAGAAATGTGAGTGCTGTGCTAACCTTTCTAGCATTTGATCAATGAACGGGAGAGGGAAGTGATCTTTCCGGGTAGCTTTGTTAAGCTTTCTGTAATCGATACACATTCTCCATCCCGTAATTGTCCTTGTGGAAATGCATTCATCCTTCTCATTTTTAATAACTGTTAAGCCTCCTTTCTTAGGTACTACTTGAACAGAACTAACCCACTTACTATCGGAAATTGGATATATTATCCCAGCATCAAGGAGTTTTAAAACTTCCTTTTTAACAACCTTTTTCATGTTTGGGTTTAATCTTCTTTGATGCTCGATAGAAGGTTTATAGTCCTCTTCCAGTAGTATTCTGTGTATGCAGATTGACGGATTGATTCCTTTAATGTCCTCAATAGTATACCCTATGGCTTTGGGATACTTTTTGAGAACATTAAGCAATTTTTCAGTCTCATTTTGTTTCAAAACTGCATTTACAATTGCTGGAAAAGTAGAATTAGGGCCGAGAAACTCATATCTGAGAGATGCTGGTAAGGGTTTTAATTCTATTTTTGGTGCTTCTTTTGGGAGAGGTCGAGGTTTTTCCTCACCCAAAGTTTCAGTACCCAATTCTTGTAATGGTGGATTTTCATCCAAAAGTTTTATGTAGAATTGGGTTTCCCCTGCCGCATTTGTATTTGTGTTGCCTAAAAGGCAATCTTCCAGACTATCTTGTGAAGATGATGCTAAAGAGCAGTCTCGCACGCAATAGTCTACAATATCAATCCTGTAGCACGAGTCTTTTACCGATGGACTCTTCATGAAGTTTGAAACCTCAAACTCAACATTTTCATCCCCCACATTAAAAACCAACTTACCGTTTTTAACGTCAATTATTGCCCCTGCAGTAGCTAAAAAAGGCCTCCCTAGAAGAATAGGAATTTGGGAGTCTGCTTTAATTTCCATTACAACAAAGTCCACCGGTATAAAAGTTTGCCCTACCTTGATAGGGATATCCTCTAAGATTCCAGTGGGGTATTTAACGGAACGATCTGCCAACTGTATTTTCATTTTTGTGGGTTTAAGTTCACCTATCCCTAGTTTATTGCAAAGAGAAAGAGGCATCAAACTTACACTGGCTCCTAGATCGCACATCGCTCTGTTTATAGTTTCACTTCCAATCACACAAGGTATGGAAAAACTACCTGGATCTTTGAGTTTTTGTGGCAACTTGTTCTGGATAATTGCACTACATTCCTCTGTTAATGCAATCGTCTCATAGTCGTCTCTTTTTCTTTTCTTGGATAAAATTTCTTTCAAAAATTTAGAATAAGACGACATTTGAGACAATGCATCAGTGAAAGGAACGTTGATGTAAAGATTTTTAAGCAAGTCGACAAACCTTTTGAATTGCTCGTCAAGTTTGTTTTTTGCAAATCTTTGGGGAAAAGGAATGGGTGGTTTGTATGGTGGTGGGGGGATGTGTGGTTCTTCTCTTTCTTTTTCTGGTTCTTTCTCTTTTTCTTTCTCTTATTGCTCACCTGATAAATTATGTTTTTCACTCACAATTTTTTCTTGGTTTTCTCTTGGTTCCTCTAATTGTTTTCCGCTTCTAAGGGTGACGGCATTTATTTGGCCTTTTGGATTTTGTTCTGGTTGCCCAGGAAATACCCCTGAAGACTTAGAGGATGAAGCCACCTGTGTTGCCACTTGAGTTATTTGATTTTCAAGCATTTTATTATGAGTGGAAATAGAGTCGACTTTTGATACTAATTTGATAAGTGTGTCATTCAAATAACCAGTTTGATTTTTGAATTCTTCATTTTGTTTTGTTTGAGATGACACAAATTTTTCCATCAAAAATTCCAAGTTCGACTTTTGCGGGTTGTTTTGTGGGTTGTTAAAAACCCTTTGATTTTGAAAGACAGGAGGTGGTCTAGGTGCTGGATTGGGTGGAGGATTTTTATAAGAAAAATTTGGATGATTCCTCCACCCAAGATTATAAGTATTTGAAAACGGATCTTCCTTTTGAGCATAGTTAACATGCTCGTTTCCAGCACTAGATGCCTCAAGCTGGCATTCAGCTCCAATATGGCCAACAACCCCACATAATTCACATGGTGGAGTAATAGGAGAAGAAGTTTGTGAGACGGCACTTACATTTAATTTTTCAAATTTTTGAAAAAGTGCGTCCACTTTTGAGGTAAGATGATTAACAGCAGATATTTCATACTTACCTGGCTCTTTTGATGAGGCTGGTTTATTCGTTATGGCTCGCTCACTTGTCCATTGACAATGGTTTTGAGCCATATCTTCAACGAGTGCATAAGCTTCAGTAAAATTTTTGTTCATTAAAGCTCGACCTGCAGCTGCATCAACAGTCATTCTTGTTGCATATTGTAATCCATTATAAAAAGTGTGAACAACAAGCCATTTTTCTAGTCCATGATGGGGGCATGGCCTTAACATTTCTTTGAAACGTTCCCAAGCATCATAAAGAGATTCCCCGTCGTTTTGAGAAAATCGAGTAATTTGATTTCTCATTTGAGCTGTTTTACTCGGGGGAAAGAACTTAGCAAGAAAAGTTTGTTTTAACTGGCCCCAGCTGGTAATGGATTCCGAAGGCAAAGAATGTAGCCATGCTCTTGCTCTATCCCTTAATGAAAAAGGGAAGAGTTTTAGTCTTATGGCATCAAGAGGTACCCCGTTTAATTTGAGAGTTCCACAGTATTCTAGAAAAATTGAAATATGAAGATTTGGGTCCTCCGTGGGAGAACCAGAAAATTGGTTTTGTTGAACCATTGAAAGCAGAGATGTTTTGAGTTCAAAATTATTTGCTTCCACATTCAGATATACAATGGCAGCCGATGGCTCTGCTGAAGGTGTTGCGTACTCTTTGAGAGCACGATTTTCATTAGCCGCCATTTGGTTATCGGGAATTTCTCTCCTCCTTCTATGTAAGAACCTTTCGATTTCGGGAATTTGTTGAACAGTTTCACCGAAACTTCTGGTTCTTCGCATTCGAGGGACAAGAGAAGAAAAAGTAAAAGTAAAGAAAATAAAACTTCAGTCTAACCGGTTTCAAAAAAATTAATTAATATCACTGCTTCCCCGGCAACGGCGCCAAAAACTTGATAGGCTCGCAAGTGCACGAGTCGTATCGCGTAATAAAAGAGTTATCGATCAACAGGGAGAGCCTAGGTGATTACCAATTTAATTTTTCAAAGTTGATTAACTGAAAAGAAAGTGTTTTTAGAAAGAAGGAATGTTTTAGTAAAGTAAATGGCTTGGAAAATAAAGGGCAAGAAAATAAATGACTTGGAAAATAAAGGGCAAGAAAATAAATGACTTGAAAAATAAAGGGGCAAGAAAATAAATGACTTGGAAAATAAAGGGCAAGAAAATAAATGACTTGAAAAATAAAGGGCAAGAAAATAAATGACTTAAAAAATAAAAGGCAAGAAAATAAATGACTTGGAAAATAAAAGGCAAGAAAATAAATGATTTGGAAAATAAAGGGGCAAGAAAGTAAATGACTTGGAAAATAAAGGGGCAAGAAAGTAAATGAGTTGGAAAATAAAGGGCAAGAAAATAAATGACTTGGAAAATAAAGGGGCAAGAAAGTAAATGACTTGGAAAATAAAGGGCAAGAAAATAAATGACTTGGAAAATAAAGGGGCAAGAAAGTAAATGACTTGGAAAATAAAGGGGCAAGAAAGTAAATGTGCAAGAAAAATAAAAGACTTAGAAAATAAATTGCAAGAATTTAAATAGCAAGAAAGTAGAAGAAGATGAAGAACATGAAGAACATGAAGAACAATCTTTAGAGAATTTTTGAGATGAACTTTGTCACCAAGTGAGGAAAATATGAGGGAGGGGCAAAATAGTAAATTACAAGTTTTGGCAAAGATATGGTCATCAACAAGTGGGCAAGGCAAAGCCATCAACAAGTGGGCAAAAATATCCATCAACAAGTGGAGAAAGTATAGCCATCAACAAGTTGACAAAGGGCTTAGGTTGAGGGCAAAATGGTCAAAAAGAAGAAAAAAATCAAGTTGGCAAAGGCGGCCATCTAAAAGTGGCCGTAGCCAAATTTTCCAGCATTTTGCCGCCCATGGCGCCCATGCCTGCGCCAGTTCCTGCGCCAGTTTCTGTGTTGCGCCTGTGTTGCGTTTTTGGCGCCCATGGCGCCCATGCCTGCGCCAGTTCCTGTGTTGCGTTTTTGGCGCCCATGGGTCCTTGGGGTCCCTGTCTTGCGCCAGTTTTGGGATTTTGGGGCCCTTAGCGCCCATGAGGGTGTCTAGTGCCTTAAAAATTGCTCCTCCTCAAATATTTCCTTTTTTCTTTATTTTAGCTCATATTTTCTCTTTTGCTTCAAAATAAAACCTAAAAATAAAAAGTAAACATTTGCAGTAAAATAGCTCAAAAATATAATTAAAATACTAAAAAGACTTAATAAAATAACTATTAAAAAGACTCTAAAAATAGACTTATCACTACGGCCTTGAAACTTGCTCCTCTTATCATTCACAATCTTGTAGTGAGCATTACTATCCTCCTCAAAAATTCTGCAACTATCAATCAAGTCAGCAAAGACACTAATCTTTTGATATCTGATTGCCTTCTTCATCTCGGGCCTCAAACCATTCTCAAACTTGATACACTTAGAAAACTCAGCATTAGCTCCAGTGTAATGCGGATAGAACTTTGCTAGCTCCACGAACTTAGCCGCATACTCCGATACGGACATACTCCCTTGTTTCAGCTCCAGAAACTCAATCTCTTTCTTCCCTCGGACATCTTCAGGATAATACTTACGGTTAAACTCTCTACTGAACACTTCCCAGGTAATCTCTTCATTAGCAGTCTCCAACCTCTGCCTCGTCTCTAACCACCAATCATCAGCTTCCTCAGCTAGCATATGCGTACCATAGCGGACCTTCTGTGCTTGAGTGCAATCCATCACTCGAAAAATCCTCTCTATTTCTTTCAACCAAGCTAAGGCACCATCGGGATCATAGTTGCCCTTGAAGGTAGGCGGATTCTCTCCCTGAAAAGTAGCCAAACTCCGAGACCCAGCATTTTCACCAGCATTCTATTGATTCTGCACAGCCTGCGCCATAGCAGCTAGAGCAGCAACAATTGCAGTATCGTTCCTCCCAACCATTTCAACTCACTTGCTACAAAACAAACAACAGTTAGATATAATTGACAACACACCATTGTCAATGGACACTACGACTGGACAACTTGGCCGGACAGACCGAACTTTTGCTTTGATACCACTAATGTAACACCCCTTTTCTAACCGATAATTATTTAATAAAATCTTAGTTACAAAATTTTTATTTCATACTTCGAAAAGAGATGTCACACATTCATCGTTAAATAAATAAATAATTGAATACTGTTATACCCCAATTTTGTCCGTCTTCTTTTTCTAGTTTTAGTCGTTTGTTTTACTTAAATCGTGTTTTGAAGTCGCGTGATTACGAGAATTATCAGTATGGCGTCTCAGTTACTAATCCTGGTCAATTTCAATGACCCTGTTCGACTAAATCGAAATACCGTTGTTTTAAATTAGGCATGCACGCGAAGGATTGATCGTTTCGTGCGTTCTTCAATTTAATCTTCGTATTTGGGATTTAGTCGAACCTAATTGGGACTACCAAAGTCATTTTTCTCGCGATTGGGCTTGTCGTTTCAATTTGGGCTTAAGAATGCAATTCCAAGTTAATTTTTAGCGTTTTTAGTTAACAGGCCCATTTTTCTATTTTTGGGCCTCGTTTTAGCGTATTTGTTTAGTCTGGCCCGTTCTCGTCTTTGTATTTGGCCCGACTCCTTTTTTCTTGTTATTAATCTTATTTTGTTTATATAATTTATTTAAGCAATATAGCATCAAAAATTGGCAAAAAAAAATTCTATTTAATTTGTTTACAACTTAGGAGAGTTCAAAGGTCCAAATGTCCAAAAAATACAAAAAAATTACATCAAAAAAAGGCCCAAATGGCCAGATCCGAAAATGCAAGTAATAATAGGCAGCAGCAGCAGATTTAGGGTTTTCCAGCAGCTGCTCCCCAAGCTGCTGATGGGCTTGGATCCGAACCTGAAAAATTATTCAAAGCCCAGTCAAAATTCAATTAATGCCTAAACCTAGAAATGTAGTATAAATCAGCAGTCAACGGCAGTAGCAAAGGGGGACAGACACGATTTTCGAGTTCAAAAAAAATTCAAAGAAGCGGTAGCAGTCAAGGATCCAAAGAAGCAGGTACGCAGGTAGAGCAGTCACAAACAACAGTACCAGTAATTCAGATCCGCAGTGACAACAAAGCAAAAGGATACATATAAGAAGCTGGAATTCCGGTTTGTTTCTGGGTTATTAAATCTGAAATATACATATACGAATGTAATACCAAAACTAAAGAATAAATTTTGAGCCTGTAATATAAATAGATTAGAATAAAAATTATAAAGTAGAATAGGTCCTTTTAAAAGGAAAATCAGCAGCTCTGAAAATATTTTACGGTTAAAGATTTTTAGAACTAACTAGGTTATTGATTTAGTATTATCATGAACACATTAGTTTTTTTTTAAGTCAGTATTGTATAGAATATATTTAATTTGAGACAAATCAAAAAATAAGAAAAACGGAAATAGACATGTGAAGGAGCAGATAAGAAAAATACATAAAAAAAAGGAGAGAACTGAAACCTTGCCTGCTAGTTCCGGCCACCGTAAACGGTGGCCGTCCGCCTCAAACCGCCGTCATCCTCCCCTCTAGGAAGCCTTGGAAACCGAACCAGAAGCAAATGACCACCGTACGGTGGTCATCTTCGCCGTCATCCCCTTCGCGTCGCCGTATGATTCGTCGTCACCATCGCACGTGACCGGAGATGGTCCGGCCTGACCTCCTCCCTCCACCGTAACCGTCACCACCATCGTTGAACCAAGCCTTTTCCGTCGCCGCCGCCAGAGACACCCCCTCTCGTTTGATCTCTGCCCGATCCCCTCACCGTCGCCGTCAACGGCGCGCCTTGAGCCGTGGCCATATGCTCCGCTTCCTCCCACGATCATCGCCACCACCCTGGGCCGTCGATCCTTCCTCCTTCTCTTTCCTGCTCTCCTTTCCTTTCTCTTCTCTCCCTCACTGATTCGCGTTTCCCCTTTTCTTCTCTCTCCTCACATAAATTTTTTTTCCTCTAAGGGTGCGGCTGCTGAAGAAGAGGATTTGAAACAGATTAGGTTTTCTGAGTGTGTTTGCTTTTATACCTCCATCTGTTTGTTTTTTTTCTTTTAAAATTAAAAAAAAATCCGATTTAGTAATTGCACCCACCAATTTTCGGTTGTATAGCCCCCCCCCCCCTTGCAAGCTTTTTTTGTTTTTTTGGTTACACGGACTAGATCTAAAAACGAACTGGGCCTTATTAACTGCACCCCCTTTTAAAATACAACCACTCCTATTGATCACACCCCCATTTTACCATTTCAGCCCCCCCCCCCTTTTTCTCGTTTTTTTTTGTTTAATTTAATTCTCTTCAAGACAAAATAGTTTCTCATAAATCAAAAACTTTGTTAATAGTCTTGTGAAGCCTTTGCTTGCATGATTATTAACAACGAGGTACTAGTGGTGATCACTTGGAGCCTTTGCTCAATTGATCATCATGAATGCCTGAATTTTCCTAAAGAGTTTCACTAAATCAAAAACTTTGTTAATAGTCTCGTGAAGCCTCTGCTTGCATGATTATTAACAATGAGGTACTAGTGGTGATCACTTGGAGCCTTTGCTCAATTGATCACCATGAATGCCCAATTTTCACAATTAAACAAGATAAAAAAAAAAACAAAAAAAACCTTTTTCAGGACAAACAAGAACTACGTAGCTTTGAATTCTCCATCGCACCGGGAGATACGTAGGAGCGGGCCATGTCCCGTCAAGCATTTCTTTCTAAAAACCCTTTTTTTTTCCTTTCTCTCCAAAAATAAAAGATTTATTTAAGTTCTTTAATTCATTTTCAATAAGAAATAAAGAGGCAAATTAGATATTTTTCAAATCAACACTTAAAACCACACATTTAATTAAAGGTTCCCTCTCAGTAGAGAGGACGTGTGAGGTGCTAATACCTTCCCCGCGCGTAACCGACCCCCGAACCCAAAACTCTCAGTTTTCAAAGGCCAATCGCTTTCTAAAAAGGTTTTTCTAATACTTTTCCTTAAATAAGTATTGGTGGCGGCTTCATTGACTTTAGAAAAGTTGTAAACGAGGAAGGTCCTCCCTCGGGGGCTTTTTCGGGCGCAACAGCTGGCGACTCCACTGGGGACTAAAAAAAAAACATTTTTTTTTCAAAAGTGGGTCAAGCCTAATTAATTAAGTGTGTGGTTTATATGATTGATTTGAATATGTTACTTCTTTGCTTAGTTCCCTCATGCATTTCTTCCCCCTTCTTATCATGTCCCCTTCTTCTTTGCTCCATTTCTTGAGGTAAGTAGTGCATTGTTATTGGCACCCTAGATTAATTTATATTGGATCGATATTGAACCCTAGGATAAACAACATGCTATTTGTCTGGACTGCTTTGGATTTTCATTTGCAGGTGGGGAAGGGTAGTTATTCCTAGGTGTTGTGCCCTCGACACACACTTCACATCCTATACTTGTGAGCATTGAGTGGGGCCTAAAACCCAAGGTCTGAACAAAAACCTAGGAGAGTGGGAACGATTAGTGACTGCCATTCGTAGACCTTTGTCTGTATGGCTCTCATGAAAGTTCCGCCCAAGAGTGTGCTTTGTCATGATACCTCACACTCGGTAGCTTTCTACGATTGTGGGTGCCATCATGAGAGAGACTTTAGCTCTTGGTTGCCATTGTAAGGAAGTGATTAGAACCTACATGGGAGGATTACCCCTTTCGTCGACTTTAGACCCCAGGATTCCCACCCTTTGTAGGACACGGGGGCACGCCTTTGTTTGGTGCATTAGTTTAGGCATTACTTTTTCTTAAACTCTATTTCAAAAAATCGTAGAAAATAATGTCCTTAGTTTCTTACCCTCTTTTTATGTAAATGACACATCATTTCACATCCACATCATTTCGCATTCACATCGTTTCACACCATTGCATTTGCATCTAACAAAAGCTTGAAACAAAAACTTTCATCATTTGCATTCTTCATGCATTAAAGTTTGTTTGCCGGAGATCGCAACATAACATCGAACCTTGTCATAGGTGTGTAAGAAGCAACATGGAATCCAAAGGTAAAACTGCATTCAATTCGAGGTTCCCCATTGTAAAGAAGATTGATGTAACTAGTTTGAAGAAGTATGCTTCCCTATTAGGTCCTATTGAGCTTCGGTCCTTTGACAAGACTTATGGGAACATCCGCAAGTTATTACAGTTAGAAGTACAAGAGAGCGCCATCGCCGCCCTATGTTGGTTCTACGACTCTGAGATTAGATGTTTTCTTTTCAAGAACTTCCAAATGGCACCTACCCTAGAGGAGTATGAGAAGATTCTGGGTTTTGATCGCTCAGAGGCTAGACCTTACCAGTATCAGAGGCAGTATTATTCAGATGAGAAGTTTGCTTCCTTGTTACAAATCAGTGTAGAAGAAGTGCGGTCCCACAAAGTTAAACGTAACAAGATATTTGGGTTTCCTCAGAAGTACTTTGAGAGTTTGATGACTAGCTATGTAGCATCAAATGATTGGCTTTCTTTCAAGCAAGTACTAGCTTTGACCATCTTCGGCGTTGTTCTTTTCCCTCAGATTGAGAAACATATAGATGAAACCGCTGTTGGTGTGTTCCTAGCTTTCAAGAGTGCAAAAAGTCTCATCAACCCGGTTCCCGCTATTCTCGCCGAGACCTATTGTGCCTTCACCCATCATCATGAGTTCCGAAAGGATAAGATGTGTTGTTCCTTCCCTGTGATATACGCTTGGTTGATCAGCCATGTGTGCATTAACAAAAGCGAAGTTGGGGACCTGCTTTCCTACACCTTGGGTTGCAATCTGAAGACTATGAGCCCTCAGGAGTGGAAGGATACTCTCAAGAACCTTGATTCTCTTCAAATTCGGTGGTACTTGCACAAGTTTTGGGAAGATAGACCCTCAGTGATATTCCAATGTGGCAGTTTCCAGAACGTTCCTCTCATGGGAACACAGGGATGCATCAATTACAACCCGTCTTTGGCCTTGAGACAACTCGGATACCTTATGCGGAACTCACCCTCCGAAGCTATGTTGTTCCGTTTTTACCTCCATGAGGGGATCCCTAAAGACGGGGACTTACTTCGGCGAGTCTTGCAAGCTTGGGAAACCGTGGTGCGGAAAAACAAGGGCGAGTTATCTAAAAGGACCACTGCTATCTCCTTCACTCAATGGCTCGAAAAAAGGATTAAGGAAACTCGATCATCCAACCGAGGAATGCCATCACTTGAAGAGAAAATACCAGAACCCCACGTTCCCCTAATTGAAGAAATAGAAGAGGTTAAGTTGGCCTTATCAAAAGCGGAAGAAGAACAAAGGGCTTTGCAGAACAGATTGGGAAAGGTGATGCAAGACAAGCGGAAGCTAGAAAATGAAAATGCTCTTCAGGCCGCCGCTATTGAAGCAACCAATAGGAAGCTTGAAATAGAAGAAGAGAGCAAGAGGGGAATTCAGAAACATTTGGAGGGAGCTAAAGAAGAAGTAAAGAGGTGCGCCTCAAAGATGAATGAGGCTGTGGCGGAAGCAAGGGAATGGAAGAAATCATACGCCAAGTTGAGGAGGGATGAGAAAATGGTTAGAGAGGCGCTAACTAAGTCAAAAGAGGAATTCCAAAGGATGAAGTTTGAAATGGAGAACCAAGTAAAAAATATCAGGCAAGATAGAGAGTCTATCATAGGGATCTTGAAAGAATATCAACAAGCTTCGGAGTTTAAACAAGGAAGGTCGGATGAATTGAAGAGGAACGTCCAATGCCTAAGGGAATCTTATGGGCAAGTGCAAGTAGAAAGCCAGTACTGGGAGGAACGCTTCATGGCATTAATTGGCAGAATAGAAGACCAAGAAGTCATCAAGGAGCTAAGGGATGAGATTCGGCTTTGGAGGAGCAAATTTTCAAAGCTAGCAGGGCTAGCTAATCAAGCTGTGAGAGTTGTTCCCAAGAAGCTAAGAAGAGCTGAAGCAGAAATGAACCCTTGCAACACTCCGGCCAAGGTGCGTGAGTTTGTTGAGTATTGCAAGATCCTGACAGAAGAACTCATGGAGAAGGCCAAGGGGGCAGCCGAAAGCAAGAAGAGAAAGAGGAAGGAGAAATTGAAGGCTATATGCCTCTGAAGTTCACTTTAGATCATTGCAATAATTCTTAGGAAATTGTAATTTTCTCTAAAAAGTTGTAATTTTCTTTTGATATTGTACTTTGTCCTCAGAATATTGTACTTTGCTTTTCTCTCGAGTTTGAAGCATTCTTTCCTTTTGAATAAAGTGTGTTCGTTTTACCTATTGCTTCCAACTTCGTTGCAAAAAAATATATAATAGCAAAAATATAAAAATAAAAGATAAAAAAAAAATAATATGAATGTTAGAGCTTTAGACCTACACGCCTGTGACAAGACGAATTACACCGCGATTCCCGGCACCCAAACAAACATAAAATCATGCATATTGCATTGCATCTGCATTCGTTTATTTAATTCTCGTGCTCATAAAGTGTATTCCCTCAATAGAAAAAGGCAAGCTGGTTCGCCAACATCGATACCTGACTCGTCTACAAGCAAGGCTGATGGCAACTAACCAGAATGACCGGGGCCGTCCTGTTATTGAAGACTTAGGAAGTGGGGAATCAGACCATGGTAATACCTCTGCTGAGGTTCCCAATACAGAGCAATTGGCTCAAGAGAATCGGGAGTTGAGAACGAAAATCGGGGCAATGGAAACACAAATGACGGAAATGATGGGCATGCTACAAGCTTAGAGGAATGGAACTTCCGCTGAAAGTCTCGCCATCACTACCGGAGTTGCTGTCACTCTTCCCCCTCCGAGTCTCGAGACTAACACCTTTGCTCATACGTCAGGAACCAACAACCAGGGCCAACCAGTTATGCATGGGATGCCTTGGGGACTCCCGTCCGGATACGCACCTCCAGGAGCCGAGGCTAATGCGGGAAGTAATCCCTTACGGTTGCAGAACAAGTCCGACCCGTCTCAGCCACAAACAATGGAGGAGCGGGAGCGCCTCAGGGCCAAATTCAGATTCCTATTCTGCCAGGAACTCCGTTTGACTTTCATTCACCAGTAACGGTCTATCCCCCAATTCAGGGACCAATTCCTGGGAATATCACTCACTCACGTGACCCACACATGAACCCAGCCGTAGTGGCGATGAGTAATCCTCACTACGGTGTGAATGGTTTTCCTCAGAACTACCCTGCTGAAGCTCCTCAAGCTAGAGACAGGTATCATATGTTAGAAGAGCGCTTAAGAATGATTGAAAGGTCGGGCTCTAGAGCAAGAGAAGCTCGTGATCTGTGTCTCATACCTGATGTGGTTTTACCTCCCAAATTCAAAGTGCCCGACTTTGACAAGTACCGAGGCGTGACTTGCCCTAAAAGCCATCTGACCATGTACTGTAGAAAAATGGCTGCACATTATCATGATGACAAGTTGTTGATCCATTACTTCCAAGAGAGCCTTGCGGGAGCATCTCTCAACTGGTACATGCAGCTAGAACCGTCCCATATCCATTGTTGGAAAGACTTGGCTGATGCTTTCCTCAGACAATACCAGTACAATACAGATATGGCGCCAGACAGAACACAGTTGCAGAGTCTGGCAAAAAGAGATAATGAGTCATTCAAAGAGTATGCCCAGCGGTGGAGGGCTTTGGCTGCACAAGTAACGCCCCCTTTGTTAGAAAAAGAATTAGTCTTCATGTTCATGGAAACCCTGCCGCCGTTATACTACGATCGGTTGATTGGTAGCGTGTCTTCCAATTTCTCAGACATGGTAATCATCGGTGAAAGACTAGAAAACGGGATGAGAAGCGGCTAGATTGCCCATGGTTCCACAGGCATAACTACCCAGAAAAAGCCATTCTCCGGATTTTCAAAGAAGAAAGAAGGAGAGACCAACGCCATCACCATAAGCCCACCTTATCAGCCACAAAACATCCCCGTCCCCACTCAAACACGACCAACCCTTCCACCACAAAATAACTACCACAAAAGCTACCCAGAAAAAAAACAGACCACCTTTGATCCCATCCCCATGTCCTATACTGACCTCTTCAACTATCTTTTTACAAACAAACTCATCAATACCAGACCCATGAGACCAGTTCAACCACCCTACTTCCGAGGCTACAATCCCAATGTTACCTGTGCATTTCATGAAGGGGCAGTAGGACACGCTGTTGAGGACTGCAAGGCATTCAAAATCGTGGTGCAAGATCTGATTGATGCCAAAGGGATAACCTTCAAACAAGAAGACCCGAGTATCACAACTAATCCGCTGCCTGGTCATCAGAAACATGCAACCAATGCCATCCATGATACGGGGAGTCAATCCTTAATCATGTGGATACCTGTGTTGCAGGTTATCTAATATTGCAGGATTAGTTTTGATGATGAAAAAGCAAAGCCAAGTTGATGGCCAAAGGAATGAGAGTGTCAAAGCAAAGCTGATAAAAAGTATCATATATTCAAAAGTCAATCCAAGTCAACCAAGCTCAAAGTACTGAAGATTCAAGCTTAAGGGTAGTCCTTAAGTATAAGGGTAGTCCTTAGGGTTTTTGGTGAGTCTTAGGATAAATGTAAGCTCTTACGAAGGTCAGCTCATCTCGCAAAGTCTCTCGTCCCAAAGCTTTTTCAAAATACATGCATGAACAAGTAATCCTAAAAAGTATTTTTGAAAAACTCTAAAATCGATTTCACTCTCTTTGAAACTAAGCCTAAATTGATTTTCAAACACAATGGCTAAGCTCCTAATCGATTTCATAAGCATACAAGTGATTCATATTGTTTCCTTATTTGAAGAAATCGATTTCCACTTACGTCTAAATTGATATAATCGATTCTCAGGCAAAAAAATCGATTTGCATCTTTTCCATACATGAAAGAATCGATTCTCAGGCAAAGAATCGATTTGCATCTCTCTTCAAATAATGTAAAGAATCGATTTGCACATTACTTGTTTTAAAACACATAATCGATTCCTTGCTTTCTTATTCAAATGAAGAATCGATTTCAAACTCTTTCAAAGAATCTCACAATCGATTCCTTCCTAAATCAAGTAAACAAGAATCGATTCCTAGATCAATTCAAATTACAAAGAATCGATTCCCACATATTTTTAAACGTAAACTTGATTTTTCCAAAGGCTATAAATAGAGGCCTCATAGCCTCCATTTCTTAACCAACCCATTCTCACGATCTACCACTTCTGAAAAACTCTTATATTTTATTTGTGTTCTTCTCGCACCGCTGGTCCGTCAAGAGCTGATCCTACGTTAAGAGTTAGTTGGGGTTGTGTCCTTCAAGTTGTAATATCTGCCTACACTAAGAGGTATTTCTGTATTTACATTACTGTTATATTGTTGTTATAATTTGTACTAGAGAGTGGGGTATCTCTCTAGGGGTAGCTGCATGTACTAGGAAGTGGGGTATCTTTCTAGGGCAGTTGTTGTAACAAGGGTGGGGTATCTCTTGTTGTTGTGATGTTAGATTTTAGGGCTCTTTATAGGTGGGGTATCCTAGTAGAAGAGTGCCTGAGTCTGTAAAGGTTTTTCAAGGCACCTGTAAGCCTTGTTGTTTTGGTTAGTGGAAAATCTCACAAGGGTGTGAGGACTGGACGTAGGTCACTAGGAGGTGACCGAACCAGGATAAATCTCTGCGTGCTTTACTGCTTTCCTGCTTTACTGTTATACCGCTTTACTGCTTTATAGTCTAATTCCTTCGCTTCCACTTAACCTGCGCGAAAATTGATCTAAGTCATTGAAAAGGGGAAAAACATTTTTGAAAGTCTGAAAAGTTTTTAAATCTCAATTCACCCCCGCTCTTGAGACTGAAGCCACTTGGTAACAAATCAGAGCTGTGGAGTATATCCAAACACCCTTAGAGGTTATTCATGCAGAGCTGTGCAAGTTCGGGGTCATCAAGAGAGGTTGTGCTCAGAAAGAAGTATGTGTTGATGATAATTGTGTCGGAACATGTGAGACCTTCAAGACAGTTTTGCAGGACCTGTTGGATTGTCATATAATCCAAATGGGTGTGCAAGAGAAAGAGGAGGATGTGCTGACCTTCGAATCAGATAGGAATGGAAATGTTCAGGTACCTATTGAGGTCCCGTATAGCCGAAAGCCGATCGTGGAGAGACCTAAGACCATTGTGATTCCTGTCCCAGCTCCTCATCAAAAGAACAATGTTGTTCCAATGAACTATGGGGTGTCAGTTCCAATTCAGACGCCTCAGGTTGTTCCCAATGTCACAACATTGCGGGAAGCAGCGGAGTCACTAGAAGCGGACGTGTTTATGCCCCTGAAGTCCTGAAAGAAGGTCCCTCAAAGGAGGAGGAGGAAAGAATTCGCAAAGGCAAAGCGCAAGAACCCAAGGAAAGTAGGAGAGTGTCAGAACAAGAAGCCACTGAATTTCTGAAGATCATGCGTCAGAGTGATTACAAAGTGTTAGACCAGCTGCACCACACCCCTGCAAAGATCTCTATCATGTCCCTACTGCTCAATTCTGAGGTTCACCGTGCAGCCCTAATGAAAGTATTGAATGAAGCCCATGTAGCTCAGAACATCACTGTTGACCAGCTCGATGGCATTGTAGGGAATATTGTTGCATCCAATTATATTACTTTTACCGATGATGAGCTCACCCCTGAGGGAAAGGGGCATAATCAGGCACTTCACATTTCAGTTAGATGTGGTGAATATACACTTTCCAGGGTCCTCATCGACAATGGATCCTCTTTGAATGTCATGCCCAAATCTACTATGAGCAGATTAAATGTAGACTGTTCATATATGAAGCCTAGCTCAACACTAGTTAGGGCATTTGACGGATCCAAGAAGGAGGTTATGGGAGAAATGGAGTTCCAGATGCAGATAGGGCCAGAAGTATTTTATGTGAATTTTCAGATCATGGACATTGCATCGTCCTACAGTTGTCTCCTGGGGAGACCCTGGATTCATGCTGCCGGTGCTGTTCCTTCATCCCTCCATCAAAGGCTTAAGTTTGTGGTCGACGACAAGCTGATAGTCGTTTTTGGAGAAGAAGAGTTCATCGTTAGCAAGCCCCATCCCTCTCAATACATTGAGGCTGCAGAAGAATCACTTGAATCTGCCTTTCAATCACAAGAAATTGCAAATGCTGCTTTTGTGGGGGAAGAAGCCCCGTTGCCCGTACCAAAGATATCTGACGCTGCTATCATGGTAGCCAAAGTCATGCTGCAAAATGGTTACCAGATCGGAAAAGGGTTTGGAAAGTACGAGCAAGGAGTTCTGACGCCGATTCAGCTGCAAGAGTACAAGGATAGGCGTGGGTTAGGATATTGGCCCACTCAGGCTGACAAGAAGAGAATGGCTGAGGAAAAGCGAGAAAGGAGGCTAGCTAAGCTTCAGGGACGGGAACCAGGCTTGAAGAAGATTCCTACCTATGATCTCTCTCGGAGTTTTAGGAATGTGGGTATGCTGGACCCCAATCAGGTGGCCGTCATTGAGGAAGAACCAGTTGTGGAAGACAAAGGCGTGGACTTGGTGCGTCGCAGTGCAGCAAATGAAAAGCTTGATAATTGGAAGATCATTGATTTCCCTGTTATTTTCATTCCAAAGTAATGATTTTGTAATGCAAATTCTTTGGCTCTGCCCAAGGCCTTAGGATATTTCATAAGGGCATGCACGTTTTTCCTTCAAATATCATCTATCAATAAAATGTTGTTTTGGATTCTCAAATGAATAAATTTGCCTTTCATTATCATACGTCTCCATCTTGTGTTTCTATGTTCATTTCTTTCTATTCCCGCAAATGCAGATCTAAAGTGAATATCTTTGAGAATAACGATGCCAACGATTCATATGTTTATTTTGATCACCCCGTTAACCAAGCTGAGGAGGATGTTGAGGATGACTGGGAAACTCCTCCAGAGTTGATGAGAATGGTTGAACAAGAGGAAAAGGTTATTCAGGCACATGGGGAGTCCGTTGAGATAATTAACCTAGGCATAGAGGATAGCAAGAAGGAAGTAAAGGTGGGTACTTCAATGAAGGAAGGTGAGCGCAAGAAACTAATTGAACTCCTACATGAGTATGTTGATGTCTTTGCATGGACTTATCAAGATATGCCAGGTTTAGATACCGACATAGTGGTGCATAAGTTGCCAGTCAAGCCAGGATGTCCTCCGGTAAAGCAGAAACTGAGAAGAATGAAGCCAGAAATGTCCTTAAAGATCAGAGATGAAGTGAAAAAGCAGTTTGACGCTGGGTTCCTAGCAGTAGCCAAGTATCCGCAATGGGTTGCCAACATCGTGCCAGTTCCGAAAAAGGACGGGAAAGTTAGAATGTGCGTTGATTACAGAGATCTGAACCGTGCTAGTCCCAAAGATGATTTTCCCCTGCCCCATATTGATGTCTTAGTGGATAGTACGGCGCAACATTCACTGTTCTCCTTCATGGATGGGTATTCAGGATATAACCAGATCAAGATGGCTCCTGAGGATATGGAGAAGACAACTTTCACAACTCTTTGGGGAACATTCTGTTACAGAGTCATGCCATTCGGGTTGAAGAACGCCGGTGCTACCTATCAAAGGGCTATGGTAACATTGTTTCATGACATGATGCACAAAGAAATAGAGGTCTACGTGGATGATATGATCGCCAAGTCTAAAACTGATGAGGAACACATTGTTAATTTGCAAAAGCTCTTTGAGCGGTTGAGAAAATTCAAGCTCAGATTAAATCCTGCCAAGTGTACCTTTGGCGTGCGATCAGGAAAGTTGTTGGGGTTCATCGTCAGTCAAAAGGGGATAGAGGTCGATCCAGACAAGGTGCGTGCGATTCTTGAGATGCCAGTCCCTAAAACAGAAAAAGAGATTCGGGGTTTTCTCGGAAGACTGAACTACATCTCTAGGTTCATATTCCAGTTGACTGCCACTTGTGAACCAATCTTCAAACTTTTGTGCAAGAATCAAGAGACCAAATGGAATGATGATTGTCAAGAAGCATTTGAAAAGATCAAGAAATATCTTCAGAATCCACCTATCTTGACGCCTCCTGTACCCGACAGACCTCTGATCCTGTACCTAACCGTGCTAGACAACTCAATGGGTTGCATGTTAGGGCAACATGATGAATCCGGGAAGAAAGAGCATGCCATTTACTATTTGAGCAAGAAGTTCACTGACTGTGAGACAAGGTACTCGCTGCTAGAAAAGACTTGTTGTGCTTTAGCTTGGGCTGCTCATCGTTTGAGGCAGTACATGCTAAGTCACACTACTTGGTTGGTATCTAAAATGGATCCTATCAAGTATATCTTCGAGAAGCCCGCACTTACAGGGAGACTTGCCCGTTGGCAAATGCAGTTATCAGAATATGATCTCCTATATGTCACTTAGAAAGCAATTAAAGGTAGTGCGCTGGCAGAATACCTGGCACACCAGCCTGTTGAAGATTATCAGCCTATGCAGTACGACTTTCCTGATGAAGATATCATGGCTTTGTTTGAAGAAGGGAAATCCCCAGAAGATGAAAGATGGAGAATGGTGTTCGATGGTGCCTCCAATATGTACGGGCACGGAGCCGGGGCAGTGCTGATTTCCCCTGATAATCGCTTCATCCCATTCACTGCCAGATTAAGCTTCTACGTCACTAATAATATCGCAGAGTATGAGGCATGTATTCTTGGTATCCAGGCAGCCATTGATTGGATAGTTAAGAGACTTGATGTGTATGGAGATTCAGCTCTAGTAATTCACCAAGTGAACGGTGATTGGGAGACCAGGGACTCCAAGTTGATCCCTTACCGAGATTACAGTCTAAAGCTGGTTGGGCCTTTTGAGGAAATCACATTCCAGCATTTTCCTCGCAATGAGAATCAGTTGGCCGATGCACTAGCCACTTTGTCTTCAATGTTTAATATCAGCTGCGACAAAAGCTTGACTCACATCGGGATTCAACATCGAGATTTGCCAGCACATCATTATTGCATGGTCATCGAGGAAGAGTCTGATAACAAGCCCTGGTATTATGACATCAAGCAGTACATCTTGAACAGAGAATACCCTCCTGGAGCGTCAGAGAATGACAAGAGAACCCTCAGAATATTGTCAAGGAATTTCTTTTTGAGCGGTGAAGTTCTGTACAAGAGAAATTATGATATGGTCCTTTTAAGGTGTGTGACAGAAGAAGAGGCAACAAAAATCATGAGAGAAGTCCATGAAGGCTCATTTCGGGTTCATTCCAGTGGGCACACCATGGCAAGAAAAATATTAAGAGCTGGTTATTATTGGTTGCAAATGGAATCAGATTGCTATAGTTTCGTAAGAAGATGTCACAAGTGTCAAATCTACGCTGATCATATTCATGTACCACCTACTTCCCTAAATGTCTTGACCGCCTCTTGGCCATTCTCAATGTGGGTCATGGACGTCATAGGTCCTATCGAGCCTAAGGCATCAAACGGGCATCGCTTCATCCTGGTCGCCATTGATTACTTCACCAAGTGGGTTGAAGCTGCTTCATATTCCAGCGTTACCAGCTCTGTGGTTGCTAAGTTCGTAAAGAAAGATTTGATTTGCCGCTATGGGCTTCCGGATAAGATTATCACAGATAATGGCAGCAACTTGAATAGTAAGATGATGAAAGAGTTATGCGAGGACTTCAAAATCCAACATCATAACTCTTCTCCATACCGTCCCAAGATGAATGGGGCAGTTGAAGCGGCCAACAAGAATATCAAGAGGATTGTGCAAAAGATGGTAGTAACCTATAAAGATTGGCACGAGATGCTTCCTTTCGCCTTGCATGGGTATCGTACCTCAGTGCGTACTTCAACCGGGGCAACCCCTTTCTCTTTGGTGTATGGGTCGGAAGCAGTCCTCCCCATTGAAGTTGAGATACCCTCTCAGCGGGTACTGATGGAAACCAAGTTGGAAGAAGCAGAATGGGTCCAAGCTCGTCTGGATCAGCTGAATCTCATTGAGGAGAAAAGAATTGCTGCCCTATGTCATGGCCAGTTGTATCAACAAAGGATGAAAACAGCTTTCGACAAGAAGGTTCGTCCCCGAGAATTCAGCGAGGGAGACCTTGTGCTCAAGAAGATTCTGCATATCCAGAGTGACCCCCGTGGGAAATGGACTCCTAGCTATGATGGACCATATGTGGTAAAGAAATCCTTTTCTGGAGAAGCATTGATACTCACCAACATGGATGGTGAAGAACTCAGAAACCCAGTCAATTCAGATTCAGTCAAGAAATATTACGCCTGAGAAAAATAAAAAGGAAAAAGAGAAAAATGAGCCAAGCAAGAATTAGCTCGCTAGGTTGAAAACCCGAAAGGGTGGCCTAGGCAAAAAAGAGCGACCCGGTGGACTGAAAACTCGCAAAGAGCGGTCCAGGCAAAAATTAGGGTTAGAAAGGTTGGAAAATAAAAGGCAAGAAAATAAATGACTTGGAAAATAAAAGGCAAGAAAATAAATGATTTGGAAAATAAAGGGGCAAGAAAGTAAATGACTTGGAAAATAAAGGGGCAAGAAAGTAAATGAGTTGGAAAATAAAGGGCAAGAAAATAAATGACTTGGAAAATAAAGGGGCAAGAAAGTAAATGACTTGGAAAATAAAGGGCAAGAAAATAAATGACTTGGAAAATAAAGGGGCAAGAAAGTAAATGACTTGGAAAATAAAGGGGCAAGAAAGTAAATGTGCAAGAAAAATAAAAGACTTAGAAAATAAATTGCAAGAATTTAAATAGCAAGAAAGTAGAAGAAGATGAAGAACATGAAGAACATGAAGAACAATCTTTAGAGAATTTTTGAGATGAACTTTGTCACCAAGTGAGGAAAATATGAGGGAGGGGCAAAATAGTAAATTACAAGTTTTGGCAAAGATATGGTCATCAACAAGTGGGCAAGGCAAAGCCATCAACAAGTGGGCAAAAATATCCATCAACAAGTGGAGAAAGTATAGCCATCAACAAGTTGACAAAGGGCTTAGGTTGAGGGCAAAATGGTCAAAAAGAAGAAAAAAATCAAGTTGGCAAAGGCGGCCATCTAAAAGTGGCCGTAGCCAAATTTTCCAGCATTTTGCCGCCCATGGCGCCCATGCCTGCGCCAGTTCCTGCGCCAGTTTCTGTGTTGCGCCTGTGTTGCGTTTTTGGCGCCCATGGCGCCCATGCCTGCGCCAGTTCCTGTGTTGCGTTTTTGGCGCCCATGGGTCCTTGGGGTCCCTGTCTTGCGCCAGTTTTGGGATTTTGGGGCCCTTAGCGCCCATGAGGGTGTCTAGTGCCTTAAAAATTGCTCCTCCTCAAATATTTCCTTTTTTCTTTATTTTAGCTCATATTTTCTCTTTTGCTTCAAAATAAAACCTAAAAATAAAAAGTAAACATTTGCAGTAAAATAGCTCAAAAATATAATTAAAATACTAAAAAGACTTAATAAAATAACTATTAAAAAGACTCTAAAAATAGACTTATCACTACGGCCTTGAAACTTGCTCCTCTTATCATTCACAATCTTGTAGTGAGCATTACTATCCTCCTCAAAAATTCTGCAACTATCAATCAAGTCAGCAAAGACACTAATCTTTTGATATCCGATTGCCTTCTTCATCTCGGGCCTCAAACCATTCTCAAACTTGATACACTTAGAAAACTCAGCATTAGCTCCAGTGTAATGCGGATAGAACTTTGCTAGCTCCACGAACTTAGCCGCATACTCCGATACGGACATACTCCCTTGTTTCAGCTCCAGAAACTCAATCTCTTTCTTCCCTCGGACATCTTCAGGATAATACTTACGGTTAAACTCTCTACTGAACACTTCCCAGGTAATCTCTTCATTAGCAGTCTCCAACCTCTGCCTCGTCTCTAACCACCAATCATCAGCTTCCTCAGCTAGCATATGCGTACCATAGCGGACCTTCTGTGCTTGAGTGCAATCCATCACTCGAAAAATCCTCTCTATTTCTTTCAACCAAGCTAAGGCACCATCGGGATCATACTTGCCCTTGAAGGTAGGCGGATTCTCTCCCTGAAAAGTAGCCAAACTCCGAGACCCAGCATTTTCACCAGCATTCTATTGATTCTGCACAGCCTGCGCCATAGCAGCTAGAGCAGCAACAATTGCAGTATCGTTCCTCCCAACCATTTCAACTCACTTGCTACAAAACAAACAACAGTTAGATATAATTGACAACACACCATTGTCAATGGACACTACGACTGGACAACTTGGCCGGACAGACCGAACTTTTGCTTTGATACCACTAATGTAACACCCCTTTTCTAACCGATAATTATTTAATAAAATCTTAGTTACAAAATTTTTATTTCATACTTCGAAAAGAGATGTCACACATTCATCGTTAAATAAATAAATAATTGAATACTGTTATACCCCAATTTTGTCCGTCTTCTTTTTCTAGTTTTAGTCGTTTGTTTTACTTAAATCGTGTTTTGAAGTCGCGTGATTACGAGAATTATCAGTATGGCGTCTCAGTTACTAATCCTGGTCAATTTCAATGACCCTGTTCGACTAAATCGAAATACCGTTGTTTTAAATTAGGCATGCACGCGAAGGATTGATCGTTTCGTGCGTTCTTCAATTTAATCTTCGTATTTGGGATTTAGTCGAACCTAATTGGGACTACCAAAGTCATTTTTCTCGCGATTGGGCTTGTCGTTTCAATTTGGGCTTAAGAATGCAATTCCAAGTTAATTTTTAGCGTTTTTAGTTAACAGGCCCATTTTTCTATTTTTGGGCCTCGTTTTAGCGTATTTGTTTAGTCTGGCCCGTTCTCGTCTTTGTATTTGGCCCGACTCCTTTTTTCTTGTTATTAATCTTATTTTGTTTATATAATTTATTTAAGCAATATAGCATCAAAAATTGGCAAAAAAAAATTCTATTTAATTTGTTTACAACTTAGGAGAGTTCAAAGGTCCAAATGTCCAAAAAATACAAAAAAATTACATCAAAAAAAGGCCCAAATGGCCAGATCCGAAAATGCAAGTAATAATAGGCAGCAGCAGCAGATTTAGGGTTTTCCAGCAGCTGCTCCCCAAGCTGCTGATGGGCTTGGATCCGAACCTGAAAAATTATTCAAAGCCCAGTCAAAATTCAATTAATGCCTAAACCTAGAAATGTAGTATAAATCAGCAGTCAACGGCAGTAGCAAAGGGGGACAGACACGATTTTCGAGTTCAAAAAAAATTCAAAGAAGCGGTAGCAGTCAAGGATCCAAAGAAGCAGGTACGCAGGTAGAGCAGTCACAAACAACAGTACCAGTAATTCAGATCCGCAGTGACAACAAAGCAAAAGGATACATATAAGAAGCTGGAATTCAGGTTTGTTTCTGGGTTATTAAATCTGAAATATACATATACGAATGTAATACCAAAACTAAAGAATAAATTTTGAGCCTGTAATATAAATAGATTAGAATAAAAATTATAAAGTAGAATAGGTCCTTTTAAAAGGAAAATCAGCAGCTCTGTAAATATTTTACGGTTAAAGATTTTTAGAACTAACTAGGTTATTGATTTAGTATTATCATGAACACATTAGTTTTTTTTTAAGTCAGTATTGTATAGAATATATTTAATTTGAGACAAATCAAAAAATAAGAAAAACGGAAATAGACATGTGAAGGAGCAGATAAGAAAAATACATAAAAAAAGGAGAGAACTGAAACCTTGGCTGCTAGTTCCGGCCACCGTAAACGGTGGCCGTCCGCCTCAAACCGCCGTCATCCTCCCCTCTAGGAAGCCTTGGAAACAGAACCAGAAGCAAATGACCACCGTACGGTGGTCATCTTCGCCGTCATCCCCTTCGCGTCGCCGTATGATTCGTCGTCACCATCGCACGTGACCGGAGATGGTCCGGCCTGACCTCCTCCCTCCACCGTAACCGTCACCACCATCGTTGAACCAAGCCTTTTCCGTCGCCGCCGCCAGAGACACCCCCTCTCGTTTGATCTCTGCCCGATCCCCTCACCGTCGCCGTCAACGGCGCGCCTTGAGCCGTGGCCGTATGCTCCGCTTCCTCCCACGATCATCGCCACCACCCTGGGCCGTCGATCCTTCCTCCTTCTCTTTCCTGCTCTCCTTTCCTTTCTCTTCTCTCCCTCACTGATTCGCGTTTCCCCTTTTCTTCTCTCTCCTCACATAAATTTTTTTTCCTCTAAGGGTGCGGCTGCTGAAGAAGAGGATTTGAAACAGATTAGGTTTTCTGAGTGTGTTTCCTTTTATACCTCCATCTGTTTGTTTTTTTTCTTTTAAAATTAAAAAAAAATCCGATTTAGTAATTGCACCCACCAATTTTCGGTTGTATAGCCCCCCCCCCCCCTTTGCAAGCTTTTTTTGTTTTTTTGGTTACACGGACTAGATCTAAAAACGAACTGGGCCTTATTAACTGCACCCCCTTTTAAAATACAACCACTCCTATTGATCACACCCCCATTTTACCATTTCAGCCCTCCCCCCCCCCCCCTTTTTCTCGTTTTTTTTTTGTTTAATTTAATTCTCTTCAAGACAAAATAGTTTCTCATAAATCAAAAACTTTGTTAATAGTCTTGTGAAGCCTTTGCTTGCATGATTATTAACAACGAGGTACTAGTGGTGATCACTTGGAGCCTTTGCTCAATTGATCATCATGAATGCCTGAATTTTCCTAAAGAGTTTCACTAAATCAAAAACTTTGTTAATAGTCTCGTGAAGCCTCTGCTTGCATGATTATTAACAATGAGGTACTAGTGGTGATCACTTGGAGCCTTTGCTCAATTGATCACCATGAATGCCCAATTTTCACAATTAAACAAGATAAAAAAAAACAAAAAAAAACCTTTTTCAGGACAAACAAGAACTACGTAGCTTTGAATTCTCCATCGCACCGGGAGATACGTAGGAGCGGGCCATGTCCCGTCAAGCATTTCTTTCTAAAAACCCTTTTTTTTTCCTTTCTCTCCAAAAATAAAAGATTTATTTAAGTTCTTTAATTCATTTTCAATAAGAAATAAAGAGGCAAATTAGATATTTTTCAAATCAACACTTAAAACCACACATTTAATTAAAGGTTCCCTCTCAGTAGAGAGGACGTGTGAGGTGCTAATACCTTCCCCGCGCGTAACCGACCCCCGAACCCAAAACTCTCAGTTTTCAAAGGCCAATCGCTTTCTAAAAAGGTTTTTCTAATACTTTTCCTTAAATAAGTATTGGTGGCGGCTTCATTGACTTTAGAAAAGTTGTAAACGAGGAAGGTCCTCCCTCGGGGGCTTTTTCGGGCGCAACAGCTGGCGACTCCACTGGGGACTAAAAAAAACATTTTTTTTTCAAAAGTGGGTCAAGCCTAATTATTTAAGTGTGTGGTTTATATGATTGATTTGAATATGTTACTTCTTTGCTTAGTTCCCTCATGCATTTCTTCCCCCTTCTTATCATGTCCCCTTCTTCTTTGCTCCATTTCTTGAGGTAAGTAGTGCATTGTTATTGGCACCCTAGATTAATTTATATTGGATCGATATTGAACCCTAGGATAAACAACATGCTATTTGTCTGGACTGCTTTGGATTTTCATTTGCAGGTGGGGAAGGGTAGTTATTCCTAGGTGTTGTGCCCTCGACACACACTTCACATCCTATACTTGTGAGCATTGAGTGGGGCCTAAAACCCAAGGTCTGAACAAAAACCTAGGAGAGTGGGAACGATTAGTGACTGCCATTCGTAGACCTTTGTCTGTATGGCTCTCATGAAAGTTCCGCCCAAGAGTGTGCTTTGTCATGATACCTCACACTCGGTAGGTTTCTACGATTGTGGGTGCCATCATGAGAGAGACTTTAGCTCTTGGTTGCCATTGTAAGGAAGTGATTAGAACCTACATGGGAGGATTACCCCTTTCGTCGACTTTAGACCCCAGGATTCCCACCCTTTGTAGGACACGGGGGCACGCCTTTGTTTGTTGCATTAGTTTAGGCATTACTTTTTCTTAAACTCTATTTCAAAAAATCGTAGAAAATAATGTCCTTAGTTTCTTACCCTCTTTTTATGTAAATGACACATCATTTCACATCCACATCATTTCGCATTCACATCGTTTCACACCATTGCATTTGCATCTAACAAAAGCTTGAAACAAAAACTTTCATCATTTGCATTCTTCATGCATTAAAGTTTGTTTGCCGGAGATCGCAACATAACATCGAACCTTGTCATAGGTGTGTAAGAAGCAACATGGAATCCAAAGGCAAAACTGCATTCAATTCGAGGTTCCCCATTGTAAAGAAGATTGATGTAACTAGTTTGAAGAAGTATGCTTCCCTATTAGGTCCTATTGAGCTTCGGTCCTTTGACAAGACTTATGGGAACATCCGCAAGTTATTACAGTTAGAAGTACAAGAGAGCGCCATCGCCGCCCTATGTTGGTTCTACGACTCTGAGATTAGATGTTTTCTTTTCAAGAACTTCCAAATGGCACCTACCCTAGAGGAGTATGAGAAGATTCTGGGTTTTGATCGCTCAGAGGCTAGACCTTACCAGTATCAGAGGCAGTATTATTCAGATGAGAAGTTTGCTTCCTTGTTACAAATCAGTGTAGAAGAAGTGCGGTCCCACAAAGTTAAACGTAACAAGATATTTGGGTTTCCTCAGAAGTACTTTGAGAGTTTGACGACTAGCTATGTAGCATCAAATGATTGACTTTCTTTCAAGCAAGTACTAGCTTTGACCATCTTCGGCGTTGTTCTTTTCCCTCAGATTGAGAAACATATAGATGAAACCGCTGTTGGTGTGTTCCTAGCTTTCAAGAGTACAAAAAGTCTCATCAACCCGGTTCCCGCTATTCTCGCCGAGACCTATTGTGCCTTCACCCATCATCATGAGTTCCGAAAGGATAAGATGTGTTGTTCCTTCCCTGTGATATACGCTTGGTTGATCAGCCATGTGTGCATTAACAAAAGCGAAGTTGGGGACCTGCTTTCCTATACCTTGGGTTGCAATCTGAAGACTATGAGCCCTCAGGAGTGGAAGGATACTCTCAAGAACCTTGATTCTCTTCAAATTCGGTGGTACTTGCACAAGTTTTGGGAAGATAGACCCTCAGTGATATTCCAATGTGGCAGTTTCCAGAACGTTCCTCTCATGGGAACACAGGGATGCATCAATTACAACCCGTCTTTGGCCTTGAGACAACTCGGATACCTTATGCGGAACTCACCCTCCGAAGCTATGTTGTTCCGTTTTTACCTCCATGAGGGGATCCCTAAAGACGAGGACTTACTTCGGCGAGTCTTGCAAGCTTGGGAAACCGTGGTGCGGAAAAATAAGGGCGAGTTATCTAAAAGGACCACTGCTATCTCCTTCACTCAATGGCTCGAAAAAAGGATTAAGGAAACTCGATCATCCAACCGAGGAATGCCATCACTTGAAGAGAAAATACCAGAACCCCACGTTCCCCTAATTGAAGAAATAGAAGAGGTTAAGTTGGCCTTATCAAAAGCGGAAGAAGAACAAAGGGCTTTGCAGAACAGATTGGGAAAGGTGATGCAAGACAAGCGGAAGCTAGAAAATGAAAATGCTCTTCAGGCCGCCGCTATTGAAGCAACCAATAGGAAGCTTGAAATAGAAGAAGAGAGCAAGAGGGGAATTCAGAAACATTTGGAGGGAGCTAAAGAAGAAGTAAAGAGGTGCGCCTCAAAGATGAATGAGGCTGTGGCGGAAGCAAGGGAATGGAAGAAATCATACGCCAAGTTGAGGAGGGATGAGAAAATGGTTAGAGAGGCGCTAACTAAGTCAAAAGAGGAATTCCAAAGGATGAAGTTTGAAATGGAGAACCAAGTAAAAAATATCAGGCAAGATAGAGAGTCTATCATAGGGATCTTGAAAGAATATCAACAAGCTTTGGAGTTTGAACAAGGAAGGTCGGATGAATTGAAGAGGAACGTCCAATGCCTAAGGGAATCTTATGGGCAAGTGCAAGTAGAAAGCCAGTACTGGGAGGAACGCTTCATGGCATTAATTGGCAGAATAGAAGACCAAGAAGTCATCAAGGAGCTAAGGGATGAGATTCGGCTTTGGAGGAGCAAATTTTCAAAGCTAGCAGGGCTAGCTAATCAAGCTGTGAGAGTTGTTCCCAAGAAGCTAAGAAGAGCTGAAGCAGAAATGAACCCTTGCAACACTCCGGCCAAGGTGCGTGAGTTTGTTGAGTATTGCAAGATCCTGACAGAAGAACTCATGGAGAAGGCCAAGGGGGCAGCCGAAAGCAAGAAGAGAAAGAGGAAGGAGAAATTGAAGGCTATATGCCTCTGAAGTTCACTTTAGATCATTGCAATAATTCTTAGGAAATTGTAATTTTCTCTAAAAAGTTGTAATTTTCTTTTGATATTGTACTTTGTCCTCAGAATATTGTACTTTGCTTTTCTCTCGAGTTTGAAGTATTCTTTCCTTTTGAATAAAGTGTGTTCGTTTTACCTATTGCTTCCAACTTCGTTGCAAAAAAATATATAATAGCAAAAATATAAAAATAAAAGATAAAAAAAAAATAATATGAATGTTAGAGCTTTAGACCTACACGCCTGTGACAAGACGAATTACACCGCGATTCCCGGCACCCAAACAAACATAAAATCATGCATATTGCATTGCATCTGCATTCGTTTATTTAATTCTCGTGCTCATAAAGTGTATTCCCTCAATAGAAAAAGGCAAGCTGGTTCGCCAACATCGATACCTGACTCGTCTACAAGCAAGGCTGATGGCAACTAACCAGAATGACCGGGGCCGTCCTGTTATTGAAGACTTAGGAAGTGGGGAATCAGACCATGGTAATACCTCTGCTGAGGTTCCCAATACAGAGCAATTGGCTCAAGAGAATCGGGAGTTGAGAACGAAAATCGGGGCAATGGAAACACAAATGACGGAAATGATGGGCATGCTACAAGCTTAGAGGAATGGAACTTCCGCTGAAAGTCTCGCCATCACTACCGGAGTTGCTGTCACTCTTCCCCCTCCGAGTCTCGAGACTAACACCTTTGCTCATACGTCAGGAACCAACAACCAGGGCCAACCAGTTATGCATGGGATGCCTTGGGGACTCCCGTCCGGATACGCACCTCCAGGAGCCGAGGCTAATGTGGGAAGTAATCCCTTACGGTTGCAGAACAAGTCCGACCCGTCTCAGCCACAAACAATGGAGGAGCGGGAGCGCCTCAGGGCCAAATTCAGATTCCTATTCTGCCAGGAACTCCGTTTGACTTTCATTCACCAGTAACGGTCTATCCCCCAATTCAGGGACCAATTCCTGGGAATATCACTCACTCACGTGACCCACACATGAACCCAGCCGTAGTGGCGATGAGTAATCCTCACTACGGTGTGAATGGTTTTCCTCAGAACTACCCTGCTACTGTAGAAAAATGGCTGCACATTATCATGATGACAAGTTGTTGATCCATTACTTCCAAGAGAGCCTTGCGGGAGCATCTCTCAACTGGTACATGCAGCTAGAACCGTCCCATATCCATTGTTGGAAAGACTTGGCTGATGCTTTCCTCAGACAATACCAGTACAATACAGATATGGCGCCAGACAGAACACAGTTGCAGAGTCTGGCAAAAAGAGATAATGAGTCATTCAAAGAGTATGCCCAGCGGTGGAGGGCTTTGGCTGCACAAGTAACGCCCCCTTTGTTAGAAAAAGAATTAGTCTTCATGTTCATGGAAACCCTGCCGCCGTTATACTACGATCGGTTGATTGGTAGTGTGTCTTCCAATTTCTCAGACATGGTAATCATCGGTGAAAGACTAGAAAACGGGATGAGAAGCGGCTAGATTGCCCATGGTTCCACAGGCATAACTACCCAGAAAAAGCCATTCTCCGGATTTTCAAAGAAGAAAGAAGGAGAGACCAACGCCATCACCATAAGCCCACCTTATCAGCCACAAAACATCCCCGTCCCCACTCAAACACGACCAACCCTTCCACCACAAAATAACTACCACAAAAGCTACCCAGACAAAAAACAGACCACCTTTGATCCCATCCCCATGTCCTATACTGACCTCTTCAACTATCTTTTTACAAACAAACTCATCAATACCAGACCCATGAGACCAGTTCAACCACCCTACTTCCGAGGCTACAATCCCAATGTTACCTGTGCATTTCATGAAGGGGCAGTAGGACACGCTGTTGAGGACTGCAAGGCATTCAAAATCGTGGTGCAAGATCTGATTGATGCCAAAGGGATAACCTTCAAACAAGAAGACCCGAGTATCACAACTAATCCGCTGCCTGGTCATCAGAAACATGCAACCAATGCCATCCATGATACGGGGAGTCAATCCTTAATCATGTGGATACCTGTGTTGCAGGTTATCTAATATTGCAGGATTAGTTTTGATGATGAAAAAGCAAAGCCAAGTTGATGGCCAAAGGAATGAGAGTGTCAAAGCAAAGCTGATAAAAAGTATCATATATTCAAAAGTCAATCCAAGTCAACCAAGCTCAAAGTACTGAAGATTCAAGCTTAAGGGTAGTCCTTAAGTATAAGGGTAGTCCTTAGGGTTTTTGGTGAGTCTTAGGATAAATGTAAGCTCTTACGAAGGTTAGCTCATCTCGCAAAGTCTCTCGTCCCAAAGCTTTTTCAAAATACATGCATGAACAAGTAATCCTAAAAAGTATTTTTGAAAAACTCTAAAATCGATTTCACTCTCTTTGAAACTAAGCCTAAATTGATTTTCAAACACAATGGCTAAGCTCCTAATCGATTTCATAAGCATACAAGTGATTCATATTGTTTCCTTATTTGAAGAAATCGATTTCCACTTATGTCTAAATTGATATAATCGATTCTCAGGCAAAAAAATCAATTTGCATCTTTTCCATACATGAAAGAATCGATTCTCAGGCAAAGAATCGATTTGCATCTCTCTTAAAATAATGTAAAGAATCGATTTGCACATTACTTGTTTTAAAACACATAATCGATTCCTTGCTTTCTTATTCAAATGAAGAATCGATTTCAAACTCTTTCAAAGAATCTCACAATCGATTCCTTCCTAAATCAAGTAAACAAGAATCGATTCCTAGATCAATTCAAATTACAAAGAATCGATTCCCACATATTTTTAAACGTAAACTTGATTTTTCCAAAGGCTATAAATAGAGGCCTCATAGCCTCCATTTCTTAACCAACCCATTCTCACGATCTACCACTTCTGAAAAACTCTTATATTTTATTTGTGTTCTTCTCGCACCGCTGGTCCGTCAAGAGCTGATCCTACGTTAAGAGTTAGTTGGGGTTGTGTCCTTCAAGTTGTAATATCTGCCTACACTAAGAGGTATTTCTGTATTTACATTACTGTTATATTGTTGTTATAATTTGTACTAGAGAGTGGGCTATCTCTCTAGGGGTAGCTGCATGTACTAGGAAGTGGGGTATCTTTCTAGGGCAGTTGTTGTAACAAGGGTGGGGTATCTCTTGTTGTTGTGATGTTAGATTTTAGGGCTTTTTATTGGTGGGGTATCCTAGTAGAAGAGTGCCTGAGTCTGTAAAGGTTTTTCAAGGCACCTGTAAGCCTTGTTGTTTTGGTTAGTGGAAAATCTCACAAGGGTGTGAGGACTGGACGTAGGTCACTAGGAGGTGACCGAACCAGGATAAATCTCTGCGTGCTTTACTGCTTTCCTGCTTTACTGTTATACCGCTTTACTGCTTTATAGTCTAATTCCTTCGCTTCCACTTAACCTGCGCGAAAATTGATCTAAGTCATTGAAAAGGGGAAAAACATTTTTGAAAGTCTGAAAAGTTTTTAAATCTCAATTCACCCCCGCTCTTGAGACTGAAGCCACTTGGTAACAAATCAGAGCTGTGGAGTATATCCAAACACCCTTAGAGGTTATTCATGCAGAGCTGTGCAAGTTCGGGGTCATCAAGAGAGGTTGTGCTCAGAAAGAAGTATGTGTTGATGATAATTGTGTCGGAACATGTGAGACCTTCAAGACAGTTTTGCAGGACCTGTTGGATTGTCATATAATCCAAATGGGTGTGCAAGAGAAAGAGGAGGATGTGCTGACCTTCGAATCAGATAGGAATGGAAATGTTCAGGTACCTATTGAGGTCCCGTATAGCCGAAAGCCGATCGTGGAGAGACCTAAGACCATTGTGATTCCTGTCCCAGCTCCTCATCAAAAGAACAATGTTGTTCCAATGAACTATGGGGTGTCAGTTCCAATTCAGACGCCTCAGGTTGTTCCCAATGTCACAACATTGCGGGAAGCAGCGGAGTCACTAGAAGCGGACGTGTTTATGCCCCTGAAGTCCTGAAAGAAGGTCCCTCAAAGGAGGAGGAGGAAAGAATTCGCAAAGGCAAAGCGCAAGAACCCAAGGAAAGTAGGAGAGTGTCAGAACAAGAAGCCACTGAATTTCTGAAGATCATGCGTCAGAGTGATTACAAAGTGTTAGACCAGCTGCACCACACCCCTGCAAAGATCTCTATCATGTCCCTACTGCTCAATTCTGAGGTTCACCGTGCAGCCCTAATGAAAGTATTGAATGAAGCCCATGTAGCTCAGAACATCACTGTTGACCAGCTCGATGGCATTGTAGGGAATATTGTTGCATCCAATTATATTACTTTTACCGATGATGAGCTCACCCCTGAGGGAAAGGGGCATAATCAGGCACTTCACATTTCAGTTAGATGTGGTGAATATACACTTTCCAGGGTCCTCATCGACAATGGATCCTCTTTGAATGTCATGCCCAAATCTACTATGAGCAGATTAAATGTAGACTGTTCATATATGAAGCCTAGCTCAACACTAGTTAGGGCATTTGACGGATCCAAGAAGGAGGTTATGGGAGAAATGGAGTTCCAGATGCAGATAGGGCCAGAAGTATTTTATGTGAATTTTCAGATCATGGACATTGCATCGTCCTACAGTTGTCTCCTGGGGAGACCCTGGATTCATGCTGCCGGTGCTGTTCCTTCATCCCTCCATCAAAGGCTTAAGTTTGTGGTCGACGACAAGCTGATAGTCGTTTTTGGAGAAGAAGAGTTCATCGTTAGCAAGCCCCATCCCTCTCAATACATTGAGGCTGCAGAAGAATCACTTGAATCTGCCTTTCAATCACAAGAAATTGCAAATGCTGCTTTTGTGGGGGAAGAAGCCTCGTTGCCCGTCCCAAAGATATCTGACGCTGCTATCATGGTAGCCAAAGTCATGCTGCAAAATGGTTACCAGATCGGAAAAGGGTTTGGAAAGTACGAGCAAGGAGTTCTGACGCCGATTCAGCTGCAAGAGTACAAGGATAGGCGTGGGTTAGGATATTGGCCCACTCAGGCTGACCAGAAGAGAATGGCTGAGGAAAAGCGAGAAAGGAGGCTAGCTAAGCTTCAGGGACGGGAACCAGGCTTGAAGAAGATTCCTACCTATGATCTCTCTCGGAGTTTTAGGAATGCGGGTATGCTGGACCCCAATCAGGTGGCCGTCATTGAGGAAGAACCAGTTGTGGAAGACAAAGGCGTGGACTTGGTGCGTCGCAGTGCAGCAAATGAAAAGCTTGATAATTGGAAGATCATTGATTTCCCTGTTATTTTCATTCCAAAGTAATGATTTTGTAATGCAAATTCTTTGGCTCTGCCCAAGGCCTTAGGATATTTCATAAGGGCATGCACGTTTTTCCTTCAAATATCATCTATCAATAAAATGTTGTTTTGGATTCTCAAATGAATAAATTTGCCTTTCATTATCATACGTCTCCATCTTGTGTTTCTATGTTCATTTCTTTCTATTCCCGCAAATGCAGATCTAAAGTGAATATCTTTGAGAATAACGATGCCAACGATTCATATGTTAATTTTGATCACCCCGTTAACCAAGCTGAGGAGGATGTTGAGGATGACTGGGAAACTCCTCCAGAGTTGATGAGAATGGTTGAACAAGAGGAAAAGGTTATTCAGGCACATGGGGAGTCCGTTGAGATAATTAACCTAGGCATAGAGGATAGCAAGAAGGAAGTAAAGGTGGGTACTTCAATGAAGGAAGGTGAGCGCAAGAAACTAATTGAACTCCTACATGAGTATGTTGATGTCTTTGCATGGACTTATCAAGATATGCCAGGTTTAGATACCGACATAGTGGTGCATAAGTTGCCAGTCAAGCCAGGATGTCCTCCGGTAAAGCAGAAACTGAGAAGAATGAAGCCAGAAATGTCCTTAAAGATCAGAGATGAAGTGAAAAAGCAGTTTGACGCTGGGTTCCTAGCAGTAGCCAAGTATCCGCAATGGGTTGCCAACATCGTGCCAGTTCCGAAAAAGGACGGGAAAGTTAGAATGTGCGTTGATTACAGAGATCTGAACCGTGCTAGTCCCAAAGATGATTTTCCCCTGCCCCATATTGATGTCTTAGTGGATAGTACGGCGCAACATTCACTGTTCTCCTTCATGGATGGGTATTCAGGATATAACCAGATCAAGATGGCTCCTGAGGATATGGAGAAGACAACTTTCACAACTCTTTGGGGAACATTCTGTTACAGAGTCATGCCATTCGGGTTGAAGAACGCCGGTGCTACCTATCAAAGGGCTATGGTAACATTGTTTCATGACATGATGCACAAAGAAATAGAGGTCTACGTGGATGATATGATCGCCAAGTCTAAAACTGATGAGGAACACATTGTTAATTTGCAAAAGCTCTTTGAGCGGTTGAGAAAATTCAAGCTCAGATTAAATCCTGCCAAGTGTACCTTTGGCGTGCGATTAGGAAAGTTGTTGGGGTTCATCGTCAGTCAAAAGGGGATAGAGGTCGATCCAGACAAGGTGCGTGCGATTCTTGAGATGCCAGTCCCTAAAACAGAAAAAGAGATTCGGGGTTTTCTCGGAAGACTGAACTACATCTCTAGGTTCATATTCCAGTTGACTGCCACTTGTGAACCAATCTTCAAACTTTTGTGCAAGAATCAAGAGACCAAATGGAATGATGATTGTCAAGAAGCATTTGAAAAGATCAAGAAATATCTTCAGAATCCACCTATCTTGACGCCTCCTGTACCCGACAGACCTCTGATCCTGTACCTAACCGTGCTAGACAACTCAATGGGTTGCATGTTAGGGCAACATGATGAATCCGGGAAGAAAGAGCATGCCATTTACTATTTGAGCAAGAAGTTCACTGACTGTGAGACAAGGTACTCGCTGCTAGAAAAGACTTGTTGTGCTTTAGCTTGGGCTGCTCATCGTTTGAGGCAGTACATGCTAAGTCACACTACTTGGTTGGTATCTAAAATGGATCCTATCAAGTATATCTTCGAGAAGCCCGCACTTACAGGGAGACTTGCCCGTTGGCAAATGCAGTTATCAGAATATGATCTCCTATATGTCACTTAGAAAGCAATTAAAGGTAGTGCGCTGGCAGAATACCTGGCACACCAGCCTGTTGAAGATTATCAGCCTATGCAGTACGACTTTCCTGATGAAGATATCATGGCTTTGTTTGAAGAAGGGAAATCCCCAGAAGATGAAAGATGGAGAATGGTGTTCGATGGTGCCTCCAATATGTACGGGCACGGAGCCGGGGCAGTGCTGATTTCCCCTGATAATCGCTTCATCCCATTCACTGCCAGATTAAGCTTCTACGTCACTAATAATATCGCAGAGTATGAGGCATGTATTCTTGGTATCCAGGCAGCCATTGATTGGAAAGTTAAGAGACTTGATGTGTATGGAGATTCAGCTCTAGTAATTCACCAAGTGAACGGTGATTGGGAGACCAGGGACTCCAAGTTGATCCCTTACCGAGATTACAGTCTAAAGCTGGTTGGGCCTTTTGAGGAAATCACATTCCAGCACTTTCCTCGCAATGAGAATCAGTTGGCCGATGCACTAGCCACTTTGTCTTCAATGTTTAATATCAGCTGCGACAAAAGCTTGACTCACATCGGGATTCAACATCGAGATTTGCCAGCACATCATTATTGCATGGTCATCGAGGAAGAGTCTGATAACAAGCCCTGGTATTATGACATCAAGCAGTACATCTTGAACAGAGAATACCCTCCTGGAGCGTCAGAGAATGACAAGAGAACCCTCAGAATATTGTCAAGGAATTTCTTTTTGAGCGGTGAAGTTCTGTACAAGAGAAATTATGATATGGTCCTTTTAAGGTGTGTGACAGAAGAAGAGGCAACAAAAATCATGAGAGAAGTCCATGAAGGCTCATTTCGGGTTCATTCCAGTGGGCACACCATGGCAAGAAAAATATTAAGAGCTGGTTATTATTGGTTGCAAATGGAATCAGATTGCTATAGTTTCGTAAGAAGATGTCACAAGTGTCAAATCTACGCTGATCATATTCATGTACCACCTACTTCCCTAAATGTCTTGACCGCCTCTTGGCCATTCTCAATGTGGGTCATGGACGTCATAGGTCCTATCGAGCCTAAGGCATCAAACGGGCATCGCTTCATCCTGGTCGCCATTGATTACTTCACCAAGTGGGTTGAAGCTGCTTCATATTCCAGCGTTACCAGCTCTGTGGTTGCTAAGTTCGTAAAGAAAGATTTGATTTGCCGCTATGGGCTTCCGGATAAGATTATCACAGATAATGGCAGCAACTTGAATAGTAAGATGATGAAAGAGTTATGCGAGGACTTCAAAATCCAACATCATAACTCTTCTCCATACCGTCCCAAGATGAATGGGGCAGTTGAAGCGGCCAACAAGAATATCAAGAGGATTGTGCAAAAGATGGCAGTAACCTATAAAGATTGGCACGAGATGCTTCCTTTCGCCTTGCATGGGTATCGTACCTCAGTGCGTACTTCAACCGGGGCAACCCCTTTCTCTTTGGTGTATGGGTCGGAAGCAGTCCTCCCCATTGAAGTTGAGATACCCTCTCTGCGGGTACTGATGGAAACCAAGTTGGAAGAAGCAGAATGGGTCCAAGCTCGTCTGGATCAGCTGAATCTCATTGAGGAGAAAAGAATTGCTGCCCTATGTCATGGCCAGTTGTATCAACAAAGGATGAAAACAGCTTTCGACAAGAAGGTTCGTCCCCGAGAATTCAGCGAGGGAGACCTTGTGCTCAAGAAGATTCTGCATATCCAGAGTGACCCCCGTGGGAAATGGACTCCTAGCTATGATGGACCATATGTGGTAAAGAAATCCTTTTCTGGAGAAGCATTGATACTCACCAGCATGGATGGTGAAGAACTCAGAAACCCAGTCAATTCAGATTCAGTCAAGAAATATTACGCCTGAGAAAAATAAAAAGGAAAAAGAGAAAAATGAGCCAAGCAAGAATTAGCTCGCTAGGTTGAAAACCCGAAAGGGTGGCCTAGGCAAAAAAGAGCGACCCGGTGGACTGAAAACTCGCAAAGAGCGGTCCAGGCAAAAATTAGGGTTAGAAAGGTTGGACTTTAAAAAAAAAAGTAAAAGAGGCAAGCAGCGCCTCCAAAAGCTTGGATAAAAGGGTGATCAAGGATATAAGTATGGGTGATTGGCATCAACACTCCAAAGACGAAGAACGCTCATAAGATCTGTTGCGTCCATTTTTCTTGCTTTTTCTTAGTTTAAAAGTTCTCAATGTACTCTTTTCAGTCGGCGCGACCTTTTGCGCGTTCGATTTCCATATGAATAAAAGTCCAAACTCCTCACTCCGCCTGCTTATCGTTTTGTCATTGCTTCCTTTTCATTGTGCTTTAAAATGATGTTTTATGGTAGATGATAAATGAATTATGAAAATGTGCATAAATCAGAGCATTAAACTCATTGCGAAACTTTTGAAAATCATGAGGAAAGAAATGATCCATCAATCAGGTAAATTCATAAAAGCCAAACGAAAGCACTGAGCGCGTCAAAATAATTCACAAAAAAGGCTGAAGCATGACCCTCCCACCATTATGGACGATCATCGTGCCTCGTGGTGCAAGTCCTATGATTTGGTTGAACCGGTGAAAAAAAAGCCAAAAGGAGCAAAAGAGCAACAAAAATAAGAAGAAAAGAAAAAGAAAACAATGAAAAAGGGATAAAAAAACGGAGAGCAAAAGAGCAATAAAACGAATAAAACTCATGCATTGTATTCATCAAACATAGACAAAAAATTCATGCAAGCAAGAAGAATCTCCTGCATCACATCACATTCATCCCATCAAAAAGCAATCATGGCATTTGCATTACATGCATTTGTTCATATCACTCGCAGGTACAGGGATGGATAAATACTTCGGTGTTAATCCTCGCCCTCATTTCCCAGAAAGTCCTCCCTTAGTTCGGAGTTCAAATATTTTTCAGTTCAGCGCTCAAGCGTGCATTGCAGTTTGGAGTTCAAAACCGCTCTCGTCAGAGTTCAACGCTCCCTTCTGTCCAGGTCTCACGTCGTGTACGAGCAACGCGATGGACCGCAGCCCCATGTGAGGTTCAACGGAATAGTTGTATCAGCCTAAGATACAGTGGACGCCGTGCATTGATCAGTATATCAGTTCCGGAGCTGATAACGATCCCCCGGTCGCTCGAAAAGGCCAACAGGAAGCGTGCTCCTCAAAGCCACGTGCAAACTCGGATTCGTCAAGAGTCCGTTTAAGGATTACAGGTTTTAGGCAGCCTGGGCAATTTACCGCTTTCTGCACGCCAAGTGCCCATTTACCGCTTTCTGCACGCCAAGTGCCCATTTACCGCTTTCTGCACGCCAAGTGCCCATTTACCGCTTTCTGCACGCCAAGTGCCCGTTTACCGCCTTCTGCACGCCAAGTGCCCGTTTTACCTTTTTTGCCCGCACGTCAGTGTTCTTTTACTGTTTTCGCATGGACACGAAAGTGTCTACTCTTTATCTTCATTTTACCTCGAAATGTGTTTCGGCCAATTCATATTCTTTGTTAAAATCCAGATAAAACGAAAAATAATAAAAAATAATAAATAAAAAAGGAGAAGAAAAAGGAAAAGAAAGCTCAGGTTTCTCCAGGTAGACAAAATTGGTATAATTTCTGAATTCTTTATTTCCATTTTGCCTCGGAATATGTTTCGGCCAATTCATATTCCTTGTCAAAATCCAAATAAAGAGGGGCAGCTGTCATACCCCAATTTTGTCCGTCTTCTTTTTCTAATTTTAGTCGTTTGTTTTACTTAAATCGTGTTTTGAAGTCGCGTGATTACGTGAATTATCAGTATGGCGTCTCAGTTACTAATCCTGGTCAATTTCAATGACCCTGTTCGACTAAATCGAAATACCGTTGTTTTAAATTAGGCATGCACGCGAAGGATTGATCGTTTCGTGCGTTCTTCAATTTAATCTTCGTATTTGGGATTTAGTCGAACCTAATTAGGACTACCAAAGTCATTTTTCTCGCGATTGGGCTTGTCGTTTCAATTTGGGCTTAAGAATGCAATTCCAAGTTAATTTTTAGCGTTTTTAGTTAACAGACCCATTTTTCTATTTCTGGGCCTCGTTTTAGCGTATTTGTTTAGTCTGGCCCGTTCTCGTCTTTGTATTTGGCCCGACTCCTTTTTTCTTGTTATTAATCTTATTTTGTTTATATAATTTATTTAATCAATATAGCATCAAAAAATGGCAAAAAAAAATTCTATTTAATTTTATTTACAACTTAGGAGAGTTCAAAGGTCCAAATGTCCAAAAAATACAAAAAAATTACATCAAAAAAAGGCCCAAATGGCCAGATCCGAAAATGCAAGTAATAATAGGCAGCAGCAGCAGCAGATTTAGGGTTTTCCAGCAGCTGCTCCCCAAGCTGCTGATGGGCTTGGATCCGAACCTGAAAAATTATTCAAAGCCCAGTCAAAATTCAATTAATGCCTAAACCTAGAAATGTAGTATAAATCAGCAGTCAACAGCAGTAGCAAAGGGGGACAGGCACGATTTTTGAGTTCAAAAAAAATTCAAAGAAGCGGTAGCAGTCAAGGATCCAAAGAAGCAGGTACGCAGGTAGAGCAGTCACAAACAACAGTACCAGTAATTCAGATCCGCAGTGACAACAAAGCAAAAGGATACATATAAGAAGCTGGAATTAAGGTTTGTTTCTGGGTTATTAAATCTGAAATATACATATACGAATGTAATACCAAAACTAAAGAATAAATTTTGAGTCTGTAATATAAATAGATTAGAATAAAAATTATAAAGTAGAATAGGTCCTTTTAAAAGGAAAATCAGCAGCTCTGTAAATATTTTACGGTTAAAGATTTTTAGAACTAACTAGGTTATTGATTTAGTATTATCATGAACACATTAGTTTTTTTTTAAGTCAGTATTGTATAGAATATATTTAATTTGAGACAAATCAAAAAATAAGAAAAACGGAAATAGACATGTGAAGGAGCAGATAAGAAAAATACATAAAAAAAAGGAGAGAACCGAAACCTTGCCTGCTAGTTCCGGCCACCGTAGACGGCGGCCGTCTGCCTCAAACCGCCGTCATCCTCCCCCTCTAGGTAGCCTTGGAAACCGAACCAGAAGCAAATGACCACCGTACGGTGGTCATCTTCGCCGTCATCCCCTTCGCGTCGCCGTATGATTCGTCTTCACCATCGCACGTGACCGGAGATGGTCCGGCCTGACCTCCTCCATCCACCGTAACCGTCACCACCATCGTTGAACCAAGCCTTTTCCGTCGCCGCCGCCAGAGACACCCCCTCTCGTTTGATCTCTGCCCGATCCCCTCACCGTCGCCGTCAACGGCGCGCCTTGAGCCGTGGCCGTATGCTCCGCTTCCTCCCACGATCATCGCCACCACCCTGGGCCGTCGATCCTTCCTCCTTCTCTTTCCTGCTCTCCTTTCCTTTCTCTTCTCTCCCTCACTGATTCGCGTTTCCCCTTTTCTTCTCTCTCCTCACATAAATTTTTTTTTCTCTAAGGGTGCGGCTGCTGAAGAAGAGGATTTGAAACAGATTAGGTTTTCTGAGTTTGTTTCCTTTTATACTTCCATCTGTTTGTTTTTTTTTTCTTTTAAAATTAAAAAAAAATCAGATTTGGTAATTGCACCCACCAATTTTCGGTTGTATAGCCCCCCCCCCCTTTTGCAAGCTTTTTTTGTTTTTTTTGTTACACGGACTAGATCTAAAAAACGAACTGGGCCTTATTAACTGCACCCCCTTTTAAAATACAACCACTCCTATTGATCACACCCCCATTTTACCATTTCACCCCCCCTTTTTCTCGTTTTTTTTTATTTAATTTAATTCTCTTCAAGACAAAATAGTTTCTCATAAATCAAAAACTTTGTTAATAGTCTTGTGAAGCCTTTGCTTGCATGATTATTAACAACGAGGTACTAGTGGTGATCACTTGGAGCCTTTGCTCAATTGATCATCATGAATGCCTGAATTTTCCTAAAGAGTTTCACTAAATCAAAAACTTTGTTAATAGCCTCGTGAAGCCTCTGCTTGCATGATTATTAACAATGAGGTACTAGTGGTGATCACTTGGAGCCTTTGCTCAATTGGTCACCATGAATGCCCAATTTTCACAATTAAACAAGATAAAAAAAAAACAAAAAAAAAACCTTTTTCAGGACAAACAAGAACTACGTAGCTTTGAATTCTCCATCGCACCGGGAGATACGTAGGAGCGGGCCATGTCCCGTCAAGCACTTCTTTCTAAAAACCCTTTTTTTTTTCTTTCTCTCCAAAAATAAAAGATTTATTTAAGTTCTTTAATTCATTTTCAATAAGAAATAAAGAGGCAAATTAGATATTTTTCAAATCAACACTTAAAACCACACATTTAATTAAAGGTTCCCTCTCAGTAGAGAGGACGTGTGAGGTGCTAATACCTTCCCCGCGCGTAACCGACCCCCGAACCCAAAACTCTCAGTTTTCAAAGGCCAATCGCTTTCTAAAAAGGATTTTCTAATACTTTTCCTTAAATAAGTATTGGTGGCGGCTTCATTGACTTTAGAAAAGTTGTAAACGAGGAAGGTCCTCTCTCGGGGGCTTTTTCGGGCGCAACAAATACCTAAATATTTAATTAAATAATTTAATTAAATATTTGGGCGTTACACACCACGTGGAAATTGACAAACTTGAACTAGACCCCCCTCTATACACAAATCAGCTCCAAGCTAAGCTCTTGATGTGGATCACCACAGATTCAATACAAGACTCCTCATTCCTAAAGACAAGCCCGTTGCGAGCCAGCCAAGTACACCAACAAGTCGTGAGCCAAATCAAGTATTTTATTTTTCTTGATGTCCTCCCTTTGCACAATTTTCCAAATGCTCACATATGATCAAGAACAGATGTTGCTTCTAAGCGATGAACCCCCAACCAATCACAAACACAAGACCAAATGTCGTCAGTGAAGCTGCAACTCAATAACAAATGAAAAATGTCTTCGCGATGATCCAAGCAAAACGGACAACCAGCTGTTGTTCCAGTTTGAATGACATGACGGCGAAAAAGTAGATCTCTGGTGGGAAAAGAATCATGAAGTAATCGCCAACTGAAGATAGCGACTTTGGACGGAGAGATTGTTTTCCAAAGCTTCACAAGAAAGCACTTCAAATTGCTGCCATCTGCTTCGGATTCTGAGACAACAGCCTCGTTGCCAGGGACAGCAACACTTTCGGCCAACAACCTGTAGCACGAGTTGACCAAAAACACCTTCGAGACTTCCTGCAACCAGACCCAAGCATCGTGCCCTTCCCTTAAAAGAAAAACATCTTGTAAAATATTGTTTAATTCAGCAGCTTCTTCGGCACAAACCGGATCCTGAATAAGCATCCACGGTTCCTCCCAATGCCAAGAGTCACCAACCCACGAACCAATGTCATCAATCATGACTGTTTTGGAGGAACAACCTCACTAGTAAAAAAACAGGATTTAAAGTCGGATATTTTGGACATTCAAAGTCGGATATGCATCCGACTTCTATTAAGGCGACTTAGAAAGTCTGAAACTTTAAAGTCGGATGGGCGTCCGACTTTAAAATAGGGTTTTAAAGTCGGATAAATTCAATAATCCGACTTTAAATCTTTAATTATAACGCGTTTATGGTCTTTCTGGAACACGTTTAAAGTCGGATTTAGAAGTATATCCGACATTAAAAGCATGATTTTAAGTCGGATATTAGGCAGCATAAGAAGAATATCCGACTTTAAAACTAATGTTTTTTTTTTATTTTGATTGTTTTTTTTTTGCTTCACCCTTCTTATACCAATCAGTCACAGACACACCACTCTTATCTTATCTATGCTTTAATATTATTCAAAATATCATAGCTGGCACACAATTAAAATCATAAGCTGGCACGAAATGACAAAGTTATCAAAGTTTCAATGTTATGCCACTATTTGAACAAGCTATAAACAGCGATATTTGTTTTTTCAACATGAACGAAGCTAGAATCAGAGTGTGCTCAACTAAACATTTAATAAGCATAGGGCATAAGTGAGGGTTTAAGAATTAAGAAGTGAAAACCAAAAATTACACACGAAAAATAGATTGCAGTGCAGGCAGCGATTAAGAAGTGAAAGCTATCAAGCAAGAGAGAACGATGAGCTTACATTGTCGTTAGCATCAAATGGATCCTCAGAAAGTGCGAAATCTGCTTCCATGGCGAGGCGAAGCTAATTTAAATCCAGAATCTTCTAATTTATAACAATTGACCACTGTGATCAGTGTTTCAATTCGAGAAACGGACGCGAAATTTTGGAATCAATCATTCAACTTAACTTAATTTGTGAAACTGGTAGGATTATGAATAATGGCAATACAAGTGAGACTCTTTAAAAATTTATTCACATATATTGAAGGCATATTATCTATATATGCTCCAAAAACTTAATTAATCTTAACATTGATAAGTCATAAGTTCATAAAACACAACTAATAAGTCATAGCTTATAAATAAATCACAAAACTGTACCAAAAAAGAACTTATAAGTCACAAAACTCTACCCAAAAAAAACATATAAGTCACAACTTATTAACCTAAACAAGCAGAAAAGCAGTGTTTCCTTATAGTTCTAACACTGGATCTGTTTCTTTATATTGTTGATCCAGAAAAGCAGTGTTTCTTTATAACGAACCTGGCTCTGTTCTGCCTCTGTTTACAAGCAAAGCAGAGTACAACAATAAAGGAACGCGAGCGAACAAGGAAGACGAAATGGAACCTCTTGCAAACAGGCTAGGGTGCAAGCCATACTTTTACAGAAATGGAACCTCTTGCAAACAGGCTAGAAAATGTTTTGACATACTTTTACAGACTATGTATCCAACAGAGAAACCAATAGATTTCTACAAACCTGAGTAAGCAGATTGTCATCAATAGGCAGCTCCAAGTCATCCTTGGTGCTCCCATTATCAGTAAGTAGGCTCACCTATAAAATAACATCATTCAAATAAAGATTTAGAAAATTGAAGCAATATCTACTTCATTCAAAGAAAAGAAATCTAAACAGAACTAATAGGTGGAAAAATAAAGACAGAATTTCCATAACTATCTACTCCATTCTCGATATTGAATTTACCGCTAACCAAGAAAAATAGACATAGTTTCTCTAGGTACTTCTCTTAGTATGTATGTATTTACTTAAAAGTAAAAACTTGTCAATTTCTATGGTTAAAGCAACTAGGATAGGAAATATATAAAATATGATCTTCTTACTGAATTGGCTTCTATAATAAAAAATGCACCAGCAGGCCTTATTCCGTAATCCACCTTAGGATAACGTCCTTAGGATAATGCCCCTTTTTAAACCCAAAAAAACAAACGAATTTCTAAATAAACAGTTAAATAATATTTAAAATGTTTGTAAAATATTTATCATTGAGTGGTGCTATACATTAAGAAAAAAGTAGAATGCTAGCGGAGTGATGATTGCTTTGGTAACACACAACAATCAACAAAGATTTGAGAAAAAAACCAACCATTTAATTTCAAAATAACAGAGTAGTGTCATCCTACGAGGTTTAATGATCCCACTAACATATTTAAGAAGAGTCACATCACAAGTTTCTTTTTGCTTGGGGCAATATGCAGAAAAATCAATACATCCTGGACCAAGAAAAAATAAAGACAGATAAATGAGTTGTGAGTCTAACTACAAAAGCCATCATAACAAAGTCTAAAGATAGATGAAATGTAGAATCTGCCATTTCCCTACCTCAAGTGCTCATATCAAACTTCAATTGTTGGAATATCAAGCCAAACTCTACAGTTAATTAAAGAAAGAAACACAAAGCATGAGTCAATGTCATGATATAAGAAACTAACTATTTCACATTGGAACTGAATCTTTCAATATGCATAAGCTTACCTGATTACCTCAAGATATATGTGAACAAAGAATGCTATAAAGAGTATATTAGCAGCATTCTTCGTATAAAAAAAAATAAACCAGTTTAATCAAATAAAAATACAAGTTTAAGGAAGGAGTTCCCCCCAAAAATAGCATCAATTAACACTTCAGTAGCAGCAAGTCAAACATAGCATCAAAAACAGTTAAACAACTAAACAAGAAATATTAATATGAAACAAACCAATCAATTAACACTTCAATCCAAGCAAAGCCCAAATCCCAACTCAACTAAACCCTTCAAACAAAAAACTTCAAGAAAATAAAAATGCAAGGCGCAACAGCAAGTCAACAGAATCTCACAATGAATGAAGAAAGCAGAAGCGAGTGTGAAGAAACTCACCTTAATGTATACAGTTCGCGGTGGTTTTCAACAGTGCGAAGTAGATGCTCTACGGTTCACACAGTTTGAACTTTGAAGTTCGCGGTGGTTCTTCGGTTGCGGTTCTCAGAAAAGCGATCTTCGATTCTGCAATTGCAACCTTCGATTAGGGTTCGCGTTTGTAGAGGGAGGGATTAGATGTTAGGGTTCGCGTTCGTAGAGGGAGCGATTAGGGGTTAGGGTTCGTGATTCAGGATTAGGGGAAAGTGTTTAGCTTTTGCGTTTGCAGATTAGGGCATAGCGACGACAACGACAAGGAGGGCAGGTGACAGCAATGGCGAATTCTGAAACATGAGAGACGAGAGGGAGAGAGTTCTGCGAATGAAAAGTATCACTACCTACGGAGGGAAGAAACGAATCAGGGTTTTTGTTATTATGAATAAATAAAACAATTAATTGACTTAAAAGATTATATTCTAAGTCAGACATATTTGCAACCGACTAAAACAAGCTACGCTTTACAATTTTTTGGCATCTTAATTACAAAATTGCCACCGTGTCAATATTTTAAGTCGGATAAACTGACATCCGATTTAAAATGTCCAATTCTTTTCTAAATTTTGCACTAGTGCCTGCAAAAAGATTAGAAAAAGCAGCACAAAGGGGTGAATTTCCAATCCAATGGTCCGTCAAAAATGAGTGGATGCACCGTTGCCAACCTTTCTTTTCAAACTCAAACGAAACCAGCCACGGTTGGGAAGAAACCTCTCCAAATTAAGAAAATCTCTCCACCAAATAGAACCAACCGACCCCATATTAAGAGCCTCCTCTGAACCATGAACGAAAGCTAAAGAAAAGTCACTGTATTTAAACAGTAACAACTCCCTCCAACTCGCATCCTCTTCCACTAACATCCTCCACTTCCACTTGGATAATAGGGCCATGTTGAACAACTCTAAGTTTTTAATGCCGAGGCCTCCCTCCTTCTTCGGACAGCAAACCTTATCCCAAGCAATCCAATACATACCTCTATCACCTTCATTAATACCCCATAAGAAATCCCTTTGAATCTTGACCATGGCATTCAACACCAACTTTGGAGCATTATAAAAAGTAAAGAAATAAAGTGGAATGCTATTTAAAATGAATTGATAAGAGTGACCTGACCTCCAGTAGATAAAAAGTGACCCTTCCACGATGCAAGTGTCTTCCGAAGCATATCAATCACCGGCTTCCAAGTGGCTGCCCTACGCGGATTAGCACCAACAGGGATCCCCAAAAACTTAAACAGAATGGATTTCGTTCTACAATGAAGAAAAGTGGATGTCGTTGATAGAAACTCATCCGCCAAATTAATACCGATGAGCTTACTCTTATTGAAATTGACCTTCAAACCGGATACTAGTTCAAAACCTCTCAAAATAAACTTGATACTCCAAAGATTCTCCCTTGTAGCCTTTCCCATCAACATTGTGTCATCCGCAAATTGCATTATAAAGAACTTCAAATTATCATTAACGGCATAACCGTGAAAAGAACCAATCGCCACCGCTTGATTCACAAGAGCCGTCAAACCTTCGGCCACGATAAGGAAAAGAAAAGGTGACAATGGATCTCCTTGTCTCAACCCCCTCTTTATCTTGAAATCGCTAAAAGGGCTACCATTAACTAGCACCGACATAGTACTAGAAGTAACACACACTTCCAACCAATTGATCCATCTTCTCGGGAATCCCATCCTATGCTTCATATAAAATAAAAAATCCAATGATATTGAATCATAAGCCTTCTCGAAGTCCACCTTAAAAAATAACCATTCAGCCTTATTTCTCTTTGCATGGTCAACAACCTCGTTAACAACCACCACACCATCCAAAATCTGCCTACCGCACAAAAAAGCTGATTGACAATTAGAAATAATACCTGGCAACACCCTCTTCAACTTGCTAGCCAGAACCTTCGCCAAGATCTTATAAAGAAAACCAATCAAACAAATAGACCTGAACTCACCTAAACCTTGGGGGTTGTCGTTCTTTGAAATGAGAGCAATAAAAGATGCGGAGATAGCTTTAGGAAGAAAAGCTTTGGAATGAAACTCATTGAAAAAATTGACCACTTCTTGCTTCAACAATTCCCAAAAACCTTTGATGAACCTCATATTATAACCGTCGGGGCACTTGAGCAATTCCACACAGCCTCCCTTATTTATTCCTCCGTGAAACTCTCCACCAAAAAATCACAACCGCGTGGGGCACTTGAGCAAAATCAAGCCCATCAAGATTGGGGCGAATATGACTTGGCTCCACGAAAGCATCCTCAAAATGTTTTCTAACAAAATCTTTCACCTCACTAACATCTTAAATCAAATCCCCATTATCTCTAAGAATCACCAGATTGCAACGCCTTCTATGTTTCATTAAGGAATGGAAATATTTGGAATTCATATCCCCTTCTTTAATTCACCCAGCCCTTGATTTTTGAGATAAAATTGCCTCATTTACCCGAATTTCTCTCCAAAAATTTACTGACACCTCTCTTCTATTCACAATTACATCTCCAATCCGCCCCTCACTAAGAGCTTGATCCCACGAATTAAGATCACTAACCAAAGATTCAATCTTTAAATCCCGATAGCCAAAAACCTCCCTATTCCAACCTCTCAACTTCCCTTTGAGCAATTTCAGTTTTTTCTTGATTATAAAGGCTTTAGTACCCGTAACATTGAAAGTCACCCAACAATCATTGACAGAGGGAACAAAATCAACATGCTCAAACCACACATTAAACACCCTGAGCGGCTTTGGTCCCCAATCCTTCAAAGAGCGAAGTAACCCATCTGACACTAAAATTCTATTTAGTCTACTTATAGAAGCACCACTCCAATTGAACCATGAAAACTTCTTACCAGAAACCGGTACATCAACCAACTCCATATGAGATACGAAATTGTTAAAATCAGAAATATCAATGGCTGAACTCTCGCCCCCTCTCCTTGTTCTTTCCTCCAAACAAGACACCGCATTAAAGTCCCCTACAATGCACCATTCACCTGTGGCTAAATTCTGCTTAAGATTCACCAACTCCAACCAAAGACGTCTCCTAGCCGAAGTGGAGCAAGGAGCATATACATTAATAATATGAATCATCATATTACTAAAAGCCACACTAACACCAACGAAACTATCACCCGTGAAAGAGGATACGACAATCCACACATCATCCAACCACGTACTTAGGATACCCCTGATAATCCATGTGAAGGCTTAGAAATCCATTTAAACGAACGATTCCCCCACAAAAACCTCACCTCCATCTCCAAAAGAACCTCCCTCTTCGTTTCTTGGATGCAAATAAAATCAAACTTACCCGAGTTGACAAGAGACGCTAACTGGCGGCGTTTACCACGATCGCCCCACCTACAAGGCCTAGAAATCCATTTAAACGAACGATTCCCCCACAAAAGCCTCACCTCCATCTCCAAAAGAACCTCCCTCTTCGTTTCTTAGATGCAAATAAAATCAAACTTACCCGAGTTGACAAGAGAAGGCTTAGAAATCCATTTAAACGAACGATTCCCCCACAAAGGCCTCACCTCCATCTCCAAAAGAACCTCCCTCTTTGTTTCTTGGATGCAAATAAAATCAAACTTACCCGAGTTGACAAGAGACGCTAACTGGCGGCGTTTACCACGATCGCCCCACCTGCAAATATTAAGAGATAGTAAATTCATTGAGCACGCATGAAGACGCTAACTGGCGGCGTTTACCACGATCGCCCCACCCGCAAATATTAAGAGATAGTAAATTCATTGAGCACGCATGAATTGCGCCCTATTAGAAATTTAAGCCTCATCTCTACTTTCAGCAGCCTCAATCCTTTCCACATATGTATCGTCCGGCAAATTTCCTTGGATTCCCAATTTTTTTGCCTCGTCCCAAACCCGCCGAGCTACAGTTTTTCCTTGTAGAATCCAATACTTGTTATTACAATTTTCTATATCCGAGCTAGAAATAGAACCATGACACAAAATAGTACCCGCCGAGAACAAATATGAAGAATTCTGCCTTGTGTTATTCGACTTAGACAACGCCTGTCCTCCAATACCAGGCACTTCCGGCACCTCTGCGAGTTCCCTTGTTGCTTTCTTCAGCATGCCATCTTTTGGGTTGCGCCTTAAACCCACACGAAGAAGCTTACGTTGCTTCTTGGACCTAATCATGTTGGGCCTCTCTTTGGTAGTTGAAGGGAGTTCTACATCAATAACAACTGGGCTTGCGCACGCAAGTTGAGCATCATTTCAGGTTGGGCCATAAACGGATTCAATCAAGTCTACAATTTCCTTGCTACTAGATAATTGTGTTTCCTCCACATGGCTAGGCGCCGAATTCAAATCATGAAATTGGGTCCCACCAAACATAACTTGTTGAACAATACCACTTGAGGACAAAGAGTTCCTGAGAATCCTCCCATCATCATAATATCATTAACGCATGCCTCCAAAGTCTCTGTAATAGATCTCCCTGATTTGCGCAAAGTCATTAATGCCTCATTGAACTCGCCCTCTTCCAATTCATCATCACCATACCACAGGACAAAATCGGATCAATAGGGATATCAAAAGACCAATCCCCTTCGCGCCCTTTCTCGCGCCTTTTCTCGCACCCCTTATCACTTCGGGGAGGTGTCGCATCTTCTTTCTTCTTCCAAACTGGCTTGAGATTCGAAGGGTGAGGAATCACATGGTGAGGGCGTGATTCGCCTTGTTTCAAATCCCTTTGAAACCTAGGAAGGTTAACCTGTATCTTCAAACCCTCCACAAACAAGTTGTCAAGCTTAATGGCCAATCTTTCCGGATCTTGGACATTAAAGAACCGTACAAAACGAAACCTCCTTCCGTTAGCATTCCTTCTTTCCGGAATCACCACCTCCTGAATCCTTCCATGGCATGAAAAAACGGACAGCATATCACGAGCCCACCACGTCTCCGGGAAATTGGAGAAGTAAAAAGAAGTGCACCTATCGCCATATAGCTTGCCCGGCCCAGATGCGATATCAACCGTGCGCCGTCCACCAGTCCTACGATCCCTTTTGCTCCTCACCGTCTGCCATCCTCCACAATCATACCTCCAGTGTGCCTCCACGCTATGGCGCTGTTGTCTCCTCATTATCGTAGCATTACTTTAAAACTTTCTAAAATGGTCAGAGATCTTTTCTTGAACTAGTAAGTATGGCGCCCACACACCCCAATAGAGCAGGGTTCCTACTAGGACCAGAGTACTGAGAGCAGTGAGCGAACCAGGTTACTAATCCAATGCTATGTCCCTATATGGTGAAACACTTACTGAAACTGTGATTTGTAAAAAAGTGTTAAGGTCTCTAACCAAGAAATTTGTTTGGGTTGTGAATAGTATTGAAGATACTACTAGACCAGAAGATCTAAAACTTGAAGAACTTCAAGCTAAGCTTGAAGCCAAAGAAATGAGAATCAACATTTTGGATGGTGAAGAAGAAGAGGATCATGCCTTATTCACCAAAGCCAAGGGTAAGAAAGGAACCAGAAGCAACAGTAATAGCAACCAGTCAGGTAAGACAAACTGGTCCAAAGGTAAATCAGGTAAACCTAACTCTAAATCTGATTTCACTAAGAAAAGTAGCAATGCATCTAAGAAGAAAGACAAGTTTAAAGTGCAATGCTATAGATGTGATAAATACGGGCATTATGCTACTGAATTCCTTACTAGAAAGGATTCTAAGCCTAAGGAAACTGAAACTGAAACTGAAGCCAATGTGGCTAAACAAGATTCTGATTCAGAATCTGAACACGTAGGTTTTAGTATGATAACTGATGATTTAGAAGAAACAGAACCTACGGAGGATTTTGTTGTAACTAACCTAGACTTAAAAGTAAACAGTGACTGTGTTGTTTTGTCTGTTACTACAAGTGATGGTAAAATCATCACTGAAATTGGGTACTTAGACTCAGGTTGTTCCAATCATATGACTGGAAACAAAGAGTGGTTAGTAGACTTTGATTCTAGTAGAAAAACCACTATAAAATGTGCTAGCAATAAGGCTATAACTGCTGAAGGAATAGGAAACATTAGGTTTACTAAAGAAAATGAACAAGTAATTTTGGTAAAAGATGTTTTCTATGTCCCTGAAATTCGATGTAACCTTATTGATTGTACCTGATCAATACGATGAGTTGTTGCTGCCTGATGATGTTGCTCGGTCGTTGGGATGAAGGACCGAGTTCTGAGCCGCACGCGGGTGGTACCTGCAAAGGCACTCTAACGCTCAAACATACCTGGAGCCACATGCTAGTGTGGTATATATACTGTTGGCAGGCGCTCTAGTCGTTGCGCTTTTTGCGGGGCCGGCCGCATCTTGCGGAGCAAGTTAGGTATTGGGCCGCGATGGGCCTGTTGGACGAATTGGCCTTCGAGCCCACTCCAGAACAGTTGCCCCCCAAGCTTAGGTCGCCTGGGGGCGGGCTAAGGCTTGATTCCTTGCCCCCCAGCGTGGTAGCAACGACCGTTCTGGAACGACAAATGGTCGAATGCAATCTGGTCGATCGCTAATTGGTTGATTGCGTGGTCGCTGCCACGCGGCCTGGTCACACGGGGCCAGGTGCCGTCTCGGGGGTGATGCCTGACAATCAATCGTCATGAATGCTGAGGCGACAGTTACTTTAATGAGGTGACGTTTAGAGACTCGAGGAGTTTAAGTAATGATGGCACGCGAAGAGTGGCGCCTCTTCGCCTCTGGCCCATGATGATGGTTGGCCCATTATATATAGGGTTTGAGGGAATTTCCATTTACACGTTTCTTCGATCTCCTCTGCTCTCGCTAATCGCTCGCTTCTACCAAAGTTCGCTCGCTCCTACCAAAGCTCGCTCGGTAACGCCGAAGCTCGCTCGTTCTCGCTAAAGCTCGCTCGTAATCAACTTGCTCTAATTCCAGGTAACTGCGACCGCTCTTACTTTATTTGAATTTTTTATGTTCCACCTGATGGAGGGGGTGTCAGGTCTGGGGACGACCACGTCGCCCCTTCCCACGCGCGAGCAAGACCTTGACCGTTATTCCCCTCCACAGGTTCATTCTGGCGCGGACCAAACAAACCCGCCGTATCTTTGGAATCCCGGCCGTTTCTCTTGCGCACAACATGACCCGACCAGCGGAGCAAAGTTCTGCGCACGCCCGGTCGTCTTCTTCTAACGACGAATCTTCCTCTGGGTCTTCGACTCAGAACTGGTCTTCCTCTAGCAAATCCGGGACTCGGCCGGACAGAAGTGGGGCGCCGTTCACCGAGGCTGTGGTTGATGACACTGCAGAAAGCAACGCGCGGGTTGCCAGCGATGAAGGTATTGGCCAGGCTGCGACCGACGACACTGCAACGGCCGACAGAGGCCAACGAAGCGACCAACGAGAAGATCCTGAGGTCGCAGCTACAAAAGATATGTCTTGGGTTTCTCTTAACCTGAGAGGTTAACGCAGCAAAATTCAAGGGGAAGATGTTGCGGCCTGGACTGATGTATCTGGCGACCGGGCTGAACGAAGGTTGGAGAGTTGAAGGCATGGCCAAAGGGGAAGATGTTGCGGCCTGGACTGATGTGCTGAAATTTACGATGTACCGCATCGTTTTCGAACACATGGGCATAATTCCACCATTCACCAGGTTCCAACGCCAGGTTCTACGCTATCTTCAGGTCGCCCCTTATCAACTGAACCCGAACGCTTGGGCGTTCCTGCAGGAATATGAAGATGTTCTCGTGGTTCTGAGACGGCCGGTCTCCGTAAGACTGTTTTTCACTTTGTTCGAAATGAGCTATAATTATGAAAAAGGCTCCAAGGGTGCCCGCAAGGAAGCGGTCTCGTTCAAAAACCGTTCAACATCCAACTTTTTCAAGCCCTACATGGAATCATTGACGACCGGGTGGAAAAGGGAATTCTTTTGGGTTGTTCCTAACTCGGTCGAGGCCCAACGAGGGATCGCCCAAATATCCAAAGATGATCAGGAAGGAACACCCGTGTTTCCCACGGTGTGGAGTTTTGACCACTTCTCAAAAAAACCGGGCCAGTACGCTTTCAAGGACACTGAACTTGACGACCTGGACAGGGGGACGATCCAAAGACTGAGAAAGATTGCGTCCCTAGTCCCTGAGGGTCGCATCAAGGTTAAAAACATTGTGGATGCTCGTGGCAAAAAGAAAGTCAAGGCCGCTCTTGGTTGGTGGTCACTCGCCTAGTTTATTTTCTGTCACTGTTTTATTTAACTGTTTCTAACCATCTACTTTTGCCTTTGCAGTTGATATGGCAAACATGAATGACTTTGACCTCTTGGAACAATGGGCGGCCGAGGATGGAGATACTTCGCCCGCCCGCGGAATTCCTGAGGCTCAACCTGGGGGTACGCCCCAACCTGCCGGAACTGGATCTCAGCCCGGTCGTCAGGATCCTCGGGCGGCCACGCTACATCAAGCAATCGACTTGGGCAGCCCACCCCCAAATAAAGGAAGGTCCAAGAGGAATAGGTCGGTCGATCAAGGGGGCCAGAGCAAGAAACATAAGAGTGGGAAGAGTCACGGGCACAACCGGTCGCCTAAGGTCGACCTGCTTGGATTGGGTGATGAAGACTGCTCGTTTCAAGGAGGAGCCGTTCGAGGTGATGGCCGATGCAATGAAGGCCGCTGGTATTCTGTTCAAGAAATACCAAGATGAGGAATCAGATCGCCTGGAAGGTAGGCGCCTTGCCCATAGATATTCATTGCTTGAAGACGACCTAGTCGATAAAAATTTTAAATTGAATTCTGCCTTGTCATTGCTCGCAGAAATGAGGGGCGAGCGAGACGACCTGCTCAAGAAAATGAAGGAGCTCGAACCGAGAATCGAAGCGGCCGCTGACAATGAAAGGAAGCTTGTCGAAGCAGAACGCCAGCTTGTGGCTGCCGTCTCTGCTCAAACTGCGGCCGAGTCTGCTCTGGACAAGGCGGTCGCTGACAAGGAAACGGCCGAGAAAGAGGTCGAACGCCTCTCTTCCAAGAATAAAGAGCTGTCGAGCCAGGTCGTTGGGCTGAAAACTGAGCTGGATGCAGTGGAGGTGGAAAAGAACAAGTTTAGAGGTCGCTACAAAGACGTTCTTGACCGGGCGAAGGGAGCTGCGGAGGGTCAATTTGAAAATGCTGTCAGCCAGATCAAGATCCTCTACCCTGATCTGGGGGTCGATCGCGAGATTGTGTAATGCACACATCGTGTGACCGATCAAGAGATCGTCCGCCCCAAGAAGATGTCGAAGGGGAAGGTTCTTCAAGAAGAGGCGGTCATCTATCAGGCCCCCAGCGACTCTTAACTTGTAAATTTTTGAATTGAATTGTAATCTTTGCCCGCCTGCGAGCGGTGTTTGAATTGTAATTTTTCGACCAAGGCGTCTTTGTTTGTAATCAATGACAATTTTTCCATGGATTTGGCCTGTTTAATTGCTTTGTAATTGGATTTGATTCTTTTTGCTACGGTCGGTCGCGACCAACAAAATTTTTTATGGGTCACTTGATGGTCCTTCGCATAGGCCGCTCGTCGGTTTTTGTTCGGGCCACTCGGTAACACTCTTTCAGGCCGCTCGGCGGCTCTCGTTTGGGCCATTCGATGGCGCTCTTTTAGGCCGCTCGGCGGCTCTCGTTTGGGCCATTCGATGGCGCTCTTTTAGGCCGCTCGGTGGCTCTCGTTTGGGCCATTCGATGGCGCTCTTTTAGGCCGCTCGGCGGCTCTCGTTTGGGCCATTCGATGGCGCTCTGTTAGGCCGCTCGGCGGCTCTCGTTTGGGCCATTCGATGGCACTGTACTGGTCGCTCGACTGTTACCCGCATGGTGAGCGACCGTGCATACGATTTGCATGAGAATAAAGTACACAAGTCAAATTTTAAGGCCGGTCCTCGGTAAAAAACCCCTGTGGGGAAAAAGAGCGACCGCCTGTTTTTTATTGATCAATTGGTGTTTACAACATAAACATAATATTTTCTCAATTTGTCAGCATTCCATGTTCTGGGGATGGTCGCCCCTTCAGATTATTCTTTAGCTCGCGGGCTAAATCGTCGTCGTCGTCCTCAGGGTCGCTATCTAGGTCGTATCGAGCATCCAGGTCGGCCACATTGACCTGATGCCCCTCTCTGAGATTCTGAGGTTTAGCATTTACCGCCTCCATATCACAAATCTCTTGATAGAGGAAATGGCTCCTCATGGCCGCTTCCATGTCGGCCATTACTGTCACAACTTGGTCGCTTTACTGTAGAACTTCATCTTTAAATACACAGTTGAGGCTACGGCCTCCAATTTTCCCAGTGTTGGCCGGCCGATGATGCAGTGGTAACACGATTTGATTGGCAGAACTAAGAACGTTGTCCTGACCGTCCTGTATGACGCGCTGCTGTTCGTATCATCTCCAAAAGTAACAAGCAATTCTATCGTCCCCAGGGGGTAGGTGGTCGCCCCATTGAACCCGGTCAATGGGGTTGGTACTGCTTGTGGAATAATTTCGCTCCTGTCCACGTTTAACTTGTCAATCAGTTCCTCAAACATGATGTCGGCCGAGCTCCCTTGGTCGACCAGTATCCTTCTGACCTCAGTGTTGGCCATTGCGGCCGATACTGCCAAAGGGACGTAATTATTGACTTTGCCATCGAGCAAGTCTTCATCCCCAAAGGAAATGGGCGGCCTATTCGAGGCCGGCCGTGGGGTTGAAATTGAGCCGACCATCATAAGTTCATTCCACTTCCTCTTCATTGCCTTCTTGGACTCTCTGATATCCAACAGATTACCTCCATGGATGACCATGGCTACATTGCGGCCCTTCGACTGTCTGGGGTCGCGATCTTCCTCAGAATTGTTACGCGCTTGCTCGACCGTTGAGTTGACGATCGCTTTGCCTCTGTCATTGGCGGGTTGGCCAACGGCTCTTTCTTCAGGGCGATCGTTGCCTTCATCTCTGACATATTGCCTCAACTTGCCTTTCTGAATGAGATCTTCTATGTCATCTTTTAGGGCCATACAGTCATTGGTATCATGCCCCTTACTCGTGTGGTATCGGCAGTATTTCTTGGTAGGCCGGCCTCCTTTCTTCAACACTAGAGGATCAGGTCGCCTCACGCCAGTGAACTCGTTGTTTTGGCACTCTGTGAAGTTCTGCGCGATCGGAGTGTTCAAATTTGTACGATGCTCGTACTTCTTGGACTGATACTCGGGCTTACTGTCACGATAGTTTTCTTGCCCTTTGGGACGCGCGCGGGCGCCCTTGTCGGAGGCCAATTGCTCTTCATAGCCCATATGGTCGTTGGCCCTTCTAAGGAACAGGCCGAGGTCGTAGCAGCGGTTCAATGAGAACTCTTCAGCAATTCTGTGGTTCTTTCTTATACCACGTTTGAGATACTTCAGTTTGTCCGTGTCTGATAGGTCGCGGACTGTGTCAGCCTCTGACATGAACCGATCGATAAACTCCCTCAACGGTTCGTTCTCTCCTTGGACGACCGAGTCCAAGTGCTCTTCATAACGATACTGACAACGGTTGGCTGTATAATTGGCCAAGAACATTGCCACAAGACCTTCCCAAGAAGAGACGGACATTCCCACTGTGGTCGCCAATTGATCGTACCTGATCAATACGATGAGTTGTTGCTGCCTGATGATGTTGCTCGGTCGTTGGGATGAAGGATCGAGTTCTGAGCCGCACGCGGGTGGTACCTGCAAAGGCACTCCAACGCTCAAGTCAGAGGTGCTTCAACGGGCAGGGTCACAAGGTGAGTCAAACATACCTGGAGCCACATGCTAGTATGGTATATATACTGTTGGCAGGCGCTCTAGCCGTTGCGCTTTTTGCGGGGCCGGCCGCATCTTGCGGAGTAAGTTAGGTATTGGGCCGCGATGGGCCGGTTGGACGAATTGGCCTTCGAGCCCACTCCAGAACACTTATCAGCCTAGGACAACTTATAGAGAAAGATTTTTCAGTAGTACTAAAGGACCTAAAACTAAAGTTGTATGATGTTAAAGACAAGTTAGTTTTAACAACACTTTTAGCCACCAATAGAACCTTCAAAACTAGCATAAGTGTCACTGAGACAGATTGTCTAAGTGCTACAGCTAGTCTTGAAGGTATGCTATGGCATAAAAGGTTTGGCCATTTAAACTTCAAAGGGCTAACTAATCTAAGTACTAAATGATTAGTAGAGGGGTTACCGAAAATTGAAGTTACTAAAGAGACATGTGTACTACTTGCCTAGTTCGTAAGCAACCTAGAAAGAAGTTTAATAAGGAAATGAAACATTTTTCGAAGGATATTTTGCATGTTGTATATTTTGACCTATGTAGACCACTTGATGTACCCTCTATAAGGGGAAAGAAATACTTTATGACCTTTGTGGATGAATTTTCCAGAAAAATATGGCTTTATCTACTTAAGACTAAAGGAGAAGCCTATGGTGTCTTTAAAGAATCTAAGGCAATGGCTGAAACTCAGAGTGGTAAGAAACTTAAGGTTTTGAGGACTGATGGTGGTGGTGAGTACACCTCAAAAGACTTTGAAAACTGCACCACTCAGGGTATAATACATGAGGTAACATCACCCTATACTCCTCAGCATAATGGTATTGCTGAGAGGAGGAATAGGACAATACTTGATATAGCTAGGAGCATGATCAAGGAAAAAGGGCTACCTAGAAGGCTATTGGCAGAAGCTGTTCATATAGTAGTCTATATCCTTAATAGGTGTCCTACTAAAGGTTTGGAAGACAAGGTACCAGAACATGTCTGGTGTGTTGACAAGCCTAAGGTTTCTCACCTAAGGGTATTTGGCTCACTTGCATATTGCCATATACCTGATGGTAAGAGAAAGAAGTTAAAGGATAACAGTAGACCCTTAATCCTAGTTGGGTATCACCCTACAGGTGCTTATAGACTGCTAGATCCTAAAAAAGACAAGATTGAGATATCTAGGGATGTGGTTGTGCTTGAAGACAAGCAATGGGATTGGGACAAAGTTGAATTAGTAAGTTCAGTGGACCCTACAATCCTAGAAGAAGTCTTAGGCATTGAACCTAATCCTAATGGTGATAGTTCTGATGAAGAGGACCCTTTTCTACCTAATGAGGATCAAAATCCTCAAGAAGAGGAAGAGGACAATGCTGAAACAAAACCTGAACCTATTGTTCAGGCCCTTCCTAGAACACAAAGGTTGAGGCAACCTCCTAGGAGACTTGTAGACTATGATATTGCCTTAGATAGTGAAGTGAATGAGCATGGTGACCTCATTCACTATGCTATGATGGCTGATATGGAACCTGTTGACTTTAAAGAGGCTTTAAAGGATAAAAACTGGAAAAATGCTATGATAGAGGAGCTGGCCTCTATTGAGAAGAATAAGACTTGGACTTTGACATCTTTGCCTAAAGGAAAAAAGGCAATTAGTGCTAAATGGGTATTTAAGCTTAAGTTGGACCCCAATGGAAAAATAGTCAAGCATAAAGCAAGACTAGTTGCTAGAGGGTTCCAACAAAAGCAAGGAATTGACTATGAGGAAGTTTTTTCACCTGTAGCTAGGCATGAAACCATTAGATTGGTTACTGCCTTAGCTTCCAGTGAAGGTTGGGACTTACATCACTTGGGCCTTTAGATGGGCCTTTAGAAGAAACTATTTTTATAACTCAGCCACCTGGTTTTGAGATAAAAGGCAAAGAAAACTTAGTGTACCATTTGCATAAGGCACTGTATGGGCTGAAACAGGCTCCAAGAGCCTGGAATAAGCGCATTGACACATTTTTTGTGGGCAATGGCTTCACAAAATGCACCAATGAGTTTGGTGTATATGTGAAGGGATCTTTGAATACTAACCTATTACTAATATGTTTGTATGTTGATGATCTATTGGTAACAGGATGTAGCAGCAAAGAAATTGAGCATTTCAAGGATTCCATAAAGGCAGAATTTGAAATGACTGACTTGGGAAGGCTATCCTACTTCCTAGGATTGGAGTTCTTGAAGGTTCCAGAAGGCATTATTTTACATCAAAGGGAATATGCTAAAGAGTTACTAACCAGATTCAACATGACAGAATGTATTCTGCCCTTAATCCTGCTGAAGGAGTCCTACGCAAGAAGGAATGTGAAAAGGGAAGTCAAGTGGACCCTACTCCCTATAGGAAGATCATTGGATCATTAAGATACCTTTGCCATACTAGGCCAGATATCTTGTTTGCCATTGGGATGGTCAGCAGATTCATGAATGAACCTTTGCAGCTTCATCTAAATGCTGCAAAGAGGATTCTAAGGTACATTCAAGGAACACTAAACTATGGGGTGTTCTTCCCTAAAGGAAGAAGCTCAGAAGACACTATCCTAGTTGCCTATTCAGATGCTGACTGGTGTGGGGATAACCTAGATAGAAGGATTCTGGGTACTTATTCAAGTTCCAAGGTGCTCCAATTTGCTGGAGTTCAAAAAAGCAACAGATCGTTGCCTTATCTACTTGTGAAGCAAAATATGTCTCTGCATGCAGTGCTGCTACCCAAACAGCATGGTTAGAAACTTTGCTAAAGGATTTACCGGTCAACCTAAGTCAAAATACTACTCTATGGATTGACAACAAGTCTGCACTTTGTCTTGCCAAGAATCCAGTGGGACATGGTAGGACAAAACACATAGAGACCAACTATCACTACTTAAGGGATCAGGTATCTAAAGGAAATCTAAAGGTTGACTACTGTTCTACCAAGGAACAACTAGCTGATATATTCACTAAGCCTCTAAAAGGGGAAATTTTTAATAGGCTAAGAAGGGAAATAGGACTAGTTGCTTTTAAGTCCTAAAAGTAACTAAGTCTTTTAAGTCATTCCTAGGGGCTTGTCCTAGGACTCTGTTTTTAATTGTTATGACCAGGGGCATGTCCTGTGTTTCTAATTTCCCTCTTATCCTAGAATCAGCCTAAGTTTGATATTTTTTTAGGTTATTTTGTATTAAGGGAGGATATTGGTTTTTAATAAAGAAAAACTAAAATACCCTCTGGCATTGGCAACGGCTATATCATACAAACAGATAGCCGTTACCCCAACAGTTTTCCTAACAGCTATTTAGTTACAAGCTGTTAATTAGTTAAAGTTAGTTTCAAGCTATGTAACTAACCCTAACAAACCCTTAGAAGGGTTTTTAGTCTTATATATATATATATATATATATATATATATATATATATATATATATATATATATATATATATATATATATATATATACCTGTCCTACTCTATTACAACACACAGAGAACTATTAGATTTCAAAATAGAAAAATGTTTACATTTTCTTTACAAAGCTTTGTGTAGTTCTTCTCTTCTTTTTCTGTCTGCTGCATTTTCTGGATCTATGAGTGCTAGGGCTTGATCTTGGTAAAGAAGTACCTCGCAAGCAGAAAAGAACAAATAGATTAGTATTTGTTCTATCAAAACACAAATAGAAAGAAGAAATCAGAAAGTGTAAAAGAAAGAGAAGGGACCTTTACCTTTGATTCTGAGATCGTGGCTTGAATCTTCATAGAGTTGCAGATTCGTGTGCAAATCAAACATTTCAACGTACATACAACAGCAAGTGAACCACAAACAAGTTAGGGTTTGTGTTTCACAGAAAACAGAATCAAAGAAAAAAATGAAAGCAGTAAGGAAGCAATTTATTAGTTGTTCTTCGTTCTCACAACAAACTCAGCCATAAAATCACCTGCGAAGGGTGAAAAGAAAAGTTAGGGTTTCTGTAAGTAGTGAAATCAAGACGAAAGGAAATGGGTTTTACTAATTGATTATAATTAATCAATTATGTGGAAGAGTTATTTTTCTTCATATTTATAATTGAGTGCCTAATCAATTGGACCATTCATATTAACTTCACGTATTTATTCTATGGCCAAGTCCTATTATTTTATTGTTCAACAACTAAATAATTGATTCGATCCCTTCGTTGTCTTTTATTCAACAAAAATATCATATTATCATGTTTTTGATTTAATATCCATGTTTCTTTTAAAATTGAAAAACAATTGACTACATGGACATGACATATCTTTTCTCCTACGGTGCCAATTTTTAATTCCTTTTGAAATCAACACATATAGCATACCCTTGCTTTCCAACGGACTAATTTGAGTGTCAATTGAAATCATTTCTTATAAGGAAATTCAATTAATTGACTTTGATTTTGTTACCATTGGAATTTAGTTCGTGTGAATTGTTTTTTATTTTAGTCTCTTTCATTCTATCTTCTCTATAAATAAAAGATCTGTGGTGGCTCTTTAACACAACTCATTTTTACATTGAAACTATACCAAAATTATATTCTCATCACTCTCAAACATTTTCCACTTGCTAATATTTTATTTGAGAGCTTTATACTCCACATAGTTTGAGTTGTAGAATTTGTGCTTCAATTTGTTCTATCTACAGTATTGAGTGTATTATCTTAAACTTTCTTATTTCTTATTTTTGGGTGTGATCCCAAGGTATTCAAGAGAGGTGATATCTCTTGGTTTTGAAGCTCTTCGGGTGTAAAGGTTTCTGGCTGAACCTGTTCTAAAAGCTGGTGTTTGATTGATTAAAATCCCTTGGTGTGTTTAGCCTTGGGGACTAGATGTAGGCCTCAGGAGTGGCCGAACTAGGATAAATTTCCGCGTGTCTATATCCTTTCCCTTTATCTCTTTTATTTTCCTTTGGAAGTTAATTTTCTTATTATTTATATCAACTTCTTTATTTTAATTCAAACATTTTCTAAATACTTTATTTTATATGATTAATTGTTATTTAAGTGATTCATTTTTAATCGCTATTTTAAAGTACACAATTCACCCCCCTATTGAGTTTGAAGTCACTTGGTCAACAGATCGAAGCGATTTGGGCCGATCCAGGTCCAATGCGAGAATCGGGCCATCGGCCCAGTCCAGAATAGTTTCCCCAAGCCAAAGCCGTCCATGGGACAGGTGTAGGCTTGAAGAGTTTCCCTCGGTCGATGGGAGAGGGAGGATTGGTCATGTTGATCCCTAGCTGACCCCGTATAATTGGCGATCATTCGGTCGATGTGCGCGTGTTCTTCACGCGTATTTTCGGGAGATATGTGACAGTTGACTTAGACTGATGGATGTGATGCTTCCGCTTCTCGAGGAGCTGTGTTATAAGGATGAGCCATCACTTTTTCGAATCTCGAGGGGTGCATTCAATGTGTGACAATGGGTCGCGGCGTTTCATATCCGGCCCACGATGCGTTGTGAGGCCCAGAATATAAGGGGTGTTGAGTTTTCACCATTTGGAAATTTTGTGTACTTCTTAACACTCTGCGAGCGAGTTGGTTTTCCGGTGACGGCAATCCAATTCTCCTGCGAGACTCTGGCGAGGTGTTTTATGTTTCCGGCACCGAGGTTGTCTTCCGACCGCCTTCTCCTTTTGCAAGATTCGCATCATCGTTCTTCCTCAAGTAACTTCTCGTTTCAAGTTGGTATGCGCCTTTTCTGGGTCGATCACCGGGCCGATTTTAATAACATTGCTTGCAATAATGGAGACAAATTAAATTTAAAAATTATGTATTTCTGAAGAGTCGTGTTATTTTACTGAAACAGCGGAAGCGTCAATAGTGTGAAGTATATCGTGATTACCAACAAAGAAAAGTTAAAATCAGTGGTAATAATTAATTGTAAAAATTTCAAACCAATCTATATTATACGCCAATGCAAACCTATGGTTGTTGACAATCATTATGGTATTTTTTTTGGTTTGCAGACAGAGTGACCACAAAGTGGAGACCCCAGGTAAGAATCCGAGTAACCACGAAGAATATTCACCCTAGCAACCATTTGTGCTAGGCCTTACTGATAATCATGAAGGTATTTGATAACATACTAATGATTAGTTGTCAATGTTTAATTCGTAAAAAGAAAAAAAATGAATTCATAATCAAAACACATTTAATTCGTTCAATCATAAGTAAAATAGAATTAGTACTATTACTATTATTATATCATTGAAATGGACGGACTATTTTATTATCATATAGTTGGATACATATTCAACTTTAGAAAAGGCGAAACAATATTTATTGGTAACATATATTTCGTTCTACACCCTTCACTTCAGGCTTTATGTTGATCACTCTTATAATGAGATCATGGAATCCTGTATAAAATGAAACAACATTAATAAGAATTAAAAAGAATTGTAAATAAATATGTTGGTAAGAATGTGAGAGTAAGTGATGAAAAAACAAGAGACTTACGAGTTGCAATCAATATTGGGGCTGATAGAGAACGAAAGGCTAATGTGGCAAAGTTGAGGGAGATTTGTTATTCAATCTGCATTAAGATATAATTGTTTTGCAGTAGTTTTGAAACAATCGCATAGATTCCTACGAGTTTGAGTGCTGTCAGCACCTCGAAAAACAACATTATAACAAGGGGTGGATGGGTTTTCTTGGAAGTCTATATTGACAAATATGGCAAACAAGGTGCCAAATTCGGTATAGCCTCAGAGCATGTGATGGCATCAATTCTACTTTCAGCAAATGTTGTCACCAATAAGAAACCTAAAGCCATCATAGGAATGAAAAAAATAGCAATTTTGTTTCCCAACATTTTAATTTGATTGAATGTATATCTCTTTCTTTATCTTAAGAATATGATTAACCGTTACAATCATGACATAATTTATAGCCATGACCGGCTACCATTTTATGGTAACGTCTTTTTGTATAGAATTTTTCTTTCCCTTTTTTTACGTATAAACGTTACAATCCATAGGCATGAATGCTCAAAGTTTTTAATGAAGGAAATATGTTTGAAAGGAAAAGAGTTATATTTTATATTCATTTTTATTTATCTTTTTTGAAAGGAAGTTTTTTTTTTACAAAATCAAAAGGAAAAAAGAATTCAAATCGGTTTTATCATATTTTATAATACTAATGGGTTATCCAATGTGACGATTATATGTTCATTTGATTTACTTTTTAGTGATCGTTGAATAAACAACACTAACATGAAACTATTTTGGTTTTGTTGTGTATGTTTTATTGTGTGTTTGGATCATGAATGCAACATAAATATTGGTTGCCGCATATCTAACGTTCTCAAAAAATAATGTATAAAACGATTATGAAGTAGTCATGGTCCTTGCTTCATACGGTATTAATTAAATACATAAAACTTCTAAATTATACCATTTTTCTTTAAATTTTATTGTTAAATTAAAATTAATATTTATGATTAATTTATTAATTACAAAATCACGGATAAATTTTTCTTTGTTAATTAAGATGACAAGAGATGTGCTAATTAATATCAAAATATGTATCATTAATTCTAATCTAATTGTTATAATTAAAGTTCTCATTTCTCATAAAAAAAGTTCTCACTCAAACCATCATTATATATATATATATATATATATATATATATATATATATATATATATATATATATATATATATATACACATATATATATATAGGCTAAATTACACCATAGGTCCTTTAAGTTATTTAATTGTAACAAGTTGGTTCTTTAATTTTCTCGTACATATCTGATGAGAAGACTTGAAAATTTTGAGAAATGAGAACACTTAATTATAATTGTTAGATTGTTAGATTACAATTAATGTTTCATATTATGTCATTAATTACAAGATATCGTATGATTGTTTCCATTGTAATGAAAGATCACAATAGATGTTGTAATTAATATTATAATCTGAACCATTTCTAGTCTAATAATAACCAAGTGTTCTCACCCGAGTCGTCCCATATATATATATATATATATATATATATATATATATATATATATATATATATATATATATATGGAGTATATCAGGTGAGAACTAGTACTTATTGTGAGAAATGAGAACTCTTAATTATAACCGTTAGATTAAAATTAAGGGTTTAAATTACATCAATGCTTCTAATAACACTATTAATTACAAGATTTTCTGTAATATTTAATTAAAAAGATAATAATCATACACGAATTTCTAACTAATTATGCAATCTTAAATCTTAATTTTAATCAATAATTGTTATTAAATATTCTCATTTCTAATAATATATAACTAAATGTTATCACCTAAGTCATTCCCATATAGACACACATTAAAAAGTTACTAGTGATTGGAAAAATTATTTCGCTTTTTCTAAAAGATATTCTAGAAAATCCATCATAAAATAATGATGTCCATGCTCTATGTGTTACTTGAACTTTTTTCTTATTCAAATATGATTTATATCTACAGATAGATGTTTCATCATTTTTGTACATAAAACTCCTTCTTGCATGCTCATTATAACATCCCAATAATCTTTAATTAAATTATGTGTGTGTTAAATAAATTAAATTAACTAAAATAAAATTATCCCAACAATCCTTCGCATAGTGGCCAAATCCCTTACAATAGTGTTAGACCCTTCGCAAATGCGTCCGTCGGTAATTTTGGTAGGAAAACAAGGCTTTTCTTGTAGTGTTAGACCCTACTTGTACTGGTCCATCATCCATTCTTTATGTGAGGTATATTGAGCGATCAGGGAGGATTGGGCTAACTCTTCTGTAACACCCCAGTTTTTCTTACATAGAAAATACCTAGATATACAACATAGCATACATCAGAGATAACTTTATGTCTCAGATATTGAACACAAACTAAAATCTTCGATGAATAATCATCAAACGGTCACTTCATTTGCATAACTTAACATAATTTACTTAAATACTTGAATTACGTGCCTTACAAACTTCTCACGTCCAAGTGTTCATTATCAAGAACGAAAGTTGTGGAAGCGATTTACAACTTGTAACAATTATAAGTCGTACAATCAAAAATACAAATCTGACAAGAGAAAATTTCATAAACCTATAGAACTAAAACTTCAACATCTCCTTTAGGTCGCGCCGTAGCCATACCTCATGGCCTTTGCCTGTTTCTCTGTAAAAACCACAAAACATGAAGGGTGAGATAACATTATCTCAGTTAGTCCTATCGAGACCCCTTACTAAAACTCGGTTCATTATGCCTCTTTTTAACTCGTAGATATAAGCGACTACGTGAAAACTCTTTTTACATTTCTTACCATATCACCGTTCATTATTCTATAAAAATCCCGGTGAACCCATTCCACTGACCATTTTCTATCAGGGATCCCTCATGGGGCCTAGGTTCATAGGGCTTATGACTTCCCCTCCCCTAGTACGCTAACCTCAATTGGGCTTAGACCTCAATTTATATAATTTATATAAATATACACCCGCATTGGGCCGTCTCTTTTACTTGACATAAACATAGCATAACCTCAACCACTTTATTATAACCTCAAGGGACATTTAGTCCATTTAAACAATTATCATGACCTCACTCGTGGTTACTAACGTTCATTAACATGACTTAGGGAAACATTACAATTCAATCCAAACATCATTATTTCCATCACAATCAACATAGTCATTTCAATTACAATCAATATCATAGCATTAACCTCGACCTCATGGGACACATAGTCCATTTACCATATCATAAAATTTACCTCAACCTCATGAGACATATAGTCCATTTATCAATTCATAATATTAACCTCATCTTCATAGTCATTAACATTCATTAACATAGAACCTTCGCATCACATCAATTATACTTACGTGTTTTCCACGAATTACGGTTTATTTATCAATACATAGGGTTGGGGAAGGTATTAGGAAAGGTTTGGAGTCGATTAGAATGGATTTGAACAAGTTTTATAATTTTGGACAGAAAGGTCAGCACGGGTCGTGCCAAAATCAGCACCGGTCGTGCTGACTTATCAGCATTACTAAAAATCCTGTTTTCGTGTGAACTTCCCATTCCGATCGATTCCGAAACTCATTCCAATCGATACCCAACTTAAACCTACATTGTTTATCGAGTAAAAATACCCAAGTGCACCATCCCTAAAACATCAGAGATAAATTTCCTGCTTAGATACTGAACATCAGTGTAAATTTTTCGCTGAATAATAACAAAACAGTCCTAGTCAACAAGACCATAACGGTTCCCTGACCATTAACCATCAGCAAACTACAGTGTTCAATATCATACAAGAAAGTGGAAGAAAGTGATAACACTAAAGACATAGTGTTGTAGTACATAGACAACAAAAGGACACATAAACTTAAGCATAAAGCTAAGTCATCTGCAATCGCCCGAGCTCAACCTACTCGTGCCTCTTGGATTTTCGCTGCCCCTGTTTCTCTGTAAAATAACAACATATAAACAATGAGATACAATCTCAGTGAGTTCTACCGAGACCCCTACTAACACTCTCGGTCCAATTATGAATCCTGCTTAACTTAACACGGCACTGACTGCAACTCTGCTATATTCCTGGTGAACCATATTATTTAACTTTTAATAAATCATCGACTGCAACTCTGCTATAATCCCGGTGAACCTGTTATGACTCAGTATGACACCGACTGGAACTCTACTATATTCCCGGTGGACCGCACTACAAACTTGTAGCACAACACCGACTGCAACTCTGCTATATTCCCGGTGAACCCCCTTACCAATAGTACTTTCCCTAATGACTCGGTTTTGTACCGTTTCGCTTTCTAAACGTTTTCGATACGTACCTAACTGAAAAAACAGTTCATAACAACACCAAAACCAGTCCAATCAACATTAATTCATTCCTCAATCAATCAAACATATCAATCCATAACAATCAAACATCAATTTCCCCAAAATCCGTTAATTATCGGTTTAACAGTTTTTCGACTAAAACGACGTTTCTCATGCAATTCAAACCGAAACAATCACATCAAGCAATCAATTAAAAACTCAACGTAAACGGATTTTATCAAAATACGATATATTTCGAAATAACGGTTTTCGACTCAAAATCTTACGAGATCAATCAACGTAAAATTCATTGTAAAACGAAATAATCCTAAGCCTGAGTAAAACTCACCGATTGTGATGAAAATCACAAATAGCCGAGACTTTCCGCGAAATTGTTTTTCCGACATAACCACACGAACGTTACCCGCATCAACGTCCACGCTCCGATGACGCCCAAATTCGTTTTCAAAGCTTTGTACCTCCAATCAACCACAAAACTTCCATGAAATCACTATTCATCATCTCCTAGCCCAAGTTTCTCCTCACACATAAAATTCTAATTTTGATTCCAAAAACCCTAACTCACACAACTTTGATTCCTTCACTCCAAACAAACAATTAAACTCCTAATTGGACTTCCCAACTTCACAATCTACTTGGAAGAAGAAAAAGCTCCCAAAAACCTCACTTTTTCTCACAAATTCGAAAATGGTGAATTGAAGGAGAGTCAATGGATGTTGCTATTTTTGGTGTTAAAAGGAAGAGGATGAAGTGGTGATCATTTCTTGGTTTGGAAGGATGACGTTTTGATGAACCAAGGTATCCCATTTTTCCTCTTCTTCCATCAAACCCATTCTCTTCTCTTTTCTTCTTTTCTTTCTTTTCTTTCTTCTCTTCTCTGTTTCTCTCTCTCTCGCGTATGCTTCCTTCCTTTCATTCATATATACATATATTATTATATTTAAGTGGTAATATGGTCAATTGACCATATTGCCCTTAGTCTCTTATTTCGATCCCAAATCGTCCTTGCCCCGAATTAACCGGTTAACGATCCTATGGCAACCAATAATTAATTTTAGCACTCAATAAATTTGCCAGTCAAGTACTAAAATAATTCAATTGGGTTAACATCCAAAAAATTCTATTAATTATTTTGGGGATGTTACATTACACCCCAACTTGAAAGAATTTTGTCCTCAAAATGTCGTCAAGTCTTTCATTTGACTAACCGAGAATCGATATTCTCAGAAAGGTCTTAATTTGCTGGAAACCAATATTGAATTAACGAAATGAGTGTAGAAACTCTTCCCAAGTTGGCACGTCAATCTCTAAGTATGATTCACTACTACCCTAGAACACTCCAAGTTATAGTCTGAACTCTCTTGTTACGAATCAACACGAGAAACTCATCATTTGCCTCCAATGGCTTGGTACTACGTTTGAAAACACTTTCGTAACTTTATTCCAATTATCCTTGTTTACACCCCAACTTTGCTTAATCTAATTCAAAGGGTTTAATATGAGGCACTTGATAGAAATATAGGTTGAAAATGAGGTCCACATATTGGTACTCCTCGGTAGAGGTAAGAACAAACATGATTTTCCTGAAGGGAGTAAACACGTTCTCAACAATTTTCTAAAAATCCTTTTCAGTTCTCGTACACCTTGAAAAATGGGACGGAAAGTCACGGCGAAATTCCTTGACTCGCTTCCAAGTTTTTAAAAATGTGAAGGAGGGTTTCAAAAACTTTGGCCTTACATGTATAAATAAGCCGTGAGGACATCAAATAAATTTGAAAACAATCAAATTGTAATACCCCGATAATTTCTAACATGTAGAATTACCGAAATGCACTAAATGACATACATCAGAGTAACTTACGGTTAATGAATATTGAACACGAACTAAAAATTTCGATAATAATTATCAAATGGTTCTCTGAACCTCATTAACTTCCTGAAAATGCTTAAGTTTCATAACTTAAGACTTATACAATCCTGGTGTTCAATACTCAAAACATAAAGTAGCGGAAACGATTTTACAACTTATATAGTGATAGTCATACAATCGACAACATCAACTAGAAAAGCACAAAGGCCTAAACAGGAAATCAAGTCTCCAATGACTCCATGAGTCGCACCGGCTAACCGTGCTTCGTCGCCTTTGCTTTCCCCTGCTTCTCTGTAAAAACCACCACATATAAAGGGTGAGATAAACATTATCTCAGTGAGTCCTATCGAGACCCCTTACTAACTCTAGCGGTTTATTAGACTTTATCTTTGAACTCGTGGCCCTAATAAGCAACCACGTGGACATATATTATTTTCATGTAACGTGTAACCCTAATAAGCGACTACTCATTAAATTAATTACTTTATTGATGTAGCCCTGATAAGCAACTACACATCATATTTTCATGAACTTAGCACAACTCCTCAATCCTACCTTAGCATGGTTATTTCTCTGGCCTTTGGTGAACCCATCCCGCTAATCACTAGTGGGCAAAACATGTGGGCCTAGGATTTGGGGCTCATGACTTCCCCCACCCTAGTATGCTAATCTGAGAGGATCGTCATCCTCGATATACGCAAGGTATACCATCTACCTTTCCCCGAGGGAATGTAACTTGAGTTGTGTTTACATGAATTGAGAGTTTAAATGTCTTTATAGACTTACAATCAATTAACTTAGAATGTAACTTGCATACACTCACGTTCACTATAGATCGGTTTTTCCAACATTCTTAACTTTCAAAACATGGAATTTTATAGTTTGAATTACACCTCCGAATAGACCATTCAATTATCTTTAAAACGCAACTGAAAACACCTCAATCGGATTCCCGGATCAAAAGTTATCGCGAACACAAAATCAATAGGGTTTGCTGAAAAATTACACTACGTCGCGACGGGAACAGGTTCCGTCGCGACGCGAAGAGTTACAGAACCAAAACCTTCGCAAAATTAAACATGGTCGCGTGGCGACGTCCACGGGTCGCGACGCGACCGTTGGCAGAAGGGTTAAAAAATGACTTTTCAAAATTCCGTTTTGTTCCGTTTCGCTTTCAATCCGATGCCGAGACATTTTAGGACTTCCGTGACTTAAAAACAAACATTTCAACCAGCAATTCAGTCATATTCCAGCGAAAGCATTAAAATCAATCAAATCAATAAAATATATATATTCACTGAAAAACCGTAAAAACGCCATTTTCCCAAAAACGGTTTTTGACCCGATTCTTTTCAAATCGAAACGCGAGACATAAAACTCAATAACACAACACATCCCTAAGCGAGTATAGAACTCACCTATTGCGATGAAAATCGCACAACGCCGAGACTTTGGTGAATCCGCACGAACCAAGAACACACGAACTATCCCGGAATCGCTCCAATTCACGAACTTAGCACCCGAACAGCTCCCCGAAACTGACCCAAGTGACACACTTCGAATCCTAGCTACCCAATATCCCTCTCAAGGCTTGGAAACACAATGTAGGTTCTGGAATTTCAAGGGAATGAAGACAGAAGTTCCCTATCAGCTCAAAACAACCAATCGATGAACATGCAAGCTGGAAACACACATTTTCATAAACTTGGAGCTTGGACTGCAACCAATTTCAAACCTTAATCTACTGAAACACTCCCCCAAGCTACTCAATCGATTTTCACACAGTATTTGGCTTGAGGATGGGTCTTAGAATCAAATGTTGCAGCTGGAACAAGTCATGCAACTCTAAAACTCCATTTTTGAGCTTGGAGCTTCAAAAGGGTGAAAATGGTGAATCTGAGTTGGGAGGAGATTAGGTCACAAAAATTGTATCAATGGATAGAGGAGGAGAAGCTGAATCCAATGGTGTGGAGAAATGGTACATGCATTGGGGTGATGATCATACTCCTACTCTCCTCACCTCTCTCGAACTCTCCCTCTCTTTTCTCTCAAACTTTCAGATTTTCTCAAATGGCTTCTGTTTTGGTTTCTAAACTTTTGGGAAGGGTGTGTGAGTTTGCTTGGTGTTTTGGTCAGTTGGAACCTCATTTAATGAGGTGAAAGGACCAAAATTCCCTTTTTCTCTAATACCCTTAATTTGCCTCTAACATCACTATAATTCTATGACTACTTAACTTAGCAATTTAACATAACAATTAGGTATAAACATGAATCATTATTAACTTGCAATGAACCTCAAGCGCTAAATATTCGGTTTAGCCAATAATTACCTTAATCTCTTCGATAATTTAAATAAATTAAATTAGCTAATTAGGGGATGATACACAAATTACCTCAAAGTTGTTTTCAAAACAACTATCAAACTGAACTCAGAGTTCCTTTTCCTCTATTGCAACTTTCCTCACGATATTTTTACCAACGACGCACCCAATTCAGTTCCAAATTGGCCAATAGCGTTGAGAGTTTCCCCTCAACCTAAGTACGCCTCCAATGATTTTCCTCTATCAGATTTTACTAGCCTCTTGATTCGTTCCCAAAATTAACTTTAGCATGCGGGTTTTCACAAAATGATTTTTCAAAACTACCATACGGCGCGCCAAGCTTCACTTCGTAAATTTCAGTCACTTGCAAGCAAATCCATCAATTAATCCTTTGATGGTTATTCACAATGTGAAAAACAGTCAGCCGTCACCTCACTTTCATATTCGTATTCACGTTTGACTTGTCAAACGGAATTACATGATACTATCTGATTGTTAACCTCCGTAAGCGAACGGTTAACACCAAAACCTTGCCACTAAAGTGGAAGTTTATGGATGTACCCCGACTTAGATTTAAAAGACTCTAACAATTCCATTTCTTCCATAATTAACTCTACCATTTGAATGGATTTCCTACTAAGGGCATCAGCTACAACATTGGCCTTTCCTGGATGATACTTCAACTCGAAGTCATAATCCTTCAGAAATTCTACCCATCTTCTTTGCCTGTTATTCAGTTCTTTCTGATCAAACAGATACTTTAAACTTTTGTGATCACTAAACACTTCGAAACGAGACCCTTAAAGATGATGTCTCCAAACCTTCAGTGCATACACAATAGCTGCCAACTCCAAACCATGAGTCGGATAATTCTCCTCATGAGACTTTAATTGCCTGGATGCATAAGCTACCACTTGTTGATTTTGCATGAGAACACATCCTAAACTCTTCCCAGAAGCATCGCTGTAAATTTGGAATTCCAATGACGGATCCGGAAGAATCAGGATCGGAGCAGAAGTCAACTGATTTTTTAATTCTTGAAAACATTCTTCACAATCGGTATCCCACGTAAACGGCTGACCCCTACGAGTCAACCGAATAAGTGGAAGAACTAACTGTAAGAGCCCTTGAACAAATCTCCTATAGTAACCGGCTAGACCTAAGAAACTTCTGATCTCTGTGACGGATGATGGTTGCTCCCAGTTTAACACATCTTCCACTTTACTGGGATCCACAGCAACTCCCGATTGGGAACTCACATGTCCCAAAAATTTTACCTCAGGTATCCAGGATCACACTTTGAAGGTTTCGCGTACAACTTCTTTTCTCGGAGTACATTCAGAAAAATGCGGAGATGTTGAACATGCTCCTCAGTGGTCTTCGAGTACACCACGACATCATCAATGAAAACAACTACAAATTGATCCAGGTACGTGTGGAAAACTCGGTTCATGTAGTCCATGCATACCACCGGAGCATTAGTCAAACCGAAGGACATCACTACGAACTCGTAATGTCCATACCTAGTACGGAAAGCTGTCTTCGGAATATCTAAGGCTCTAACCTTTAACTGATGATAACCTGACCTCAGATCAATTCGTGTAACCTTGGAAAAGGATATTTGTTCTTGATCGTCACTTTGTTGAGTTGTCGGTAGTCAATACACAATCTCATACTTCCATATTTATTCTTGACAAGTAACACCGGAGCACCCCATGGAGAAGCGCTTGGTCGGATGAACCTCTTAAAGATCAACTCTTCAAGTTGAGACTTCAATTCCTTTAATTCTAAAGGAGACATTCTATAAGGAGCAATAGATATTGATCCTGTTCCAGGAACCAACTCTATTGAAAACTCTACCTCTCGGTCAGGAGGTACAGAAGAAACTTGATCCGAAAAAACATCCAGAAGGTCATTCACAACTTGAACGTTTGCCAAATCTAAACTAGTTTCAGTGGATGCAGACAACATAATAATTATAAGCTTCCGCACCTTGGAGTAGTGAGTGACTTGCTGAGGTGGAAGAGATAACTGCTTCAGAATTTGTCCTTGACAATCCAACTGATTCAGAAGCGACGCTGATAGTTCTATCGACACAGTTGTTTGTTACATGATTGGCAGCCATCCAATCCATACCCAGAACGATGCCCATACTTCTCATAGGCAAGCAAATAAATTTTACAACAAAATTTCTGTCCCTTATGACAAGTGGACAATTTGACACTAAGATTAGGTCTGGACACGACCCTCAGTAAATTGTCAGCAGTTGTAACTGTCTAAGCATCTAGGGTGTTGACTCGTCCTTGCCTTAGAGCTTCTTGTAACTCCTTGGAACTCTTCCTTGCAGGGCACTTATTTGTATAGTGACCCTCTTCATTACAATAATAGTACCAATTGATCTGTGCTGACGATCACCCTGGTGATGTCTTCCACAGTTAGAATATCTTTTGACCTTTGACGAATCGAGGAATTGCACCTGCTTCTCCTTTGATGAAATTATCTTTGGACTTTGCATTCCGAGTTGGTAATTCAACTACCTTCTTTCCTTTCCAGTACTCTCCTTGAGATCATCCTCGGCGACATAGGCTGGTTGCTCTAAGGCAGCATAATTGGTGAGAGTATAAGAACTGAGACCCTGAGTCATATAGGCACGAAGGCCCCCTCTTATACATCTGCATATTCCATTCCTGATTCAGAGCATACTTTACCACTTGGTAAAACTGAGACAACTTCTCAAACTTAATGATGAATTCTTCCACTGTCATGTCACCTTGCCTGAGGATGCACCGGTTGGAGATTCCGGTCTTGGTTGAGGATTGCGTCTTGATCATCCTGCCATAATTCCGCTTATGATGCACTAAGTATTAAGTTGATCAGGCTCAATGTCTCTTAGCATCACAAGTATAATTACAACAAGGACTAACAAGGTTTTCAAAACTGGAATTGTAGAAAAAGAGATTTTCAAAACTCGGTTTTTTGCCGTTTCGCTTTCTAAACGTTTCCGATACGTACCTAACTGAAAAAACAGTTCATAACAACACCAAAACCAGTCCAATCAACATTAATTCATTCCTCAATCAATCAAACATATCAATCCATAACAATCAAACATCAATTTCCCCAAAATCCGTTAATTGTCGGTTTAACGGTTTTTCGACTAAAACGACGTTTCTCACGCAATTCAAACCGAAACAATCATATCAAGCAATCAATTAAAAACTCAACGTAAACGAATTTTATCAAAATATGATATATTTCGAAATAACGGTTTTCGACTCAAAATCTTACGAAATCAATCAACGTAAAATTCATTGTAAAACGAAATAATCCTAAGCGTGAGTAAAACTCACCGATTGTGATGAAAATCACAAATAGCCGAGACTTTCCGCGAAATTGCTTTTCCAACATAACCACACGAACGGTCCCGGCATCAACGTCCACGCTCCGACGACGCCCAAATTCGTTTTCAAAGCTTTGTACCTTCAATCAACCACAAAACTTCCATGAAATCACTATTCATCATCTCCTAGCCCAAGTTTCTCCTCACACATAAAATTCCAATTTTGATTCCAAAAACCCTAACACAACTTTGATTCCTTCACTCCAAACCAACAATTAATCTCCTAATTGGACTACCCAACTTCACAATCTACTTGGAAGAAGAAAAAGCTCCCAAAAACCTCACTTTTTCTCTCAAATTCGAAAATGGCGAATTGAAGGAGAGTGAATGGATGTTGCTATTTTTGGTGTCAAAATGAAGAGGATGAAGTGGTGATCATTTCTTGTGTTGGGAGGATGAAGTTTTGATGAACCAAGGTATCCCATTTTTCCACTTCTTCCATCAAACCCATTCTCTTCTCTTTTCTTCTTTTCTTTCTTTTCTTTCTTCTCTTCTCTGTTTCTCTCTCTCGCGCGTATGCTTCCTTTCTTTCTTTTCTTTCTTTTATTCATATATACATATATTATTATATTTAAGTGGTAATATGGTCAATTGACCATATTGCCCTTAATCTCTTATATCGATCCCAAATCGTCCTTGCCCTGAATTAACCGGTTAACGATCCTATGACAACTAATAATTAATTTTAGCACTCAATAAATTTACCAGTCAAGTACTAAAATAATTCAATTGGGTTAATATCCAAATAATTCTATTAATTATTTTGGGGATGTTACAGTTTCAATATCAAACAACAAACATTTCCAGTCCAACACAAATCATCAAACAATTCATATCAATCACTCATTCAATCATTCATCCGAAAAAACCAAATTTTACAATTCCGAAATACGGTTTTTATGCAATATGACGAGACAGAAACAGGACAACTCGATTTATGAAACATGCAAACATATTTTCGAAACATATCCCTAAGCGAGTATAGAACTCACCAATTGTGATGAAAATCACAAATCACCAAGAATCACTAAAGTGCAACCGGTAACAAAAGCCACACGAACGATCCCCGATAGCCCCACAACCGCGAAACCACTCCGATGCTAACCCAACTTCAAACTCAGCAACCGAAACCTCTTCTAGACCACTCCAATTCGCAATGTAGCTACTTCCAAGACCCATTTTTGCTCTGAGACCAACATGCAAGGCTTTGGAACTTCATTTCTAACATTTCAAGCTTCTAGGTTCAACAATGGTGTTTTGAGATGGAGAAGAGTGTAGGTGTTAATATTGGTATCAAAATGAAGAGGAGAAGGTAAGGATCACAATGGTGAAAGAATATTTGACATGCATCAAGGATTTGAGCTAAGCCCTCCCCTTCTCTTCTTCCTCACCCTCACGGTTCTCTCTCCCTCTCAAACTCTCTTTTTTCTGTTTTTCAACTTCAGCCACTGTTGTGTTTTTCGTCTCTTTCAATACTCACATAATTGTGTTTTTATTTTAAAGAGGTGGGTCACCTGAAGGTCATATGGGGAGTTGTGGGGAAAAGTCCATTTTACCCTTACTTAGTATTTCTTTCCTATGACTCTTATATTTCCTAATTAATCTAACAATCCAGCACTCAAGTAAATTATTTAATCTAACTTAGCGATCAAGCACATCATTAGTCACCAAAGCATGCATATATTATAGACAATTAATCTATTATGACACATTATTAATTATGCCTAATCCTTTTATTTATTACTTTGACTATTACATTGATTGTTGCTTCAAACCATTTAATTGTATGACGCGTAATTTAATTTATTTTGTTTAATCCATTGAAATTATGTATTGATTGAGATAGTAGAATGGAGTGAGACATTAGCTTTACCTTGTAACTAGAAAGTGTGGGATAAAAACCTATTTGGAAGGGGGGTGGGGTAGTTTTAGCAATTCATATCTAAACCATATACATCTTGGGCCATGCGCATGGTGTAACTCATTAGACCCAAGACCAATTGTTTTACCTTCAGCTGTATTTAAATGAAAGAGAGGGAGTAGCCATTTACCTTCAGCTGTGTAGTTGGAAAGTGTAACATCCGCAAAATAATTAATAGAATTATTTGGGTGTTAACCCAATTAAATTAATTTAGTACTTAACGGGTAAATTTATCGAGTGCTAAAATTATTATTTGTTGTCATCGGATCGTTAACCGGATAATACGGATCAAGGAAGTTTTGGAATCGAAATAGGAGATTTCGATCAATATGGTAATTTGACCGCGTTACAGCTTATATATTAAATAAATATATATATATATATATATATATATATATATATATATATATATATATATATATATATATATATATATATATATATATATATATATGTATACGTGTGTGTGTGAGAGGAGAAGAAAAGAATTAATTGAAAGAGAAAGAAAGAAAAGAAAGGAAGCAGCGAGAGAAGAGAAACAGAGAGGAGAAAAGAGAGAAAAGAGAAAGAAGAGGAAACGGACATGGAGGAAGAAGAGGAAAAAGGGAGGACTTCGGTTCACCGAAACGACTTCCTTCCAACACGAAAAATGTTCAGCGTTACTTCCTCTTCGTTTTGGTACCAAGATCTTCATCATCAACTCACTCTCTCTCACTTCGCCATTTTCGAATTTAAGAGCAAAATGGAGGTTTTTGTTGTTCAAGCTCAAAGGAAAGCTTTGGATGGTGTTTGGGAGCGAGCTCAAGGTGGATTACGCGAATATTGAAGTCCGGTTTGGGGTTTATGAAGAATTAAAGGTTAGGGTTCAAAAATTGGGTTTATATGTGAATATGGGTGATTGGAGGTTGGAGATAATGAATAGTAATTCCATGGAAGTTTTGTGATTGATTGTAGGTTCAAGCTTTAGAAGCGGTTTTGTGTGTCGCCGGAACGTGCAATGATTTCGGGAATTCGGTTTTACGGTCGAAAGATTTCTCGAGGTCGAGTGGGAAGCTTTGGGAGCGGATACGGATGTCGCCGAAGCGTGGAATTGATTCGGGGAGCGTTCGTACGGTTATGTCAGAAAAGCGTTTTCACGGAAAGTCTCGGTGTTTCGTGATTTTCATCACGATAGGTGAGTTCTACTCACGTTTAGGATTTTACGTTTCGAATTAATTAATTAACTGTTTTATCGCTTTCGCTGGACTGGAATATTTCTGGATATTGTCTGTTTCGGGTTAGGAATCGATCGGAGCGAGTCTCAAATTGTGTCGTGTTGAAATGGAATTTTTGGTGATTTGATTTCGAAAGATTTTGACTTAAAAACCGTTAATTGGAAAATATGTCGTTTTTGATACAATCCGTTTTGACTGAGTTTTTGATTGGATTGATTGATTGTGTGGTTTGTATTGGGTCTATTGTATTGGTTGTCAAATCTGTTTTCAGTCGGAACGAGAATCGGAATTGAGCGGAATCGCGGTTTTCGCGCGAAACAGCCAAAATCTGCCCGAAACAGACCCCCCTGCTGTCTGTTCGCGCGCCACTTGCGCGCGGCGCGCCAGTCGCGCGCCAATTGGCAGAACCTGCTGTTTGTTCGCGCGCCACTTGCGCGCGGCGCGCCACTCGCGCGCCATTTGGCAGAATTTCAGCAACCAAACACTGTTTTTCGTTTCGCGATAACTTTTGATCCGGGAACCCGATTGAGGTGTTCTAAGATGCGTTGGAAAGCTTATTCAGAGGCCTAACTGAATATTCTATTTTTAAGGTAAAACTAAACTGTTTTCGATATTGGAAATTGTGTCGAAAAGTGGTCAACTAGAGTGCGAGTGTGAACTTGAATTTTATAAAATGTGGATTAAAGTGTTTCATTGGTTATCTGATTTGATGGACCGTGGGTTCATAGTATTGTAGATATACGTATATAGTATATCGAGTTGGGTGACGACCCATGTGTAACATACTAGGCGGGGCAGTCATGATCCCCTTCCCTAGGCTCCATGCCAATGGGAGAATGTACTATTGGTAGGGGGTTCACCGGGGTTAGCGATGTTCCGCAGTCGGTGTTATGTTAAAGATTATTGTACGATACACCGGGGTTAGCGATGTTCCGCAGTCGGTGCCGTACTTTGTTTGTTGTGCGATACACCGGGGTTAGCGATGTTCCGCAGTCGGTGCCGTACTTTGTTTATTTTACGATATACCGGGGTTAGCAATGTTTTGCAGTCGGTGTCGTGTTAAGTTGTAAAAGAACTAATAACTGAACCGAGAGTGTTAGTAGGGGTCTCGGTAGAACTCACTGAGATTGTATCTCACTGTTTAAATGTTGTTGTTTTAAAGACACAGGGACAGCGGAAATCCAAAAGGCACGAGTAGGTTGAGCTCGGACTGGCTGCTGATAGCCTAGCTTTATGTTTAAGCTTATTTCCCTTTTGTTGTCTGTATACTAAGACATTATGTATTTAGTGTATATCTTTCTTCCGCTTTCTTGTATGATACTGAATGCTATAAATGCTGATGGTATATGGTCTGAGAACCATATTGTCTTGTTGTAAATAAGACTGTTTGAGTTTTATTCAGCGAAAAATTTATAGTGATATTCAGTGTCTAAGCAGGAAATATATCTCTGATGTGTTACTAAGGTGCGCTTGGGTATTTTTAGTAGATAGAAATACCGGGGTGTTACAGTTGGTATAAGAGCAGTTCGACCTAGTCGGACTTAGTTTAGGGTTGAGACGATTCCTTGTTAGTCCTGGTTGTAATTACACTTGTTATGCTAAGAGACATTAAGCCTGATCAACTTAATACTTAGTGCATCATAAGCGGAATTATGGTAGGATGATCAAGACGCAGTCCTCGACCAAAACCGGAGTCTCCAACCGGTGCATCCTCAGGAAAGGTGGCATGACGGTGGAAGAATACACTGCTAAGTTTGAGAAGTTGTCTGAGTTTTACCAAATGGTAAGGTATGTTCCGATCAGGGAATAGAAGATGCAGAAGTATAAGAGGGGCCTTCATGCTTTTATGACTTAGGGTCTCAGTTCTTATATTATTACAAATTATGTTGCCTTAGTGCAATCAGCCTATGTCGCCGAGGATGATCTCATAAGGAGTATGGGAAAGGAAAGAAGGTAGTTGAGTTATCAACTCCGAATGTAAAGTCCAAAGATAATTTCATCAAAGGAAAAGCAGGTGCAATTCTTTGATTCTTCAAAGGTCAGAAGATGTTCTAACTGTGGAAAGCCTCACAGCGGTGATTGCAAGCGAAGACCTAATCGATGCTATTATTATAATGAAGAGGGTCACTATGGTAAAAAGTGCCCTGCAAGAAAGAGTTCCAAGGAATCACGAGCAGCTCGAAGGCAAGGACGAGTCAACACTCTGGATGCTCAGACAGTTACAATTGCAGACAAATTACTGAGGGGTAAGAGATCAGTTTTCAATCACTCCGTCAGTGTATTATACGATTCGGGTGCAACCCATTGTTTTATAGCACAAGCATGTGTAGATCGGTTTGGATTAGCATTGTCTCCGCTATCCGAGCCGATAACTGTCTTAACTGCGGCTAAGGGTCGTGTCCAGACCCAATTTTTGTGTCAGAATTGTCTGCGTGTTGTAGGAGACAGAAATTTCGTAGAAGGATTATTTGTTTTCCTATGAGAAGTGTGGACGCCATTTTGGGTACGAATCGGATGACTGCAAATCATGTTGCAATCGACTGTGTTAATCAGCTATCAGCCTCGCTTCAGAATCAGTTGAATTGTCTAGGACAAATTCCGAAGCGGTTACCTAGTTCACCTTAGACGGTCAATCTTCATTCCAAGGTGCGGAAGCACATGTTAGTATGATATCTGCATCCACTGAAACTAGTTTAGATTTGGCGAACGTTCAGGTCGTGAATGACTTTCTGGATGTTTTCACGATGAAGTTCTTCTGAACCTCCAGGGCGAGAGGTAGAGTTTACGGTAGAATTGGTTCCTGGCACGGGATCAATATCTATTGTTTGTTTTTTTAGAGTTAAAGGAAATGGAGTCTCAACTTGAAGAGTCGAGGTTAAAGAAATTCATTCGACCGAGTACTTCTCTAAGGAGTGCTCTGGCGTGATTAGTCAAAAGGAAAAATGGTAGCATGAGATTGTGCATTGATTATCGACAACTCAACAAAGTGACGATCAAGAATAAATATCCATTGCCAAGGATAGACGATTTGCTCGACCAACTTCGGGGTGCCGTGGTATTTTCAAAAATTGATCTATGGTCGGGCTATCATCAAATAAAGGTACGGGCCTTAGATATTCCGAAGACAGCTTTCCGTACTAGGTATGGACATTACGAGTTCGTAGTGATGCCCTTCGGTTTGACTAATGTTCCAGCGGTATTCATGGATTACATGAACCAAGTGTTCCACACTCATCTGGATCAGTTCGTTGTAGTTTTCATTGATGATATCTTGGTGTACTCTAAGACTATGGGGGAGCATGCCCGACATCTCCGCAATATTCTGAACGTACTCCGAGAGAAGAAATTGATGCCAAGCCGTCGAAGTGTGATTTCGGGATGCCTGAGGTAAAGTTTCTGGGACATGTGATTTCCCAAGTCGGGAGTTTCTGTAGATCCCAGTAAGGTGTAAGCGGTGTTGAATGGGAGTGACCGACGTCAGCCGCAGAGATCAAAAGTTTCTGGGTCTAGCCGGTTACTATCAGAGATTTGTTAAAGGGTTCTCACAGTTACCTTTCCACTTACTCGGTTAACTCGTAAGGGTCATCCGTTTACGTGGGATGCCGATTGTGAAGAATGTTTTCAAGAGTCGAAGATTTTGACTTCTGCTCCAATCCTGATTCTTCCGGATCCGTCATTGGAATTTTAAATTTTCGATGACGCTTCAGGGAGGGGTTTAGGATGTATACTAATGTAAAATCAACAAGTGGTAGCTTATGCATCCATACAATTAAGGTCTCATGAGAAGAGTTATCCGACTCATGATTATGAGTGGGCAGCTATTTTGTATGCACTGAAGATTTGGAGACGTTACCTGTATGGGTCTCGTTTCGATGTCTTTAGTGATCACAATAATTTAAGGTATCTGTTTGATCAGAAAAAACTGAATAGCAGGCAGAGTAGTGTGTTGAGTTTCTGGAGGATTATAAATTCGTGTTGATGTAGCCTTCAAGAGAGGCCAGTGTTGTAACTGATGCACTGAGTAGGAAGTCCATCCACGTGGCCGAGTTTATTGATGTGAAGCTACAATCGCAAAAGGTATTTCCAGATTTTACCATGGATAGTGATGGAGTCAGTTGTTTCAACGGTAGGATCTGTGAACCCGATGATGGGAAAAATAGAAGGCAAGTGTTAGAGGAAGCACACCGAAGTTATATTCTGTAACTCCACCAAGATGTACAGAGATGTAAAGCAGATGTATTAGTGGCAAGGTATTAGTTGATAATCTCTTCTTTGTGAAGGTTAACAATGAGATGGTATTATATGATTCCGTTTGACAAGTCGAACGCGAACGCGAATATGTAGGTGAGGTAACTGTTGACTGTTTTTCACATTGCAAATAAGCACCAGAGGATTAATTAATGGATCTGCTTCTAAGTGACTGGAATTTCCGAAGTGAAACTTGGCGTGCGGTGTAATAGTTTTGAAAAATCATTTTTGTGAAAACCCGCATGCTAAAGTTAATTTTGGGAACGAATTAGGAGGTTAATAAAATCTGATGGAGAGGAAAATCCTAGGAGGATTACTTAGGTTGAGGGGAAGCTCTCAACGCTATTGACTAATTGGGAAAGGAGCTCTGAGTTCTGTTTGATAGTTGTTTGGAGAACAACTGAGGTGATTTTCATTACGTTCAATTCATTTAATGTCCCCGTGGTTTACTTCCACGTTTAAGATAAACGTTTCTGGTAAATCCTCATTTCATCTTCTTTCGAAAAGTATTATCTCGAAATCTTGGGGGCGAGTCAAGAAGTTTCACAAGTGACTTTTTCGTCACATTGTCGGTGTGTACGAGAACCGTTAAGGATATTAGAAGATTTGTTGAGAAAGTGTTTACACCTTTCGAGGAAATCGTGTTTGTTTTTACGTCTACCGAGGAGTACTTTGATTTGGATTAATCAAAGTTGGGGAGCAAGTGAGAAAGGAAGCTTCGGAAGTGTTTTCGAACGCGGTGCCAAGCCTATGCAGGCGAATGATGAGTTTCTCGTGTTGATTCGTAACAAGAGAGTTCGGACTATAATCTTAGAAGAGTTCAAGGGTAGTAGTCGAACATACTTAATGATTGACGGGCCAACTTGGGAAGATTTTCTACACTCATTTCGTTAAATCAAGATTGAGTTCCAGCAATTTAAGACCTTTCTGAGGATGTCGATCCTCGGTTAGTCGGATGAAAGACTTGACGAAATTTTGAGGACAAAATTCTTTCAAGTTGGGGAGAATGTAACATACGCAAAATAATTAATAGAATTATTTGGGTGTTAACCCAATTAAATTAATTTAGTACTTAACGGGTAAATTTATCGAGTGCTAAAATTATTATTTGTTGTCATCGGATCGTTAACCGGATAATACGGATCAAGGAAGTTTTGGAATCGAAATAGGAGATTTCGATCAATATGGTAATTTGACCGCGTTACAGCTTATATATTAAATAAATATATATATATATATATATAT